>JAIEZT010000441.1:28421105-29061105 GCA_019594935.1 Periophthalmus modestus
TTTTTCTTCTGTTGTGTTTCACAGAACTACTCACTAGAAGCAAAGTTGTATTTGACCACACTTTTTACATGGCAAATGAATCAGAAGCTGTGTGTTGTGCCATTATTAGATCAGGTTAATCTTGGCCTTATTGCCTTTGCTCTTGACTTTGACTGGGGGCGGACTTTGCAGGACGTGATCACCCTAAGGTGCACAGCGGGCAGTGACTTCAGTAAGTGCAGCAATCACCTGGACCGCTTTAACTCGAGCTTCTGCGAGAGCTCTTTGATGTGGTGAAGGCTTTGATGGCCCTCATCACAGTACAGTACAGGCGCATTCAACTCACCAAATCAGACGCTCCACTGTGTAACACATGCAGTATTCTGCTTGATGGTTTTATAAGGGGGCCTTATACACCTTCTCTTGTCCAATTACAGCCTATAAGCACAGATTTTCAAGATCATTTTGCTAGAGAACTAAAAACTATTTATCTTTGTCAGGAAGCTGTCACTGGCGCCACATTCATCTATGGCCATTTTAGGGCTGTTGTCAATCTCAAGTTTAATTAAGTTACATAAGTTCTATATGGTCTACAAAGCTGTTTTCAAGCCACCCAGAGGAAGAGTGCATGGTTGACCTGTTGGTGCACATGAACATTTTACACAAATCAGCCTATTTTATATCATATTTTCTTAATATACATTTAAATGAAGGATTTAAACTTGAGCAGAAATGCCATCAAAAACAAGGTGGAGATCAGAAGTAAAAGTGTGCATGGCAGAACAAGATGAATATAAAATGTGCAACATGTTACAACAATATTTGGGGCTCTAGACTTCGTTAGAGCAAAAGTTCATAAGGAGAAGGGCTGTCAAAACATTTATACTAAGATTCTAACTGATACAAAAAAACAGAAATTGATACTGAAAAAAATTGCATAACTTGCGTATTTTGACTGTAGATTTAGAATGTTCTAACAATCTATTTCGGAACTATAAGACCCTTGAAAGTTACATCACATCACTGTGGTATCAAAATGATCTAGCCCACTTTGGTTTGAACTATTGCAGTTCGTTGTACATAGGCCTGGAGCAAAACTCTTTATTTACCCTTAATAAAAATGTGAGCACATGAACAACTATTCTCTCCTATGTGCACTGGCTCCCAGTCATGTTTTAAAAAAATGTCACTGATTGTTTTGAAATGTTTAAACTCACCTGTACCCGTCTGAGCTGAACAGCCTTCCTCTCAGAGCCCTTAGATCTGCAGCTCTTCCTAGATGTTCCCAAGTTCAGGCTCATATCCGGAGGAGACCGAGTGGTGGTTTCTAAACAGTTTAAGACTAAACCAAAAAACATACGACTTTTGATTTAAATCAGTGTAAACCAGCTCATCTTGTGTAGTACTTTTTAGCTTTAATATTGTATTCCACTATTTGAATTATTGTATTTACACTCACCTGTACAGCACTTTGGTTACCCTTGTTTTAAAGCAGCAAGCTTTTTAGAGCTTTTAACCATGTTATAGTTGTTTCCCCTCACTATTTACTCTCCCAAGTTTGTATTTGGAGTGATGCATATTTGACATATCTTTAATAGCTTATTTTTAAAACGCAATTTTTCCAATAAATCCCCGTTTTCACTGCCACCAGTACATGCCCATTGCTATTTAGCAGCATTGCACAGTCATTTTGGTACTAATGATAAAAAATCTGCTGCTCGCCAGCATGATCTGCAGCTATCCATAGGAGAGGCCAACAGCTCCACGGCTCTTTGTTCAGCAAACTTGTGTCATTCATTAAGTAATTTTAGATGAAAATTGCAATTTGAAATGTGTAAATTATAACAGAATGATCCAGTTGTCATAGATTATAGCTATAGAGCAGACACAAGCACAATAGGTCTCTTTAAATGTGACATTGACATTAGTAGCGTATACTCCTTAGTGTCAAAATGGAGTTTGATTTTAATACTGTTTTAGTGCTGTTACAACACTCAGTACTGGGGATAATCATATTGCTATGTCTTTGGTTGATTAGAGAAACCACAGTGCCACTCCACAGTGGAACTGAAACCACAGTGCAAGAGTTTTAGCCACTCAGCAACTCTCCACTCAAGATCCTGATGTCTAGACTAAGTTCGTTTCATGTGAAGGTTTTTAGCCATAAAAATGGGCTACAAATGGCTCATTCAACTAAAAGCATTGATTTGAAGGTTATGACCATACATACAAGGTGAACTAGCTACGATTAAAAAAAACCCTAATGTTTGTATGAATGGATGTGTGTGTTCGCATCCAAGCCAACACTACAACCACCTACTGAGTTCTACAATTCCCACAGGCAGAGAATTAACAAAATCGAAACTTTGCAGGGATATTTTTATTACATTCCCCAAGGTCTACAGAATCCTGTTTGTGAAGTATAAAGCCCATAATTGCTCTGAATATTTAAAGCACCATAAATCACTATAATTAAAATAAGCCAAAGAAGTCATTTTACAGTCTTTGCTGTACATTATAGCTCTGTGGGGCAGTTTCAAGTGCTCTGCTTCCATTCGTTTTGCAGGGGCTGTGCTCGGTACAATTGTCTTTACGGCCAGTATTTGAGCACACCAAGCACTTGTCCAGACTCTAGATTAAATTTGAGTCTGAAATGCCTCTGGTTTTCTCTCAGCGGGACAGAA
The DNA here is from genome assembly GCA_019594935.1 of Periophthalmus modestus. Classification (NCBI taxonomy): domain Eukaryota; kingdom Metazoa; phylum Chordata; class Actinopteri; order Gobiiformes; family Gobiidae; genus Periophthalmus; species Periophthalmus modestus. Next base: position 28,423,769 of record JAIEZT010000441.1, read on the forward strand.
AGATGTGGAGGGTCCATGTTTAGGGGTGTGTGTGACGGGTTCCTCTGGCTCTGTTATGTGCAGGTCACATGCTGAGGGAGCTAGTGGGTGCTCTCCTCCTCCCAGCCTCACGCCTTTTGAACCGCTGTCTACTCCACTGGTGTTTCTGCCCTAGGAGAGGAAAAGAAACAAAAGGATAATGCTTTGAAGGAAGAGACTAAATCAAGATGTGTTGTCCTCAAGGGTGTATTTAGTGGAGTGAATATTCATTGGTTTGTAATTGGCAATTATCCTCTTTGGCTGTTTTGTTATTCCTCACCTGCGCCTAGTTTTGGACACAAACAAGGACTTGAATAAATGATGGACACATGTGACACAAGCATATGGTCAATTATGAAAGAAATAAAGGAGGGGGGAAGATTTGGAAAAGTACCAACATCTTGACGATTCTTTTAGGAGTACAAACCAGAATCAGTGATAATCTATTGTACTGTACTTTTGCTTGTATGCAGGCACTTGCCCATGGCCTATAATTTGCTTGATCTGATACAATCACTTAAAAATAAAAATGAAAAAAGTGAGTTTGATATTGAAGCTGAAATTGTCTATCATGTTGTTGTTTTTTTCACTTCTGTTAAAAAAAAAAGTGCAAATATTTAAAGTAAGAAATAACGTAAACCTTGTCATTTTTGTTGGAAACATAATAAAAGAGGATCATGATGTGTAACTGAACACTTGTAACTTGTCATGTACAGTATGTTACAAAAGGCAATGTTCTGGAACGTTTTGAAGGTTTCTTTGAAAGCGAACAAATGGAGCTTAGTAAAGTATACAGTGAACAGTGGGAGACTGCAGCACTTATGTCACTCTTGTGGAGAAGAGTTTTGTAGTTTGAATAGAAAAAAAAAATATTTTCAACACAGACTGTTAAAAGTATCCAGCTGCACAGCATGAAGAACCTTCTTGTTGCGCTTGAAATGGCTTGAAAAGGTTTGAAATGAAATCTCCATCCCAATAACAGCTGTTCAATTTTACATTCAGTCAGAAATAAACAGATTTTGGGTGTTTGAAATTGTAATTGTAATTTGTACAAATCAGAAATCTGGTTACATAGTTCAAGTTATGCTCTCATAGCAGGGGGATGCAGACTGTCTTGTACTCTACATGGACACGAGTGAGTTATAGATCCCTATGCTGGATGTTGGAGGGACTGACGGCACTTGGAGGCAAAATGAGGGAGTATCACTCAAAATATGTGGTATAAATATATTGCCACTTATGACTTGAATATTTTCTTGAAAAGCATGTGCACTGAAATTGATTCTAATGTTTACAGTATATTTTTGATGCATTCAGGCATTCAGGTATCTCGGGGTCTTGTTCAGCGTGAGATTGACAGGTGGATCGGTGCAGCGTCCGCAGTGATGCGGTTGCTGTATTGGAATGTAGTGAAGAAGGAGCTCAGTCCAAAGGCAAAGCTCTCGATTTACTGGTCAGTCTACATTCCTACCCTCACCTATGGTCATGAGGGGGTAATGACCAAGAGGACAAGATCGCACATACAACCCATTTGAAATGAGTTTCCTCCACAGGGTGAGCAGCATGAGGGATAAATGACAGAATCACTTACAGTATTACCCATACATGTGATTAAAATGAGATTAAAATGAGATGAAGAATTTTTCACTTAGGAATTAGAAATTCAATTATGACCAGATGGGTTTAATAATTTACAGTGTGACAATGCACCAAGGCAGTAATTAGGCAGACAGAGAAGTCAGAGAAAAATATATTAAAATACTGTCACCTCAGTGACACATGTGAAGGAGCTCATGTGTGAGCCTCATTTTTTATGAAATGACATTTCTCTCACTTCAGATTTTCAGAGTTTAGTGCTTCTCTCATTGATTGATTGATTTTGTCCTTGAGTGGTTAATCCATCTGTCAATCACGCCCATCTCACTTGGAGAGATTCCCCGGTGAGGACCAGATTCACATCTTTGTAAAGAATTTACAAGTGTGTTTTCTGGGTCCCAAGTAATTTTAAATGTGTGAGACAACCTGATTGGATATTAAATACCATATAGCTGGTTAGTCTATGATTTTTTTTTTTATTTTAAAAAAATTCTATGGGGAAAACGACTGAGCTTCAAAGAGGACAAGACCATGCGTGTCTGGATACAGACAATATAACAGTAGATGATATTTAGTTTTCTGTGTAAACATGATTGTGTGACTTTTGTTTGGTTTGCAAGCAGAGGATGAAGTGTTATTCTGGATTTTCAAACATCTTATTGAGCTTATATTTTTCTGTTTTCCTTTTCTGAGAACTATGATTCAGTGGCTTTGTTAGGGAGCACAATTACATTCACCGTAATATTTGATTCAAAGGTTTGGGTAATAAACCAGATGTAAGTTTTGGTAGTGATGCTTGATGATTTGTCCGAAAAGGGCTAACATCTCATTACTTAAATTTTGATCACTACTATTTTGGGCTTACTCTTTCTGCAGGGGCTCTGTTAGAAGTACATACTAGTATTAATTTGGTTAAGGAGTGTTCGGATTTTGTTATTAGCATAATAACTCACATTTGGCACCTTGGTATTTCAGATGACTCATGTTAGGTAATATTATTTTGGTGTTGAATGGTGAAATGGATGAAAGAATTAAAAATAGCCCTACAAGAGCGTATTTAGCTGGATATAAAGGCGCTTTTACACACAAATACATAGCTGATCCCCCACACAGGTACACACTCTCATAGTGGCTCCGAATGTGATTCAAGATCATGCTTTGTGGAACTTGTGCTCCTTTCAAAGAAGACCAGTGTTTAGCGTCAGATGTGTCAAGTGCGCTGACGTGCTAAAGAGGTCTGTGCCAAGTGCAAATGGTAAAAGCCTGTGCATAAGGACATGGTTAAAGATGCAAAGCCCATATGCTGCAGCTGGACTTTGAAAACAATACATCATTCAAATCTTTAAACTGTTATTTCCTCAACATCAAAATTCTAATGTTTGTCAGACAGATGGTATATATAAACAGACTGAGAATATGTACTGGCCGTCTTTAAGGATTATTTGCATAGAGAAACAGGACTGATGTGGAGTTAAGTGAAGCTGGTACATGGTGCATTTTAGTAGAGTCTAACGTAGGGGTGGGCAAACTACGGCCCGGGGGCCACATATGGCCCGTTAGGTTTAGTAATCCGGCCCGCCGAGCGTGAGCAAATTATGGCGTACTTCAGCTATATCTACCTTGTACTACTTTTTCTCTTATCGGCCCCTCTGCAAAAATGAGCTTTGAAAAGTGGATAGTGAGCGCTGAGTGTTTAATATGGCGTGGACAACAAAATATTTTTTCACCAAAGTCCGATCAAACTACCAAGCCAGGTTTTTTGCTGGCATTCAAATCAGCAAAAGCTAGCAAGCCTTTCTCTGAAGGTGAGTTTTTAAAAGAATGCATTTGGAAAACAATTTGTACAATGAGCTTTTCATATTCATGCTTTGCTACATGTTACAAGCCAAAACTCTAAGGTAATATATACATATATATATCCTGGCCCGGCCCCTCTGTCAAATTTTATAACCCACTATGGCCTGTGTGTTAAAAAGTTTCCCCACCCCTGGTTTAATGTATTCCCTAATATATAAGGGGCTATGGGAGAAAACAGCATGAGCCCCTTACTGTCTCTTTGAGGTCTTACTTTAGTCTCCCATTCTCCCTTTAATTCTACAGAAAAGCCCAGTGTATTGTTCAGATTTAGAATTTGGAAGTTTAAACACAACATTTGAATACATTTGATAAGAATACATCAACATATTTAGAAGAAAGGAAAATGGAAGAAGGACAGCTTAAGATCACAGTCACTGCAGTAGAGAAATAGTCTGTGTTTTTTAATGCATCACACAACACAGTCAGAGACTGTGTTGTTTATTTCATCTTTTCTGATGAGCCATGTTCAGTCTGAGCTCCTCGACTGAAAACCGCCATTGTTTTCTTCCTAAATGTGCATATTTTGTTCCCACAGTCGCGCCTTTGGTTGATGAATTCTCTTTCGTTGATAGCTCTTGCTTTCATCATGGGGAAAATTAGAGATGCTCCCAACATTTGCCTGCCTTGCAAAGAGCACCCTTTTGTGTATAAGGCAGAGTGTGCCATGGCTTCTACAGAAACGATTCCATCTCACACATTCTCTTGTTTCAGTGCAGGATATTGCCTCTTCTCTTTCTTTAGACATGTTTTAAATAGATGGGCAGACAGCAGGAGAACACCATACAGCACAAAGGTCCCTGACTAACGTTGGTTATAAACACATTTACAATTTCAGCAAGACGTAAGACAAATTCTTTAACGTCTTTCCAATATTGGCAATATTGTTATGTCACTTTTGTCTCTTGTCTATGCAACCTTCAGCATTGTGTGCAAACTCGGGGACATTTTTGTCATAGTTTTAAAAGAAAAAATAAATACCATTGTAAAGCTGCGAGAACACTGACTCTAAAACATACTAGGTAATGCATTGTTGGATGTGAAGATAAGACTTTGTACTCTTCTCGTGAATATAAGTGTGCTGTTTGTACCTTGGTGCTGAAGTGTTGTTGAGAGACAAAGTGCCTGGAGGGACTGCAGTCAGACTGTCTATGAGGATTCTCTGGTGTCAGTCTGGGAGTGGTCGCCGTGGTGTAAATCACCCCCGGCCTTGTCTGGAACAAGGCAACAGTGAAGATGCAGGTATGTACTCATATGATGCAGGTATGTACTCATGTGTCTACAGAACACAGAGTAATTAAAATGTACCTTATGAAGATCTGCACTTCTCCGGTCATTTCCAGGTGACTTTAAATTTCCAACAGATGCCTGGAAAAAAACAAAACTACTTTGAAAACCATTTCCGTCCAAAGCAGGGTTTTATTGTGTTGTAGTAAGAAATGCTCTAAAAAATAGTCAAATAAATGCTGAGATAAAACAAAGTCATTATGTAGAATTTCTTCCAAAGATAAATGATTAGAAATAATGTTAAAAATGCCCTTTTCCTGAAATTTTTCACTGTATGAAAGTAAGTACGGCAATCTGTGGAGGGGCAGTTCTCCTAAAAACGCTGGCCATTTCATTAATGCCATACTGTCGAACATTCCAGGTAACACAATAACCTCAATGGAGGCCAGCTTGTGATCCTCCACCAGAAAAGTTTCATGCACCTTGTAATGAATATGTATTAATACAGTATGTATTGATGATATCAATGAACATACTAAATAAATATGTGGGCAAAAATATGAGGTATTTTGAAAGTTTTTAATGCAATAACACAAAGAGTGCTAACTGTAGTTTTCTGCAGATAACTACAGAGCCTCAAGTAAGTATTCCTCTCAGCAATGCAACCCGGGCTCAAAAACACAAATGAATAAATAAAAGGAAAGGATTTTAAGCAACTTATTTACATAAATTCATGCTTTGTTTTATTCAATGAGAACTGTTTGCAAAGACCTCACACAGCAATTATACTGGAACTGTTAGAGCTCAAAAACGGCCTCCATAGACACGGCATTTTTACTCACATATTTAGTTTCACGGCCATAAGTTCTTGGAAAAGTTGCATTGTTTTTCTAAAGACAAAAAGTAAACAGATAAGATGTTATGAAAGCCTTTCTGAAGGAATGAAAAACTCCTGGCTCAAAAGAAAGAGAGACAAAAGAAATTGTTGGTGACTGCAGGTCGGTGATCCTACTCACTGACGACTGTACATTTGGTAACTGTTCAGGTTCAAGTAACATGTTTATTTAACAATTACACTGTACTCTGAGTTAAATGCCACTCAGGCAGCTTCTATTTACAACATAAACACTTGTGGCAGTGTTTTTTTCCTTTGAGCTTGGCAAAAGAGTAGATGCTGGTAGTGTTGATGTTGGTTCCAGTTCCACAGAGGAGACATACTAATGTAATCTTGTAACATATGTGTTTTAGTTATTGGACTTTCCACTTTTTTGGGGGTGAAATTTGAGCATCATCAAGGATAGTTATAACACATGGCTGTTCACAACACATTGCAGACCCAGAACTTTACCTGTGCCTCTTTGGCAGCTGGTGATTTTGATTTCTGAAGAGACAAACAATGCATTGATTAACTGCTGCGTATATGGAGGTAGTCTCTGGATTTGGTGTTATTACTGTACTCACAGGTGGAATGGGGAGCTCCTTAAAATCTCAATCATAACTGCGTACAACTCTTCAGACTCCTTCCTGAGCCAGGCCGGGGAACACATCTGCTCCATGGACACACACAGGTATTGTTTAGAGTTGTATGGTGACATGCAGGTGTGAGAAGCTGCAGAGTTGTGTGTAGTTACTTCTTTGTGGGTGTCAGTCTCCTGTGCATCTAATGGCACACCTCTGTCCTCAGCGCCACCCTCTCCTTTCTCCACCTGCTCATCTATCACCTGCAGCAGACGGACTGGGTTCAGCGTTAAAGCGTTTGGAGATGTGTTAAAAACACATCTCCAAACCACATTATATGCATCCTGTCTCTCTATATACTGTTCACAGGGAGTTGTATTTAGGTCCTGAAGTTTGTCTGCACTTGAGGAGAGATTCAAGATCATTTTGTGTAAACATTAGGTACAAGTGGAGGTATAATATTGCAGCAGTTACAGCAAGAAATGTTTTTCATTCTTTTTTTCAGACTGAAGTACATGTAACCAGTGATTATCAGAATATTTTGAAAAGGTATTTAGTAACAGAATTCTGAATACTTCATACATGCATTCTGTTACATGATCCGATTATAGCATTGTATTCAAAATAATTACAATACTTTTAGATTGAGTTGCATTATTCATGGGTTTCAGGTTCTTGTTATATGTGACATCTTGAGGACTTATCACCATTCAAAAGTACAAAAAAAAAAAAAAGAAAAGAAAGGGGAAAAAGAACAGGGTGGAGGAACAATGGTTGCAGAATCATTGTAGTACTGTGCACATTATTGGTAAACTAAGAGAAATTCTGAGTATTCAAGAGGAAATGTTCATGTTCCATTGTTGAGACACATGCCACAAATCATTGTTGTAATTGGATTGGGGAAAAAAAAATAAAAAATCTTACTGGAAAATTTTGCTGGATTTTCTGGTTCTGGTTCCAGACTCTATTGCATTCAAATTGAAAGCAGGAGGTTGGCTCACCAGGCTAGGGTGACCTTATTTGCCACATATTAACTTTTAATGATGACAAGATGAATGAAATGTTTCGAGCTGGTTGACAAGTTTATCTTACACATAAAACGTGTGTAAATAGAAATGCATATACTGACTTACAAAACCAACAATAGACACAACTCTCACCTGTTGATCCAGAAGCAGGGTGTTAGTGGGAATCGCTGCCAGAGATTTATAGCTCGACTTGATCTTGTGTGGCTGGTTTTGTGAGAAGAAATGAGAACCGGGTTAGCTCACTTTCAGAATGGATCGAATTACCATAAAAAGTCATTATTTGTGACCTACATTTCCAGAGGCATGTGTTACACTTTGACTGCTCCTGTCCACTTATCAGCCTCATACACAAACACACACTCAGCTACAATAATAAACTCATGGATGTGTGAGGGAGTGCTGATGGGAAACGTCACTGCACTTTGACTCACTGACAGCCTAGAACACCGCAAGCTACATCTGTCTACTGTGATGTCCTTTATATCACTATGGCAACTACATTTGATCATTACAAACTATTTGGATGATGGGATTTTAAAGTCTAAGAAGTTTGGCCTAGAAAGTTGATGTCTGCTTATGCTCATCATTGTCAAGAGGATTTTTTTTAAAGGAAACATCTAAAATATTTTAGCACTGGATCTTAACTAGGCCAAATGAAGTGTTTTCCTATCCACATAATGGAGGTTCATTTTACTAGCTCTATAGACCAAAGACAGTACCATCTATGCAGGTTAAGATCACGTCTGCTTTTCCTAATGATAAAGGTGCATTATGGAACTTTTGCAGAGGAAAGTACATCACCTGCTTATCTCAATGAAGATCTTATTGCGGTGCTTAAAATGTTCCACAGTACACCATTAAATATCTTTCTCCATGTATACAGGCAGGTGATGTACCCTGCTTGTCTCTGTTAAGATCTTATTACGAATGCATGAAATGTTCCACAGTGCAATATTAAATATATTTCTTCATATATATATATATATATATATATATATATATATATATATATATATATATATATATATATATATATATAAGCAGGTGATGCACACTGCTTGTCTCCATGAATGAATTGCATGCTTATTGCAGTGCTTAAAATGTTCCATAGTACAACATTAAATATCTTTAAATATCCTCCATGTATACAAGCAGGTGATGCCAACTTACAGGTCAGACCTCTGGAGAGACAACCCTGCTCAAAATAAGAAGGTGTTTTTCAGCAATAATTTAAAAGAAAATGAATAATTCCTATAGATAAATAATTAAAAGCCACACAGAGGAACATATTAGGCAATGGAGTAACATTCTCATGGAGAAAGGCAGAAAGGTTATACAGTGCACCTGTGAGTATAGATTTTTGGATGTTTTGTATTTTTTTTTGATGTGTTGGCACTGCTAACTGCTATATTGATCCTGAGAATTCAATACTGAGGATGTGGACTTATGTGAGACGACTTACCTGAATTGTTGAAAAGGGAAAGCAATTTCTTTCCAAGTTTTTGAGATTTGCTGTTTCAAATTCAAAATGACAACTCTTTCTTATCCTCACCTGCACTACAAATCAATGAGCAAAACAGATAAATTTTTGATCTACCTTGCTAGCTGCACTTATTCCAAATGGCTTTCTGGAGTCTGACAGCATGGTACTCCCCACAGTGTGATTTATCAAAAGCCATGTTTTAACGCGTCATAACTGATAGACAAGAGTCAGGAGAGACACATAAACTTTTGTGTAAGTTGTCAGACTTCACTATCATAAATCTGTTTTTTGTTTTTTTACTAGGACCGTGTGGGAGGACTGAAAGAACATCATGCCAAGCACATGTCATGCATATGGGCCAAGCTACCTTTCTTTTTTTACTCTCCCTGTCAGAGCTGTCTGATATTCCACTCCCCGGTCGCGGAGAAGGCGTGGACCGTAGTGACAGGCAGGGCGACGGGGTGAGCTCTCTGATTGGTGGAGCAGGCGAAGGGGTGGGAGTGTGGGTGGGCGTGGGGGAGGCAGAAGCACCGGGAGAAGGCCACCCTGAAAAGCCATGGGTGTGTAGCGAGAGGGAGATAGACAGTGAGATGGAAGGGGTGACTTTTTCGGCTCAGATTGGGTTGAGACCCGCAGCTTCCCAGCTGTGAACCCAGTAGGTGGTGGAGATGGTGAATAGGCAGAGGTAACATTTTGAGAAGAGCAGGAAGGAGGAGATTTGAGCTGTTGTGACAGAGACTGAAGCTTTGAGAATGAGGAATTAGGGAGGCGAGTCCATTTCTGTGGTACACCTGTATTTAGTTCCAAAGCAGGTTCAGGAGACAGACATGTGAATTTGTTGGGGGTATTATCCACATTGATGCAGATTGAAGGCATCAAAATGGGGGACTGCGGTTTAGAAATAGAAACATAAGACCGATTTATTGGGGAGACAGATTTGACAATGGAGGAACCGACTGGGACCGGCTTGAGTGAGCCGTTTTTCTTCTGTGATTTCAAAGTGCTCAGAGGTGGAGGTGAAATGACTTGCTGCCATCTTGGGACTGTGTTTGATATACTGGTCTTGATTTGATTCTTGGGGCATGACGTTTTGCACAAGAGCGGGGGAGCAGTGGCACAGCGGGTCGGGTCCCTGTACGCGTCACTTTGGCTGTCTATAGAAGTTGTGGAGGAGTATTCAGTGGAGAGCTCCAAGGGAATGGACGCAACACTGGAGGCAGCTGAGCAAGCATTGCAATGGGATACTGTGATGTTGTTTACCGGCCAGCAGGGGGTGTAGGGGCGCTGGACAGTGGAGGACAAAACAGGGAGGCGCCCTTTCCTCAAAATGGCAGTGAGGAGAGACAGGCGGGTCAACGGGGGGCGGTGACGCATAGGGGTCGGGGACATTGGACACGATAGACTTTCACATGAAGAACGCAAACTTTGTGGTAAGCTAATCAGGCTAGATCCAGGTGCTAGGAAGTGCTTTTTCACAGGGAGAATAGAGGGAGTGAAGATTCCAGAATAGACTGAAGAGCAGGGGGAGATAGTGCGGCTGCCCGAGATAGAAGTGTCTTTTTCCGAGCATGCAGATAAGATGGACTCCCTTGAAGAAGCTGGTGTAGGAAACAAGTCTGCAGAACTGGTGGGGCTAGCTCTGTCCTGGTGTGTTTTGAAATAGCAGCTCGAGCTAACCTCAGACACTCGCCCGGGGATACATTGATAACACCGCTGGGAAATGTCTGTGTGTCTATTAGCGACTGCCTCCATAGTGGTTTGTCCCCTGCTAGAGGTATTTTGAGACTGATCGCTGAAGGAGGGAGCCGGGCCAGACACGAGATCCTGTGGAGGTGCGCACTGGAAAACAAAAGGTGTGATTTAGGTTCACACCCTAAATGAGTGCTCCAGAGAGTATTTATGGTTATAAAACATTGTCCACATGGAGTATAAGCAATTCATAGCTCTGAAAATAACATAAGTATACATAAATTCAGTGTTATGCAAAAAATTATTTGACAGTGGCTATGGACAGAAAGATACAGACAGCATAGTTATATACATCACATTTAAAACAACTACAGCTACACCAATAATTTTAATATATTTTTCATTTTTTTTATGTTATGTATACCCTTATCTCTGCACACTGTTGTACAAAGCATTACAATAAATACTCAAAAAAGATTATTACATTACTAAAATTGTAAAAGAATCATCAAAAAGTAAGGAAAAAAACAGATATAATAAAGATGACACAAACCTCACATTTTCCACAGCAAAAGCCAGACAAAGTGGAGAAGCCATTATTTTAAAATAAAATTATACTGTCTGAAAAGAGGAGAGCCTATATTCAACTCGGACTAATAAGACATTGCCGACAACGTCTTATCTCAAATGTCAAGCTCACCAAAGAATTGAAATGCATCTTAAATCTGGCATCTCTTTGGTACTTACCGCGAGTTCAGTGTTTCTGGGTAATTGCCTTCTGTCCGTTTCTTCTTGAAACTCTGAGTTTGGGATATACACAGCTCTGAAAGGTTGTCTTCCTGGTACAGCCTCCCTGGTGGTCTCCTCTGCCACGTTCTGACAGGAGAAAGTGAAGCAAATGTTTAGGAGCCTGTGGGCTGGTGAAACATGAGTAGAGGAGCAGGGCACAGGCCAGACTGCTGTCAAACTCTCCTGCCCCCAACATACATTACACATGGACCCTAACATTCATTACATACTCAAGCAAGAGCTCATGCAACAGCTCACATGGAGGGAGAAGACGGGCTGCTGACATATGGGACACACACTTGCACACACTTACACGCATACACAAACACGAAATTGGGACTGGAATGGAAATTAAATTACACCTGTCCTAAGCCTGGACTGAACCAGGACTAGAACAGGACCGAAACCTTGTCTATATCAAAACTAAGCAAATGTACACAGTAGCTCAGGTGGTAGATTGTTTGACCCCTGATCCGAAGGTTGTTGGTTCGGGTCCTGCTCTTGACCCAAACAGTATTGGTGGAGCGGTCAGATCCACTGACCACAGGTTGGCGATGTGATTCCAGCTCCCACAAGAGAATTTTCTTGGGCAAGACACTTAACCTTGCCCCCAGTGTCTGTGCACACTGCTGTATGAATGTGTGTGTCAGTAGGTGAGTGGTTCCTTGATGTAAAGCACTTTGAGTGTCTTGAAGGTGGAAAGGCACTATATAAAAATGTGACCAAGCTGGGCTAAAATCAAGACTTAGTTCCCAGGCAGATAAGAGAAATAGTGGAAGAAGTACTCAATTATGTTACTTAAGTAAATGTGATACCAGGGCGAAAAAAAACAAAAAACTCAGTAAAACTAAACGTATCACATGAAAAAATATACTTGCGTAAAAGTATTAAAGTAAACATATTTCACGCAGATTTTGAGATCTAATAAAGCTTCAGATGTGGATGATTTTGATAACAATTTGTGGTGGATCGATATTTTTTTTTTCCTAGTTGTTGTAGTTAGTATATTTTTGTTTGCTCAAATTATGAAAGTGTTAAAAATAAACCCCTCAAGCTTTTCAGCAGGACTTAATCAATAGTAAAAAAAAAATACTTTCACTTTTCACTTTTCACTTTTCCTGTTCTGAAATATAGAGGAGTAGAAAGTACAGACACCTGCTCTCAAATGTAGAGAAGAAAAATTAAAAAGTATCTATTTTAAAATGTACTCAAGTAAAGTACAGATAGCTAATATTTCAGTGCTGTACTTTACTACTTTTACTTTGTTACATTCCACTATCCACTTTTACTTCATTACATTCCAGTAGTTTTTGGCTGTAAATTTGCAAATAAACCAAAGAAATTGATGCAGCATATTCAGTAATGGTTTAGAATTATGGAGGACTTACTACAGGCAGCTCCTCTCCACATCAGCTCACATATAATCCAGTCTTCTAACTACAGCACCCAATTAAAACCATTTCACTGAGGTTGGGATATGACTTGAGATTCATCGCAATCAAACAAATGGAGGGCTGCCAGATTGACACTTTATTCTCGGAGCTGTAATCACAATGAATAGTGGCTAATGTCAGCACTGTGTCAAAGGCCGTTACTCATATAGAAATGGGATTGCGTGGGGCTACAATGTGACACGCGAGATTGGTCTCATTACAAGTGAAAAGCTTAAAATTACACATCCAAAATACTACAGAGATCTGCAACACTCCATAAGGCATAGTCAAAAGTCTACAGTGCAACACCTGAGCTCGCCTTCATCCCCTTATAGAGCCGCTAATGACATGAGGTGTAATTTGGGTCTTTATTTGCATTTGAAGATTAAAAAACACAGGGGAAAAGTGCCAGAAGCCCAAACAGCATTAATTCATTCATTGTCTTGTTGTTTTGTTTTTTTTACAAACAAGAAAAAAAAAACAGATTGATAGCAAAAGGTTCCAATGGTTTTTTTTTAATGATTATATGAAACAAAGCCAATTTCTATTCATGATTTTCCTTATTAAGTTCAAAATTAGTCTTGATTTAGTCCTGATTTTGTCTCTGTTAAGTGTCTATACTGACAGTTTCACGAGCAAACGTTGATATTTTTGGAACCAGTATGTAGGATCGATTTTGATTATTTTCCCCAACATCTGTAATTTAAAGTTTCCACAAAACACAGGGCTTTTAACCACAAACCTTTAAGTTAGTAGTCTCTCTTTGCACCGTTCAAATATTATGTGAATTCTTTAGGCAGCAACTTGGCCAAACATTGGTCTCTGCTGAAGATTTAAAGCCGTTAGTCAATACCATAGACTGGATATATAAATGGACATAGCTGAGTGCGCTTCCAGCTCCATCGACTCTGGCTCCAATACAGTTTCTCTGTAAAAACTGTGGCCCCTCCCTCTGTAACTGCTGCTCTCAGACTTTCAGACTTTTGGGCTTAAAATATTCGTATTAACCCACTCTACATGATCCTGGGTTTTTATTTGACTATTTTGTCCATAAATCAAGATATGAACATTAATAACAGAGAAATCAGTTGCCTTTTTTCCCCGAGATTGCTCTTGCTAGTGTTAGCAACAGGTTTGATTGACAACGTTGCTAAGTGCCTCGCTTCAGATTGGCTCTTTGGTTGCTATGATACTGGTAGTAGTATTTCCAAATATGGAACTCAGCTCCAAATTCAGCCCTATAACTGCCAGCCTCAGTGAGCTTCATTTGTTCATTTCTTTATACAATCTATGGCCAATGCTAAAAAGTGTAAATGTCTATCTCTAGAAAGTATTTAAAAATATCGCAGTAATATCTATACCACAGTTTTCCACTATTTTGAACCCTGCTATTTATACATACTTTAGTGTCTAGCAATGTTTTTGTTTTTTGTTTTTTTTTTCTCTGTTGTTTTTCATGTTTATAAATTGTTGCCCATGATGCTAAAGAAACATGCATAGTTTGTGTATGTGTAAGTGCACTGCCTGATTGTACAACAGTACAAAGGCCTCCTTAATTGCAATGAATGAATGTGTCCAGACAATGGATCTAAATAGCTGTGACTGGTCACAGAACCTTATCATGGAAATAAAAGCTGTTTTCAAAGGGACACTTGTTATAGTTTTAAACAGGAGATAGCAGAGGACAAATAATCAGCTCTTATCTTACCTCCCTGTGTACTGTGCCTACAGTGATTTTAAAATACTGTCTTAGGTAGTGATGGGACTTGGCTCTTTTATGGGATCCAAATCTTTTGAATCTGTTCATTTTGAAGAGCTGTTCAAAAGACTGGCTCTTTTACTATTTATTTACATGGCAGAAGCCAATGTAAGAACTAATTTTAATAACAACCTAATCACAGAGAGAAACGACCAAGGCTGAAATTTGTTTAAAATGGTTCAAGCTGGGAGCGAGAGCGAGTTTACCCTTTGGAATTATTCAAAATCTGAACAACACGTTGCACTACAAAAATAATAATTTTAAAACTAACTTTTATTATGATGCCAAATATATTTTTTTCTGCACAAATCTCTCACTTGTGTCGCCTGCTCTGCTTCTGTTTTGATTTTTGTGTCTTAATCCGTATAAAAATGCAGACAAATTAGATAGAAAAAGATTCAGCACATCTCTAGACTTAGGAGACGATTCAAAAGGCTATAGTGCTAGAAACTGTGAAACAGTAATATTAAGAAACAGCAATATTATAAAACAACAATAAAGTCTTATAATAATAATAATAATAATAATAATAATAATAATAATAATAATAATAATAATAATAATAATAATAATAATAGTAATAATAATGAAGCACTTTTCTTGTCACTCTTGTTGTTTTCAGATTTCATGCATAATTCATTCACTCCTCAATCAAACATGGTGATTAGCTACTAGTGTGACTGCCTAGACAAAGTGTAGCTGTCAGCCTGTGTCTATGGCATTAGTTTAGATGCTTTATTTAACCTTAACAGGAGAGAAGCAATCTGTAGCATTATGGCTAACTTCCACCTGTTGTCCCTGGGCAGACTGATGTTATACAAGGTGTCCATAAAGTCTCTTTACAATTTAAAACATTTATTACAAAGGCAATTGGTCAGATATCTTCATCAGACATGTTCTATTTTACTCAGTGGTTTCTAAAGTTTTTGACTCCATTTAATACAATGATCCTCTTGCGCGATCATTGTTTTCTTCAGATGTTCTTGGTTGCTCACTTCTCTTTCTATCTAACACAGTTCCTGTCTCCATACATTTTGTTGAGTTTGCATATCTGTTTTTGTCTTAATAAACCATGATGCTCTTTATGCCTTCTCTTGAGGAGGAGCCGTTTCTTAGGGGTTCATTCAATAGGATGCCTCTTTAATCAACAGGATGCCTCAAATGCAAAAATGCAAAGTTCTGTAACCTCATTCAGATCCAGTTCTATCAGTAGCTTAAAATCATCACCCAAAAGCATCAATCCATCAATGGATTCAGAACATCAGCCCCTCTCCAGACACATTAGTTCACATTAAGGGAGCAGGTTTGGTTTGAGAAGACTGAAGATTGTTTTGCCAGGCGTGAAAATGTGCCATAATTTGTACATGTTATCAGCTCTGTTGGTAACATATTCCACTGATGGATGGGTGTGCATGAAAAGAGTGAGGTTCCAATTGCTGTCCTGCTAATGGAGACGCTGGGGAGGGGCTTTCAGAGCTCAGAGAAATAAACTTTTTTAGCAGAGGAGCAGCTGTATTGTGGATTGATTTATACAGCACACACACATTTACATATATTATCAGGTTTTAACAACTTGAAATCTTTTACAAGAGTATGACAGTGGTGGAATAGCTGACTTTTATTGTCAGGCTCCTGACGAGGTGATTGTTCATGCTCAACAGTACAACAACACAAGCTATAGCTGCGATCTTATGTGAAATCAAGAATGCTCCCTATACATCCATACCATAGATAATATATACAGGGTGTCCATAAAGTCCCTTTATAGTTTAAAACAATTATTAAAAAGGCAATTCATAAGATATCTTAATGAGACTTGTTCCATTGTACTCAGTGGTTTCCAAAGTTTTTACCTCATTTAACACATGTCTGTATGGGCACTATTAGTCACATGACGCACATCAAGACAGTACTGGATTTCTTGAGATGTTTGCTGTAGCGTAGCCTTATCAATGGTTGCAACCGTATCTTACATGATACCTTTAACATTGCCCCACAGAAAGAAATCCAGAGGCGTGACATCTGGTGAACTTGGAGGCCATGGAATTGGTCCATTCCCAGAATAAAAAAGAAAACATTTTAAGTCATAGACTTAGGCTCTATGAAAACGCTACTAGCTGCTTAACCTAAGAAATGAAATACTTTGTGCTTGCCATTTTGAAAAGTTTCACATTAATACCTAACACAAACTTTAAAGGGCTTACAGTGACTTGAATAATCTTAATGTCAGTTTTTTGTCCTTAGAAACTTTGAGAAAACTTGGGAGTATATTGGCTTGTCTTTCATTGTATAGCAAAATAAGCCAGTCACAGTTAGTATTATGTAGTATTATGAGCAAATAGTAAAATACTTTGGCTTTAAAGAAATATTGATATTTTACAATAAGGAGACAATGTTGAGCCAGTGGAATGACACTATACAAAGTTCTGTAATTGCTTTATTTCTAAATGCTGTACAAGTTGCTGTTTGCGAAAAGAACTTAAGTCTAGGGATCATTGATGAAGCTACGGTCTCAAAGAACTGCAGATAAAATGTTTTTGGTGTGAGAATTTGATGTAAAATGCTGACTACAGCCTTCAAACATTAATGTGTTATTGCTTCTAGCCTGCCTGCCTCCATATGACAAACATCTCCCCCAAACAGAACGCTGTACGTGCTGAGATATTTATGAAGAAATGATTTATGCGCAAAGGGAAAGTACTGGCAGGCAACAGATTGGGGATAAGCAAACATGAGACACCAAAGCTTGTATTGTTTCAGAAAATACGTAGTACAACTCATGACAGCCTCAGCTTAAGGTTGAGCACCATGAAGTACGAGCTCTCCAACCCCCCAAAGAGTGCCTTTGAAGTCTGCAATGGAGCACAGCTGACGTCAGACCACAGGCTTTGCTCCCAGTGCAAGTGCAGCCGGGATGTTCATACACATTTAGCAACCCACCGGGAGGTCATACTGGAAATAAACCATCAGTCATGCAGGGTTCAAAAAAACTAGGAAAGTTAAAGTTTAAAGCAAGTGTTTATATTGCATAACTAAAAGTGTGTTCAGTGCTAAGACAGCTGTAAAAACATTTTGTCATTAGATTACCTTAAATATGCAACTAGTCTGAACATATCTGTGCTGCATGAAACAACACGTGAATGAGGCAGATAATGATTAGAGTGCTGCTATGTGACGCTATATACTTCATATAAACACATTATGGAACAACCTGACTTGTCTCACTGTTTTAAAGTGCTTCCTGAATATTTATCGTGGATACAGATACTGTTCATTTTGATGATACTGCAGTGGGGACAATGCGATTAAGCAAATTAGTTGTCTACTGCATTTTTGCATTAAACATTTTAACAATACTCATGCAAATTATTTAGATCCAAGCTTCAATGATAGAAGTTAAATGAAAAGGTATTTAGAATGTGTGTAATGAGATTTGTAATTTGTCATTTCTCTGGCTACACACTCATGACATTGGGCTGACTTCCAAATGAAATCAAACTGATGTCAATAACTCTGGGATTTGTTTAACAAAACAACTTTTAACAAAAGCCGTCACTCAAAAGCACACAAACATGCACAAAGTCAGAAAGTAATCCAAATAGGGCAAACTTGTATGTGTTAGCCTGTGTACTGTAAACATGGTCCCTATCATTAACAGTTTCTTTCATGTCAGAAGAGACTTGGCACATCACATCTCACAGAGAGAGCCAAGAACACATGGGGTGTGAGTGAATCTGTGACTGTTTGAAGTGGACCTTATATGATTTTGATATAATTTATGAGAACAGTTGATTAAATCTGATGTCAAGGTCATTTCAGTTCTGTACTATAAGTCAAGAATGATTCAAATGAAAATGAATGTGTTGAGTGGATGCTGCACCTCATTTTGTTTTGCTTCTGAAGCTGCAGATGTCACCTCCAGACAGCTTTTAATTGGTAGTTTCTGCACAACGGGCACAAAAGTGAAGACACAGGGTATCGTTACCTGTAAGACACACACACGTGTTATAAGATCTCATATACTTCCACCATTCACAGCTGCATCTGTTTTAAACACATCTGAGGTTAGGGCTTAACTCACAAAACACTGATGAGGCACATCCACGCTCACACAGATTAGACAATATCACCGTCGCCACACACAAGCTCAAAGAGGAATAACGAGTTGTGAAGTTCATCTCCAGCACCCTAAGACAGCACTTAAGCTTTATTTCATTGTCTTTTATAGTGAACTTTTCTTGAATCATGCAAAAACAAGCAACATATGGAATATAATGAAATTAGGGCTAGGCCAGCCAGATTTAAAATGTTTTCAATGTCAATCTAAATTCTATATTTCTATATTATGTTTTTTTTTTTCAGTTTAAGGGCTGAAAAACCATAAGGACAGTAAAGATTGAAATGGCAGTAGAGAATGAGAACGATAATCAGCAAGTTGTCCAAATGAGGAGTTGATCTCTGATGAGGCAGAGAGCCTGGTATATGGAGCAGCTTAGACCACTTGACTACTGGGCAGAACCACTTCCGTGGAGCTTGCTGTATCTTTTCTTTTTTTTTTCTTTTAACCCCTTACAGTGCTGGTCCATTTTTCCTAAAATGCATGACTAAAATGATCCCCTATTTGATTCTAAGTCTGTCTAAACCCTTTGGAGTATAAACAAATGGCAGTGCTTTTTGTGAAGCTGAGGCTCTGTAGTTTTAGCCTCTGTCTGATCTACTCCCATTGTAAATGGGAACAAGCTCTGCACAGAGGAACATCTGATTTCAAATTCCACCTGGATTTGTGTTTTTTGTTTTTTTGTTGTTGTTTTTTTTTTATATATACAAGATTAGGTCTAGCTGGTGTCTGGGAATATTGTCCAGTTGACTCTATATTGAACATTTGTTGGGTTTTGACAAAAGTCCCGTCAGAATTACTATAAAAATCCTAATAAAATGTTGTGAATTCAAGGGTTATTTGACAAGACCCAAGGTGTAGGCTGGTTATATGTGGGTTCTGATTCCTCTCAGAACGGTTCATGTGACTGAAAACAAGGGGGTTCATGTTTTCCATTAATGTTTTGTCCATGAGCTTGATTTTTCCCTTTTATCAGAAGGGGGACAAAATGAAATGAATAAAGAAAAAAGAAAAAAGAGTAAGAAAGGGCCCAGGCAGGGGCTATCAACTATCTGGCCACTTAGTACCTGGATTTAATGCTAATCATATTGGGTAGATATATGCACATGAATGAAGCCGAACCTTCACCGTAGCCCTTAAAACCATTACAAATGATGTGGAAATGGCACTTGTATGTTCTTTGAAAATGGACCCCATTTAGCAGGCTTTCGGCACCCTGAAGAGTGTTACATAACATTGTGAGCACATCTTTAAAATGTGCCATGGTAACAAAGGCCGAAAGCAATACTTTAGCTGGGAAGATTGAGTATTTGTGCGTTCTCTCAGACATGCACCATGCAGCCTGCACGCTACCTATCATTAACAGGCAATCTGTGAGCTCCATCTGCACAAATGTATGGAGGAGGTGTGGCTGTGAAGGCACATGTGTAAAGAAACAGCCACATTGAAATTGGGCAGAGCAAACGGACAGCTTTATGCTTTCAATCTGCAGCGAATTAGCTAGCCTTAGCAGCACGTATCTTGCACAGGCAGTGGCACTCAATAGACAGAAAGTATATCATTTGTAAGAACATTTCTCTTTCAAACCAAACTGGAGATTCTAGCCTAACTCTTCTAACTATAATCTCATGGTGTTTTGGGGTCAATGGCAAAACTCCAAGTGCAGGCAAAGGGCAATGAGGATTCTGTGCTCTCTCATCAGCCAGGTTAGTTTTAATAGGCCCTTGAGCTAAGATTTTGCATTTATCACATATACCCTGAGGAACTATTAGCAGAAATTAGAATAAATTGTGATGTTTTTTTTTTATTTTATTTATTTATTTCATGCTGTAAATTGAGTTTAAAGCTGCATATTTGAACTATGTCTTTAGAGAAAACACTGGCCTCAACTTGGTAAAGCAGTTTTTTTCATAAGCATAATCAAACACCATTTCCACACTCAAATAGCCTTCACTATGTAGCTCGTTGCTCGTCTCAATTCTGCAACCACAAAAATGAGTCATATATTTCATTTCCAGATAAGTGCTTCCCACATTGTATTTTCAGAAATACTTGTTATTTACAGGAGAAATAAATAAAAATATGTGGTTGACAAGAGGTCTGCAAATTGGATAAAGCACACTGCCCAATGTATAAACCTGAAGGACCCAGAAATCTTAAGTGACTGATGCTATTTATAGACCTAAAATGACATATGAGAGTTTTCATTCAGATCTGTATCTTTGTGTTTACAGTGGTTCAAGGTGGATTTTATACATGTACATTGCAACAAATGACTTTATTTTAGAAATTGCTACTGCATTGGCTGTTTTCTGCTTATTCAAATAGCCTGCATTATTTCTGAAGGTTATTTTCCTATAGTCTGCCGCTACTTTTCTGAGTGAATGGCCATTGACGACAGCCCATGCCTTGTCGCCAAGCACTTGACACAAACTGAATTGCATATTTATCCCCTCAGTATAATACTGGGCATATTAGTGCAGGACAGCAGTGTATTACATTGAGTTTGCAATGACCCTGAACTGGCAACACCAACGTGCAATTAGCAATTAGCGAACAATGAAATGTTAGAAAGCAACAGTTTACACTCGCAATGTGTGGCACCACTGCCTATGGATGTAATGTATGGAAACCGTGAGTGACAAGGAAAAATGTTTTGATTTTTTAAGTTCCCTTTTCCCTCACCACTTTGAGCTGAAGTAAAAAAAACTTTGAACTTTAACAGCCACATTAAATCAATAATATCTGCAGCTTTTTACCATCTAAAAAACACAGCATAAATCAAAGGTATATTGTTAAAACCAGACTTGGAGAGATTTATCCATGCATTTGTCTCTAGTAGATTAGATTATTGTAACAACCTGCTCACTGTAAGACAGCTGCAGTACATCCAGAATTCTGCTGCTTGGGTCCTAACTAGGTCCTGTGCTCAGGTCTCTGCACTGGCTGATAGAATAGACTTTAAAGCAGCTCTGCTTGTGCACAAGTCTCTCCATGGCCTAGCACCAAAGTACATCTCCCACATGTTAGTGCCATGTGAACCATCTCACTTCAGGGACCGGCCTCCTGCTGGTGCCCGGAGTCAGAACTAAACATGGGGAATCAGCGTTTGAGTTTTATGCAGCTAAAACCGGGAACAGTCTTCCCGAAGATGTGAGACAGGCCTCTACTTTGATAATGTTTGAATCCAGCCTCCAAACGGTTCTGTTTAGCTGCACATATGGCTGAAAGGATTTTATTCTGCACTCTTTTCATTTTATGATGATTATTTATGTTCTGATTTGTTTGTATTATGATTGTAAAGCACTTTGAACTACTTCAAAGTAGTGTACTGTATGAATTGTACTATACAAATAAACTTGCCTTGCCTAGTAAGGCACTTTACAGTTTTTTTTTTCATTACATTACACTTTTCTAGGTAAAAAGATTGCTGTATACTTATTTACTTTATTTATTTATTGGTTTATTAGGACTTTGTACAGTTACATTAAGCACAGTGGCAGATATGGTTGTACCAGATTGTAGCTCATAGCTAATTTCCATCTGCAGTCCTGGTATACAAAATAATATGATCATACATTTTTTTTCATAAGCATTTCCAATGACTACATTCATTCCATTTTTGCTTATCACAAAGCACCAGTACAGTTTCTCATACAAATGAATCTGTTTATGAGCTGTTACTATAGTCAAACAAATGTCATGACTAAAAATAAGCACGTGCCAGCTTATTTTATTCCCCTACAGCCTTATGTAACGCTTGTTTTGCCATCGGTAGTCACAGCACGTGTTAGGTTTCACTCGGCAAAGGTGAAAACTGGCACTTCCTGCCTGTCTACCGCGGTGTAGTCTTGAATGTTTAATTGTTTAGGAGAGCTGGAGAGGTTGTCTTGTTCTGTATATCACATTTCTGACCCCGCTGCTTGTCTCCTTGCTCAGTGTGTGTGGACCCCCAGTTATGGCCAAAGGTGCTGAAGAACCCTAAATCACTCTCTGCAGAAGACCACCCTCCAAGGCCAAGCTAAGAGGCCGCCTTTGATATGCCGCTAAATGTCACCTAAGTATAACTGTGATGAACTTGTAAATAATAATGACAACAGACAGAAATTAGCCTTTGGCTATAATCATGTTGAATCATATTTGTTCATTAACATGCATTGCAAATTAAATAATTAACAATGCGCCAGTGTATGTCAGTGTCTTTATTTGAAGCAGCTCAACATGTTTTGTTTTTTTGTGACTGCATGTGGACTATATATATTTAGACAAACAAAGTTGATGGTGTGGCTGACATGGGCTGACAGCACTATCACTACAGCAGAGACATGCCATAGAGGGACACATGCTTCTGCATTAGGACTCCTCATGCTGATGATTGACTCCACACTGTTATAAAGTGAGGTCCCATTTTCAAACCATGAAAGGGGGAAGTAAACCGTTACCCATGGCTCTAACTTGTTAACCTGGCAAGAGCCAAACTGATATGTGTAGCACGTTTGATTTGAGTTCCACACATTATCAATGTGAAATGGCTCCCGCTGAAAGCATTCGGTAAGTGTCACACCAGAAGCAAGCTGAAAAAGGACATTTTACTGAATCCTGTTGTGAGAAAACCACAGATATTCCCCATCCACAAATGCACAAAGTGCTTTTCTGCATACTTTTCCAAAACAAATATTCCACATTTCTGCTCCAATTGGCCTTTTACGCCTGTTGGCATCACCATGTTAGTTTTGGTTCGTTTGGGCGCATCGCCTTTGGCTTCCACAAATACCACAATGCGGGTTATCTAACGGCTGGAGCAGGAACACTGGCGGTTCAAAGTAGCTAAAGTGTTTTTAGTTTTCACAAATCTTTTGACAGTCTTTGGGCACAACTTTAGACCATCTTTTTTTAGTGAGATTTTTCTTAAGTTTGTGATTGATAAAATGTAATCCCTAGATGCAGACAAAGTGCAACTTTTCAGTTACAAGAAGAATGACACATACCAAACCTCTATGGGGAAAATGAAATATACTCATTTACAAGAAGAATGTCACATATATAATTTTCTTGTAAATTCATATATATATATATATATATATATATATATATATATATATATATATATATATATATGTATATATATATATATATGTATATATATATATATATATATATTTTATTATTATAATTTTTTTTTTTTTTTTTTTTTTTTTTTTTTTTTTTGCTGCCCCTTTATAAGTGACTTGTGCTGGAATCTGGTGCTTCTCAGTGGAGTGCTGCACCTGGACTACAGCTCTGTGGTCTGATGCAATAATACACCACAGACAAGCCACATTAGGAATGATATAAATGTAATATGTATGGAATCAAATGAATACTTTGTTCCAGTATTTATACCATATTCCCACATGAGTTTAATTCATTTGTTTGTGAAGAATTGTTAAATAGCAACTTTTAAAAGTAACTCCAAAGTATCTCCATCTGATGCGCTCGCTATTGTGGCTTTTATCTGCTCTGCCGCAGGTGCTGTATGTTCTGCTGCTCATAATTAGAATTGTTTGTAAATGTCAAACTACTTAAATGACTTTTATACATAAACTCAAATACTGCTATGAGTAAGATGCTTGGATCTTCGTCTCTATCACGTCCCTTTCCGGCACAGTGAAAGTGCGGGTGTGTCTCTAAGTGTTTAATTACAGACAAACAGAGCCCCTCCCTTCAGCACTGATACGGAGGGTAAATATATCCTACCCCCAGCTGCCCGTGTGGGAAAACATTTGAGCAAACGCACGGCCCTCGTAAAGGAATGCACATCACTGTGATTGAGAAATAGAGGGCTAAAAATAATGTGTGTCACAGCCAAGAGCACAAGATGGCTACTTCCTTAAGCACCCCAGGATGACTCAGTGATTTCAAGTTTTCTTTTGAATTTTATTTGTGCTGCTGTTCCCCTGAATTAATCGACAAACATAATGAGAACCAAAGGAATATTCTCAAACTGCATCTTTCAGTTCTCTGCTACATGGGGATACATCAATGTACATCATTATAATTAAAACAACCTTGAGTATTGTCTCAAAAGCATTTCTATATCCCTTTGTATGCACTCTGTAATACTCCCATCATGCACTGCACACACTGGACATTTTATCCTTTTGGAATGTTCTCTATATTCCCAAGAGATTGTTGGGAATGTAAACCTTTACAGTTACAGTTACAGTTACTGAATAGTAACATCTATCTCAAATCCCTGGTTAAATGTTTTTACAAATATATGTGTAAGAGATGGTGTATGTATTGGTATATTGTCTGATATCGATAGAACAATCATTTTATTAAGGAGAAAGATGTGTGTATATTTAATCCGAGTTTGTAAAGTGTACCTAAAAAAAAGACAGTACCCGGCATATAACCTAAAATCATAATATCTTTCTTATTGTATTTTGAGTGCAGGTTTAGTGTTGGTTTTATACAAAAAACAGGATCAGAGGCAGGCACGGATTGGTGTTGCCTCTGCCTCTAAGCTCCACAAGAGCTCAGCAGGGGGTCGAGCGTCCACATTGAAAATCTATAGCATGGCCAGATTAAAAACATGCAGGGTTCATTTTCAGAGGGAGCTTTCAGAGGAAGGAAACAGTCTGTAGCTTCACATGAGAGCGGTCAAGGCAAAATAATGAGCAAGTCAAAAAGAAAAGTTTACAACACTTCATCTTTGTGTGGTCATGTGTCTTACCTCCCCGAGCTCTTTGTCCGCAGGGTTGTCCATTCTGCTGGTGCTTGAGTGGCGCATGTTAGTAGTTCACCAAAATGTTGCCAAAGTCTGTAAACATTGAGTGAAGCTGAAAAAGGGTCTCTCACATCTGAACTTCAATGAGAGTGTGTGCCTGTGTGTATCGTCATGCACATTTCCTTTTATAGAGCCATAATAGCCACAAATAGCTAGCAGACGGCAGACAGCCCACTGGCACCCCATTGACAATGTACCAAGGAAGCTTCATGTCAGAGCCGCTTCTCAGAGCTGAACGCTTAATTGCCAAATTACAGGGAGAATTAAGAGTCTTTCCTTATTTATGTCACAGAGTAAAAGTGTTAGACAAGACACTACCCAAAAGAGAAGGAGCGTGTGGTGTACAACTTTGCCTACAGATCTCAGACATTATATTAACACTGAGAAAATGTTACAAAAAATATGAGTAATTTCAATGCTACAACATAGCACCCTGAGATCCAAACATCTCTGTTTTGTTTTTAACAGAAGATATTACACATCTCTGTATAGCATTGACCTTATTTGGCCCCACCCACTTTTGCCTCTAAATGCTTCTAAACTGCACTGTCTTTGTGGTGGCACTTCCTGTTAGGTGACAATCCCATTCATTGCAATAGAGAATGTAAGAAAAGCCAAAATTTGATATAAAATAGGTTGATTTGAGTAAAATGTTCAATGTTCATGTGACCAACAAGTCAACACTGTACTGATTCTCTGGGAGTCTTGAAATGGCTCTGTAATTTGTATAGAATTTATTTGCTGTCAAGATCGGCAGCCCCATGCAAAATAATACCCCATGCAATATAATCGCCCACGACAACTTCCAGAATGAGTTCAATAGAAAAAGCGTTTTGTTTTGGCTATTCCAGCAAACACAGGGATTATTGACCTGACATTGGTATTGGTGATACAGAATTCGCAACCCACATACAACCCCAACAGCCCAACAGCTTGGCCCATTACTTTCCTCACTGGAAAGAAGAAAATAAAACATCACTAAAAGTTGCTGAGTTGCCTCTTCATCTTCAGATGTTGTAACTGACTCCAATCACAACATGAGACGATTGTGCAACAAATGAATGAATGTTATTACCTCACTCTGAGCAGCAGCTACCGCTCAGAGCACCTATTAAATAAGGCTTGTTTTTGAACTTGGTTTGAGAGATAGCTGAGTTTTACACTGTAGGATGCTTTTTAACAGAAACACGGTTTTCTTCTATTTTTCATACCAGAATGCTGTTCACTTAGCCCTGTCATAATCCAAACCCTCAAGCCAGCTGAGAGAGAAGGCAGTGACACCTCAGCGTGTTGTCATTAATGTGATATGAGGCTGTGCAAAAAAAACCCTCATCTGCAGTGTGTGTGTTTGCTGTAGTGAGACAGCCCTGTCTGCCGTGAAAGCAGACCAAGAGGCTAATCCTTTAAGTACACCACATACTTCATTCCGGTCACAGCTGTTCATGTCTATCCCCCTCCCTCTGCTTATCACACAACACACAATCACACAACATCACAATTAAACCTCAGACCTGTGGCTCATGCTGTAGTTAGCGCTTTGAGAAAGGATACTGTTTCACATCAGAACAAACTCACCCACAAAACTTAACTACAACCGTCAAATTAAACTGCACTAAAAATACATGTCTTGTATAAAATAATATATGAGTTATGAACAGGAGATGTATGTATATATATATATGAACAGGAGATGTAGGATATGTATATATATATATATATATATATATATATATATATATATATATATATATATATATATATATATATATATATATATATATATATATAAAATGCGATAGACTGATTGAATAACCAATAGAAATGCCAGAGAAATAAAAAAAGCCATGCACCAGATCCCAACCGTAAACAGTGCAGAGGTGACAGTAGCTCAGATGGTCAAGTGTCTGTCCACTGACCTGAAAGGTGATTCAAGTCGTGCTGTCGACATAAATGAATGCTGTTGTTGTGTCCTTGGGCAAAAGACTTAACCCACCTAACCCATCGTGTCTGCGTACTCTGATGCGCGAAGGTGTACATGAATGGGTGAGTAGTTCTTTGATGTAAAGTGCTTTGAGTGCCTTGAAGGTGGGAAAGCACTATATAAATTCATGGAGCTAACCCTGTCCAATCCTGGAATCATTTTGTCCATCCAGTACATGTTCCTTTGTCAGAGTAGATGCAGATGTTTGTGCAAAACATTCCCCAGCTCTTTGGTTCAACTTCAACACACTCTGGAATATGTCAGAAGAATATACTGTATATGGTGAAAAAAAACAACATTAATTTCATGCACTAGACTTTTACAAGAAATCCTGACAACCACAGCTGCTAACATTATACCTCCAGCTCCCTTTTTCCTTCGTTCAGTGTAGCCACATCATTACAAGCACCTATAACCCTGATGCACACCCTCTGAGCAAATCCTATCGTGTCTCTGGCATGTAGGGAATCCATACTAATTTTACAATTTAGCCCAAAGATACAGAGGTAGTAAATGCTAAATATTTGATCTATCTATGGTTTCAGGTTCACAACACCTCATGTAGAGAGGAAAAATGGCATTGTGCGAGTCAAACTATATAAAATGTCTGATTTTAATACTGTCTTTCTCTGTGTCATTAGATAATAGAAGATGGCTACTTGGATTACTCCCCGAAACTTAAATTTGACAAAATCTAACAATACTCCAACATATTTCAAAAGCAAATGGAAGAAACAGAAGTGAAGGAGTCACAGCCAGATCAAGAGAGGCTCATCTCTATTTATATATTTTATAAGTGGAAAGTGAGTTTATGGTGAAATAATATCCTTGTGTTGATCTCCAGATTATCACTCTGTTACCACAACAGTAATCTTCACAAGTGGGAAGTAAAATTGTTTTTCTTTTTCATTGTAAGTATATTCCAATAGCTTGGTTGAAGTTAACTATTTGATACAACTAAGTCATATAAAAAAAAAATCTATTTTGCTGCAGTACAAGTAGTTAATGACAGCCTGCAGTTCCATTTAATCATGTTTGGGTATTTGGGATTTGCATATTTAGATGGACTCGCATAAGCTCTAAAGGTGACGTTATTAGGGCAGATATGACTTTTCTCAGCCCTGCAGAAGCTCATTGGTGGCAAAATGTCGGCTTCCAAACTAAGTGGCTGTTTTAGTCTTGTTTTTAACATATATTTTATGCCTGGATGACAAGCTCAATGGAAGGTCCCTGAAATGGGAGACACAAATATTTGTCCAGCATAATTACCTTCAGTGAAGCTGCATATTGCCTATCTCCTGCTCTTGCCTATTTCTATTTGTGAGTCTCACTGACTTGATATGAGTGACCCAGGGGACAGACCAAGCCTAATTCTCACCATATAGATGCGAACAGCCAGGAAATGACAGTGAATTGAAAACCCACCGTGGACGTGCTCTCAAAGGTATCTGCTTCCAATAGACTATGGCCTGCACCTCTGATCAAACAAACTTCAGTCTGCTGCTGTTTTATGAGGCCAAGTCAAAATACACAGGAGACAAATGCAGTGAACAAGTACATTTGTGCAATATCAAAGATAAATTGTATCAGTTTCAAGCCCGCCCCAATACTGACACACAACAACCCCCATTTTAGTTACTCTGGTATTTTTTAAATAACTTAAAGAACGTCAATGAAAACAGTTCTTTTTTTTTTTTTTTTTTTTTTTTTTTTTTGATTAAATGCTGTGTTCTTGAAGGATGGAACATTAACAGGCTTTCAGAGTACCCTTTTGTCCTTGGCACAACAAGACGTGCTTAATATCCTCAAGACACAGCAATCAAACTTGAAAATCTTTTGTCTTAAAATCAGCATTCCTTGATGCTGGAATCTCATATAGATGGCAGAATGTAACTTATTTTGTTCAGAAGAGTACTTAATTCAGGGTTAGATTTTCCATTGACTGTTTTGTATTCATTTCATCTTTCTGCACCCATACCAGTGTCTTCAGTCTGAGTTCATCTTGTAGCAGGCACCAAGACACAAAGAGTAGATGAGTGTCTCCATGGGTCACAGTGGAGTCAGCCTTGACCAAGTGAAATTTCATGAGAACAAACAGACGGTAAAAGGTTGTGACTATGAATGTAAAAGATTTGTCAAAGCAACACGACCCTTCACAGTGTCTGGACATGTAGAGGTAGTCGATAGAGCAAAGCACTTCATTCACTAAATAAGAAGACAGTTTACTTCACATGAGGCAGCTGCCTCCAGTGTGCAGAAATGGTGAATTTGAAGATTTGAACAATTTAACCAAAACTGTAAAGAATGTATTGCATTTGTTCCTGAAAACAAGGTTTAAATGTCCTGCTCCATGCGGGTCTACAGCTCTGCATACAGAGGACCCTACCCCACAAACCTCTACCAGGAAGCACCTCCACCCCTGTGTCAGCTGTTGCTTTAGTTCATTGTCTATTAAAGACTATTAAAGGTGATTAAATATAAAGTTTGAAATGAGTGTCTCTGCTCTACTCTGCTTGCTTAGGTCAATTAGCAGTTTAAACAAACATACAGTATATTTAACTGTCAACATACGCCTACATATAGAAGGGCATAAATAGCATAAGCATATTAGATGTACTTTGTCCATGAATGTGTTGCCATTGGGCCTGTGTAAGACAATGTCAACTTTTGTAACATTAAGTTGAAAACAGAGGCCAGGAAACAGCTGTTTGTTTACTTCTAGGGACATGCAGATGGAAATAAATCACATGAGGGTTTTCTGCGTGGAGATCTGTGGGATGCGTCCTCCAGGTGGAGGTCTGCAGGATGCGTTCTCCTAGTGGAGGTCTGCAGGATGGGTAATCCAGGTGGAGGTCTGCAGGATGGGTCCTTCTGGTGGAGGTCGGCAGGATGGGTCCTCTTCTTGAAGATCTGTGGGATGTGTCCTCTGGGTGGAGGTCTGTGGGATGGGTCCTCCTGGTAGAGGTCTGTGGGATGGGTCCTTCTGGTGGAGGTCTGTGGGATGGGTCCTCCTGGTACAGGTCTGTGGGATGGGTCCTCCGGGTGGAGATCTGTGGGATGGGTCCTCCGGGTGGAGGTCTGCTGGATGGGTCCTCTGGGTGGAGGTCTGCGGGATGGGTCCTCCTGGTAGAGGCTTGTGGGAATGGTCCTCGGGGTGGAGGTCTGCGGAATGGGTCCTCCTGGTGGAGGTCTGCGGGATGGGTCTCCTTTAACATTGCTTATGAAATGGGGGCTGGCCGTGTTAAAGGATGGGTCAAATGAAAACAGAGGACAACTTTGAGAATGCCTGATCTTGTGAGATCACGGAGGCTAAGCAGGTTTCGGCCTGGTTAGTACATTTGAACACTTGAATGGGAAAGCACTGGGAAAATCAGGTGTTGCAGTGGGGCAGCAATGGCTCAAGTGTGTACGGTTGTTGGGTCTTTAAGCAAGACACTTCACCCACCTTGCCAAGTATAAATGTGGGGCGTAAATGATTAGTGGTGGGACCAATGGAGCTCAACAGTCCCACCCACATCGAAGAAATAGATATTACATAAAATTATAGGTCATTAGTTAGCACATAGCCGATTAGCTTTGAGCAAGCTTTCAAACTTTTAACATTATTATTTCTTTTTTTTTTTCCAGAAAGTCTGTTGGAAAAATGAATATGAAATTTATTTCTGGAACCAGGGGTGGGCGGTCACTGTTATGCTCCATGGCACTGACTGGCAGCCTCGCTTCCATCACTCTACTCCAGGGCAGCTGTAGCTACAGCAGTTAGGCCTGTCAGGATAAATACTATATCCACTTATCATTCAATACAAAACAGACAGGATGATATTTTTGGGAGGTCAGTATTTATTGAGGGGACTTTTTATTTGCACTAGTGGGAAAATGTTGGTTATTTATTTTCTGCTCTACAATGAGATTTGAGCTGTAGAAGGTTGAATCATGACTCATTATGGACACAATCAAACTACTTACGTGTTACATTCTGTCAGGTATTTACTGTAGTTCATATTTTTCACAGTGTTGTATATTTAGATTAGTTTTTGGGGGATAATTCTGCTTTATGGTTTGATTTCAATATTATCATTTATTATCTATATTTACTTCAGGAATATATCACACTTCAAAATGTGTTTGTGACAGGCCTAACAACAGTTTCCACCACCAGGAGCGGAGTGATTGAAAAACGCAATTATTATTATTATCATTATTATTATTACTATCATTATTATTATCACAACTATTATTATTATTGTTGTTGATGTTGCTAATTTTTTTATTAATGTGAACAAACCTGATAATGATCCTTATAAGTGAAAAGTTCATATTTTCCATTCCAAACACAGTAAAAGTCTTCTGTGTTATGTTTTATTTCTAACTATGACATCTGTGACAGAGGCCATTGATCGTGGTTCTTGTAGGAGACTCTGGCTGCGGTCAAGGTGGGTAAAAAGCGCTGTCAAAACAATCAGGAACATGCTCCCTGTTACAAATGTCAAAGGCAAACGACTGCTCTGTGCCCGGGCTCCGTGACAGCAGCTCCACATCTTCATCTGACGTGGAGGGATGAGTGAGGATGATCCGCGGGATCTGCAGGTAATTACCATCACCACCAATAGCAGCACCAGCAGCAGCAAGAGCGGCACAGGAACACAGGAAGAGTGATAGAGTGATAAAGTGATAGAGTGATGAAGAGAGGGAGAGAGAGAGAGAGAGAGAGAGAGAGAGAGAGAGAGAGAGAGAGAGAGAGAGAGAGAGAGAGAGAGAGAGAGAGAGAGAGAGAGAGAGAGAAAGAAAGAAAGAGACAGACAGAGACACAGTATAGGTAATAAAAGAGAGATGCTTCAAATAACCTCCGGTCATTCATGAATGGCACAATACTATTAAAGATAATACAATGATCTTACTAGCATCGTGTGTTTGTCCTCCAGGAGTGAATCTTCATTAGTTGGTGGTTCTTTCTTTCTTTCAGACAAATTTATGTATTTTTTCAAATCAACCTAATTTAAAAAAAAAAAAAATGAATGTTAGAGGCTTCTTGTCAGTAGGTTTATTTCCTTTCAGATAAATACGCACCATTCCGTTTCCATTACAGACCACCGCCTCGATCTTGTTGGACAAACAGTTGCGCGTGCGTGCGTGCGTGCTGTGCGTGCTACGCGCGCAGTGCGCCTTGTGCGTGCTGTGCGGTTTACCCCCTTTGCCCGGAGCTTCCTGGTGGTTTAAATGTTGGCCTGTGTTGACCTGTACATCCAGGGCATCTTCCCGGGGGGTCAGCGGGTCTCTGAGCACCTTGATCCGGATGGAGCTCCCAGCATTCCTCAGGGCGCTGACCGCGTGCTGGTGGGTGGCCCCGTGCATGCTGAGTCCGTTGACCTGAGGGACAGCAGTAACATAATAATATCAGCCCCTGGTTAGAGATGGGAGTAAAATATTCACTCTCTGCTCCACTGGAATGAAGCCGATTTTTATGTCCCTTTCAGTTATTTTAGTTTAGATTCATCGGTGCTGATAAATGTTGTGTTATTGTGTCCTCTAAAGGCTACACGGGGAACTACAGCACACATAGTACTAGTACATCACAGTATTGAAGTTTTTCTTTCACACAAATTCAAGTGTTCATTCAAAAATCTGAGATGAAGAAAATTCTGAATATATCTCATACCTCCAGGAGTCGGTCTCCAACATGGACCCCTGCCTTTTCTGAGGGACCTCCTTTTGTCACTCTGGAGATAAAAATGCCCTGAAAATAGCAGTGCAATGCTTATTGCATGATTGTAACATTTGAAAGTAATATTTAAAAACTCTTACTTCATCCTGTTGTTTGTAGGGCAAAGAGCCTTTTCCACCAGCAATGCTAATCCCCAAACTACCCCTCTGGCCATTCACTCGGATCTGTAACTAAAACAGGATTAATCTGACACACATAAGTGTGAATCAGAATCAGACCACATAAGTGATAATTAACAGATATTCCCAAAAGGCAGTTTATTTTATATATATATATATATATATATATATATATATATATAATATTATATTATATATATATATTTAAAAATACAAATAAATGCATTTATTATATATTTTTTTGATTATATACATACATATACACACACACACACATATATATATATATATATATACACACATACACATATACACACACATACATACACATATATACACACACACTCAGTGAAGCAAATAAGTATTTGAACACCCTGTGATTTTGCAAGTTCTCCCACTTAGAAATCATGGAGGGGTCTGAAATTTTCATCTTAGGTGCATGTCCACTGTGAGAGACATAATCAAAAAAATAATAATAATCTGGAAATCATTGTATGATTTTTTTTAAAAAAATTTATTTGTAGTTTTTCACCAGGTTTGCACACACTGCAGGAGGGATTTTGGCCCACTCCTCCACACAGATCTTCTCTAGATCAGTCAGGTTTCTGGGCTGTCGCTGAGAAACACAGAGTTTGAGCTCCCTTCAAAGATTTTCTATTGGGTTTAGGTCTGGAGACCGGCTAGGCCACTCCAGAATCTTGATATGCTTCTTACGGAGCCTCTCCTTGGTTGTCCTGGCTGTGTGCTTCGGGTCATTGTCATGTTGGAAGACCCAGCCACGACCCATCTTCAATGCTCTGAGGAAAGGAGGTTGTTCCCTAAAATCTTGCAATACATGACCCCGGTCATCCTCTCCTTAATACAGTGCAGTCGTCCTCCCATGTGCAGAAAAACACCACCAAAGCCTGATGCTACCACCCCCATGCTTCACAGTAGGGATGGTGTTCTTTGAATGGTACTCATCATTCTTCTTCCTAGAAACAAGACCAAAAAGTTCTATTTTGGTCTCATCTGACCACATGACTTTCTCCCATGACACTACTGGATCATCCAAATGGTCATTGGTAAACTTAAGACGGGCCTGGACATGAGCTGGTTTAAGCAGGGGAACCTTCCATGCCATGCATGATTTTAAACCATGACGTTTTAGTGTATTACTAACAGTAACCTTGGAAATGGTTTTCCCAGCTCTTTTCAGGTCATTGACCAGCTCCTCCTGTGTAGTTCTGGGTTGATTCCTCACCTTTCTTAGGATCATTGAGACCCCATGAGGAGCTTGCATGGAGCCCCAGTCCGAGGGAGACTGACAGTCATGTTTAGCTTCTTCCATTTTCTAATAACTGCTTCTACTTTTTTCACCAAGCTGCTTGGCAATTGCCCCGTAGCTCTTTCCAGACTTGTGGAGGTCTACAATTCTGTCTCTTGTGCATTTTGACAGTTGTTTGGTCTTGGCCATGTTAATAGTTGGAGTCTTACTGATTGTCTGGGGTGGACAGGTGTCTTCATGCAGCTAACAACCTCAAACAGGTGCTTCTAATTTAGGAGAATAAGTAGAGTGGAGGTGGACTTTTTAAAGGCAAACTAACAGGTCTTTGAGGGTAAGAATTCTAGCTGATAGACAGGGGTTCAAATACTTATTTACAGCAGTAACATACAAATAAATTATTTTTAAAATCATACAATGTGATTTCAAGATTTTTTTTAGATTATGTCTCTCACTAAGATGAAAATTTCAGATGCCACCATGATTTCTAAGTGGGAGAACTTGCAAAATCACAAGGTGTTCAAATACTTATTTGCCTCACTATATATATATATATATATATATATATATATATATATATATATATATATATATATACACACACACACACACACACATACATATGTACGTTTTAGCTGAATTCCTTGAAAGAATCAACTCATTTTACTTTCAGTGGTCCTTGTGGGATGTCCCGTAACAGGGTTTGTTCTGGAGCTGGGACAGGTTGGGGTTGTCTTCTGATGGGGCAGAGGTGTTTGTGGAAAAGAGGTTCTCCACAGGTATTGGGGCCCACGTTTAGAGCCGTATGCTCCTGAAATATTCTGTCCACTTGGGTCTCCCCTTGGTGATGATGGACGAACAGCTGTGGGAGGGCACCTGGCTCAGGCTGTGGGCCCACTCCATCCTGGTGAGGAAACATCGTGCAGGCTTTACCACAGGTCTTAGTGGAAACAAATGAAGATATTTATGAGAAGAAATGAGAAGTCTTCATGTAGGACTGGTAGGTCCTGGCTCTTTAAGGCACCTGGCTGCTCCAGGAAACACATAAAACAACTGATTTTGTTCAAAGAAATAAAATGCATGTCACTAAAGTAAACCATGGTGCCCTAAGTAAAAAAAGGTATAGGTACTGTAAAATCATGCAGGTATTGTATTATTCACGTGACTGCAGCAGGGACATCTTGAGCCTAATTTCCTGTCTTAGAGTCAGAGTGATTGTGAGAGACAGGAGTCTGTGCAGACTACACTCCTGAGCAGCAGCTAAATGAGCCTCAAGCCTGTGTGTGATTTGTGCTGCATGTAAATGTCTGGTACAATTTCTCTGCTCATATCAAGAGACACAGGCACAGACTCACCATGGAGTGACTGAGGTGTTACACAGTGTGAATTATGATGCTAACTGAAACGCCCCTGACATATTGATATGCCCAGGGAGCCCAAGGCTTTTACAAGATACCACAACAAATCTTTACAGCAACTAATAGTGTTCTCGTGTTTTATGACATACATCAATTGTGTGTTAGGGACTGGATATGTATTCTCTCTGAGAAGCACATGTTTTAACAAACCCATTTAAACATTGTTATAAGGATTAACACAGAAAAAATGCACCACTCCCCTCATAATGTACTGACCACAATTATTAAAATAATCATATGGAGAAGTGGATAAGAGGATTACTTAATTAAAAAAGGCACCCATCTTTGCAAATACACAAGCATGCGTCATACATGCAGGGTGTAAACAGGAAGCTGCATGCGGCTCAGGTCCATCACAACATGTTCACACTTGTTACAATCATATTACATGAGTTAATTTCAGTGACTTCTGTTTATTTGAAGGTTGTTGTATTTTGCTAAAATTATTTATTTGCCATAGTTCATATAATGAAACTAAAGAGACCAATGTTTAGTGTTGCACTTATTTTATTAATCAGTGGTTAAAAGTCATTCCAGCCTCCGGGCCTATGCCTTTTGGAGAGCCATTTTGTGCAGTTTGATCAGACAATAATTCAAATAATTAAAAGCCAACATTTGAACCAAAGAGTAAAGTCACTTTGCATTGGATTTAAAACAAAATTACAATAGATGTACCATATAAAAGAATAAGGTTTGTGAAACACTGAGAAGTGCTTTAAAGTGAAACTTCTAAGAACGGCATTTGAAAAGGATGCCACAGTCGCAGGTATGAGTCTCCTACCACTCCCCCAAACTCACATTACTCATCTATACAGTACGTATCAAACGAGAAAGAAACATTTTTGGCATTTTCTGAGAAACCCTCTGTAAAGCAGACATTTAATAGTCATTAGTTTGCAGCACTTAAGTCCAATTACCAAATCTATATAACATGGAAATGAATGTAGATAAAGGGTGTTCAAGGCAAATAATGATCAACTGCAAATGCATTCAATAACTTTTTGTTTCTTAGTTTGATTTGAAGAGACAAGTACCAAGCTAAAAAACTTAAAATCTTAAAATGATTAATAAATTTGCTATACATTTTATTTACATCTGAGCTGCCAAAAAGTATAAAAGTTTTGATATTCACAAAGACTATACAATAATCAGTAGGTTCAATAAACTCCTGCCTTAATATTTGCCCCAAATGTATTCACCCAGTGTTTAAAAATAGATATAAAACATTTAAGAAAGTTTGACCATATTAAAAAGATACATAATAGTGCAACTACCTAATTAAATTTAATAAAAGAGGCATTTTAAAAGTAAAATCTTTAAAAATATATTTTTTTAAATCTTTGTGCAGACTGTTGCTGTGGACATGATTTAAATAGGAAGGCACAGCTGAGTGAAAGACAGGTCTGGAGCCTGGGGAGGGCTTACAGGCGTCCCGGGTCGATCAGGGGGTACAGGCCACACCGGGGGTCAGAGGGTGCATGGAAGGGGGAGGGGGGGTTGTAGTGGCTGGTGCATGATGACACAGGAGGTCTCTGAGGTAACGTTCACACAGATGTAGTTGTAGTTACTCTGTCCGCTGCAGCATTATTGACCTCATTTTTGTTGGAGTCCAGACTTTTGGCAGCATTCAGGTCGTTCCGCAGGTTCTCGGCGGCTTTCTTCATGGTTTTGAGCTCTCCAGGGTGAGGCGTGGCCCGGCGGAGGAGTGTTCCCTAAAAGAGTGCACAGGTTTCAATTAGACAAATATTCAGGTGATATGAAAGGTCAGATTCTGACTCATGCACAGTAACTGCCACTTAAACATTTCCTGCTAACCGATAACTAGGCACTCATTTCATTAATCCTCTTTGTGAATGTGCAATATTAAAGGTGTAGTGAGTATTTATTTCTTGTCTGCATGAGGATGTGATTCCTTTGCATGGAGCGTTCCATAGTATTAGGCATGTCCCAGTAATTACTATATAGACTTATTGTTCAGTGTATGTTAGATGGAACAATATTTTTTGTGGGTACTTTTTCTTTGCACTACTAAGAAATGTTGGGTTATTGGCAGTATTATGAGATTTGAGCTGTAGAAGGTTGAATTAATAATTTCTATGACTCATACAGATGCAAACAGTATTTCATTCTGGCATTTTTTATTGCAAATATTGAAGATTTAGTTTTTGTGGTTTAAATATTGTGGCTCTTGGGTTAATGTGCCGGTGGAATAAATGAGTTTTAGTACTATTGTTTATATATTTACTTCAGCAATATATCACACTTCAAAATGTGTTATCGTGACATGCCTTCACAGTATCGCATTAAACTGATTTATTTGTAATTTATTTCATAATTATTTATTGCTAAGTTTATAGTTGTTAAATGCTTGTCTAGATAGATTAGTTTGTAATGCCACTAATACAAGGTTATGGTTTTCATACTCAAAGGAAAGCATATAAAAATGTGGTTATATCATATGAACGTTCAAACCTTGTCATCATCTTCATCCTCATCATCGTCCAGGAAGTGGATGGCACTGGTTCGGTTCACGGCCTTAGTGTCCCACGTGTCATCTGCCATGTCGTTCACCAGACTCTCCAGGGCTCCACAGCGGGCCAAGTTATCAGAGCCTGTGTAGTGCAAAACATCATTAAATTTGTACTCGGCAACAGTCAAAGTTAGGATAGGATCAATACACTATAGCTGTCCCTCAAGTTGTTTTTTTCCCCCTACACATACATAAATGAGTGCTGCGATATTACAGCATAACTAGATCCCATGAGAGCCTGAAACTGCCAGATCACAGTTTCAAATCCCAGCTTAGTCACAAGCTTACAGCTACACAATTGTCCCTCCCCCAACCCAAGCCCCAGCCGCCACACATGACATGACCAGCAGTCGCATGCACTCTCCTCTAGCACAGCATCACAACAAGGATGGAATATTTAGGTTAAATCAAACAGAGATCCACTGATATGTTTTGGGGTTTTTTGGCCAATGCAGATACTGTTTGTTACAATTTCAAGTCATAATTTGGAAGAAAAGTGCCATTAGTTGCTCTGATTCATAAACAAACTTATCCACAACCATATTTCATTACAAACCCATAGGAGAGCAGTAAAGTCACATTTTGTGCTGTGTCCTATATTACACAAAACTAACTCTGGTGAGCTTTAAGCCATGTTCTAATGTTGTTACCTCATCAAAAACATACCTGGATTTGTGTTTTGTTGTTTCATTCACACATGTTTGAATAACTCTTTATTATTGGTCTGTCTACATCTCCAAACCAAACCTGTTCCACCTTGTGATGTAATGAAGTGGTAGTTTTCTAGTTAACAGCTACCATTTACTTTTAGTTCAATAAAGTTTGGCAATTCCAGGGCTGAAATGATCCAAATGATTCTAGTGAAGGTCTATGAAGTTTAAAAACACAATGGAGAACTGTGGAGAATGACATCACAAGGTGGAGCGTTTTCTGTTTGAGAGAAGAACTCAGCCTGAATATGCAGGGTTTGTGTGTTAAACATGTGTGAATGAATCAACAAAACACAACTCCAGGTCTGTTTGTGATGAGGAAACAACATTATAACAGATCAGAAAACCGCGTAATATGGGCCATTAAGTGTTCAAATAAAGTCGATGTATTTATGGGTCTATATCAAATTTTAAAAGTTAAGCTATTTCATGTTTATGTTTATTATCTATACACAAAATAAGTCAGCAGGGAAAAGTATGTAGTTGTTGCAACATTGGTAAACCTCTGATACACCTCTATATCCAGTGGGCAAGCTTTTAATGGCAGCAGGCCAGACAGCGCTAAGCCTCTTTAGCCGTCCAATCGAGTGCTTTTCTGAAAAACATCACCAAGGAGGGCCTCAAGGCACTGCAGGGGCTGTGATTAGGTCTGGGAGCCGTGATCGCTCATAATCGGGCTGCGGGAGGTACAAGCTGTGCCTCCCCAAGTAGATCATGTGATAATGTCATCAAAACCATGGGCCACTGAATACCGAAGGACGACACTTGGTCTGACGGGAAATATTACTCAAATGTCAAAGAGCGGGCGCACAGACACCTCTATGAAATCCAATATGCTATGCCAGAGGGACACTTCCAACTACTCTATGATGCATTACTCTAGTGGGATTTCTGTATAACCCAGTCACAGGGTTTAAACAGTGTGCCTAGGGGTTTTGTTTGGGGTGTCAGGACTGTAAAAAACACATGGGGTGTTCTATGGCAAACCAATATTTACCTCACAGCACAAAAAGTAGTGAAGTGGGTTAAGTGTCACATTTTTATACAGCACTTTTCCAATTTCAAGGCTCAAAGCACTTTACATCAAGGAACCACTCACCCATTCACACACACATTCATACACCAGTGTAGTAGTGAAGTGGGTTAAGTGTCTTGCCCAAGGACACAACGACAGTGTTCACTTGTGGGAGCTGGAATCGCACCCGCCAACCTGTGGGACAGTTAATCAGACTGCTCTACCAGTGATGTTTATGTTGAGAGTGGGATTCAAATTTTCACTGCCAAACTTTAAAGAAGACAATGATTAGTGGGGACAAAACAACATGCTCTTGCTTTTCCAACTGAGTAACGCTACTGTCGATACTAGGAAACACAAAACTATTTTAAAAATATATATAATCGGTAACTTTTAGCAGATGCAGTGATGTTTATGGAGATTTTGAGCTCAGATTTGGAGATGGACAGGTCATGGGGTGATACAGTCTACAAAACACCAAGTCACCTGTAATGCCATAGATTTTATCAGAGTGCCAATTATAGTGGGAGCCATGTTTTTACAGTGGTCACAGCGGGAGGCTAAAGGAGATAAGAAAGGGGAATGTAAACAGTAAACACGTGGCCAATGAACAATTCTGGGGACTGATGCCAAAATAGAAATATAAGGTTTGTAAAGGTTTTGTAAGTGGTATATCAAGTGGTACATGTCCAGAGGTGAAGTCAGTCATTCTAAAAACAAAAGGTCAGTGTTTCTTATTATCAAAGGACCAATACAGGCTGAGATCAAAACAAAACCACCCGTATGATTAACACCAAATATTGTAATGATCTGATATTTTGTATTTACCTCAGAGTTAACACCTTTTGTTCGTGTAACTGTTGATGTGTTGTTGTTAATTTAACTACCATAGACTGTATAAATAAATGGACATATCTAACCTGCTAGCCATCGCCTTCCAAATTGCTGGGTTTCAGATGTAATACAGTGAGTTTCTGGGTCTAGTTGATAACAGAAATGATCAGGCTCAACATGCGAATTTACCTTGGATATTTCGTGGCAAAGTACAATGTAATCAGTAGGGACCACCAATAGGAAGTGAGCATGGGCGCGCTTCCTGCTTCATCGACTCTGACTCTAATTCACTTTCTGTTGAGAAACTGTTGCCCCTCTCTACGTAGCTGCTGCTGTCAGGCTCGTCATTTTGGTCTTAAAATGGTCATATTAACCCTCTCTACAGGATCCTGGTAGTTTTATTTTACTATTGCGTCCGTAAATCAGGATCTGAACATTAATAACAGACAAATCAGGCACATTCTTTCCCCGAGGTCGCTCTTGCTAGCGTTAGCAACCGGTTTGATTGACAGTGTTGTTATGACTCTTTCTGGCGGCACCGATGATTTAGCAGGGAGTGGGAGGGAAGAGGCGTAATCTTCAACAGCCGCGCTCCGGATTGGCTCTTTGATTGCTATGACATGCACGGTCTGAATTCCAAATATGGAACTCGGCTCCAAATTCACCTCTACAACTGCCAACCTGGATGAACTTAATTTGACTGGAGCCAAACACTATGGGTGACGTCACAACCCCTTAGTCCCCTTCTTTATACAGTCTGTGATAACTGCTT
This sequence comes from Periophthalmus modestus, assembly GCA_019594935.1. Lineage (NCBI taxonomy): Eukaryota > Metazoa > Chordata > Actinopteri > Gobiiformes > Gobiidae > Periophthalmus > Periophthalmus modestus. The sequence continues at coordinate 28,465,357 of JAIEZT010000441.1, forward strand.
TTGTATGTGACACTTAGCTGATATGCCGACAAGTTCATGTGAAGGTTCTATTGGTCAGTTACTGGTCTGTTTGGAGACTGGTTCGAGTGAGTTGAGACTGCTGTTGTTCTGCTCTTGTTTGGCGTGGGTTATGGCCAACAGTAGCCCTTGTCTTCAGAAAACAAACAACCATAAAAAAACCCTGCGTGTTTCCTTACACCAGACCGCTACGATATTTTGCTCAAATGTGCATCAGGGAGGTGTAGAAAGCGAACGTGTTTTTGTGTTATCTTGATGATAATGGAGTGTGACAATGCAAACCATAAAAGTGTACCTTTATGGTCAGAGTCCAGAGGCTGTTGGGGCAAAAGCACACAGGTGAGCACTTTCTCTCCGCTCTCTGGGTCCTTGTCGGTCTGAAACGTGAGTAGCGGCTGGGACTGGTTCTCCGACAACCACAGGGCCTTTAGCTGTAGCGTGATCAGCGACAGTGGTAAGTGAGTGAGCCTGTGAACATAGTGAATGAATTGGGAGAAAGAAAGGCAACAAAGTGAAAAATTTGTTATATATATACACACACATGCACGTTTTCAATGGTGATAAATCAGCAGCAAAGTTTAAGTCTGTAAGTTTGAAGACCACGTGTTAAGGAAAAGAGCTTTTTGTTTGTTTTGACAAGGAGGAGCCAGTTTTTCCACAGTCTAAGGTGAAATGTTTATGTCCAAGTCAGTCAAAGGTTCAACTTTACTGAGAGAAGTGACAGATGGTGGTCAGAGCAAAACCAAAGTATGCTGACAGGACTATTGAGTTTTTGTGGTTAGGGTTAAATTTGACTTCCTATGTAAAGATTATTCTGGTAATGGATAATCACAATTATACTGCATTTGTAACAAGCAAAAAACATTATAATCATGAGAATTCTAGGAGTAAAAATGAGAAAATTCTAATCATAACCCCAAGACCCCCAGACCGAAATATGAAGGCCTTTTCTGTGATAGGACCTAATTTTATAATTGAACTTTGATTTCATAACAGGAATGGTGTGGGAGAATTAAGATTTCACAGATTTTGGTCAGGGTGTCAATAACTGCAAATAATCAGAATAATTTGTGTTTTTTCTTGCAATCATTTTATTGTGACATCCCTGTTGCATTGTATTTTTTTTTTATATAACGACATTCTACCTTCAAGGCATTCAAAGCTCATTCACACACACATTTGAAGGTGAGGTGGGTTAAACGTCTTGCCCAAGGACACAATGACAGCATTCATCTGTGAGAGGTGGAATCGCACCGTCCACCTGTGGGTCAGCAGATCTGGCTGATGTTTATGTCGAGAGCAGTATTCAAACCGCCAACCTTCAGGTCAGTGGACAAACACTCTACCAACTGAGCCACTGTCACCCCAGTATTTGGAATAATTATCTTTGCATGTAATAAAACAAAAACAATGTAATGTAATGTAATGGTTGCATATAATATTTGGCCACATACACATAATAACCACAGTATATTAACCAGTTGTTATAATACTCCACTGTAACGTGTACCAATGACATATAAATCAAGGCTCACTATTCTCATTACTTAAATATACAACTTGTAGATTAAATTATGGAGTGTACCTATTTCCGGACACATCCAGCACATGCAGCTCTGTGGCTTGTGACAGTTCGGACGGTATCCTTGTGAGTCTGTTCTCTCTCACGCAAAATACATTTAGGGCACCGCATCCCCCAATCTGAAAAGCACAAGATTATAGTTATGCACAAGTTAAGAAAAGCCTCTTTAAACAATAGTGGGACAGAATCCAGAAACATATGTCCATTTGCCCCTGAATTGACGGTCTGGATGGCAGAGCTGTAAAAATGTCAATACGATGTGGCAGAGTAATTAGGAACAATTAGGCCTAGTGAATAACACCCCTATAGACTCTGTGCTTTGTTAAAACAGCCATAATAATGATGCTGAGCTAAGGGAGAAAACGGGTAGACAGAGGAGGAATCCTAATTATCACTTCTATCGTGGGTACTTTTTCTTTGTACTATAGGGAAAGTTTTTGTTATTTTCCTGTTCTATGATTAGATTTGAGCTGTGGAAATTTGGCTCATTAAGTGTTTCATTTATTTAGCTCATGCTTAGTGACCATACTATACATATAGAATAGTTTTTTGGGGGAAAACTCGTACTTTTGGGTGATTGTGTCAGTGGCATAACGGCATTCAAAATGATCGTTTCTCGTCTGTATCAGCAAAATATTATTTCAAAAATGTTTATTATGACAGGCCTATTTAAAGCTATTACTAGACTTAAACCTATGTCTTGATATCTCTTATCACCACTTGTTACTACTGTATATGACTGGCCACTATGTTAGTCTTGCATTGAAAAAAAAAAAAAAAAAAAAATTACTAAACTGTTGCCTAATAGAAACGAAAGGCAAATTTGTCAACCTTGTAAACTAAAGAGAAAAGGGAGAGACTGGTAATGAATTCTGTGCATAATTAAGTTAATTAGATGATAGATTTGAATAAATAAATCCTTTCTGATCTTCTGTTGTGGTGTTTCTGAACACCACAACACAATTAAGATTTTTGCCAATTGAAATGCGATGGTTTTATACTTGCAAATGCAATCAAAGCCTTGCTGATGAGAAAATTGCTGCAAAACTGTACCAAAAAAAAAAAAAAACACAGAACAAAAGAGCCTTGTGTTGGCTACAATCACAACATAAATGAAAGCTGGAAATGGGCTGTCGACAACTAATAACCAAATCGATAGGATCCATTAGCATGAACCAATGGTCAAGTGGCTCTGTAAGGCACGGATCAATACAAACACAGGCTTACAACATGATTGTGGGGATGTCATGCCACAGTGATTTGAGAAAGCATTAGATTCATTATGTTTGCAGTCCAAGTGTGTTCAACTGTTATTTTTGCCCCGACACCATCCTCATCACATCACAAGACACAGGGCCATTGTGTGAGCTGTAAGGAGCCTTTCAGATCAGGGCTGCTTTTACTCACACAGACAAGAGGCTGCACAAGACCCCCACGACACACTCAGAGATGGACAGAGTGTACTATAGGAATAACTGCACACATTGTGAAAGCATTACACGTACAACTATGCAAATGGTTGGCTAATAACTGTAAAGAAGTAAATGTGGGAGAAGTAATTACACTGGACAGATTTCCTCAGCTGATATTATATCACACATTTGTGTTTGTAGCTGATAACCAGTCGTGGAAGATGTGAGCAATTTTGTTAGTTAAGTAAAAGTACATATACAGGGGCAAAGAAATACTCAAAAAAGAAAAGAAAAGAAAAAAGAAAAAATAATATACTTTAAAAATGTACTTAAAGTACAAAGTATAAAGTATTTCATGCATTTTGAGGTCTTGAGAAGCTTCAAATGTATTGATTTTGATAAAGATTTGCGCTGATTGTTTTAAAAATAGAAACAACTGAATCAATCGTTTTTTTCCAGCTGTTTTTATTTTTTGTATATTTTTGTTTGCTCAAACTACAAACAAGTGAAAAATAAACCCCTCAGGTTTGTCAGCAGTTCTAAAACCATAATAAATACTTTTACTTCACTACATTTGAGAGCAGGTATCTGTACTTTCTACTCCACTACATTTTTAACTGGACTGAAAAGTAAAAGTAAAAAGTATCCACATTAAATTGACTTATGCAAAGTACAGATACCTAAGATTTGTACTTCAGTCATTACTTTACTCCTTATACTTCGTTATGTTTCACCACTCCTGATAGCTGAAATTTGCAGGTATCAATATCAAGACAAAATTTATGCCCAGGTCCATTATTTGAAGTAGTAGTAATAAAGTCCACAGATTTCCATGTAATCTTCTGATGTAAAATTGATCACAAAATGTATTGTCTCTGCTATAACATACTTTTCTTTACTTTTCTGATGATTGTGCAAACATACAGCCACCTCTTTAGCTTCACTGCTCTTCTACTTCCATAAGAAAAAAGAATCAATCCTTGGCTCTATATATCTGAGAACGAATACCACCAGTATGTACCGTAATTCAGGAATGGACAATATCTGTGCCAGTATTGAGAGTCATATTCTTTTCTCCCAATTTCAGATAAAACTACCGACATGTTAGTGTGAGACAGGCCTCTACTTTGACAATGTTTAAATCCAGGCTGTTTAGCTGTGCATATGATTGAAAGATTTTTATTCTGCACTCTTTTAATGTTAATTTTATGATGATTATTTATGCTTTAATTTGTTTGTATTGTGATTTTTTTTTGTCTTTCTTATTCTGTAAAGCGCTGTGAATGAATTTGTGTACAGATTGTGCTGTACAAATAAACTTGCCTTGCCTTCCCTTTCAGGAATATATACTCAGATAGTTTTGCCATGCTCTGCTGACAAACACATTCTACAACAACAGAAACATTGCCTCTTATTTAATAGGAGTATATTACCAGTAAATGCGTAATTATTTTCTGTCATAAGATTAATATGTCATTTTTATCAGAATGCATCAGCAATACAGCGTTATCTCCTTCAGTATAATAAAACAGGGAGTAGTGGTGCAGAAGGAATGTGGGTTGAGTCACTTATAGGTGTTGAAATACAAGAACCAGTATACATTTGGGCTGGTTTCAGTTTTCTCAGTCAGCACATTATGTTGTTATTTTGATTTGCTGTTCATACTTATACTAGTTACATACTAGTTGTAGCTGTGCATATGACTGAAAGGTTTTTATTCTGCACTCTTCTGTTTTAATGGTAATTTTATGATGATTATTTATGTTTTCATTTGTGTGATTTTACTGTCTTTCTAATTCTGTAAAGCACTTTGAATTACTTTGTGTACGAATTGTGCTATACAAATAAACTTGCCTTGCCTCTGTATTTTAGAACATCTTTTTAACATGTCTTATTATTTGGAATATTTTGTTTTTTAGAACCAGACAAAAAGTTAATCTAAAAACACTGTACATCAACATTTTTGTCAGTAACCTTTGACGCAGTTATTGCCATGAATAGAATGATTTTTTTAATATATATTTTTGTTCAACTGAAAAGAAAACTTAAACAAAGCATTTCATTTATGTTCTAATGGAAGACAGGGGTGGGATTTCATGTTTTCTTCTTCTCACTCCTTCTCAATGCACATTTCACATATTTTTCTGATTTAAGATTAAGTGTACTGGATGCATGTGTTCATTAATCAGCTCGAAATTTATAAATAAATGAAATTATATGAAAATTTCAACAAAAATATGATTACCAAAAAACTTACCTCTTTAGGCAACGTCGTGAGCTGGTTTCGGTCACAGTTGAAGTTAGAAAGACGTTTTAATTTTCCAATACTTCTAGGCAAACTCTGCAAAAGATAGACAGCGTCACGTTTAATTTGCTATCCAAGTTTAGGCACATGACAACACACCCTTTAATAATGCTCTCAATCAAATGATAGCACAGCTTGCAATTTTTACAGCGAGAATCAAGAATGCACTTTTTATCCTGGGTGTGGTGACGCAGATGGTTATGAGAAGCACACAACCAACCTCCACATATGGCTAAATGAAATACTGACTAAACAGAGCAAAGTAGACTTATTATGCAAAATATCTGTGTGTTTATAGTTGTTTCCCCATTCTCATTTACCCTCTCCAAGTTGAGTGATTTGTGCATGTTTGAGCAATCTTTAAATCGCTTATCTTCAAGACGCCCCTTTTTTCCACTGCCAATGGCAAACGCCCATTTCTCTGTACTTTACTTTGGTACAAAAAATGAGCTGCAGCTATCCAAAGGAGGCTCCTCTACTCTTTGTTGTGATGACGTTTACGCCAACGTCAGCTTTTATTGGGCACCCCAGTTTTCTAACGTGGAATTCAGCTGACTTGTTTCATTTGTTAAGTTATTTTAGGCGACTGTAGTGATTCAAATTTGCAAATTATAACATAATGATCCTCGGGTGACATAGATTAAAACTATATTGCAGATATAAGCACAATAGGTCCTCTTTAAAGTCTCTTCAGTAAGACCTCACCTGTATCTGGTTTTCTGTGAGGACGAGTTCTGTTAGGGCTTCACAGTTACCAATACTCTCTGGAAGATACGTTAGCCGATTCTGATCTGCTTTTAAAATTGAAAGTTTGCGTAGCTTTCCTGCAAAGACAAAACATAAGAAATGAATCAATACAAGTACAGAGGTAAGGCAATGTGGATGTATATTCACCAGACCTGCAAAGGACAATATGTACAGTATTCAGTTCAGACACATTTTAACTTGTATATAAGACCTGTATAAGAGCTGCAGTAATGTAGCAATAAAAATGTGGTCCTTGTCAACTTTCTCAAATCATTAAGCTTGCTTGTTTTAAGACTGCTCGTTTTTCCTAATTCTAATCCATCAAAGCCAACATTTTCTAATTAACTTGAAGCTGCACTATGCAACTTTAACAGAGGCTTTGGCACCAGCTCGTCTCTATGGAGACTCTATGTTATGACTTTGCTTGGCATGTTCTGCAGTATGGCATCAACCCTATCCTTTTTCATAGCAACAAGCAGGGTTACAGGTTGGATCTGTGGAGAGGCAAGACTACTTACAGTGTTATTTAAGCTATTTTGAGCAATAATTACATTAATCAAAAAGGTCCTATAATACGCAAAATTGATTCTTGTGATCTTTAAGCCATGTTATACTGTTCCCTCATTAAAAACATAGCTGGAATTGTGTTTTGTTTCATTCACACATGTTTTATTAGTCTGTCAACATCTCCAAACCTCACAATGCTCTGTTCCACCTTGTGATGTCATGCAGTGGTAGTTTTCAAGTTAACAGCAACCTTTTACCTTTTGTTCAGCAAAGACTGGCAATTACAGGGCTGAAATAATGAAAATTATTGTAATGGAAGTGTATGGAGTTTAAAAAGACAGTGGAGCACTTCCTGTATTATGCCATGAAATCACAAGGTGGAAGAGGTGCCTAAATATGCAGGATTTGTGTCTTAAATATGTGTGAATAAAACAAAACACAACTCCAGGTATGTTTTTGATGAGGAAAAAACATTATAACATAGATCAGAAAATAGCGTAATATGAGCCCTTTAAACAAATATAGATAAGAGGACAAGCAGGTGCCAGACCCTCCCAAGAAAAGTTACATGAAGCACCTCTATTTAACCATGATGTCAGTGGTCATAATGTTTTAGCCGATCGACTGGTGTATTTAACATATATGCTTATAATGTTTTTGCATAATCATCTTACCCAGACTTTCTGGTAAAGCTTCAATGAGGTTCTGAGACACCAGTAGGTCACAGAGGGACTGTAATCCTCCGAGCTCTTCTGGGAGACGTTCTAGTTTGTTTTCTGATACATCCAGACACAACAGACTCTTCATACTGCCCATTTCCTAAGATGAAAACAAAGATGTTGATTTGACCACAACCACATTTAAATTAAGTAAACACATACAATAAATGCAAAACCTCAACATATAAACAGTGACTGGACTTACAGCAGGTATTTCTGCCAACTGGTTTCCATCAAGCCACAGGTCTTTTAGACTCACAAGACAGCCTATTGTGCCCGGCTGAGGGGGAGACAGAAAGGAGAAATTGAAGGAATGGGCTTCGAAAGACACAATGAACAGTGTACATACTCAGCAGCTCAACAATGCAGAGAAACAGGACCTACAGAGAGTACCACAGGGATATAGCCACATTGAAGACAGATACATTGTAATAGTATAGTCATTGGTTAAAGTGTGCAGACCTGGACTCAAACTATGGATTTTCTAGTTCAGGGTGTATAGATTAGTAATGATTTATTTTTACACTATTGATAAAATTGTTATTTACTACATGAGATGACTTCTGGAAAGCTGCACGAGCCTTTAGAATGAAAAGCATTAAAATGTATTTCAAATTCTGCAAATAGGAATGTCAAGACTGTTCAGTTAAACAGTAATTGTCATGATTCAATTCAATATGAGAACTAAAACATCATAACTGATCATAATAGTGCCAAAAAAGTAACCCCAAATATAAAATGCAAAGTAACAAACAAAACAAAATCGTAATTTTCTCTGGCGCCATTTTTTATAATTTTAAAACATAACAAAATCTAATATATTCTTAGTATTCTTTTCCCAAAATTAAGCAGCACTACTCTGGTTTTCTAAGCATTAAGTGTGTGTGCCCGTGGAACATTGTCCTTAGTTAGACCCCTCACTAAGCTCACATCAGATGGTCATCCTCCCATCTGTGTGATAAGGGAGGGAAGCTGTGCCCAAGGAATGCTAATCTACATGAGACAGCGGGGACAAGGAAATAACCAGATCTTTATTATGCGTGCACATTTTTGGTGTTTTATCTTACATTTAAACAAGTATAAAAAAAATAAAAATAAAAACTCACCAAACTGTACAATTCATTATTGCCTAAATCAAGTTCTTCAAGTCTCTGAAGTTGAGATAGAGACCTGTGGATGGCAAAGAAAATGGAAATATCAGTCAGATATGTAAAAAAGACATACGATTGAATGTTTTGTACCCATTGTCAGTAATAGAAACATTTTGAACTATTTCAGACTTTTTTTTAAGACAACCGAATGTAAATTTTAACACAAAACGGAAGCCATTCAAATGTTTTCATGAAGCCTTATATCATTTTTTAATATACATCACGACCATTCTTATATATACGGATAGGCAACAGTTTCACTAGAGGTAATTTGCTTGAAGGTTGCGCAACGTATGTCTTCAAAATGGAGTAATATGTGATTCTAGTCAAAGATACAGAGACTAGTGATACTTACTCTGGTAGGAATGTCAGCAGATTTTCTCTCAGCTCTAGCGATATCAGGTTGTAAAGGCTGAAAAAAGAAAAGCAGGTTACAAACAGATCTTAGGATATAAACTGACAGGTAATCATGGTAATTCAAATATTTACTTCTGAAATGAAAGAAAATAAAAGTGCAGGAGACAACTTTTAAATCAGATATCAGGCGCAGGAAGTATTTTGGCGGTGTCAGTCTTATCTGAGCAGTAAAGTCAAAGTCACATAAACAACTCAAGCCTTAAATGAAGAGCAAAACATCTAAATAGTCTTCACAGAGCAAAGTACAGCATTATCTTCTCACAATGGAAAGTTTCATAACAATTTTTTGAAGTCAACAGTAACAGCACGTACAAGTGCATCACTTATGAAATTTTTGGACCCTTTAATGATTTGAGAATGTTGGCCACATTTTTTAGCTCTTAGACAGGTATTATACAAAAGATCAAATGTGTTTTAACTGAATACTGTACATACTGTTCTTTGCAAAAGTGTGGTGAATTAAAATAGATCTAAAAGCTTTAAACGTTTTTGGGGTTTTTTAACCCTTGTTCAAAGAAATTATATTCTACAGTTTGTCACCAGATTCTATCCCCTTTATACAATATAATAAAGTATTGGCCACTCTAAGATTAAAGGGCCCATATTACACTATTTTCTGATCTATGTTATAATGTTGTTTCCTCATCAAAAACATGCCTGGAGTTGTGTTTTGTTTCATTCACACATGTGTAACACACAAATCCTGCAAATTTAGGGTCTCTCTCTCTCTCTCAGACAGAAAACGCTCTGTTCCACAAGGTGGAACAGAGCATTTTCTTCCTCTATTCCCATTACATGGTAATTACCATTACATGGTAATAAAGAAAGTGCTATACTCCCTACACGCTCACTAGAATCATTTGGACAATTTCAGCTCTGAAATTTCCGGTCTCTACTGAACAAAAAGGTGAAAGATAGCTGTTAACTTGAAAACTAGGTTCTAGCTTCATACCATGACAATAGAGCATGTTGAGCGTTTGAGATGTAGACAGACTAATAATGCACAGTCACTCAAACATGTGTGAATGAAACAAAACACAATGGCAGGTATGTTTTGGATGAGGCAACAACATTCTAAGATGGCTTAAAGCTCACAAGAGTCAATTTTGCATAACATAGGACCTTTAATGTATATCTGGCCACTGATTTCATTTATAATTCTACACATGATTTACAACACATCCTTGTAGTTCTTTGCTGCAGTAGTGACCGTGTATGACTCAGATCTCCCCTACTCAATCACTGGTGGTGAGTATTTCTTGAATGGAAGCCTGACCCTTGACTGTCGAATGAGAGTTTGCTAATCCTTGTCATAGAGCGTTTTTTCATTCAGCAGCGGATCACTCACAGACATGAGATTATGAGACGACCTCATCTCTCCACTTTCAAGCAGCGAAAACAACAAACCAACTCCAACACAAGCAGGCAAAATGTGATCGCACTGATGTCATTAACCCCAGTGCATCTATCTTATTCAAATCTGTGCCGCCATGGCTTTCATTACTTTGTTCTGACGGACAGCAGGCCTCAGCTCTCCGCCTGGTTTAAGCCAGAACATATGTGGGCCAAATGTCGTACCGACAGAGAGAGAGTGCAAGGAGATGTGAATGCTCTTTTGACCTTAAGCTCAGTGGGTTAAAAATACATCTTGGTACAATTTTTGTTCGTACATGTCTGCAACGGTCTCAGAATTTAAGAGTGTAATGTTACTATTCATTTTTATATGTTTTAGGTTATTGTTGTCAGGTTTGGTTTTATTTTCATTAAAAAGTGTGAAAAGGCCTAAAAGAAAATGTAATAAATAAATCCATTGTCAAATCCGATCCTCTCAGTCTTTAATTCAGTTTAAGACTACAACTCTCCTCTTCTTCTTGGCATTTAATACAAGCTAGACAGGATATCTTTGTGTTTTATTGTTCTTTCCCTATGGTTTGTATTATCTGTGTATTTGTTTTTTATTAACTTTTCATGTGAAGTTGTTTTTTAAATGTGCTATATAAATAAAACTGAATAAATGGCAAGAATATAGATAAATAGGTTTCAGTATTGGGACAAAACTAAATGTAAATTGTAACTAACCCAGGATAAGCTTGAGGCATCAGTTCAAAGTAATTTCCTTTAGCGATCAGTTATGTTGGTTTATGTCACAATAATACCACTGATGTGTCTGTATCAAAAGGTGTTGTGTAAGTGCCCCGCCCTATGTCTAAATCCCAGTGTATAGAGAAAATGCTGTTTATGTGAAAATAATCCCTTTACTTAGGTGTGATCGAATACCGTAAACTGCTCTAGCACTAGCAAATAAAAGTATATTTTTGATACAATTGTGGATTATTCAACAAGTCCTCGTTTTGACAAGAAAAAAGGGCCTCGATGAATTTCCCAAGTGAGGGGTTAAGCAACATTTCCAACTTTATGGCGGTAGTAATGCAAGACGAGGCAAATCCCCAACACAGAGTCTAAAATACAGTAAAAGAGCAGTGAACTTTTTGTTGTGAAGCACTTTCATCAGCTAAAATGTGCTATATAACTAATGAACTAACTGAAAGGACTTAAAGTTAAACGAGTTTCTTTTTCCACCATGAAGCAAAAATCTGAGAGCATGTCAATATTTAATATATATTTGATCTATGGTGCGAGCAGGAACATTTTATCCTCATGCCTACAATTTGAACAACATCTGAACACACTGACCTCACTGTGCTGCTGAAACAATATCTCTGCCCCAAAAGCAAATACTTCAGATATTAAACTAATTACAACAAGAGAGCACAAGTGAAATGACGACCTCAATAAATGCAGTTTAACTCTTCATAACTGAGGATTATATTATGTCTAGGGAGATTTTTAGCCTTTATTAGAAAAAGTTGGAGTTGCAGTCAGGTCACAGACACACTGGTACTCAAAAGCAAACATACAGAAAACAATAAAATACTGTATGAATATAGGAAACATTGAATAAAAGTGCATTTCATTTTCTTTACAATATAAAACTTCAATATTTTACAGTTCAATAAATATGGTCAATTGTCACATTTTTATACAGTGCTTTTCCACCTTCAAGGCACTCTCAAAGCACTTTACATCATGGACCCACTCAGCCATTCACACACATTCATACACCAGTGTACGCGGACACTAGGGGTGACGTGGGTTAACAACAGTATTTATCTATGGGAGCTAGAATTGCGCCACCAACCTGTGCGTCAGTGGATGTGACCACTTCGGAATCGAACTGCCAGCCTTCCACCAGCTCAAATTTCACTCAAAAATGTTACTATATTCTTTCAACTATTTTATCGCATTAATTCCCAATTTCAGACATAAACCTGTATATGTGTATCCATGCGTTAGATGATTAATATTTAAAGTTGAAACAGCTTGGTACTTACTTTCCAATGTTTTCTGGAAGAACCTGCAGTGAAATATCGTTGATGGAAAGGCATGTGAGATTCCTGAGCTCTGGAAAGCTTTCGGGTAATCTGGTGAAACAAGACAGAGGTCACACAAGTGCTTGGCATGTTTGCATTCAACATTAAATAACACACCATTTAAACTGGGCATACATCATTTCAGATCTGACATCACTTTATGTTGCTTTAAAAGATGTAACTCATGTGTAACTTTTCTGATAGATTGCGTATCTAGCAGGTGCTGGACAAAGATATGTTAATGTTTTGCCTGGAATGTTACATACTATAGCATTAAGTGGACAAGCAGGAGGTTAAATGAGAAGGGAAAATTACTAGAACGTGGTTAAAAATTCTGAAAGTCAATTTTGCACAATAGGTCGTTAACATGTTGTACCATTTGTTTTAGCACTAATTGTTAGAGGAAGAATTTACCACTGTTCAGGCAATAAAAGCTCTGATAAGCTAAAAATGTAGGTTCATTGGCATTGCCCTTTACCCTTTGTAAAGAAATGTCTTAAGGCTCTATTAGAAACAAATGGTTAACTTGTATGTGAACATAAAATGGGACAACAGACCAAGCGGGTTTTGTTTTGGCTCATCTGCATTCTGACGCTTCTGGCCTAGTTCTGCCTGAATGTGCATAATAGGGAGATAATGCTTTTATTCAATTACAATGACAAGCAAAGACTCAGATCCAGACAGTTATTAGCCACGAGTGCATTGTTTTATGTGGTCACGTTGCAAAAAGCTATTGTGAAAGTTTTTAGTTTTTAGTCCATTTAGTTTTTCTTGCATTTCTACTTATGGATGAGGACAAAGATTTAAAAAAAAAAATACCCCAGTCTTATTTATATGCAAATTTGACTGTTCAATCAACAACAAAATAACTCATTATTAGTAATGCCATGATACACCAAATTATGTTTATAAAAGTCCTGAAACTAAACAGTGATCTGAAGCAAGACTTTTTAATACATCCAAATATTCTTAAATAAAAGTACTACAATGGTCAAAAGAATGTTTGTGTAATCCCTCAGTCGTCCAGGTATGATCCATTGTAAAGGAAAAGTTCAGATAGATATAAGGTAATGTCCACCAGTGATCTGACCAGAGCTGAAGAAGTGGCTTGGATGATCAGCGTCTTCAGTCCTACAACTTTTTTCTCAGTTGACAGATTTGAATTTTTCTTTTACAATAGACAATACATTCATCACAGTATTATAAGCCATTTACGAATAAAATGAATGTATAGTTACCTTGTTAAAGGGTTCCCACTGAAATCTGCTACTTGTAGAGCTTTACAATATCCAATGCTCTCTGGTAATTCCATAATGTCTGCATGAGAAAGGAAAGAAAGCAGAAAATACAATGAAACTTAAGGGAACATAGTAAGAAGTTACAAGTTATCAACATGTGACAGTATCTACTATCTAAAGATTTGAAGTTCGTAGCCACATTACAGTTGGGTGAACACAAAAAGAGCCTGTGTTTGCACTGAGTTTGACCCCTCCATGATAAATGAGGCTTCGCACCAGACACTATCTTCACGAGTATGCTCTGAGGCGCACGGAGCCGTACTACTGTGTCCAAGCCAATGAGTTCAAGGTAACACAAGAACCATAGGACCCAATGCCTGATGTATGTAATCATCTTTTTCATGGTTTCATAGTTGTCTTTACTCAGGATTAGTGCAGGTCTGTCTGTGCAAATGTAAACACACTCTTTGCCTGTCAGTCAAAAAGAACATGTGTTTTAAATAAGGAGTCTTTTTTTCATACCATTTCTAGAAACGTCCAGTTCAACGAGCTGCATGAAGTTGGCGATTTCTGGGGGAAGCCTCTGGATCTCATTGTCACTGAGGCCAAGTTTTCGAAGGTTGACCAACTGGAAGAAAGGCTGGAAAAAGAAAGAAAATTCATACATTATTTAACAAGAATACCTCATGACAACAAAAAGGCATGGGAGTGTATATATAGGCCTGTCATGATAATCACTATATCGACTTATCGTTCAATATATGAAAGCTGGAATAAGGTTTTTAGGGGGTCAGCATTTATTGAGTGTACTTTTCTTTGCACTACTGGGAAATTTTGGTTATTTTTAAGACTTAAGCCATAAAAAGGTTGAATGAATAACTTCTATGACTCCTTACAGATGCTAACTAAGTGTTTCATTCTGCTGTTTATTATCTGCAGCTCATGATTTTAAACAGTTTTGTAGATTTAGAGCAGTTTTTGTCATTTAAATCTGCTCTTGTGTTATTGTGTCAGTGTGTCAGTCAGCAATACAATATATCAAACTTCAAAATATGTTATTGTGATAGGCCTATGTATACAGTATAGTCTAAAATGTCTTTCAAAAGGTAGTTGTTCTCGATATCAGCTTCAGATAAGCATCAGTCAAGTAGTTTAATGTGAAGCAAGAGGAATCACAGCTGGGTAAAAGCAAATGTTTCAAATAAAAAATTAAAAAAAACAGCCCATTTTTCCACTGGCCCCATTCATGGCATTGTCGGGAGTCTTTGCAGTGAGTCCAAGTATTACCAGTCTATCTAATAAAATGAATAAATAAAAGGCCGTGGTCAGTGGTCATTAGGCAGCATAATGAAACCAGCCCTCATCTCCTCTGAATAATTTACACCACATGTTTTAGTCCTGTTAAAATGACAAAAGGCCATAAGGTGTAATCATATCTTGCATAATTAACACCTATTCAAACTTTAATCTTAAACAAGAAAAATGAAAAACAAGGGATGGGCCACCCCACATGGCAAAGCTCCAATTTAAACCCGTCTGTTTTGACTATTTATTGCTAATATCTTTTTATAATGGGTGTCTTATAAATAACCGTCCAGGAGTCCAAAAGTCAAACTCCACCCTTCCACAAAACGTCCGGGTAATTCTAAAGACATAAAACCGTTCAAACAGCCATCTTAATCCGCCATCTCACCAAGCAAACAAACCTAGGATCTATAGAAGGTATTATCTCTGGCTTTTGAAGCATAATCCCAGTCATTTCACTATCGCGTTTTCATGGTTCATAAAGTCATACCCTGGCTGGACTAATTGCAATGGTGGATAAAGAACTCAGTTTGTTACTTAAGTAAGTACAGATACAGAAGTAAAAAGTTACTCAAATAAAAGTAAAAGCATCACATAAAAAAATCTACTTGAGAAAAGTAATCAAATACCTGGTTAAAAATGTACTTTAAAGAGAAAAAAAGGAGTATTTCACACAGATCTTGATAAAGTGTTTTTAATTTTTTAAGGTGTTAAATGTAGTGATATAAATTACAAATTATTTACCAGATTTTGGTCAAAAGTAACAGTACGAATCAGTACTTATTTTTGTTTGCTCAAACCCAAAGCTTGAACTTGAAAACTTTAGTCAGAATGTCACCACAAACATGGTAGAAACAACCCTTCAAATCATAAAATAAAATAAAATGAAAAGTGCTTTTTACTTTACAGTCCAGTAAAAAATGTAGCGGAGTAGAAAGTACAGATGCCTGCTCTCAAATGTAGTGAAGTAAAAGTAAAAAGTATCCACTGTAAACTTACTTAAGTAGAATTTTTAGATATCCGTACTCTACTTAAGCACAGCACTACATTTACTTCGCTACCTTCCACCACAGACTAATTGGCATCACACCCCACCAGTAATTAATTCTAAATCGGTTTGTGGTGCTTACATGGGCCTTATAATTTGCTGCAAATATTTTACATACTTAAACACAAACTTAACTAAACTCCAGAATAATCTCCACTATCTATCACACCTTTTATCAAAACAGAAAGTAAATACATCGTTAATTCTCCTCTAGCTGGATTCTTGCAAATAACATGGTTGGTTGTGGCAGAGAAAACACATCATCATAATTGATTCTGATTGCGTATCTAATCTAGGTTTTGCCAAAAGCTCAATTGCATTACACACACATTGACACCAAACCAGTTCTTCCTGTTGGTATCTCTGCTCCACGCCCCGACCAGCTACCCATGTGTGACACCAAACCACACGGCCTTAGTTAAGAAGACATTAACTCTGCTCCTAACTCCTGAGTAAATGTTTGAATGCTTCGCGTCTACTGCAGTTTGCTGGGGGATAAGAGGTTGTTTTGTAGGATTAGAACATTACAGGTAGAAACAAGTGCTTCTCAAACAAATGGTACAGTTGGTGGTATTGGATTTTCTAAGTGAGATTTCTGGTGTGTCTGGTGTTGGCAGGGGTCTGTGGTTTGGTTCTTGTTAGTGCCTGATTTCAAAATTGTTTGGTTCTGGTTTCAAACTAGTTCAGGCAATGACTTTCTGGTGGCATTTATTAACACCTAATTTTTCCTTAGGGCAGACCTAGGTAGTGATTTTGGCTATTTTAATACAATCAAAATGCCAATCCGAATATTCAGAAGTCCACATGGCACATCAAAACAAGCAAACACAATAATATAATTGCATTGTTCATCTATTTTTTATGTGAACCTCTTTGTAACTACTTTGTCTAACCACAAACTTCCTCCAGCAGGAGTTCATTCATGTGAGGCTTCCTGTCTGGGTCCGGATATTACCACTTTTATCCAAGTGATGAAGACCTCAGCTGTGGCCTCTTATTTGATTATCTCCATATTTACAATAATAATAAACAGAAAATAATTTAAAAAGAGCTCAATGGCAATCCATAAAGAAGAAACAGTTATTTAAAAAAAAAAAAAAAAAAAAAAGTCACAAGTATTCAAGGCTAAATGTTTAGGGTCAGTGTGCATAGAAGTACATTCATCATCAAGGTTAGGAATAGACTGAAGGGAGATGATACTGAAATCTGGAGTCACGATTATCATGGCCAAAATAATTGCGATTAATGATTATATCGCAGTAATTTTTAAAATTGCTGACAGTTTCTAAAATGCTATGGATATGAATAATGATCATTTTAATATTATGAGTAGTTCTAGTTATTGTTCTAACCTTTTTATCATGATAAACAATATTATGGTTTAGTGTCCCAACCCTAAATGCAGCAGAAAACACCATCAGGATCCAACAATCTAAAAAATACTAAACTCAACTCACTGGTAGAAAACTACAGTTACAGAGCCAGCCGGCATTTCTGTGTAAAACTAGTGAAACTTTCCTCTCTGGCTGGACTTGCCTCATCTTGTTGCTGTTCGGATCACTTACGCATGTTTTTATCTGCCTTCTGGGTCATATAATTAACCAGAAAAAGCCTCTAGATTTGGCTTAAGTATCAATTGCTGTAAAGTTAGTTGCCAGTCTAATAACACAGGTCAGGTCAGGGCCAAAACAGAAGAAGAAGAAGAGATGTTTTGAGGGTTTACTCAGCAAGCAGCATTCCTGCCAATGAGAGCTGTTGCAATGAGAATAATCCACTCTTCCATCACCCAAACATACTTAAAATATCTACAAACTGACTGTTGAGACCTATACAATGGAGTAATTAGTGGATGTTTTGTGAAAGAGTCATTAGTGAGGCGTCATGTCCTTGGTTTACAATGTTGGATTTCACAATAATGAAAACAAAAGCAATGACATTACAGCGGAAAATCGGCTTAAGTAGGAAAAATGTTTTAAGACCAGAACCTCAATTGAATAGATCTTTGAAAGGCTTCTCTATGTTGCCCAAATAATATCAATGGATTCAAAATGCCCCAACGTATGATCTAAAACATGTTTTTCCTTTCAGTTTCTGTTGAGTAAAATAAAGTAAAATTCATTATATATTCTTAAATTTACTTTGTGATTACCACAGAACCCCACTGTTCACATTTCAAAACAGACACATGCTGAAATCTAATCATTACTTAGTAGCCCAGCCATGTCTGTAGTTACACGTGAAAACTGTTACAAGGACACATTTACAGTCCCTAACACACTCTCTTAAACACTGACAGGTAGCTAAACGGCAGGATTTTAATACAGACCGGAAACGAGAAGAAAGACAACAAACCCGTCAGACAGGAAACGATGGTAAAATGTAAAAAGTTTCCAAGCAATGATTGTTAAGATTCTGTCAACAAGCAGCTCTGGGCTAAAGGCCTAAAGATACTACAGATCACAACATTATGACAACAGAACATTTAAAGCCTACAAAAATGAAACCACATGCACACTAGTCACTGAATTTAAAGTTACCAAGTTATGCACAAAATCACCCACAACACCTCTGATGTGCTCTAACAGTGAGGTGAAAAGAAACATACATACATATATATATATTATTTTGTTTAAGACTCTTGAGTTCTGACTGTGTGGGTTTGTTAAGGGCCCTTGAGGGGCTGGTGGTTGTCACATTAAAATACAAAACACAGAGCAGAGCGAAGATGACATTTATGAACATGTGTGACTACAATGAAAAATGTCCAGCTCAGTGGATGATCAAGCTGCATGAAGATGCATTTTGAATTTTGAATGAAATAAAGGTAAAGTAACTTACTTCAGGGACAAGTACTTTGTATGACGACTCATTAAGCATCCATTATATATATACTCAACCAGAAAGGACTTTTCTTATACCATTTCATAATCTGCTGCTTGAGATGGGATTGTTGATGAATGTAGCACTTCCTACTTCAATTAGATTATACACTTGAGATTAGATTATACACCTTCACCAACACATCCAGAGGTTGGCAATTCAGTCCTAGCTGTAATAACGATGAAAGCTAAACTTGCGTCCTTGGGCAAAACACTGTTCACCCTGCATATGTATGAATGTTCTGAGTGTGTAAAGTGTGAAAGGTGGTCAAAGGGAACATGTGCATATTAGCTGGCGCACTTTTGTCCCAGGGCAATTGTGACAACCAAAGTTTACCAAAACTGAGTCTGTTTAGAATTAATGAGTAATGCATTTTGAAGCAACTTTGAGGGTAAAATACTTAATTTGGTAGGTTTTTTATTTCTCCAACTGCTGACTTGGAACTCTCCCATGACATGCATCTCGCATCTCTGTTTAGGCCAGCAGTTATACAGACAGCAATTTTTTTTTTTTTCATGTATAGGCAATAAAACCAGGCCAGGGCCATGTCTACTTTAATAATTACAGGGAATAGATAAGCCTAGACTACACTTGGTAAAAGCTAGGCCATGTTTGCATGGTGCACAAATAGATAACAGATGTAGGCACCAGATTTTCACCTGTAATGTCAACTACCACTGGAAATATTTAGCCAATATTTCCTGCATCCCCCATTTGTTGAATCAAAGTGTGGTCCATTCTGTCCAGTTCTTTATATAAGGATTTCCTTGTCTGCAGTGACAGCATCAGTCTCCATCAGCGCCTGGGGTCACGCTTGACCTCAGTAACAGGTTTGACTGCAGACACTTCCTGGGGCAGGATAAGCGCTCAGTATCACCAATACCAAAGCACCCAAGTGTTAACCTGTTGTGTGAGGTGCACTTGAGGGATATTTTCTGCCAGCTCTGGTCGTGCTGATCGTGCGTAATGACTGTCCCGGGTCCCACGGGACTCCCTCTCCACAGGAGGTCATTTCATTAGATCAGACAAATAACTGTGGTGTGTGCAAGTTCAAATGAGCGGAAGCGGTTTGTGCTTACCTTAGGCAAGTCTCGGAGTTGGTTGGCATCCAGCAAGAGCTCCTCCAAACTCCGTCCATAGCGATAAATGTCATCGGGCACATAGAGCAGGGAGCAGTGGCGTTTATCGATCATCTCCACATGACGGTTGCACCGCCACAGGGGTATACACTGAAACATAACGGGGGTGGGCGGCTATAAAGCTCGTAGCACTGCGATAAACAAACAGCGGGAAGAAAGAAAAGGGGATGCAACAGTTGCCACGGCGGTGCAGCCCTCCACGGAACGTGCGCTCAGGCAAAACGCACAAACACGAAACTCCGAGTGCAAACAACTGAAACCAGCGTCGCGGCGAACATGGGAATAGTGTCCGTCGTGTGTCACTTTGGTTAGTTTGTAGGCACCTGTTTTTCAACACTCGGGCCCTTGTTGCACGACGCCCATCCCCGCGAGTAAAGCCCTTTTTAGCGTCAAAAGCTCAGGCAACATCTCAGTGTACAGGAAAGCAGCATTATCCTTTTTTCCTCTTCTCGTCCCAGAGTTAATTTCCTCTCGTCCAGTTTCTGACCCGGAACATTCACTCCCTCATTCCAATCCTGCGTCACCTCCGCAGGCTCCTCCCTGGTCCCACCCCCGGCCCCCGTCCCGTACCGTACAGTGCGCCATGATGGGAATGGGCCACTGTACAGGTCCCATACCGCCAGTGCGCCCGTGCCGGCCACAGGGGGCAGTCTCAGGCTTTCTGTCCCAAATTAATTTATCCAGTAAAGTCATTTGCATACTATTTCAGTGTGCTTCAGCGTCTTCTTTTGTGCGTGTCATTCAGTTGTTCTGTTACTCATAGAACTGGTTCACCTGTAGGCCAGACAAGGACAAGACAGACCTGTAGTCCAGGCTAAATCCAGGCTCAAAACGGTTTCGTTTAGCTGTGCATATGACTGAAAGTTTTTTATTCTGCATTTTTCTCCTTTAATGTTAATTTTATGATGATTGTGATCATTTGTTTTGATGATTTATTGTATTGTGATTTTAATGTCTTTCTTATTCTGTAAAGCACTTTGAATTACTTTGTGTATGAATTGTGCTGTACAAATAAACTTGCCTTGTAGTCTAGTCCTAACGCACAAGTCACAAATGGGTCAATAGTTTAGCCTAGTCGTCTTTCAATATTAAAATACGTTTTCCAATTTGTATTTCATTTGTGTACACACCATGGTCCAGTACAAAGTAAAAAGACTGTCCTTAAGGGTTTTCTTTAACTATGTTTATCAAATTACTGTCAAAATATATTTTATTATTTATTTTGTATTCTTAATCAACGTTATCATCAGTAGCCAGGCCAATTTGTTGTGTCACTTGTTTTATGTTATGGTTGAAGATTTTGATAGAAAACTAAAAACTGCATTTAGTTGCAATATCCACTGGAGGGCGCCCACATCATACAAATATACACTAGAATTGAACACAGGAGATCTTAAAAGATGCACTTTGTCAGTTTATTGGTGTCTACAATCATGTGTACATTTGTTCTACCGTCCAAAGTAAATAAATGATAAAGGTGAGTGTATCCCACAACCAATAGAAGAGCATTTATCTGCGACCAAACTGTTTCTTAAAGGCTTTAAGGGATTTGGCCATCATCGGAGCAACTTCTGTTTGAAAAAAATAAAATAAAATAAAAAATGATCACCATATTTTATTAGGAACAAAAAGTAAAAACTGTTACTGACTGAACCCACTGGTCCTTTTTCGTGGATCTTGTGAATTGGTAGTTGTAGAAATGGTGCTGCTGGGCTTGGTGGTCTCTTTGGGAGTATGTCTGGGTCTGCTGTCCCCAACTTTCACACTTGAGTAGAAAAGTATTTACATTTTGAAATGCACCTCAAATGACTGAACACGATTTTAGGTATGTATTGTGAACAGATGGCTACTGTAAAATAACAGAATCACACATGATTGTAGTTCACATAAAAGTCCTTATACATCTATAACTGCAATGAATTTGTGAGGCTTTAACATGAAATGGAAGGCCAATAAAAACAGGTGCAGTGTATAGATTACATTTGTCTCTGGAGCTCACCTGCACTTGGGCAGAGGCTGCTGAACTGCAGTTCCATGGATTTCCTGCTTAATTCGCACATCTCTTGGTGGCTTGGCAACACTATGAATAAATGCCATCTTCACCTGCCGACCTAAAAACACAAATCACACTCAACATTAGATTTGTTTTGTTTTTTTTAAGCAGGTTTCAGAATTTCTCAGTCTCAAAATAATTGTCATAATTAATGTATTCCAAATGTTATACGAGTGAATGAGAGGGAAAGTGGGACCATTTTCCTTTGAATGCATCTAAAATTATTTAAAAGTATTTTATGTTAATTTTGTTGCTGTGCACCTCACTGGTTCTTTTTTGTTTTTGTTTAGTTTAGAAACATTTTAAACATATTTAAACAATATTTTCCTATATTAAAAAGAAAATGTCAAAGGTCATGCATTGCCATAAATCAAATTAAAAAGAGGAAGTTGCCTGTAAAAACAATGTGACTACAGACCTTTAGGCCTGGTAGACTGTGCTGACGATATGGTTTTTGTGAGCATTTTAAACTTCTTCTCCCTCTCCTCAGACAGTCGAAGGTACATCTCTTTCCAGGACTCATACTCCAGGAGTTTGGCATCTTTAAAGTCCCTCTGACAGTGCTTTCCCCACAGATGATCCGTTTCTCCAATGTAAATCTGTAGAACACAAAACATGTCAGAAGGCTGTGGGCTCAGAATGACAGCCATTACCCTGTCAGTCTGTCCCAGGGCATCAGTAACAACAGCAGTACCACCAGCATGAGAAAACATGCAAAGTAAATAGGTGGTTTTCAGATTCTAGGATGTAATGATGTCACACTCCTACATAGGGAGGTCACTTGTCACTAATGCAAATTAACGACTAGACCCAAGAACTAGCTATATCACAACAAATCTGTATTTTTGACATATTTATTATCATCAGTCATTATAGCTCTCCCTCATCTGTATTAAATATTGCCCTGTGGAATGCTGTGATGTCATCTCACAACCAGCAAGGATTTCAGTGACTGTATTGTCTCACTGGGTTGAATTCTTCAATGCGGAGGAGCTGCTCTGGTGTACACCTCTCCAGCACTGGCTCTAGGATCTCAAAAGGGACTCCTCCAGTTTCATACAGCACTAAGAAAAAAGTCAGACATTAATGCAAACAAACACATAGTATATGAAGTAATAAACAGAACCTACACTCACAGTTGATGTTGTTCTGAAGTGTGCGGATACACTGCTGGTAAAGGCTCATCATGGCTGGAAGGAAAATGGTCTTTGCGCCAGAGTAGACTTGCATTTTCTTGTTAAGTCGCTGACCAGTAAAAATGGCAGACTCCTCCAAAATGTCACATGAATCGTCTTCTTTTTCTGCTTAAGAATAAGTATAATGAATCATCCACCACCATTTGCACTGGCTGTTTAAAGATTACAACAAATCTACCTTTTTTTTTAGTTTCTACTTCAGGAAACCAGGACTCTAAAGGCGGGCTCTCTGGAATTCTCATTATAGACTCTGAAGAGATCTTATAAGAAACAAAATAAACACAACAGATATGGATGGATGGACGGACAGACAGAAAAATGTGAGCTTTTAGTACAAAGTTTCTATATGGAGACCTCAAAATACAAAGCTGGAAAATCAAAACCAAACCATTTTTGGTATTGTACATAATAAAGAGCTTAAGTTTACCTGTATTGGGGAGTCTGGACATACTGGCACTAGGGAACTCTTGGTTGTCTCCTTCATTGGCTCCTTGGGCTGAATGTTTACAGCTTTTTCTGGTTCTTTTTTAAACACTGGTTTGGATTTGTGGGGGCATTTCTTAGGTTTGGGGCGTTCTTTCTTCTTGGACACATTTTCATCATAATTTAAATAGGATTCAAATGACATAGTTGGCTCTTCAGCGTCAGTGGTGGCATTCTCTTTCCGTTTTGGCTTTTTTGCTTTAATGCCTGGACTTATCTCTTTACGTTTGTGTTTGTCATGTTTCTTCCTTTTCCTGTTTTGGACCTCTGAAGGCCTGACCTGAAACTGCTCAACTTTAGGCTTTGTAAGACTTGGCTCAGGACAAATTTGGTCTTTGGATTTCGTCTCATTCAATGGTTCTCTGTCAGAGCCACTGTTTGAATGGGCGCTCTCACTGTCAATAAAGCGATTGTGTTTTTTTCTCTTGTGAGACTTTGATTTTTCTTTACCTAAAATGTTCTCTGATGTGCTGCTTTTGAGTAGGGTTTCATCAGATGATTCATCGCTGATATTTTTCTTCTTTTGCCTCTCAATTAATTTGCTTTTATTTAAAAATTCATTTGCAGAGGTCCGTTGCTTTTTCTGCTCATTTGTGTCTCTATAATCTTTGCTTGTATCCAAATGATCCCTTTTGATCTTTTTGTTTACAGGCTCGTCCTCTTCCTTTTCATCAGTCAAATAGTTATTGTTAAAGTCTTCTCTCGCTGCTTTCGCTTTGTCCGATTTGTCTGTGCATTGTAATTCTCCTGTTGTTTTGTCATCTATTGAGGGACTACAGAAAGACAGGTCAACAAGATTTATATTTACGTTTTGGAGCAAAAGTAAAATGGTTGTGCACACCTTTTGGATCCTTTTGGTACCAGTTTCTTCCAGTCTTTCACAATCGATTTGGCCAAGTCCCCAGCAAGTTCATGTCTGCGCAAAGAGTTAACAGTCTTTCCGATTCCAGTTTCCTGATTTAAACAGAATAGATGGTTTAGTTCATACTAGACATATACATTGGTTACAGTTGGTTGTCTTGTAAAACATAATGACACTCACTGCAAGAACATCCAACGTTACTTCTAGATCTTTAAGTTTCTTCAAAGTTTTTAGAATCTGAAAAATAATCATGTATATATATCCTAACATTTATGCAGTCTATGTATGATTACAGACATTTTCTAAATGAAATCAATAAAACATGACATGCCAAATATGGAAGTTCAAGGACCTGCACAGTTGCTGACCGTGCATTCAGTTCTATGTATGGGAGCCTCACACCCACCGCTCCTTTTACAACTATAAACGGACATGGCCACTGCTGCGGTCACTTTGGGTCAATCATCTTTCATATTCATGCAATTCTTGACCATTTGCATATTTCAACTGCATTTGGATGTGAAACTTTAAAGTAATGTGATAAGTGAGGACCCAAAGCCTGTTTCACACAGAGTATCCAGTGCCTCACGACGCACGGCTCGGCGACACACGGATGTCACAGCTGAGCCTCCGCCAGACTTGACAAATTTAGCATTAAAGGCCCTCCCCTTTTTAAAGGCTTCCTCCTGCACAGTGGTCCAGGTGCTCTGAGGGACCCCACAGCACATGCCAGGGGCTAAACTGCGCTCCAGAGGCCATCAGTGTCACTGAAAGTCCAAGGAAATCAACTGTGTTTTTGATTAGGCTCAGACTATTACATTCTTTTAAGTATTGTTTATTTTACTGTCGTGTCGTGTTTATTTTTAACGAAACGGTTTCGTAATGAGCCATTTTTAATTTCATTTAAATATACAACAGCTTCATGAGCCTTTCTGCCCTCGTGCTGTTGATCTTCCAGACAAATGTTCTAGTCGCAGTTTGCGCTCAGCTGTGCGGGTTTATGGCAGGTGGGTCGTAAAGGAAAAGTTTGTACCTTAGCAGCCTCGTCTGTGTTTGTCAGCTGAAGTTTGTAGCGTATTATTTTGTTCACGACATCAGAGGTGCAGGCCATCACGATGGTTCACGTGCAGACACGCACAGCTGGCCGCGTGCACGGTGATGGCCCGTGGCACATCAGGGGGCGTGGCTACAGCGATGAATGAAAAGAGTACTTTTATACTTCATTTGCACTTACACCAACACTTTTGAACACATAGGGCCAATTTAGAATTCTCTCTGCTTCATGTAATCTGAGAAAACTATCTTGTATCTGTGTGTAATTCAAAGGTAACACACCATTCAGAAATGCAGAGCAAATACAGACCTATTGCACTGACTGCAACAATGAAATGCATAAACGGTCTTAATATTGTTTACCTATTTAAAAAAATAATTTCTAAATAGCCTGTCCCTTAGATCAAATTCAAATATCTCTTACTGGGAAAAGACTGGGGCTAGAATGATGAGTTGTTTGCTTGGATTTCACACGCTCTGTTGACACAAAGTGTAGATGCTATTGTGGGGCACCATTTGCTCGGGGAGTGAAGCCCCTGCCCCATGCTCAGCACAGTAGTTGATTGGCACTGACACCCTCAGAGGAGGAGTTTACTGCATGTGTGTCTTCACACAGGGACTGCTGCTCTCTCTCCTGCTCCAGTAACTGGAGGCTCAAGTCCCCTCTTCTCCAGCCTCAACACCATTCCTCAGGTAAATGCAGCTGTCCTTCTGTTTGTTAATCCAGCAATTATTCTAAATCCAATCATCTCTATTTGTTAATCCAATAATCTCAGATAATCAAAGATTTTTTGGCTGCTGTAAAATGTGAAGTTCTTGTGTGACTTTGTCAAAGCTCACAGTGCATTTGTTTTTTGTATTTCATTGTAACTATTCTGTAGGATTTGTGATGACCAGTGCAATTTATGCAAATGTACCACCAATTTGTAAAATTGACAGATTAAAATAAAAAAAACTTAAACTCATTGAACAAACGGGGTAGAAGTTATTCATGAGTGCATTTGTCTGTGGACATGAGGCCTGTTGCTCAAGCCTCAGTCTATAAAAGGAACACTAGTGGCCAGCAACCCAGAGCTGCTATTCCTGGACATACTGCTGATAAATAGTGACAGATGCATTGAGGGGTCTGATGACAAACTCAGTAGCTTTAGCATCACCTGGTAGCACACGCTTGGGGAGCTGTTCCTCCTGGTGTCTTAACATCTCAAACTAGCTTCAATATGTGTTTGAAGAATACTGCTTCATTTAAAAAATGAGAAAAAAAAATGAGTCAAACTGTGGTCTAAAGTTAGTACATTATATACACTTTTTTGTTTTCTGCAAGGTGCTTGGTATTGTGTGGGCCATTTTGCTTTAATTTGCTTCAGTTTCTTCATGTTACTCAGGCGTTCCCAACCACTGGCTCAGGGCCCAGTTTACTGTGGGTCACCTGGTACCAGCTCCAGAGGAAAATATTATATAATGAATTTTATATTACATTATGAAATTGACTTCTTTTTTATAGCCTACCCCGATATATCTGAAAATGTAAATATAGTCTTAATTAACTGAGAAACAGCCCTGTTGTTACTGGCCCTTTCTCCACCTATGTTACCAGTCCTTAATGAATGTGCAGGTGAAGGAAGTGTGAGTGTGTCAGCTCTGAGACAGACCACTGTAGCCCATTATATCAACGACAATGAATTGGAAATAAAGTAACCAGCTCTGCTTGAACTGTTCAGCTCAGCCTCATGTTAGGCTTATCTGAGTTCACCATAACACCTATTACATATGTAAACATGTTTAAAATATGACATGATAACTAAACAGTGTTAATAATTCTGGGCTGTGTTCCTCTGTAGCAGCCATGGCACCCAAAAAGAGCAAAGCAGCCAAGAAGAACAAGGGAGACATCAATGAGATGACCATCATGGTGGAGGACAGTCCCATTAACAAGATCAATGGGCTCAACACTCTGCTGGAGGGAGGCAATGGCTTCAGCTGCATCTCCACTGAAGTCACTGACTCAGTGTACGCCCCCAACCTGCTGGAGGGACTGAGCAACATGAGGCACGAGAACTTTCTGTGCGATCTGACCGTCGCCACAAAGTCCAAATCCTTCGACGTGCACAAGGTTGTCATGGCGTCGTGCAGTGAGTACATTTGTAACATACTGAAGAAGGATTCCTCCCTTCAGAAGATTGACCTGAACGAGCTCTCCCCTGTTGGTCTGGCCACTGCCATCACATACGCATACTCCGGGAAACTCACATTGTCACTCTACGGCATTGGTAGCACAATTGCTGCAGCCAGGCTGTTGCAAATCAATACCCTCGTGAAGATGTGCAGTGATTTTCTGATGCAAGAGTTGAGTGTGGAGAATTGTATGTATGTGGCAAATATAGCTGATGCGTATGAGCTCAAAGAGACCAAGGAAGCCGCTCAGAAATTCATGAGGGAGAATTTTATTGAGTTCTCAGAGATGGAGCAGTTCTTGAAGCTAACCTACGAGCAGATTAGTGACTTCCTGTCTGACGACTCTCTGCAGCTCCCATCTGAGGTCACAGCTTTCCAGATCGCAATGAAGTGGTTGGACTTTGACGAGAAGAGGCTAAAGTATGCTGCTGATCTGCTGACTCACATCCGCTTTGGCACCATCTCGGCTCAAGACCTGGTGAACCATGTCCAGAACGTGCCCAGGATGATGCAGGACCCCGAGTGCCACCGCCTTCTGGTGGATGCCATGAACTATCATCTACTGCCATACCAACAGAATATTCTCCAGTCACGCAGAACCAAGGTGAGAGGAGGGATCAAGGTCATTCTGACTGTGGGGGGCCGCCCAGCCCTTACTGAGAAGTCCCTCAGCAAAGAAGTGCTTTATCGGGACGATGATAATGTGTGGAATAAGCTCACAGAACTGCCAGCCAAGAGCTTTAACCAGTGTGTGGCAGTACTGGATGGGTTCCTGTATGTGGCTGGTGGAGAGGACCAGAATGATGCAAGGAACCAAGCTAAGCATGCTGTTAGCAACTTCTGCAGGTAAAAACTTAATGTGATGAAGTCAGTGTTTGTATTGCTTTGTCACAGAAGAATAATGTTGTGTTTTGTAGGTATGATCCACGCTTCAACACTTGGATTCATCTGACCAACATGATTCAGAGACGCACTCACTTCAGCCTCAACACTTTCAATGGCCTGTTGTTTGCTGTTGGTGGGCGTAATGCTGATGGGGTCCAAGCCTCAGTGGAGTGCTACGTGCCCTCTTCAAACCAGTGGCAGATGAAGGCGCCCATGGAGGTGCCGCGCTGCTGTCACGCCAGCTCTGTTATTGATGGGAAGATTCTGGTGTCAGGAGGTTATATCAACAATGCCTACTCCAGGGCTGTGTGCTGCTACGACCCATCCACTGACAGCTGGCAGGATAAGAGCAGTCTGAGCACCCCAAGAGGGTGGCACTGTGCCGCCACAGTGGGAGATCGTGCGTATGTGATCGGGGGCAGTCAGCTAGGAGGGCGTGGGGAGAGGGTGGATGTTCTAGCTGTGGAGTGTTACAACCCTCATAGTGGTCAGTGGAGCTATGCTGCACCCTTGCATACGGGAGTTAGCACAGCTGGCATCTCCATCTTGAACAACAAGGTCTATCTGCTTGGAGGCTGGAACGAGGGTGAGAAGAAGTACAAAAAATGCATTCAGGTTTACAACCCAGATCTAAATGAGTGGACTGAAGATGACGAGCTGCCAGAGGCAACTGTTGGCATTTCATGCTGTGTTGTTACAATCCCCACAAAGAAAACACGAGAGTCCAGAGCCAGTTCAGTGTCCTCTGCACCAGTTAGTATATAAAGGCTGCTGTACAATGTTGACTGCTTGTCTTTAACTGAAATTCTGTTTTAGTGCCTTATGACCCATTATATTTACTATAATTACAGTGCTTCAGGAGTCTGTGGCAAAGACAAAACATTTATTTATTGACAAATATATAAACAGCATAGCATCATATTTTCTAACTTTTAACAAGGAATTTGGGTCCAACTGTGCAACACGTTTATAACAACACATCAACTATTGTATTCATTTATATACAGGTGTATGAAACAGACAAGTCTGTTGTGCCAATAGCTACTGTGAGTCTCTGATACTTGAACTGGAAAAGGCTGAAGGTGTTTCAAGGGTTTGAACCACCTGTCAGGAGGGTGCTTCCTGGCAGAAATGAAAGCAGTGTCTCTAAACCTAGTACTGCTCAGATATAGTGTAGTACTGTAGGTAAAGGTGCACAGTAAGGAGTACAGTGTTTGTCAAAAACATGAGCTGCAAGGAGAAAGATGTTATTTAAAATATTGGTACAATGACGACTGATGTGCACATGAGAAGAATTTTGTAAAAAAGGAAAATAAAAAATACTGATTTAGCTTAATTATGTTTGCTGCCTGAGCATGTGAACATGCTTATGTCTAATGTTTGTTTTTAAATTAAAGAAATTAATTGTATCACTCCATTATGTGTGTTTTATTTTCAAAGTGTTACCAAGAGTCAGGCCTAGCTTGAGTGACTGTAACTTCATCAGTACAGGTATAACCAGTTGTTCTAAAGCAGAACAATTCAGGTTATACCAAGAAAAATCACATTAAATCACATTAATTACAAAATAACTACATTTTGACCAACACGTATAATAATACTGTGAAAAAAGCTAATATTGGTAACTCTTGGTAAACTATTTGCACGAACTCAGATTAAGTGAGAGTTTTCTTGGTCCTTTGTTTTGATTTGCTGAGTCATTGTACTTGCTGATAAACCTAGTCTCTCAACACATAAATGATTATATGTGTGACTCACATCTTGTATTAAATAGGCTAATATGAATAGCCTTGACAATGATTCAGCAAAAAAAAAAAAATAAAATAAAAAAATAACAACAACAACAACAACAACAACAACAACAACAACAACAATAATAATAATAATAATAATAATAAATATATAATATTAATATTATAGACCTAACGGAATAACCGGAATCAAACTTAAAACTGCCATATTCTTGGAAGGCACAATGCCGGCAGTTAAAATTAATTATGCATTTTAAACTATGGCATTTGGATTTGCAATGCAGATTACTATTATTTCAGTAGCCTTGTAAAACTCACTGATCCCTGACAAACTCCTTTTCTAAAACAAAACGAAAATAGCCTATTGTAAAACACAGTATTTGGAATGTATATGATTAGAAAACAACAAAAGGCAGACAGGCTAACAATCCTTTTCACCTTATGTAGGTCGAGGTAGGCTTTTATAATGTATAAATGTTGAGTTTTTTTTTTAAATACAATAATAGACAAATTACCTGACTGACCTTACCCACCTGAATATTTATGACTGCACCTGAAGGCCGCGCGGGGAGGGGCTAAGAACTGCTGAGTCACTGTTCTGACGTCACTGCGCTCCGCCTGACGTTGTCACGTGTCCAGCAGCGGGCAGCGTGCAGCGAGCAGGGCGTTTATATATGAACTGTAGCCCAACTCTGAGAGAAGCAGACTGGATTGGCATAAAGGACCTGTACCGGTGCACCTCGCTGTTAGGCCATCACAGAGCAGAGTTTTATCGTCTATTGTCAAGGCTTGCAGCCACTCAATTCTTCATCAAGCGTGTAAGCTCGTTAGCATTTAGCATTATCTTCTGTTGTGGGGGCTTTGCAGGGCTAACTAGGTATTAGCAGGTGATGTGCAAGGGCCCTCTTTCTTTATGTTGATGCACAGTTAAGGTTACAGATAAGGCACCCCGTCTAACCTGTTTGACTTAAGCTCTTACAATCGTTGAAGCATCTTTAGTAATTGGACCAGTGCTTGCCTTCGCTGGGACTGAAAGAAGAAGCTAACTAGCCCAGACTCGCAGAGAGTTCAGAGCCTTACGTGCGATGGGTTTGCTGTCTCAAGGGTCTCCACTCAACTGGGAACAAACCAAGAAGTATGCCGACCACATTAGAAAACACGGAATTATCCAGTTCCTCAACATCTACAACAAGGTCAAAGATCGTCAGAAAGATGTGCTGAAATGGGGTGATGAGGTAAGAATCAGAGAAATGTGGTGCTACTACAGGTAAATGATGCAACAACGTGAATATATTGATAACATTACTGTAAATGTACCATGTAGTAAGTCCACCCTTATTGAACCATTAGAACTAGCTGTTATAACAACACATACATTATTAACACGACTTCTAGATGACAGCCTGATGTTGTATTCTTTCAGTCCAGATAGTTTAGACTTCTACAAGGGCATCATAGATAGGCTAAAGTCTAAAACAAACTTTTGTATGGACTTCTAATTCTGACCTTCAAGAATTCATACCAGCCTTTGCCCGCCAGTCCACAAACGTCATTGTGCTGCAGCTTAAACCAAGTGTTTTGATTTTCGAACAATGTGGAATGCTGTTGTTATAGTTTAATCCCACTTTCAGACAGGGATTACAGCGCAGTCAAAGTGAAGGAAACATGACTGCTGGATTGGAATTGATGTGGTGTCCAAACCCTGAACTTGTCAGACCACTGTTCTTTCTCTTAAGACCCTTTTGAATGATATGTAATGAACTCTGTGGCTTAGGGTAAAAGTTAGTTTACACCTTGTCTTTACTGTTTAGGTGGAGTACATGTTGATGGAGTGGGACAATAAAGATGAAAAGGTGAGGCTTGTCCTGAGAACGGCTGAAATTTTGGAAACACTCCAGGAGCAGGGTGAAAAGACAAACCCAAAGTAAGTAAGCTCTCCAAGCCACATAATTGTTTATATTCATAATATAATGAAGTGTATTAGTCTTCACAATTAAATACAATAATACCTGAAAATAGACGGGCTTAAATAACAACAATAGACTGTAGCTGTTTATTACACACTTCTTGTTTGGTAAATTCTTTAACAAATAAATTAGCCATGCTTTGCTTTTATCTTACACCTGGTGCACCTCTAGCTCCCACAGATTAATGCCATCATTGTACCTTTGGGCAAGACGCATAACTCCCCTTGTCCCCAGCCAAAAACAGGTTTTGTGTTGTGAACCAGTTCACTTGGGTCAATTTTAAGCCAGTGTTGACAGCATGCCTGATATTGATGATATATGAATTTCCTTGAGGCTGGGCTGAACTTTATTTAAAATTTTACATAATGCATTGAATTCAATATTATGCTTTCAGTGGTTTTATAGTACAGTAAACTAAATCATTTAAAACTATGAAGGAAAACTATAATCATATATATGTATGTATAAAATATGTTCAAAAAAGTTCTTTATTACTTGTAAATTAGCTAAGAATTTGCCTGAATTTGGCAAGTGAACTTTTAAAGCATGTGTTTTAAAATATAAGAATGCTGTACATGTGTTTATACAGGAAGATTGTGAGTGTTTTGCATGCCCACTGCACATGACGTTGGTTTAAATCTATGGAGCCGACTTCACACAGGGGAAATGCCAGTGCCGGGGGAATAGTGGAGCTGATGCATTCCTCATTACTGCCCCTCTGTCGCACACACCAAAGAGCACACTGTGGAGCTCTCATACTCCACTTTGGTTTACTGGGCCTAAGAATATGAGACATTTGTAAAGAATAAAGCAGGCAGTAGACCACCGCATGACAAAGATAACGTTAAAGACAAAGATCAATATTATCACTGTGAAAATATGTAAAATAATAATACAATATTGTATTGTATTGTCTATTTATTTTATTCCTTATTTATGTTGTGATTGTTTATAGCAGTTAACTCTTTCAGTTTAAATGTTATACTTTTTGAATCATGAAAATTATGTAGAGGTGAAACTGTGGCCAAAGTAAAGTAAAAAAAATAGCACAATTGAGAATAAGGATTAAATTAAACTATATCTCTTTATTATTTGCAAGACATTATTTTAAGGCCTTATCAGAAACAAAACCGTGTGAGTCTTGTTGCTATATCAGACATGCTAATTGATATTTGTTTTTGTAGTCACCCAACCCTTTGGAGACCAGAGTATGGCAGTTATATGATTGAGGGAACCCCGGGACAGCCCTACGGTGGGACCATGTCGGAGTTCAACACTGTGGAGGGCAACATGGGCAAGAGGAGGCGAGAGGCGTCATCTCTTCTCAAAGACAATGAAACGCTTGCTACCATCACAGCATTTCCGAGGTACTGGTCTTTAGTACAGTTACATTGTTTTTTTGAGCTCACCACACTGATTGTACTGGCACACTGAGGGCTTATTATAATTGTTCATGTCATTTGTCTCATTGTGTAGATTAGGTTGCCCAGGTTTTACCAGACCAGAGCATGCACCAACCCCTGTTGAAAAAGGAGTCTCAAAGTCACTGTTTTTCCCCGATCAAGCCATCAATGTACATCCCAGATTCAGGTGGGCCTCTTTACAACAATGAAACTATGAAAGCATCAATGTGAAAATGATTTGTTTATCAGTGACATTTTTAAAATGGTCTGAAAAACATGTATTTGCAACAGATTAAAAAATTTTATTTGATCAATTTCAGTACCCTTACAAGAAACATACGTCACAGAAGAGAAGAAAAGGTTGTTATCAACGTGCCTAGTAAGAGACTAAACATTCTAAAGGCATATATTTGGATAGTTACAATACATAAATCTATATAAATATGTGCTTTTAGTTTTTAAAGACAAGTGCACTCCGTCTCCTTTTGTTGAGACGTTTCCTGAGGATGATGGTGAAGCTGCCCGAGCAGCTCTGCCTGATCATATTTACATGGACGCCATGGGCTTCGGGATGGGCAACTGTTGCCTGCAGGTATAGAATGGCATGACTCGGCAATCAAGAGAATTCAGTTTGTTCTCATATAAATGAGGAGTTACCTCATTTGAATGTTGTTTGTGTGAGTTTACAATCACAATAAGTCATGTATAAACGCACTTTGTACTGTTTTGTAGGTTACATTCCAAGCTTGCAGCATTGATGAGGCAAGATACCTTTATGACCAACTTGCCACTTTCTGTCCTATTGTGGTCGGTATTGTAGTTATATATGTTCAGTTATGAAAAAGTTACAATGCAGTATAATTTCCCAAATATAAGCTGAGCACTTTGTTTCAGATGGCTCTGAGTGCAGCATCACCCTTCTACAGAGGCTATGTGTCCAATATTGATTGTCGCTGGGACATTATTTCAGCCTCAGTGGATGACAGGACAGAGGAGGAACGTGGATTAAAGGTGAACATACTATAGCATGCTCACCATAGTCATTATCTTTAGTCCTTCTTGTTAATAACTGAATCACACTGTTGCAGCCTTTAAAAAACAACAAATACAGAATCTCAAAATCGAGGTATGACACAATTGACAGCTACCTTTCATGCTGTGGAGAGAAGTACAATGACATTAAATTAATAATAGATGAAGAGATCTACAATCAGCTGCTCAGTGCAGGTACGACTTTTTGAAACAAACATTTGAAGATATTGGATTCTAACACCTAATGTAACATTTCACAAACTGTTTTTTCCTGTTTACAGGGATTGACAAGCTGCTGGCTCAACACATTGCACACCTTTTCATCCGAGATCCACTCTCCGTGTTTGAAGAGAAAATTAACCTGGATGATGAAAATGAGTCGGATCACTTTGAGGTTTGCTTCTCACAAATACTGTTTGTTTCTAGTGTTTACTACATGTATTAAATTATTATTATTTTCTTAAAGAACATCCAGTCAACTAATTGGCAGTCAATGAGGTTCAAGCCCCCTCCTCCTAACTCTGAAATTGGCTGGAGGGTCGAGTTTCGCCCCATGGAGGTAGTACATTATTATTTATTATTATTACAAGATCATTATTTGTAAAGTCATACCTAAAACATAGCTTGTATTTTTCTTTTAAGGTCCAGCTAACAGACTTTGAAAATGCTGCTTATGTGGTGTTTGTTGTGCTGCTCACAAGAGTCATTTTGTCTTACAAACTGGATTTTCTAATTCCCTTGTCAAAGGTGATTATCTGTTTTTTAATACAAATGTGGCCGGATGAGTTACACCTGCCTTGTTTCTCCAGGTGGATGAGAATATGAAGGAGGCTCAGAAGAGGAATGCAGTTAATGAGGGCATGTTTTACTTCAGAAAGGACATGTTCAAAGGTGGGCTGTTAACATGCATGTTAACAAGCATGTACATTTAGAGGCATAGACGCATTGAGATATTTGTATATTTGAACACACAGGCTGTAACCCAGGGCTTGATTGTGCAGCTGCTGCCACACAGAACGGCCTGGAAACCAGCGGCACTAATGAGGAGTACACACTGATGAGCATCGACACCATCATCAATGGAAAAGTGGGTGTCTAGAATAGCACAAGTCTTTGAGTTGTAAATCAGACATTTATATTTTAAACTTCATTACTTCATACCCACATATTTGTACACAGGAAGGAGTTTTTCAAGGCCTGATTCCTATTCTGAACAGCTATCTGGAAAATATGGAAGTTGATGTTGACACCCGATGCACCATTCTAAATTACCTGAAGCTTATAAAAAAGCGTGCCTCAGGTAACTAAATTATGTTTTAAAAGTAATACAATGTATCCTCTGTCAAGTGTAAAAGTTTATTTTGTGATTTCAAATAGGTGAGCTGATGACCATGGCCAAGTGGATGAGGGAGTTTGTTGCCAACCACCCCCAGTACAAGCAGGACAGCATTATTACTGACAAGATCAACTATGACTTGATGAGAAGGTGTGACAGGATCGCCAAGGGAGAGGAGCAGTGCCCTGAGCTTTTCGGCAACCCACTAAACCGGGTCAAATAAGTCAAAATATACATAAAAAAAAAGGAAAAAGACCAAATACGGGGCACAGAATGACAGTGGTCCAAACAAAAGTGCAAACTGTATGTGTTATGAAGAACATGGCTGCATAAAATGTATGTAAATATTTGCTTATATCAGATTTTTAAAATTCTACAGTTATTTTAATAGGGTTGGAACATGTATAAGGGTTGTGTAATAGAAATCAAATGTGTATTTATTTTTCTCTGCAAATTGAAGCTGTGTGAGAATGTACATGTAGAACTGTATAGTGACTGCTTTTAACCTTGTGTTTGTATATACTGTACCTCTTAACATGTCAACATGTTTCTGCGTGCAAGCTTTCTTTGCATTACTAGTTTTTTATCTTTTCTTTTTTTTTTCATTTTGCAAGAAGTTTGACCTGCTGACTGATTTTGTAGTGGGACCTTGAAGTTTATGTTACTTTGAAGTGTGGATTAAAAAAAGCTGTTTGCCAAGTGATCCTGCTTCAAATAAATGATTACGAAGGAGAAATGTGGCGTTATAAAATAATTATGAACACTAATTAGGCTACAATGAATTTAATAATTAAACTGGATGCACCACAGGTATTTTTTAAGTTCCTTACATTGTAAATGTGCGTGTACAGTGACGCATGTAGTCTCATGCCTGTAGGGGCATCTTCTTGGCCATAAGATGGCGCTGTTTAGCTGGGCTTTACATAGTATTTAGGTTTATGCCTTCCAAGTTTGGAGAGCTTATTAACGCATGGTGTTGATGAATCTAAATTGCTAACAGGATGAGTACGGAAGTTGTTTAACATGGAGAAGTTATATAGACACCTTAAACTCTGGGCTTTATTGCTTTAGTAGCTGTGGATACAACTGGGATGGCAGAGGCACGCCGAAAACCTGTGATTTAATATTGTATAGACAAATGCTTTTTATTGCAATAATACAATAATTGTTTATTATAGCTTTATTGCATTTAATTGTATGCACCAATTAAGTAACAAACCATTAAGTGACGCATCACGTGCGAACGACACAGTCCATGTCAGCTCGTCTTCGTGTATCTGTTCACTTTGTGGTTAATAGATGACAGGGCCGTGGCGTGGTTTCTCGTGCAGCCTACAGGAGAGCTCGGCCCGTGTTGATGTCACCCTTTGGGCCGTGCCGATGAGCAGTGGATCACTGCGAGGTGATCACAGCGGGTCACTTCGTGGCTGGGACCTCCTGTAAGGCACCGGGCCAGCGCGCGAGTTCCTCCCACTCTTTTCCACTGAGCCACAAGGCTGCAGTGTGCTCACACTGACCAGGAGCCTCGCCCGGGTTTCACAGGCAGCACGCGTGTCCCTCTCAAGGTAAGCACCTTTTCAGGAGCACCTCTCTACCGTCCGGCCCTCTCTTCGCCTCTTTATCTAACTTTGTTGAGGGTTTCATTGTGACCGACGGCGTTTGCGACAGAGATGCTGAAGCTGCGACTGTGAGGGCTTTACATGAGAACAGCAGCTGGAGCACTTCATTCATTTGATATTCATAGATGAAGTTTTACTTATTAACGTATTGGCTATTAAACAACATTTAACTTTTCCTGAGTTTCCCCTCACAGTTTATTTATGTCTTCGTGATTGTGCGTAAAGTGATGTTGACACACAGACTGCGGATGATCTGATGGGAATTTGACTCTTATATAACAATGTAAAGACTACACTCATCAGCAGAGGACGTGATGCTCTTCCACTCGCTCTTTGTTTTAACTAAACCTTCTATTTATGGATTTCAGACAAACAATTACTTCCTGATTTGAAGGACTCAGTGAGAACCCAGTGAGGATATTTCCCCATTCAGATATACAGTTTTAATTTTAATTGCTTAATTGTTATGACCACGGAAGGCGGTTGGACAGTATAGTTTGTCTGAAAATGATCTAAACAGCAACATGCTTTCGTGTAAATATCTGTGGGCTTCAGAGGTGTGCAGATGACGTCACAGCCTCTGGAGTTTCAGAGGTGTGTGAGGGTCAGAGGTGTGTGAGGGTCAGAGGTGTGTGAGGGTCAGAGGTCTGTGAGGGTCAGAGGTCTGTGAGGGTCAGAGGTCTGTGAGGGTCAGAGGTGTGTGAGGGTCAGAGGTGTGTGAGGGTCAGAGGTCTGTGAGGGTCAGAGGTGTGTGAGGGTCAGAGGTGTGTGAGGGTCAGAGTTGTGTGTGAGGGTCAGAGGTGTGTGAGGGTCAGATGTGTCAGAGGAGGGTCAGAGGTGTGAGGGTCAGAGGTGTGAGGGTCAGAGGTGTGTGAGGGTCAGAGGTGTGTGAGGGTCAGAGGTGTGTGAGGGTCAGATGTGTGTGAGGGTCAGAGTTCTGTGAGGATCAGAGGTGTGTGAGAGTCAGAGGTGCGTGAGGGTCAGATGTGTGTGAGGGTCAGAGGTGTATGAGGGTCAGAGGTGTGTGAGGGTCAGAGTTCTGTGAGGGTCAGAGGTGTGTGGGTCAGGGTCAGAGGTGTGTGAGGGTCAGGGTCAGTCTGTGAGGGTCAGGGTCAGAGGTGTGTGAGGTCTGTGAGAGTGTGTGTGAGGGCCAGAGGTGTGTGAGAGTCAGAGGTGTCAGAGGGTCAGAGGTGTGTGAGGGTCAGAGGTGTGTGAGGGTCCAGAGGTGTGTGAGGGTCAGATGTGTGTGAGGGTCAGAGGTGTGTGAGGGTCAGAGGTCAGAGGTACGTGAGGGTCAGAGGTGTGTGAGGGTCAGAGGTGTGTGAGGGTCAGAGTGTGTGAGGGTCAGAGGTGTGTGAGGGTCAGAGGTGTGTGAGGGTCAGAGGTCTGTGAGGATCAGAGGTGTGTGAGGGTCAGAGGTGTGTGAGGGTCAGAGGTGTGAGGGTCAGAGGTGTGTGTCAGAGGTGTGTGAGGGTCAGAGGTGAGAGGGTCAGAGGTGTGTGAGGGTCAGAGGTCAGAGGTCTGTGAGAGTCAGAGGTGTGTGAGAGTCAGAGGTGTATGAGGGTCAGAGTTGTGTGAGAGTCAGAGGTGTGTGAGGGTCAGAGGTGTGTGAGGGTCAGAGGTGTGTGAGGGTCAGAGGTGTGAGGGTCAGAGGTGTGTGAGGGTGAGGGCAGAGGTGTGTGAGAGTCAGAGGTGTGTGAGGGTCAGAGTGAGGGTGTGTGAGGGTCAGAGGTGTGTGAGGGTCAGAGGTGTGTGAGGGTCAGAGGTGTGTGAGAGTCAGAGGTCAGGGTCAGTGTGAGAGTCAGAGGTGTGTGAGAGTCAGAGGTGTCAGAGTTGTGTGTGAGGTCAGAGGTGTGTGAGGGTCAGAGGTCAGGGTCAGAGGTGTGTGAGGGTCAGAGGTGTGTGAGGGCCAGAGTCAGAGGTGTGTGAGGGTCAGAGGTGTGTGAGGGTCAGAGGTGTGAGGGTCAGAGGTGTGTGAGGGTCAGAGGTGTGTGAGGGCCAGAGGTGTGTGAGAGTCAGAGGTGTGTGAGGGTCAGAGGTGTGTGAGGGTCAGAGGTGTGTGAGGGTCAGAGGTGTGTGAGGGTCAGAGGTGTGTGAGGGTCAGAGGTGTGTGAGGGTCAGAGGTGTGTGAGGGTCAGAGGTGTGTGAGGGTCAGAGGTCTGTGAGGGCCAGAGGTGTGTGAGGATCAGAGGTGTGTGAGGGTCAGAGGTGTGTGAGGGCCAGAGGTGTGTGAGGATCAGAGGTGTGTGATGGTCAGAGGTGCGTGATGGTCAGAGGTGTGTGAGGGCCAGAGGTGTGTGAGGGCCAGAGGTGTGTGAGGATCAGAGGTGTGTGAGGGTCAGAGGTGTGTGAGGGCCAGAGGTGTGTGAGGGCCAGAGGTGTGTGAGGGTCAGAGGTGTGTGAGGGTCAGAGGAGTCAAACATCAAGTAAACACAAGAAAACCAGTGAACAACAGAACAACAGGGACTGCAGAAACAGACGCATTTATCACCATACAGACTTGAGCCAATGAGCCAATAAAAAGCAAAGAAACACATTTTTTTTGTGTTAACCTGTCCATAGTTGTGCCTCCATGCCAGTGGACATGTTTTTGAATTAAATGGTGTCAGTGCATAAACTCTATTGATACTTTGCAGCCGATGTCATCAACATTCCTTGTGTGATGCTAACAGGAGACACTGCTCTGTCTGGAGCTTTGTTTGACTTTAATCTGAGCTTTACTTTAACACAATCTGACCATAAAGTACTGACTTAGCCTAATTACAACAGGTGAGCTGATTTTGACTGTTTAACAAGTCCCTCTCAAATATCATTACATTCACAATCTAGCATTAGCCAACAGTGTTTTAGTCTCTCTCATGTTTTTGTGTAAAATCACACTCTTAAACAGGACCACGCTCGGATTAATCACAGGCCCATGAAAATGTGTCGTTTAAATCCATTTTGAGTTTGCACAGCATTTTAAAAAACATTTGGCAGTGTTTTTCTAATGTGTGCATTGTGTCACCATGGTAACCGCTGAACATTCTACCATACACATACATTCAGAGCACCCCCAGCACAATGTTGTATCAATAGGCTATTGCATGAATAACTTAAGTGCTGCTCAGGTATGGCATTTGTATTTACTTATATAGTGTGTCACATAGGCTATTACATTTATAAATTGAGATTCTTAAATAATTAATTGTATTGATGGAAGGCACATAAAGCTTTAGTGACCTCCTTGTATTTTATTGGTTGAAGATTCATCTTTGCATCATGCCAGTGTTTATCCTCAAAGCCAAAGCGTCGTTGGCTGCTACTCGCTCTGCGCTCTGTTGTGGCTCATCATGCTCTGATTAAGTCCTGCAGATTATCATATTTTGGTATCGCATCACTGAGCATCCAAACAATAACTGCTTTTTATTTTTACTCTATGCGCATCCTTGTGTGACCATAACCCACAATGTGAATATAGTTACACATCAGATCATATCACATTGGCCAGTCAAGTTTATTTTACATTCTTGTCCAGTGTAGGTCGTCACCTGTCTCAGATATCACACTAAACCAGTAACCAATGATGAAGGTTATAGGCTTGGACTGAAAGATCCTACAAAAATATAGCAGAATCCTGTGCAAAATAATTGTTTTATTGATCTTGTGAGCAGCCCGAGCCTGAGAGTGTTTTGTCACTCAGTGTCATTTGCACATCACTGCAGTTAGGAGGCATTCCATAGTGGCAGTCTTGAAAGGAAGTAAAACAGAACATTAAAGCCGCAAGCGGCATGGAACGGCCCTCGCGGGCCGCGCTTCGAACACTCGGCCGACCGGGCACTCCCTGTAGGTGGCGCTGATCCATCATTTGCCTCTGTTTTATTGTGGTTTTGAGCTGCATGTGTCACCAAATCAAGGCAAAAGACATTGGGAGCACTCATGCACAAAAAGCACCAACATGGGTTTTTCCAGGCATCGCCATGGCAACACCGTGCAAAATACAAAGTTGCACTCTTGGACTTTTTGACAGGGAGGATGTAAAGAATCAACGTGCCAAATCTCACATTCTTCATTAAAGGTTTGAAGCTGTTATAAGACTTTGAAATGTCCAAAAATTTGTAAATTTTCCCATTAGGATAACATGGGGGTTTTCGCGCATCGCCATGGCAATAGAGTGAAAAATATGACATGGGTGTGATTGACTTTTTTGATTGGGATGACATGATGAGTCATTCTGCCAAATTTTACTTAATCCCATGAAACTAATGTTTTTCTCATGAATGGGAAATTTTCGGAGCGTTCACATTAGGATAACATTTTGGCGCATCGTCGTGGCAACACGGTGCAAAAAACGACATAGGTCTCATTGACTTTATTGATCGGGATGAGGAAATGGAATTTTGTGTGAAATTTCATAACATTTGGGAAAACTAAATTTTCGGCCCTTCATGCAAATGTATTTGTTATTCTGTAGGGGGCGCTATTGCACCAAATTGTTTTATTTCACAATGAGTAGGTTTAGGCCAGAAAGTTTTACAAATGATTCGAATTTGAGCCCAATCGGACTTAGTATGCGCAAATGGGAGCAAATTTTGAAAATTAAAAATTGCAAAAATTTTGATGCAATTTTGCGGCTTCGCTGCACGGAAGCCGTTATACGTATCAGTGTAAATTGGATAACTTTGGATGCCCCACTTTTCTAGATGATGTCCAGTGATTTTCAGCCCTGCCTTCAGAGGAGTTGATGAAAATGCGACGTCAACAAAAATGCTGACTCGGCATTTTGGAATTTTCAATCCAAGGTGGCCGACTTCCGGTTTGTCAGAGGGCGTGGCCATAATAGTATTTTTTGTTTGGCATCACTTGATGAACATTTGTACCGAATTTGGTGGCTCTACGGCAAAGTTGACGTCGGGGCGTCTCCCATTGACGCAATGTATTTTAACTTTTGTAGGTGGCGCTGTCGCGGCATTTTTTTATGCCCAATGATGCACCGTATAAAAAAATAAATTTTTCGACAGACCTGAATTTTGGGCAAAATGTGGTGAGTCTTTAAATGTGTTCAGGGGGTCATACTCCTGTTCAAAAAGCAGAAGGAAAAAAAAAAAGAATAAATAAATAATATTTTTTTTTTAGCAAAAACAATATATCCGATAACTTTAGAATGACATATTATATGTTTTTTGAAAGCTCTGGACCTTCCCCACGTCACCGCGGGGTTAATGGCGAATGACGTCGGGGCCCACCACTGACCTCCCATTGACTTCCATTCATTTTAGCAGTAATAAAGATGGCCCATGCCTGCGGCATGGGTTGCTGGGATAGTGGAGGCAGGGCAAGGTCGCGACCTCAGCCGAACTTCGGCATGAAAATTGAAATGTTGAATATTGAATGTTAGTTTATTAGTGCAAGTTTTGGGTGTTTCTATCTGC
This sequence comes from Periophthalmus modestus, assembly GCA_019594935.1. Lineage (NCBI taxonomy): Eukaryota > Metazoa > Chordata > Actinopteri > Gobiiformes > Gobiidae > Periophthalmus > Periophthalmus modestus. The sequence continues at coordinate 28,508,482 of JAIEZT010000441.1, forward strand.
TTGGGCATTAAGTCACTGTCTGCAGATAATAATATAATATAATATAATTGTATTCACACAGAAATTACAGTTATGCGGTGAGGTTTCTTACCTTTTGTTGCATTTCTGAAGTTTTTTTTAATTATTTTCTTAGCTGTCCAGCAGTAATTATATATCTTGTTCTTCAGGAATGGCGACATTCAGTGAGAACTTCAACAGTCACTTGGAATCTTGGATTGGTCCCAAAGGTAAGTCTTTTGACTGTGACATTGAATCACTGTTTAATAATAAAGGTGCATACCGGTACATAACATTCTTTTAACCTCAGCAGCTGATTCACAAACCTTGTTTTCTCCTTCACAAAGAAATGCTGCTGACATCGGTAAAGTGAGCTTAAACCCACTGCAGCAAAATAAACACAGATGAAATACAGATACAGGAGCAGGACTCAACATTAGTCAGTTAGCCAAATAATAGGTTTTAGACATTTAGATCTGTTTCATACAGATTATCATTATTTAAGTAGAACAAATTATGTCAATGAAACAGTTCAATAAGCATTTGATAGTTAAGGGTGTGTTTGTTTACATTTGCTTTGGTTTGGTCTTAGCTTTAGCCCAGTTTAGTCTTGATGTAGACTTTGGTCCTCTTCTAGTCTTGGTCTAGTCTTGGTCTAATCCTGGTCTAATGCAGGTTTAGTTTTGTGTTTTGTCTGTTACTTCAGACATGTGTTCTCAGCCCAGGTATTTATTTGATATACCGATGTTATATATTTTGGTCTTTATTAATAAGAATTGTCATTATATTGTATTTCTTGAGTTACTGCACCCAAGTTATTTCCCCATGGATAAATAAAGTTTGTCCTAGCATTGGAAGATGGAGACCCTGGTGGTCATTCATTGCTACTGCAGTACTTTGAGCCTTCTTTTGTAACATTTGACAGATCCGCGGGTGAGAGGATGGCTGCTGTTGGACAACTACCTCCCGACCTTTGCCCTCACAGTGCTGTACCTCCTCATCGTGTGGGTGGGTCCGAAGTACATGAAGGACAGACCGCCAGTCTCCTGCAGGGGCCTTCTTCTAATCTACAATGTGGGCTTGACTCTGCTCTCCCTTTATATGTTCTGGGAGGTAATTCAAATTCACGTATAAACTACAGCATTTAGACTGAACCTGATATCCGTCTCAAAAAACACCATAATATAACATAAACAACTTGGTCGTCATGTCCAATGTTTTTGTAACTAACAATAAATCAGTATTTCAACCTGGAAATACGCAGACAGACACATGAAAGCAAAGTATTAGACGGCTTTATTGAATGAGTCATCTTTGGAGCTCAGACCACGGCAGAAGACATTGCGATGAAGGGTGTGCCGTGTGTTTAGGAGATGTCTTCCTCCTGGGACCTGCACACTGGAGGCGGTAGAGATGAGGCTGAAGCTGAGGGGTGCTGGGGAGGTGGTGGGATGCGGCACAAACTGAAGTGGCCATGCAACTGCGGTGGGGGTTTAAATAGGACAGACTGGGTGCCGGTTGACCAAGAGGAGGTGCAGCAAGCAGCGGGGAGGAGTAATAGGAGGAGGTGATGAAGGCTTAGGAGCATGTAAACTCTGGGGAGAGATGAGTGGACGAGAGCGCAGTTAGGTCTTCCTGGCTGAATTTATGCTACCTCCATTACAGTTGTTAACAGAAAGAGCTATATTTGATTTGAACATGTCTACCTCTTATGTGGGGACACAGTTAAGTTATGTTGATGGAATTTGAAATAAGAATCTTGATCTTGATAGTGTCTTTTTAAAATACCATAAAGCAACTTCAACTCCAGTTCTCATTAAAGCCATGAGTCTTTCAAGAAAGGAATATTTTCACCAATTGTCAATCAGTCAATCAAAGAACCAGTAAGAAAAAGAAAATGTTGGATCTGAGCCACGCACTCAACACCTAGATATTTAATTTCCTGCAGTTTGTTTTCAGGAAGACTTATTCCAAGCAAACAGCTTACGGCTACTTCTTTGAAGACATTAATAGACTAGGGAGGAGGAGTTGGAGCTGTCTCCCTTGACTTATGCAAGGCGTTTGCCACTGTAAGCCACAGCAAAGTCAAACATTTCATATTGCCACAGTTTACAATAAGCTGGTGTGAATCTTACCTGAGGGGTGGCAGTAATGTGTGATCAACACTTTATCCTCTGACCAAAACTGCACGAAGGGGGTGCCGTAGGGCTCGATATTCAGGCTCTTTTTTTTACTTTATATATAAATGACCTCCCCTCAGTGTGTGATGTGAAGATAATTATGCATGCTGACAGCACTGTCTTTTTTACCCACGGGAAAAAAGTGAGGTAGTCAAGAGACTGCCTGGCTTCACTTTGTCTTGCCTTAAATGTAGAAAAGACTGTGGTGATACATTTTACAAACAATCACAATTTAACAAACTGCCCAGATATGCAAAAAATATTAATATTAAAAATGTTAACAAATCTATTTTCTTAGGCGTCACATTAGATTCAACTTTTACTTTTTAATATTTTATGTTTTTGTCAAATTTAATCTCTCAAATTTTAGACACGTGCAAGGATCACTGTGTGTACACAAGTGTTTAAACTCAATTATGTCATGTTTTCTTTCTACACATTAGAGATGAATGCTATTTTTAATTATTAGGATGAATGTAGACAGAATATGCGTGTGAGTGTTTGAGTGCGAGTTGATTTTAGAAGACTATTTAGGTGTGGCACTATATCCGTGTAAAGTATTTGTGGTCAGTTTTCTCCATATAAATTTAACCTTTATTTCCAGTGTTTACATCAACCTGGTCAGGGACTGCAGCTGTAAATTAGCATTCAAGCTATATCCTAGCACCAGCATCTTTTGAATCCGTCTTGGTCAATGCGTTGTTGTGCATTGCCCCTGTTCAATACTATAAAACAACACCACACCATGCCATATATTTTTGCTCATTACTAAATGTGCTAGATCCCTTTGTTTAATCAGCACATTAACTCAAGCACCACCTGTACCTGGATTAGATTATTCCATTTTAGTATCACATGAGCCCGATTTTTGTCCTTTATATTAGTTAGTAAATCCTCTTACTGGCTTTGACATTATGACTGGATCAGTTGTCCCTCCATCGACCTCCAACAAATCTGTACTTTTGATTTTTGATACAATCTGCCATTTTCAATATGGAAGTCAGTGAAAAGAACTTTTGTATTTGCTAATGATTTCACTGCCGGCGTCACCGTGGTGCAGTGTATGGTGTAATGATGCATGTTTATCTGTTATTGGTAACATAGTTTTTTTTTTTAGTAGACTCATATCAGTTACAGTCACAATAAAAGGTAAACTAGGCCAGTTATCAGCGTTGATGTGTCATACCATTACTTTACAACTGTCTAATTGATATCTTTCTTTTAGCTTGCCTCTGCAGCGTGGCATGGCAGCTACAATCTCTACTGCCAGAACACCCACAGTGCACCAGAAATTGACATTAAAGTAAGTCTCCAAATGTTTTTTTTTTTTTGTTTGCAAATCACAACATACTAAAAAGATTTAACTTAAATATAGCACAAGCCATTAAATGTTTATTTGCATTTTTTAACTGACTTTCGGATTTTCAATTTTCTATTTATTTGAGTGAACTGAGCAATACTCTTGAGCATAAATTAACTTACAAAGCTATCAGTAACAAGAAACTATAAATCATTAACTCAAGTATAATATCTTGGTGTTTTTATATGTTACTTAAACCATTTTAATGTAAATAATTTAATTCAAGTTAATAAGTCTTTTTGGAATATTGAAAACAAGGTCAAGTAAATTGCACTCATGTCTGTTTTAGCTTACGTTTATTAAAGCATTTTTAGTAAATTCAACTTTTAATCAGGCAAATCTTTTGACCTGGTTTATAGTTAAAATCTTGGTAACTATTCACAAAGCGTGCCTTTTCTGTCAGCACAAACAAAAGTGGCATAATTTGATCTCTAAAGCTTCAAACATGTCAATAATATGCAGGCATGCTTGCATACAGACACCCACGCTTTGGGCCAAAGCAGTGACTTTTTGTGGAGCAAAAAGTTGATTAGAAATGATTGTCCAAAAACATCTCTTTTGTATAATGATGCATTGACGGTGAATTGCCAATGCGTGGGTCTTTCCTAATTTATCACTCTGCTGTGGTGCTGCCTGTACCTGTAAATCCATCAGATAAGCTTTAGAGATAGAATGCCGATTTAATCCGACTTGTGTCATGATCAGGGCTGTCCAATCGCTAGAGGCGCAACAGAAAAATGTGCAGAGCTTTGTAGTTCTGACATGATTAAAAGGTTTTCATTCTGCTCCTGCTATAGATGGAGGAATGCCTTATGATACATCCTGGACTTTGCAGAGACCTGTTGACAAGGGGCTTCTCACATTACAGATATTCCATACAAATTCCACAGATAGTCCATAACAAAATATGTGTCATGAGTAAATGTTGAAAAAAAAAACCCTGAAACTCACACGTCCATCTCTCCTGTCGATTAAAATATTGATTAATACATGATCTTGAAGATCTACATGATCTTAAACAAACTCACTCATTTGTGAATTGTAATTGGCAGTAGGTGTCTGGCAGATTGCTGGATTACATTAAAAGTTGCTATCTTTCTTAATTATTTCTTTTTTTTTTGCAGGTGATGAAAGCCCTTTGGTGGTACTACTTTTCCAAGCTCATTGAGTTCATGGACACCTTTTTCTTTATTCTACGAAAGAACAACCATCAGATTACATTTCTCCACATCTACCATCATGCCACTATGTTCAACATCTGGTGGTTTGTCGTTAACTGGATCCCGTGTGGCCACTGTAAGGGCTTATTACTCACATTTTATTCCACTAACCGTCAATGTTGGGTCTGAGTGAGTTAAATAATTCAAGCCCTAATGCCATTAGATGGCAGTTTTAGCCAGATTTTACAGTACAAAAAACAATGCTTATTGACCACAAGTCTTCAGCCGATAATGCATTGCCTTTACTTGTTGGTAGGTTCATGCATAAAACATTAACACTTTTCGCAAGGTTACATTAGAGGATTTTAGACATAGTGCTCCTTTAACTCACTTGCCTTCATTTGAACAAAAAAATAAATAAAATCAAACAAGACTATGTAGACAATAAATAATACATCTTTTATCTAAACAAGTTTGTGTGTGTGTATGTGTGCGTGTGTGTGTGTGCGTGTGTGTGTGTGCGCGTGTGTGTGCGTGCGTGTGTGTGTGCGTGCGCGTGTGTGTGTGTGTGCGTGTGTGTGTGTGTGTGTGTGTGCGTGTGTGTATTTGTAGAGCCTTGATGGAGGGTGGAGGGGGCTAAGGGGAGCGGGTAAGAGTGCATGTGCTTATGTGATTGGCTGTATGTTGTTTTTAGAATAATATTTTAACAATGAGATCCCAGATAATATATTTTTAAATTCATTTGTAGTCAGTTTATCTATATACATTGGAACTGTATTTTCACTATTTCCATCCTTCTCAGGGACTACAGGTATAAATCAGCATTCATGCCATAACCCGGTACCAGCATCTTTCCCATGACTTGTCTTGGTTAATGTATTGTTGTGCACTTTCCCTGTACAAATAAAAAACGTAAAATACAATACCAAATAAAAACACAGAACACACTAAACTATAATGCAATGCCACAGATGCTGCTTAATAGTAGGTTGTAAAGTCTGTTTTAGTTTTACTTATCTACTTTCTTCTGTACGGGCAGCCTTCTTCGGAGCCACCATCAACAGCTTTGTCCATATTGTGATGTACTTGTACTACGGCCTGTCGTCAATACCAGCCATGCGACCATATCTCTGGTGGAAGAAATACCTCACGCAACTGCAGCTTGTAAGTTTAGCCATTATTGATTCAAAGAAAAATTGTAGTACATGTATATGCGCGTATCTGGATGATTTGATGATTTTGATTTTAGCTTGCACATTGATTGTTAAAAGGTGTTAAATGGATCATAAGAATAAGAAAATATTTTTAGAATTTATAATTTAGGTTTAGGGCTGCTAATTATTTTGGTGTTAATTTTGTACAACACATTCAGGTTTATCTATTTTTCCCCCCATTCTAATAGTGATGATGAGACAGAAATTGTGTTTTCTGCATCCATTAAAGATATTTTGAGCTGTAGATCGATAAGGTCCTATACATGCCTCGGTCACCTTCTCATGCTGTGTACCTCTCATGTTTCCTGCACAGGTCCAGTTCTGCCTCACTGTGGTCCAGTCTTCATCTGCAGTCATCTGGCCCTGTGGTTTCCCCATAAGATGGATCTGCTTTCAAATCAGCTATATGTTTACACTCATTATACTTTTCACCAACTTTTACTTCCAGGTAAGCACCTATTGAAGGGTTTCAGAATGATGAAAAATTAGGACATAACATAGATATAACAGGAAGCTGAAACATAGATTGCAAAATTCTGTAATCTGACTAAAAACTCTCTTTTAGCATAAAAAAGCTTAATTATAATTAGTTTAATTATTACTCTTACTGATATTTTTTTTGCATGTTGATGTTCAGTAATTTGAGAATATAATATTTACACTTTCTTCTCTTTTTTTTAGGCATACAAAAAACATATAGTTTCTTCAAAAGAGCATCAAAATGGCTCTAGTGCTACAAAAGGACATGCAAATGGGACTGAGAACTATGCTCACAAGAAACTCAGGGTGGATTGATGTTTTGGGACATTTTTCACATCCTAGGATGTATGAAGTATTGCTATAAAATGTATGTTTTATATTTTTGCTATTTTAAGTCAATAGCTATAGCAAAAACATTTACAGCACTTTGCACAAAGTCTCAATGCTAACAATGCACAATCAAATACCCTTGTCTTACACACATAGACTGTAGATATATTCTTCTGCATACAGTATATACTTATACTGTACACCATAATTTACCTCTATGGTAGGATTCATTGCCAGGATAGGTAGATATGTAAAAAGGGCAAAAGATTAAACCAATTGGTGTGTTGGCAGGTTTTGTTTATACCATACATAATAATGTATCCAGGAAGAAAGGGTGGCTCTGGTGATGGACTTTATCTCACTCTTCTCTGCACTGTTGCATAATGCTTAAATTGGCAGTGTTGAAATATGATGCAATAATATACAACATATGCAATGAGAAAGCAATAAACAACGCTGAAACTGCTCACGCTAATTAATCCGCTAACAGGTTCTAATGTTCAACATAAACTGCAGCTGTTCTTTTAATTAACTAATGCATATTAGGCCCTTGATATGCATCTAGTAATAATATTAGGTAATAACAACTTAAGTCAAGAACATTACTTAATGTTTGCCGAAGAAAGAAATTTTCTGCTTTAAATAGGCCTACAAATAATTGCATATATCTATTGTATATTGTATTTTTGCTTCAACACAATCAGGGACAATCATCTCATTTACTTTTGGACATTGCATTTTGTTTGGTGAGGAAAATGTAAGAATAAGTTGGATTTCCTTCAGTGATTGTTATTGCAGACATTGGCATTGGGGTTCTCATTAAAAATAAAATGTTCTATAGAGAAATACTGGCAAGTACTGTTGTATATTTTTCAAACAAAGCCATAGTTACCATTTACAATATAGATCATATATTTATTTATTGCTTTTGGCTTTTCAGGTCCCTCTATAGACACATTGAAACAACAGTAATGAGATGTGTATATCAGGTACCTTGTATGATGAAACTGCAAAATAAAATATATTTTCAGAAATTAACTGCAGCCTGATTGTGCTTTTCACTAATAAAAACAATATATTTTCCATGCAGATTACTAGCAGTTCTGTGTAAGTTGATAGACTGAATTTATAACAGGTGATTAAGAATTTGTGGAAAAAAGTAAAAAACACTAGAATTTATTTATTTATTTATTTATTTATTTATTTATTTATTTCAGGGACACTGCACATTAATAAACATTTACATGTAAATGTGCCAGAATTAGCCCGAGGGCTATTTTTCATCTGTAGTCCCGGGCCAGATGTAAAAATGCCAACCTGTTGGAAGTAAAAATACAGTAGAATAAAAACAAGGTTATTATTTACACTCTAAAATCATACAACTCCATTCTTAGTCATAAAATCACATTCAGCCACATACATTCATTTTCAGCCACAAACACAACATACCATTGTCTACATACACATACACAGACACAAACAGACATACAACAAAACTCAAACACAGGCAGGATGGAGACAGGGGCATCGAGAGGTGGATGTTAGTGGTGACAAGACTGATTTTCAATTAACCATTTCTTTAACTGTAATTTAAATGAGGTGTAAGTGGGGAGGCTTCTGATTGTGGTGGGGGTGGTGTTCCAGTCATGGGCAGCTTTCACAGAGAAGGTGGTTTGGCCAAAGAGACTTTTTTCTGAGTGGATGATGCAGTCCCCTCTCGATGCCCCTCTGGTTTGTTTGTGGTCAGAGGTCCTGATGTGAATAAACTGTGTGAGTGGAGGAGATGACAAGCCATGAATGATTTTATATGTGAGACAGAGATGAGCGTATTTGACCATGTTTTCCCAGTTCAGTAGATTGTGTTTTTGGAGGATTGGACAGTGGTGATAAGAGTGTGGTTTCCGATCGAGAGTTTTGATGGTCCGTTTATAGAGAGAGTGGATGGGTTTTAGAGCTGTAGAAGTTGAGTGAGACCAGACAGTAGGCTAGATCTGTTCACCACTGTTTATTAGATGTATGCACCATTAAACATTCATTAATAAGATTCAAGAAGTGCTAATTATTTTAGCTTTGATTACATAATCTTTTCTGAAATCAGAAAAATAGGTTGTTTCTATAACATAAATGTGAACATATAAGAAGAAGAACACAAGTGGTGAATGAACTTTAATGTAATCATTGGTGAAAGCATGAGCTTAGAGTGGCTGGTTTGAGAAAGCTGTGTAACTCTTCACTCGAGCAAAGAAAAAAGGTGTATACATCTGGTCCAGGTCAAATGCTGTCACAACGGTTTCCCCAGTCACTCTGAAAGTTCAACATTAACATTACAACATAGAAATATGTAGATTATTATTTATAGACCCCTTTCTCTTGCACCTGTATTTGATGTGACAGGAGTGGTGGACCCACATCAGCTTATTGGAACACTGGCGCCCCCCAGAGGACAGCTGCAATCCTACATGGAAACTGTGCTCCGCATCTGGTAAAGGATTTCGCCTTGAGAACCGATTCCTTGTAAACTCATTCATTTTCTGAGACAAAATACAGTTTATACGTTAATTATTGTCACCTTTCATTACTGCCAATTTTATGTGGACCCTTACCTCATCTTTTTTCTTGGCAAGAACTGCAAATACTTTGGTTTGATTGTCTATCTCCTGCGATAGACGGTAATGGCCAAGCAAAATGGCATCCAATCTGCAAAATTAAATTAGATTAAAGAAAGCTACCTGGAATTTTTGCAACAATGCAAATGCATTATGGTCTTTGAAAGCCTACCTTGTGTTCTTGGTTTTTAGGTGAGGAACAATAGTGAGTGGGTCCTCAGGGGTGGTCATCATTATGACCTGTCCATCAGGGAAGAATCGTAGGTACCTGTACCACCAAGCATTTATTTAAACTGTATACTCAATTTTCTAAGATTCATATAAAAGGTTTTACCTGTAGTATTCAACTTGTTGCCAAGGCCTATAAAACCCATCCAGTGATTCCTCTCCTTGACGAATATATGACGTTTTGCTGATGTAGACTCCTAAAAATGAAAATGTGTTTAAGAAAAGAGTGTTTTCATATTTTGTAATGTTTTAAACCTTCTGTAAATCTTTTTAAGAAGCCTAACCATCATAACGAACATGTGGCTTCTGCAGAAACATCTCTCTCCATGAGGTGTATGGTTTGGAGAGTTTTGTCTTTCCCCAGACTTTCAAACAAGCAGAGCGCCAGATTTCTGGGTCCCTAGAAAATACAAACAGAATTTAAAATAATGATTCTGAATTCTGTGTTTGTTAAGTTGCATGTCAAACCTTGCACAAATGTAAAATCCACGACAAACCAAAGACAGTTGCTCCAGAGCTCGCATGTCCAGTTCAGTGGACACTACCCAGCGAAATATGTACATTACAATTTCTCTTGGCAGGACTGCAGAGAAAACAGACCTCTTTTAGAATGAGTGTACATAATTTCTGGTGCTGAACCACTTTATAGACACCGTACTTGAGATGTGAGTCTGAGCCATGTCCACCTCAGGTGTGCAGAACTTTGGATAGGAGCTTTCCAGCGTGAGCTGCTGCTCAAAATATGAGAGCAAGTCCTCAATGTCACTGTCAGCGTCACTCTCCATCCTGCAACCAACCACTTACCGTCAGACGAAACATACTTATTGGAAGCTTGCATTTCAATGGCTACAAATGGCCATTTTCAAAAGCGGGTTTAAGATGGCAAAAGTTAAAACAAATTCATGAAATGTATTAGACTCACATCTTATCTGCATCAGTAGGCCGGCTGTAGTTGATTTTAGACTCGATGTCAGGCACAAGCTGCAGTGCCATGCGATAGTATTTGATGGCTGAAAAATAAATTAAAGGCTTGATATTTGTTTTTTCAAATATTGGCAAGTGGTTTATTAAATTGTTTGCACCTTCATAGACTGCTCCAATCTGCTCCTCATGAACGGCTCTTAAGAACAGCTCTGTGGCCTGAAAGCAAGGGGGACCATTAAGGTTACTCAAAGCTGTTAGAGACATTTGAGCCTGCATTCCCAAGCAAGGCTTGCCATTACTGGAAGGATCACCCTCAATTCTCACCTTTTCCTCCAAAGCCATTTCTTGCGTCTTCTTCTGCCCTTTACTTTGCAGGTGTTTACCCCTCGCTTCAGAGCTTGGTTTAAGTTCAGACATCCACTGAACTCTGAATGCATTAAGCTCTCCCTGAACAAAACAATCCATTACATAAGGTTAGTGATCAATACAACAAAACACTACAGAAAAAGCCTACAAAAAGGCTTAGAGGTTAGTGGGAAAAGGGTACAAGTATATTGCCAATAATGCATCAACTTATCACAACTGGCAAAGCTTAAAATTAAAGTAAATCACTTGAATGATAAGTCTCACCTGAAGATCTGGGTCTTCTGAGCCCTCATCTTCATCCTCCACTGTACCTCCAAAATCTGCCTCATCTTCAGCCTGTTGCAGAAAAAGTCACATCAATGGTTAATTTTCCCAGATGAATAAAAACAGCATTTATTTTTACACAGGATTTAAGAAGGTGTAGAGTATAGAACGTTATAAGAGTATAAATGTGCACGGGCAACCGTTACATGTCAGTTATTCTGAAGATTAAACCGCACCAGACCGCTGCGGCAGCCTAGATAAACAGACTTCTTACGGATTCTTTCCGCGGACCTGCGCCTCTCTCGGACCCGCACTCCACGTGTGGCAGGACGCAGTGATTTTAATGACTTTCTAAAGTCTTGCACAAGCTGCGGGAGTCCCGCACCGCCCCGCACTTACAATCAGTGTACAGGCGTAAAAAACACTACACTCCCGCGAGCTGTCTGTCGGTTTTCTTGGACCCAACACCTGGCCCTCATTTTCGTATAATATACCTCGATGCTTGCTAGCCATGAAGGATACTGTAAATGGCATCTTTCTGTTTGTAACCAGTCGTCCATCCTGACTGTGCAGAGTCTTCCTGAAAAACAGTGGCCTGTGGAACAGGACTCGCAGGTTTCTCCAGAGCCGCGGGGGTCGTAACTGACGAGTCCTGTCCCTACAGCTCTGTGTGGTGGGACATACTCACAGTTAAATAATAACACACTGCATTTTCGTGGAGAATGCCATTTAATTATTGAACGGAACCCGGGACATGCGTCTCATAATAATATACTTCAACGAGGAAACATGAAGAAGGAAAGCACACAGCTAAAGTTCAGCTATCTTTAGATGCGGATGACAGGTGACGTAGGCTAACAGCACACCAGCTAACTGGCCCCTAAGCCTGTTAGCTCATTTAGGTTAATAAAAAACATAGGCACCTACCATGACAGCTTGGCCAGTAATTTTTGAGTTTTCAATTCCCGGTCAGAACTTGCGTTTACAGTTCACGGTCGGAGAAACGCACAACGCAGCCAACATATTTACGAGCTCGCAGGAACGCAGCCATTTCGCTGAGCAGCCACGAGCCTCTGAAACGGGAAGTAAACCTGCAGGTTACGAAACATAAACAAACAGGAACGCACAGTCGCAGTTGCAAACATTACTATTCTATTATTACACCAGTAAGTACACTATTACAAATTAAGTAAAAATAATACATTTACTCAAGAAGATGTTTAAATAGGACTATGATCATGCCAACATATGTCAGTGTCACCGCCACACGACAAAAGACAAGCCCCAATACATCGAAAACATAATTAAAAATAGTTTAGCTTTAACCATTAAAACACGTTAAGTTTCATTAATGTATTATTATATTATTATTATTATTATTATTATTATTATTATTATTATTATTATTATTATTATTATTATTATTATTTTTATTATTATTATTATTATTATTATTATTATTATTATTATTATTATTATTATTATTATTATTATTATTATATTATTATTATTACTGAGAGATTTTCATTCTTTTGAAAGAGGTACCCGCTGGTTGTGATTTTGTTGTCATGGATAAGTACCACTGGAAGAGAGCGGAACAAAGTATCGCGAGATTTACGTTCTGGTTTAACAATCTGAAGCGTTCACAGCAAATCGCCTTGTACTGAGCTGAAGCAATTAGTTGATAGAATATGACCCCTTGGATATGTTCTCCCGTGGATATGACATGTGTGGGGTGAGCATTAGCTGTTTATATGATTTTATTTGCGTATTAAATGTCGAGGGACCAACTGCGTCTATCCAGCAGTGTAAGCGGTGGATTGTTTTGTTGCTGCTCCGTTCGGCCAAACGGGCTGAGATTTTTCTGTGCAATAGAACAGAAGATGCATGCGTTTATAAATAGGCCAGAAGACTTACAAATGAACGCTATTCCTATTATTACTATTGTATACAGTGGTAGTTAATGCAGCAGTATTTAACCACAAGAGTATCCGTCTATTTAGTGGCTCCCACCCAGTATTAACACATAGCGGGCCTGCTATTAATAGCTTGCTAGCAATTGGGAAGCATGTTTGGATATGCGTAACAGGTTTCTAACATGTTTAATATGTATTTTTCAGGCAGTAAGAAATTCTAATATGTTTAATATGTGTTTTTCAGGTAGTAAGAAACAGGCCAATGGGTCCTACAGCTCTTCCGGAAGTGTTCTGTTGTTGCCACAGGAAAATCTGGCTGCATTCAGCAACAGGAGCCCAGCACTTCCCAATTTCACATCCAGCTGATGGTGATATGGAAAACCACTCATAATGAACCAGTATAGTAACATCAGACAGCTCGGGGATGGCACCTATGGCTCGGTCATCCTTGGCCGAAGTCTGGAATCTGGAGAACTTGTGGCCATTAAAAAGTGAGTAGGTCTATGATAACAGAGCAGCAAAACTGTGCTTCAGAATTATGAAAACCTTGCGCTGTTGCCATAGACATTAACAATTCAGAGCAAAATAATACATATTTTTAAAGTCAGCAAAAAGTCCTCAAATTATCACATGTAAACAGGAAGCTGAAACCCGAGAGTAGAAAGGAACATGAGTAGGTAGACCACCTCAAAGTGTAGAAAAAATGGGAAGAGCAAAAGATGAATGCCAGCTGCACAGAATGGAGGAGAGTACACCGACAATGTCTAGATTACTGTGTTAGAAAAAAACAGTCATGCATGTAAATCTCACTTTTTATGATTTATGTGGCATCAATGGAAAAGATGGGATATTCTTTAAATAATCTAGGGTCCTATATGACTGCAATACAATCAAAAACAAATGCTATTGCTTATACCAAAATTTCATGTGGTTGTTTATGATTTTACTTTTTTTGCATTTTATTTTATTTCTTTCAGGATGAAAAGAAAGTTTTACTCTTGGGAAGAATGCATGAATCTTCGAGAGGTCAAGGTAAACTAGTTATTAATACTATATTTTTTCAGACAGACAGAGTAATTAAGCTGTAATTTTGATTAAGCCTCAGCCTTATGTCCATTGGTTTCTGTCAATTTTTTCATACATTAAAATGTTGCTCTAAATTTCCTCACAGCGTAAAGTCACACAGCTGAGTCACTAAAAGTAGAAGGTGATTTGTTTGTACTGTTGGTAGACCTGTCACGATAATCACTATACCTTATCTTATTGTTCAATATATGAAAGCTGAAACAATATTTTTGGGGTCAATATTTATTGTGTGTACATTTTCTTTGCACTATTGGGAAATTTCTGTTTATTTTTTGGCTATATGATAAGATTCAAGCCATAAAAGGTTGAATTAATAACTTCTATGACTCATACATGCAAACGCATGAAGTACTTACTGAAGTAAGTGTTTCATTCTACTATTTAGGTATTGCAGCTCATTATTTTTTTAAACAATATTGTAGATTTAGAATTGTTTTTGTGGTTTAAATCTGCTCTTGGCGTTTTTGTGTTAGTGAAATAATTTAGTTTCAGTATTACCGTTTATCGTCTATTGTTACTTCAGTAATATATCGCACTTCAAAATTTGTTATCGTGACAGGCCTAGCTGTTGGCTCCCTGACCCAGGCACCCGTTTTCCATTAGATACTGCAGATTAACTTAAATGGCCACCTATACCCCAGCAAATATGTAGACTGAACAAGCATGTAATAAGGGCTTATAGCAACTTCTCATATTTGGCATGAAATACTGTATTATGCCACTGCATGAGAAATCTATATCTACCTAATGAACAAGTCTACATGGGCATTCCCTCATAAAATCTACACAGTTCCCTTGGAAATACATTTTGTGCATTTAGGTGAATATTTTAAAGCTTTTATTAAGTAATTGTCTGAACCTGCTTCTAAATCCCCTGCAGTGACCTGTGTGTTTTCTTTTCCAGCATGATTAGTTTGCTATGATTAAATTGTACTGCTACTGTATTATACACATGCTAACCTTATCTGTTTTTTTCAGTCCTTGAAGAAACTTAACCATGCAAATGTAATCAAACTTAAGGAAGTAATCCGGGAAAATGACCACCTGTACTTTATATTTGAGTACATGAAGGAGAATTTATATCAACTAATGAAAGACAGGTCCATATGAACTTCCAAAGTGTATCATTCAGTTCTTTTCAGTTTTATTCTTACACTGATTGACTGTGATTTTTGTAGGACTCGGCTGTTTCCTGAGTCAGCTGTAAGAAATATAATGTTTCAGATACTACAGGGTCTTGCATTCATTCATAAACATGGTTAGTATAGACTGTGATGTAATGTCTGCCATTGTGGATTTATCTGAGTGTATTAATTTCATGCATTGATTTTGTTTTACTCGTCTTTCAGGTTTTTTCCACAGAGACATGAAACCTGAGAATCTTCTGTGTATGGGCCCTGAGTTGGTTAAAATTGCTGACTTTGGTCTTGCACGGGAGATTCGTTCTCGTCCGCCATACACTGATTATGTATCAACAAGATGGTGAGTTATTAACAAATAAGATGTTTTTGAAACACTCAGAAATTCAATGTCTGTTCTGTCCACTTTGAATAGGTACAGGGCTCCTGAAGTGCTCCTCAGATCAACATCTTACAGCTCACCCATCGACCAATGGGCAGTTGGTTGCATTATGGCTGAGCTGTATACCCTTCGACCTCTTTTTCCTGGTTCCAGCGAAGTAGACACCATCTTTAAGATTTGCCAAGTTCTGGGTACACCAAAGAAGGTATATGTTTTAGCATGGATAGAGTTGTGTCCTGATCTGTCTTTGTGTGTTTCAGTTTAACAAAACATTTCTTTTCCTCAGAATGACTGGCCTGAGGGGTATCTTCTGGCTAATGCCATGAATTTCCGTTGGCCACAGTGTGTTCCCAGCAGTTTGAAAACGCTCATTCCCAATGCCAGTCCAGAGGCTATCCATTTAATGACAGACTTACTCCAATGGGACCCCAAAAAGAGACCAGCTTCAGCACAGGTGTTCAGTAATTACGTAGAGACAAAAGCATTATGTAAAGAAGACAGATGTGTTAACATATGTTGTCTGTACTCAAGGCTCTCAGGTATTCCTATTTCCATGTGGGCCAGGCTTTGGGCACTCCTCAACAAATCCTAGAGCAGGGTAGACCCCAGCCAAACCTTGTGCCAATGGAGACCCAATTACAGACCCACTCAGTGCTGCAGCAGCAGCCCCTGCTCCTGAAGCCTGTACCCCCCTCACAGCCCCCTCCAAACCAGCACTGCTCTTCGAGACCCCCGCAGCAGATCCAGCCCTCTCCTGTGTCCGCTGCTGCTCAGGCCGCCATTTACCAACGGCACACAGATCTGCTCCGTGAGCAGTCCAAGCACATCCTGAACCCAGAGCCAACACAGGGCACAGCACAAAGCCACCTCCCCTTCATCGTGGACAAAGGACCTCAGACCAAGGTGTGACTCAAATATTTGTTTGGAGTGACTCATGTACATTGACCTATATTAATTACTTGTTTTTGTACAGACAAGGGAGCAATCTGAGAACACAAACTTACCAAATTACCATCTGAAACCCAAGGGAGGTCGTCGCCGCTGGGGCCATAGCACAGGACGGCATAAAGGGGAGGAGTGGGAGGACTGTGAAGACATTGACTTGTCTTTAAGTGTTCTTGGAAAATCAAACTTCTCCACAGAAAAGTGCAGACATGGAGATGGCGCCCTCCCCAGGTGATGCTTTAAAAACATTTGTTAAGATTTCAGTTCCATTAATATATTATTATAGCTTTTTTTTTTTTTTTTTATAGATACAGTAATGCTCTGGATTATAGTTGTCCTAAAGTGCAGGATGATGGTCCTTTGAATTTAAACAAAACTGCAAATTACCAGGAACCTTCAAGAACTGCCTCTGCCAAACAGCATTATTTGAGACAGTCAAGATATTTACCTGGTAAATAATTAAATATCTAATGGTTGTTGTAAAAGTGTTATTACAGTGCTGTTGGATACCATGAATCTCTATGTTGAACCTTTTAGGAATTGCTACAAAAAAGAATGCGTCACTAAATGCAAGTAAAGACTTTAGTAGTAGCCATCTTTGGGGAAATAGCACCATCCCATTTGGTGGCACTTTACCAAGCAGAGGTGCTCATGGTAAGACCATCCCTTGACTTTTACTCATGAAGTTTTTATGATGACTTGGTTTGGTGGGATTGTACTTTTGCTGAATATTTATCATAGTTAGTTGGTGAAGTGTCAGTTTGTGAAGATAGAGATGAATTACTAATAAATTAAATGTGTCCTTATTTGTATTTATTGGAAAACAGCCAATGTGTAATTTAGACAATCTTTGATCCTTGTTTGCGCTATGGTTGCTTGGTAACAGTTATGGAATTACCTCCACTTATGTTACATGAGATGCCATGTCCAACAAAGGAAGTGAAATAATATTCACCATATAATCACCAAAACTATTTGAACATTACTACAGATTTTTTTGTAAATATTAAATATAATCTGATCTGAATATGAACCATGTTTTCCTGAAATGAGTAGAGTAGCTGTGCACTTTTACCAGTCTACATCATTTTACATCTTTAATTATGTATCTTCTCTTTTAGGTACAAACACAATATCAGGAGGATATTTGCCATCTTTTTACAAAAAAGACATTGGTTCTCCAGGTCAAAGAGGGCCTCAGGTTTCATCTGTAGAATCAACAGCATCAAGTAAGGATTTTGCGAGAGTATTTAATAATTCTTGATGTTTCAGTTTAATACACTGTCTGTCATTTATTATAGATTATGCAACTTGGCGGTCTGGGCGCAGTCATTTGAACAGTAACATCTCATTGCCCACCAAGAGCACACTGGGTATGCTGCCTCGTGCACCAGTCCAGTCTATCCATGGACGCACGGACTGGTCTGCCAAATACGGACACCGCTAGTTGCCTCTTTGGGGCTCTGAAATGTGCTCCTCACGTGGTTATGGTACTACTAAAGAACGCTTTCACCTCCAAAGAGTAGGTTTAGTGGTTTTATGTACATACATCTTAGCACAGCAATAAATCTGTTTCATTGTATGTACTGTGGATGTTGTGAGTTATAATGTAAAGGAAAGTTTTGTGTATGACAAAATGCAACCAGCCAAAAACTTGAACCTAATTGCCCTTCAAGTGTTTTTTTTTTCTTTTCTTTTCTACTAAAATGTAAAATAACTATTGCCTCTGGTTAAAATGTGTATTTTCAGGCCTGAGCATCACAATGACGAAGGGTCTATTAGTATTGTAATGTTGTGTAAGTGCGCACGCCTTCATACAGATGAAGCCCACACAAAGAGTGCACACAACGCATAAAAGCACTCATCATCCCCCTGTGAAGTACTCGTATCACTCCAAAGACTCACTAATGTGCACCCTAAGTAATACCAGTAGCGTGGATATAAAAATATAATGCAAAAACGGAACATTATTGTCATAAAGAGCCAAAAAGGGGTGGAGCCTATGGGAAAGTCACTGACGGACCCTCACCATGATGTAGGAATGTGTGAATGCTGTCCGAAAATGTATAGTTTATTAAATTCAAAACAATTATTCTGTCCTTCACAGCCCCACACAAATTTTCACATGTGGAGTTTGTGTAGCAAAGAGGTAGAAAAGGCATGATAGCACCTCACAATTTGCAGAGGGTGTAATATAAAGAAGCAAATTGAGGGCACGGCGTAGGCATGGGCCGACCATTGCCACTTGTGGCTATATTTTGTATTACAGTTATTACTGAATGTTGCACCAAACTATAAAACAATATGCATTCTATCTTGAGGAAAATGTAACTGTGAGATGTTTTGGCTAAAATTCTGTTACTGTAAAATATTGTTTTTATAATGAATTTAAATTTTTAACATAATTGTTGTCTTGTTAATTGGAAAATGTATTTATGTTTTATTTTAACAGAAGTGCTCTATTTTAAAGTAATGCTGATTGTTGCCATACATTTCAGAATGTAGGCTAATTGATTTATTTTATTGCACTCCATGCCTATGACGCAAGTTGCCAGTAATTTAACCTTTAAATGTCTACAGTATTCTCATTTATTTGCTTTATTTTTTACGCAGCTTAAAAATAAAGATGATTAATCTGAAAAAAGAATCATGTTTGTCATTCTAGAACTAGGGCACAATTTTAGATTTAGAGGGATCGAAGGCGGTCTTCAGATGCTAGAATGTGATAACGTCATACTTCCAGGCAGGGACCAAGAGACAGATGTTTCTATTTTGAATTATTAATAGTTCTTTCTACTGAAATATCTAAAAGTCATAAATGTTGGAACTGGTCATTTGTATTACTGACTAGATTCAAGAATTCAATTAATTACCACAAATTCAATTAACTATTTATTTGAGTTGCCACCATCTGTACTGAATATCATTGACCAATAGAATGTCGTGAGGTCATGTGGAACCCAGCAGTTGACAACAAGGAATAGCTCAATAGATTAAAAAATAAGTAAACCCCAAAAGCAAAATAAATTAAAAAACAATTTGATTAAAAAGGAAGGCAGACTGCCACGTGCAGCGCCGCATTTGGATGTGTCTGAAGCTTGGAGCTTGACTTCCCTACGTTTCTCCTACAAATGGGCCTTGAGCTTGTTTGGAGGTTCTAGCAGGGGAGCGCAGCTACTGGTATACCGACGATGGTGCTCGTCCGCCGGGGGGAGCTCGTCCTCTTCCACCGAGCGCGGAGCATCGGGAGGGACACACATGGAGCGGTGAGGGAGGAAGGGGACACCCGCCTAGCCAGCCAGATCAGCCGAATCAACCCTAGCGATCGATGGGGTGACAGATGTCGCAGCCAGATCGCCCTCACATCCACTAAATAGTACCAAAGCAGTTACTATATATAGGGCCATAATGTACCACGGTCCTCAGTCAGGGTGTAATCTCCCATGCTCCTTTGCTGTGTATGATAATGAGGGACGCTACTAACCAATGAAAAGCATGTGTGGAGCAACAGGGTGCACTCCTACGTGCGCCAATCTATTAAAGAAGGCTACTGACTTACACACTTACCTTTGCTTGGGCATCTCAGAGGTTTGTGAAAGGTCCGAATAATTTCAATTTGAGACATTTTGTGAATGCATCTGCTTTTCTTTTCTTTTTGCAGGATTATTGCAGCATTTGGTGTATAAAACTATTCCAAACATGTCTGGCAAAGTGGTTTTGTACTATTTCAATGGAAGGGGGAAAATGGAGTCAATCCGCTGGCTTCTGACAGTGGCAAGTGTTGAGGTAAGTTTTTTATAAATTAAATTTCAGGCTTTATGAAAAAAAGACTTGATACTTATAGAAAAGTGTTCGTTTTCTTTACAGTTTGAGGAGGTTTTCCTGACAACCCGTGATCAATATCTAAAACTTCTCGATGGTAAGCCAACCTCAGACAGCCTGCTCCTTCTGCAATAGTTTTTGATACAGAGTTCATCTTATGCAACAGTAGGAATGACTCAGCATTTTTGGACAACGCCACTCCTCCAGTTTCATTGTCAAGCAGTGTTTTTTCCCCGTCTTCTTTACAGATGAAGCGCTCATGTTTCAACAGGTCCCTCTTGTTGAAATGGACGGTATGAAACTTGTGCAAACTAAGGCGATTCTGCAGTACATAGCAGAGAAGTACAATCTTCATGGGAATAACCTCAAAGAGAAAGTCATGTATGCAGCTACAGCATATTATAATATTGGTACTTTTCCGTTTTAAACTGAGCTCTTATTTTGTAGGGTCAATATGTATGCAGAGGGATTACTGGATCTTATGGAAATGATAATGACCCTGCCATTTACTGCAGACCCCTCCGCAAAACTTAAATTAATTGAAAAAAAGTCTAATGAGCGTTATCTGCCTGTGTTTGAAAAGGTTGTGTGTCAAATTGTATTCCACTAAAATTATAAGAAAACAACAAAAAAAGCACATGCTACATGTGATTAAATGTACAAATTAAAATCCTAGGCACTGTCAGGACACGTCTACTTGGTTGGAAACAAACTAACATGTGCTGATGTGCTGCTGCTGGAATGCACACTGATGTTGGAGGAGAAATTTTCACATATCCTCTCCAACTTCCCAAACATTAAGGTGAATAAAGTTAAAATTTAGCACAATGTACCCAAATGCAAGTACAACATATTCGTCTACATCTGTTGTTTCAGGCTTTTCAGGGGAAGATAACTAAAATTGAAGCCGTTCACAAATTTCTGCAGCCTGGCAGTCAGAGGAAGCCACAACCTGATGAAAATTATGTGAAGACTGTTATGGAAGTGTTTGCTCTCCCCAAGTTACCGCTGTTGTAAACATATTAAACCCAAAAAAAATAATTACTCAAGTTATAGCTGCTTTACTCAAATCATTCACCAGCAAGACATTGAATTATTATACGCTTTGTAAATGTAAATACAAATAAAGCATAGTAAAACAATTGCTTTATCAGTGTCCATTGTCTTTATATAAAAGTCATTTATTTAATGTGCATCAAATATTAATTATTAAGAAAGTCAATTTCAAATTATTATGACTGAAAAATAAGGCCAAAAAAAGGATTACTGTCCATGTAGTGCTTTCACTGCATGCGTCAGCTCTGTTGGTCATATGAGGTTTACTTAAGGTCAAGGAAATGCTTTTGAAGGAATGGTTTCTTTTTCTCAAAATTGCCTGAACAGATACACCGCCTTCACCCATCTTTTTCTGGTCATATGATGATATGAAGTAGCAATCGAAACACCATGAATAAACTGTAAAAGAAAATGCAGAAATGATTATTAACTTTTATATCTGCAGCTTTGTTGTACATTATAGTGTATGAGGCTGACCTTAGCCCTGCCATGATACCAGCAGGCATTAATTTCCCTGATTTCTTGTATCTCATTCCCATCACGACCGAGAGAAGCCCAGAAGACACTGAAACACAGGTCAAACAAATAGTTATTTTGGGTTTTTTGTTTGTTTTTTGATTAATTTTTAACAGGTTTTATTAACCCAGTAGAATCTTGATATCCTTGGGGTCATTGGAGAGGTTGTAAGCACCATATGCTGACAGTCCACCAAACACCAGACCAGCCAT
Source organism: Periophthalmus modestus (assembly GCA_019594935.1). Lineage (NCBI taxonomy): Eukaryota > Metazoa > Chordata > Actinopteri > Gobiiformes > Gobiidae > Periophthalmus > Periophthalmus modestus. The sequence goes on from JAIEZT010000441.1 coordinate 28,530,665, forward strand.
CAGGGACATGACACTTCCTACAAATGAGAGAGGAGGTTAAAGATCAGGATAAATACAAATTGACTTTTACGTTATTGGGCACACTGGCACCTTTTCTTTTGTATCCCATAAAACCTCCAAAGGCAATGGCTGCGGCAAAGCTGAATCCTATCCAGTCCACTGCCATCATTAAGTCTTGAAGACAAAAATCAGTCAAAAACTTGAAATAAAACAGTGTTCGTTAGTTAGGCATTGGCTACGCAGAAATGCAAACTGTCTCTAGTCGTCGCTGTTGTAAACTAGCTCTACAATGGGCTAAAGGGCATGGCAGCGGTAAGATTACGTTAACACATGTTGAACACTGTTAATTATCCCTTCCCTTTTGTGAAATGAATTGCTTACTTCTGTGCAAAGAGCAGAGGCCGCGGTTAAATCTGTAAACCAACAACTTCCAACAGATTTTAGTCACTTCCTGATTATTGGCGCATGCGCGGTCTGCTAACACCTGATTGGTCGCTTGGCTGCCTGGAAACCACAAGATTATCATTAAATATACATTACTGTCAATGATTGTAGTAGTAGCGTAAGAGAGCACGTGTGCAATGTTGGCTGGCCAGGCTGTGAAATTTAAACCAAAGCATTTATAATTTTCCAATAAGACGAGGATGGTATGAAGCCTTTAATATGCTGGTAAAACACGGATCGCTTTAAGAAACAGGTCGGGAATACTTTCATTATATTACTGAATTTTAACAGGTGATATCAAAATTCTACTGACGAATATTATTTAATACAGATCTGGCAGGCCGACATCTTCACATCTCAAAAGAAAAAATAAAATCAATGAAACAGCAGTCCCCCCCCAAAAACACTTTATTTTAATAAGACACCCACATTTCCACTTGTCCCAAACTGAACCAGAAAGTTAAGAGCCAACGCATTATTTAAACAAAATAAGCCACTATAAAGCGCTCTGCAGCTCGGGCTGTGTCTACATGCAGCCACCAGGCGGACTGTGGTCTTCTGAGTAGACTGAGGACCGACTCCTCCAAAGAGAAGGCACACATTTCCAGCAGTTGGCATTATACAGTCAGTCTGCAGTGTCCTGATGAGTTACAGTCAGATCTTGTGTTAAAAATGCCTATAAAATGTCTTACACAAGTATAAATTTTAAAGTGAGGTATTGTAGCGAGATGTAAAAACTGACATCCATTTTACAAGAAGAAAACAAGCAAGTCTAAACTCTACAGGACAAGACCAATGTAAAGTGACTTGTGGGAAAAGTAAACAAGAATGGACAAGTGCATAATACAATACAATGACAAATACACATGGCTTCGAGTGCACAGAAACCTGCGACATACTGTTTACATGGCTTTGTCAGATAGGTAGATACTATTTCATGAGCGGCATGACAAATAATGAACACATACAACAGGTTTCCATCTGTACCAATACATATATAAAAAAAAAATGCATAAAAACAAAAATACTTGATGTAAATGGCAATAGAAGCATGTAAAAATAATGTGGCATACACTCCCATGTTTTGGCAATGATTTGTGATTTAAAGTAAAGCTTCTTTATGTATAACTAGCTTTCCTCGATAAAAGTTCAATCACAGTGGGTTAAAAACACACAGCCGGGCAGTTCACCACTAGCGGCAGACACTGTTAAATAACGCACAGCAAATGAGCAAATTACTTTTTACATTAGACAGGAAGTAATTTTCATGATAAACATAGCAGCTGGTGCCATTTCATGAACTTCTACAGAGGAGAGCAAGTAACACTTCAGTTTAAAAATGGGGAAGAATCAAAATGTGCAATGTTTGGCTTTTAGTTACATCTCAAAATGATGACATCCTTCTGGATTATCTATGGGTCAAATATATATGATTTAAAGTCTCTCACTCAAATATCTTATAAAACTAACACATTCCACCTTTAATAAAGCAAAGTGCATAATTCTTGTGACAAACAAGAACAAAACATGGACAACTGATATCGATAAGTCAGTGCACTTAATTTGTGATACATTAAGAATAGGCTGGTGTGTTTTATGTGTCAGACAAACGCTGACCGGGATTAGATCATCTGTTGTTGAGAGTACTTGGCACCCTTTTACTTTAATACATGTGGCCTATTAAAACTACCAATGTTTTTGTCACTTATTAACGATTAATGACAATGAAGGCATGCAGTAAATATATTATTGATTAGGGGTCACTAATAAGTAGATACATTAAGTACTGAGTTTAGAGGGGCCATCTTTAAGGACACAAAAGAGTTTCTTTAAACCTGCATTGTGGCAGAGAACAGTTAGTAGAAAAACGCTGGGACAGTGTGTTGTCACTGTGCCACTCCACAGCTGTACTATACCTTGTGTTCTGATACAGAAAAATGGCACCATCTTCTGCTCTTTTGTGCGTGAATATGTGAGCCACTGCTGCCGCACCTTTTGTTAGGGAAACACATTGACCCAAAGCCATCCGAGAAGTGTCCCATACACCCAGGTCCTTACATACACCCTCCTGCCGCCCTCTGTCAGCAGTAAAGGCAGAGTCAGTGCTCCCAGAATCATCACTGATGGGACTGTTTTAGTAAGGCTCAGAGGGGACAGTCTGCCCTCTCCTGGAAACTTGCATATTTTGTCTGCATCCTCCGATTCATAGAAATCTGTCAGCAACCTTGAAAAACAGAAATCAGAGTTTGCTTTTTTAAAATATTACATCATTAGTTATTTGAGGAAAAAAGTTTACCTGAACAAATGATTAGCTTTAATGTGTTCTCATGTGGTTACAGGACAGACAGACTAAACAGTTTCAGCTTTCAGAGGTACGTACTGGATTATCTATAAACCACCATGAATCATTCCCCCAGCCTCTTACCGGTCCTTGAGCTCAAAGCGCTGGTGTAGCCACCTGCGGAAAAACATGGGCTCTGGAGGAATTTCCTTTATGTCCACGCGCTCGAAGTGAATGTGGACACGAGGACATTCTTTACACAGGAATTCTGTCAAACATTAAAAAATAAAAGACTAAACAAAAACAGGAAGAGCCTTTCAGTAAATCAGCACGTAGGGTAAGACTTTACAATCAACATAGGTCACAATGACAAAGTGCACCTCACCAATTTATGAACTCATCAAAAGATCAGCAAATCAAGTCATGATCAATTACAACAGATGATTATTAATGTGCTTTATTGTTATATTGTTATAGCAAAGTACTTAATAACCATATCTGTCTATAACAGAACAGACCATGGTTATAATGTTGTGAACTGCTGGAGAGTAAAAGACAATCTAAAAGCTCCAGCCCTGCTTTTCCACCCTCCACATTATAATGCACTGTTTTATGAAAAATGTATTTGGCTTTTATTTCTAGGACAGTATTGATGGATATGTTGGTAAAAGATGGCCCATTGTGCTCAGACAGAAAAACTTGTAGGACACAATTTATATACCTGTCTTTATACCTATTTCTCATTATTATTAATCTAACACCCAATGATAATAATGTTGTCCACTACGCAACTTTTCTGGCAGAGGGTTGGTGCTTGCAATGTTTTGCAAAAAAAATAACAAAAATCAAAAGAAAAACAACATGCATTCTTACTGTAAGCTTGGTGATCTTGTTTAGTGTCATTACCTGCTCGTCTCCATGGAGATGGACAAGTATAATGCTATATTCTGACTGTGAAACATTTCCAGCAAAGCAATCTCTATGGTGGCGGACACTCAACCAGAAAAGTTAGTCTACCATTAAGCTTTGAGCTGTATGACATTAAAGTAAATTACCAAAGACGTTATTGTCAACAGTACAGGAAGTGCGTGATAGAAGAATGCTTTTTGTTTTCATGAAAACACATGGATGTGTCTCACAAGAAACGGGATGTTTTCTTTTCCTGTTCAAAAACGTGTTTATTGACCCAGGAACACGAAAGAATTAAATAAACACCTAAAAAAAACAGTCGATCTACAGGATGGGAACACTTTTGATTGGTGACGGTTTATTTTATTTTTTATAATTGTTTTTATTTCTGGGAATAACAAACCTAGAAATAAATTGTTGGTCATGGACATGTCTTTTAGTAGGGAATTTGGTGATTTAGTTACTGTAATATCCACCTAAAAAGAAGGTTAATAATTGGGTTAGTAGCCTCAGATTTACCTGGCATGGATGGAGCGGGTTTTCTATGGCTGTTCCTGTTCAGAGTGCCCTCATAGGCCACAGTGATGTCATACACAGCGTCCAGATGGCCCTGCATCGCCTCTAAAGCCACACGCGATGCCTTCATGCGCGGGGTCAGCGTGTGTTTGAGAGCCGCAAGTCCTTTGAGCAAAAGAAATACAGCTCTGTTTAGTCCATGGTCAAACTTATAAATGATTCTCTAAAAGGATGGCATCAAGGTCAAGAGAAATGATAAAAGCATGAACTGACAGAATAGGAGTGCAAGGTTTCAAAAGGGTGGTCAATAATAATAATAATAATAATGATAATAACAACAACAATGGTAATAATACAAAAAAGTTATTCCGATGACCATCAGTCAGATATTTTGCCGATCCATAAGAAAAGTACTAAACTGTGTCTGTAAACAGACAAAGAATTTAATAACACTGCTATACCTCTATAATCTTTTCATAGCATCTTCACCGTAAGTGTTTTTTCTATACATTTCCTACCATCATTGCTCACCATATTATAAGTTACTTAATTACATTTGGGTCAAAAACATTTAGGTTCTTTATAACAGTGCTATTTATGTTGTTGTAAATCTAGAGTACTTGAGAAAAAATAAGTCATCAGTTAAAGCAGCACAACAAATGATAAATGATTGTTGTGATGCCTGCTAGGGCCAGATCTCTCAGTCTGGTGGCTCTGAACCACTGCTGCCACTAATACCTCACTAATAACAGATAATGTCATGAGCGCATAATTCCTCCTCGTGATTTATTTGGATTAATGGGGGAAGGTGATATTTGGAGCTCTGGAAAGAGGCTTAATCTCTGCAAAGGGAAGGTTTGTGAGTCCACTTAACTACATAAAACTATTTAAATAAAATTATAATCAAAAAAGGAAGTGAAGTGAGAGATAATTTATATTAACATCTGTCTTTTATTTATATGGGACAGTGCATTATTAATTAACATCTATCCATGTAAATACGACAGATTTAGCCATTGAGGCCAATTTCCATCTATCGTCCCATTTCAGATTGATGTTAAAACAAACAACCACAAAACAAAGCACAAAATGTTAAATAAACATTAAGGATAAGTTGGTAAACATTAGATGTTTTGTGGTTAAAGGCAGTAAAATGCCAGTACCTTCTTTTTGAGCAAAAGCCTGGCTGTCAGCGATAACACTCCTGAGCTCCGGATTATAGCGAGTTCCTTCTGGGAAGATGACAAGGTACATCTGTAGAAGTAAAACTCAGCTTTAAAAAGAAATGTAGGTATATTTTTTTTTACAACCAAATAAATTGTCAACATCTACACACAATGATCCAATTAACATAAAAAAAACTAAAAAAACAGTCTAAACATTTCACCATACAAGTTATTTCTTTGCAATTGATCAATATTATTACAGCTCAAGAGCATTAGTGAAAGTGCTTCAGTAGATTTCCCTAATGTACTTTTGTAACAGTCGAGTGCATGAGCCAAGGATCACAGCAGACAGCAATAGAGCAAATGCAATGCAATGATAAATGCTTATGTGTAACTTAACTATCTAACAGATGAAATAGTAGTATCTTTTCCATTGCGAATAACAGCGACAAACCAAACCTACCGGTGCTCCGGCTTCAGTTTGTCTCTGCAGCTTCTTCTTCATGGCCTTCTCATTGAACTTTGAGCTGCGTTTGACATAGATTCCCCCATGCTAAAGACATAGGACAAATAACATTACAATTCACATATTAAATTTTACTTTTTAATCTTTATACAGCCGTATTACCTGAGAGAAGTACCAGCCGTACAGTGGAAGCCACTTGAGTCCATCTTTTAGAACATACCGAACATGGCCAAGTGCACTCTGCCTGATGGCCAACATGTCAGCAATGATCCAGTCAGCTTTGATCAAGAGCATTAAGAGGACTTTAGACATAATATTTCAATCTCATGCACACACTTTTGGATTCTTCAATTTACCTGTACATTGATGATTGGAAAGGTAGATTACATTTTCTTTTTTCTTTGGTATATCTCCATACACAATTATCTACAACAATGACATTTAATAGTGGTTATACAAGGCAACACATTTTTGATTTGCACAAATCCAAACCTGGTCACTCGTGTATTTCACAATCTAAAGTACTATATGCGTTTACTACAAGGAGTGGTGTAAAAGAATGCAAAATATCTGGCTTATCAGGACTTGTCAAACAAGACTGTACACCTTAGGCCATTGTGCATTTTCCAATTTCCTACTTTTGCTACTTTTCACAACTTGCTTTGAGTTATTTGTGAAGATCTGTACAAGAAGTAGATTGTTACAGTTGCTGAGATGCTTACCTCTACTCCTGTGTAGTTTTCGAAGAAGAACAGGACCATACTCTGATAAATACAATATAGGCGGTCATCTAAGGTGTGATAGACTCTAGCAGGTAGGATCGTGGAGAGAAGGCGCCAGATACCCCATGATAGCAGATAGGATGGAGCTGTACCCAGCATGATAGCAGCTGGAAACCAGTACCGCAAAGAGTACGTGTGCACGACCAGAGAGAGCAGCATGTTCCCTAGCACAGCAGCCCTGATCTAAAGAATCCAGGACTAATCTGCTAGTCTGAGAGCTACACTTTGCAAACACTGCAATTCAATCCTGGACAGCGAGTCCTATCTGTACCACACCGCACCTGGCCTATTTTCAGCACAAATACCCCTATAAGTCAGCATCCAAGTAAAAAAAAGCTGCAGTAGCAGATCGAGCTAACAGGCTAATGCTAATTTTAACCTTGTGAACAGATGCAGATAGGCAGAGTCTTAAGTCTTACATGTATACAGTGAGTCGCTCCTTACGCTACCTGAAGTAGGTTATCGAGTTAACAAAAACAAAACACAGTTTAACCCATACGAGGTATATCAAATTCAACTTGGAAAAGTGCTTTAGCATAAAATGTGTCCGTGAAAAGTTAGTTGCATAATTGCTTCTTTAAACAATAGGTTTCCTTTGAGAAAGCTTCAATGTATAGATCCAAACCCCTCCATTGCTGTTAGGGCAAAATAGAAATTAAAGTCTTCGTACTGCATCTAGGTCTAGATAAAGTAGTTCTACCTCAGTGAAATGTCACACACGCCTCCTCCGTGCAGCCTCTGCAGACACACACCAACACGGACGCTTCCCATTGGCCGCGTGACGTAACAGGACAGAGCCAATGGGAGCGTATCATGTGCGACCACTACTACTGCTCATCAATAGAGATGAGTGTATGAATAATAACATTTAATAAACATATAAAGTGATCATACCCATGTCAGAAATGAAAGAAAATGTTTTATTTGCACTAGCCTTTTGCCTGTGCATAAAAGTACACAAAAGCAATCATTTCAGATTTCACTTTATCATTATTGTTTAAAATGATTGTTACGGCCCAGCTCATCTAGGGTCAGGAAAGTAACAAAAACCAAGATGGAAAAATGGTAGTAAAAAGTGGACTAACACATTTACATAAATGTGTAAAACAAAAGAACCCAAACTAAGAAACCAAAAATAACATGACTAACAAATACGTTTTGTCTTGGAAAACTGGTCACGCAGGCCTGTTAAAAATGGGTGACAAAACTAAGGGACACATAACATGAAAAACAAACCACACAGTGACAAAATAAAGACACAAAACAAAACTAAACTAGTGTCTCCCACACAAAGTTAGACACAAGGACAAACAAGTAACTAATGAAACAAACTGAGATACATACAGAATGGCATACTGGCTGCATGCAGGCCAGCAGCCCTGAACATGTGTGCTGAATCTCCTTAAATGGTGAGAGGCGGCTGCAGGTGAGCCACAGGATTGAACAGGTGAGAAAATGGTCCTCCAATCCGCAGTGAGGGCTCACACAGCCAGCATTACATGGGGAAAAGGGAGAGATTCAAACACACACAAAACATAGGACCAATACAATAGGCCTGGGGCCGTAACAATGAGAAATGACCTAAGTCCACTTAATATTAATGGTAACTCTGTTACATTAATCAGTTTGACTGTAATCTCAACTGTCATCCATTTAAATGGTATGACAGCTCAGACTGTGGTGCTGTCACAGCATCTGGCTCAAAGACAATAAAGATGTCTCCAAAAATACTACAGTTCAGTGAGGTCAACAGATTCATCACAGTAGGGAAAAACATATTTCTGTAAAATGAGAAACATTTTTATTGATACTGCAGCAGTATAACCTACATTCAATAGTTTTAAAAGTCAAATTAAACATAAAAAGAATGAGCGTTAAGGCAATATTTTCACAGTGATATTTAAAGTCATTTTCATCATAGTCCTGAGATGAATCAGATTTCTATGATAACAAAGGCTAAACAAATGAAACTTTTCCCATTTTTTTATTAGGGATGCACCAATCCATTTTTTTTCCCGTTTCAATGACAATTTCAATACTATGGCTTTAAGTATCTGCTGGTACCCAATATCAACCAATACCAGTGCAGCGACTGAAAAGTATTTTATATTTATTTCCTTTAAAACAAAAATGAAATGAGACAAAACTGATCCAAATGTGTTATGTAGCCACTATTTAGCGCTCAAGTAATGTATAGAATAACTTTTTAGAAATAAAAGTTCAAACATTATGCATTTATTGGCCAATTATGATCAGTAAATAGTCTTATTACATCCATTTATATGTCCAACCAGAATATCAGCTGAACCAATACTTGGAAAGCAAATTTTTCAGTAATGGCACCGACATCCAATACCAGTATCAGATTGTTGCATCCCTATTTCTGGTAATATCTTTGAAGGAAAGCACCAGCCCTCTTATTCACATTCACCTTTTTAATCTAAAGTGTAGTCATCATAAGGCAGCACCTTCAAATGAGTGATACTGTCTGCAATACAAACAAAAATGAGAGAAATTAGAAGAATGTCAATGATTTCATTAATATTTCGGTGTCACAGCAGTATCTAGTGGAGTTTTCCAATGTGACTGTGGTGGCTCACGAATAGAACTGTTCAATTTATTTGAAGAGTAAAAAACTACTTTTGGTGAAAAATATTCTAAAATAAATAGCAAAAGACGAAGTTCAAATCTGTCAACTGGACAAATTGTTGTAGGAGTGAAGACGTTTCGCTGCTCATCCAAGCCACTTCTTCAGTTCAAGTACGATTTGTCCAGTTGACAGATTTGAACTTCGTCTTTTGCTATGGATCAGACCTGGGCGACTGAGGGTTTACAAAGATATTCTAAAATAAAGCTTTTATTCAATTATATTTGAACTGCACAGTAATACACTGAGAAACATACATTGTGAGTCAGTTTGCCTCTCCCAGAGACATTTTCCAAGGTATTTTTAGCACTAAAAATACCCATAATAAAATTTGTATTACATAGCAGGGCTTTATTGGTTTAAATGTTATGCAGCTGTTTTAATTATTTTGTAGAACTGAACAGTTACGATAAGGCAAAAAGCTGACTCAGCTAAAAGGTTTTATTTCAACCCAAAGTAGGTCATCTACTCTAGCTAATATAGTCCTGTCCAAGCCTAGCTCAAAATCTGCAGATGGGTCCTTGGCCTGCACTGTGACCTGTAACCTATCACTGCTCCTGACAGGTTTCCCCAGGAGCACTGATAGGTTAAATGTAGAGGGCAACTTTGTGTACCTTAATTTGTTATTTCTGCATTATACAAAATGGGGGTATTATAGTTGATCAATAGGAAAATGCTAGTGAAGTTCTTACCAAGCACCCACTGCTCTGACAGCACCCTGCTCCCCTCTGGCGTCCTGCCACTGTACCTCCCGATGAAGAGGCCGGCCTGGCGCACAGTTCTGCACACAGTTCCTCCACAGAGTTGGATGAGCTCAATGAGGCTCTGAGGGGGCGGCCGGGAGAGCTGGGACACAAACATGGCGGGCTGGTCCTGGAACAGGTCCTGCTGATGCTCCCCTGCTGACAAGTGTCTCTGGAGTCTGCAGATCTAAGGGGATACAGAGAGGGGAGACAGAGAGCATGAGAGCAAGTGGGAGAGGAGAAAGAAAGACAAAGAAGGTGGGAGACAGAGAGTGTGTGAGAGTGTGTGTGAGAGAAAAAGAGAGAGGGTGTGAGAATGTAAGAGAGAATGAGGGGGGGCAGAGAGACAGAGTGGGTGAGAGAGAGACGAAGCGAGGGGGGGCCAGAGAGAGAGGTTGAGAGACAGAGAGGGTGAGAGAGGGTATGAGACAGGGTGAGGGGGGTGGGGTGAGGGTGTGAGAGAGAGAGAGAGAGAGAGAGAGAGAGAGAGAGAGAGAGAGAGAGAGAGAGAGAGAGAGAGAGAGAGAGAGAGAGAGAGAGAGAGAGAGAGAGAGAGAGAGAGAGAGAGAGAGAGAGAGAGAGAGAGAGAGAGAGAGAGAGAGAGAGAGAGAGAGAGAGAGAGAGAGAGAGAGAGAGAGAGAGAGAGAGAGAGAGAGAGAGAGAGAGAGAGAGCGCAAGACACAGAGCGAGAGAGGTGTGTGAGAGAGTGCGAGAGAACAAGGGGGGTTGAGAGAGAGTGCGGGGAGGTAGAGAGGCAAAGAGGGTGAGAGACAGTTTGAGAGGGTGAGGGTCAAGAAATAGAAAGGAAAAGAAGGACAGACAAAGTAAGAAAGGAAAGATAAGTGAGAGAGGGGAAATAGAAAGCAAAGCGAGAGACTGAGAGGAAAGATAGGAAGAAAGAGAGAAAGTAAAGCCACAGCGGGGGTGAGGGGTTGTCCATCACATCTGGATGGTTCAGCACTGCTCTGAGGCACAGGTGTTTTCAATTACACAGGTTAATTAGAGACTTTCCAACAGGTGGAGACTGGAGTTATTCTTGACATTTCAGACTAGAACAGCTTTATTTGCACTGTCTTATTTTCAAATTAGGTTTGATCCTCTTCCCCTGTAATTTTTGTCTGGCAGCTCTAAACTCTGCATCCTTAGATTATCTGTTCAGTCCCTGTGACTTTATCTCCAAAACACCTACAAGAGCCGTATTTGTGATGGACTCATTTTTAATCCCATCCAAACATATCAATAAAATCATAGACACATCACTTCCGGCTATCTAAAAAAATCTAAAAAATGTAGAAAATGAATTATCCAACAACAATAGCCCAACAAAGAATCACCGCAAGTAATTTTCAAAACATTGAATTACAGGAAACTGCAGAGAGTCAGTCCATTCAGATGGATTTTACAAGTTCAGAAACAAGGTCATGTTGTTCTTTTAGCGACAAACAAAATAAACTAAGAACACGACCATTTGGTTGTCTGATGACGTTGATTTAAAGGTGCACAATGTAACTTTCCAAAAAGGGTCAGAAACCTTATCGTCTCCATAAATATGCCAATCAGGCAAAGTTTTTTTGTTTTGTTTTTTTATGTATTTTTTCCGACAATAACATCTGTAATTTAATAAATACAAGATCAAGTAGTTTTCATACAATGGAACATTTCAGGCAAAATAATAACACATCCATGAGACAAGCAGGTGGCAGAATATTCTACCAGAAACGTTACATAGTGCAACTTTAACAGTAGTAGACTTATTGTTATTGAAACCAGAGACAGGGTGAACTCTTGACAGTACAGGAAAACAAATAAAGATTTGTGTAATTCTGAGATTGAATGAATCAACACGGGGCTCCCGGAGGTGAAATGTTTAAACAGATTATAAATACACCTCTCCTTCCTTTGAAAAACACTACAACAAGAACCTCTTTTGTAATTCCTCTTAAATATGTTCATTTTCCTTTTAGAGAAACATATTACATCAGCCGGCTTCCTACTATTCTACTGTACAATACAAATAGGTTATAGCAAAACATGAGGCATTTCTGTCCTTCAAAAACAATTAGACAACAATAAGATTTATTGGTAAGACTTTATAATGACTAAATTTGAGAGCAGGTATCTTTCTACTCCACTACATTTTTTAACTGGACTGAAAAGGAAAAGTTTTTTTTTTTTTGTTATCAAATCTTTATTAATTTCTGATATAACAAAGTAAAAGTATTTTTATTACAATTTGAGACCTACTGAAAAGGTGATAGCTGATAGATTTATTTTTTAAATGTTATTTGAGCAAATAAAAACATCTAGAAAAAATATTCAATTGTTTCTATTGAATAAAATTAAGAACAAATCTTTATCAGAATCACTGCATTTGAAGCTTCATAAGAACTCAAAAACTGTAAACATATTTTTTACTCCTTATTTTTAAACTGGCACTTTAATACTTTTACTTAAGTAGATTGTTTCATGTGATATTTTTACTTGAGTATTTTTTTGTTCCGGTAACTGTACTTTTACTTAACAGAAGTGAGTACCACCAGAAGTGAGTACAGTAACAGAACTGGTAATTAGCCATAACAAATGCATAATGGTCCATTAATGCTTAGTGACTACAACATGAATAGGATTTAATTGTAACTCCTAAAAGTAGTTACTAAGCCTGAATCATTCTTAATAAGTATTTGTTCATTATGAATCATGTCTTTGTTCATGCTTTATTAATGCTAATTATAGTGTAGTTATTACAAAGTGTAAGTGAACAATTTTTTCTTACATACATAAAGTTGTTTAAAATTTGTGAAATTAAAAAAACGAATAATCCTACAGTGCATAAATTATATCCATGGTGATTTTTCTTGGACTGTGCTGCTGAAAAAGTGTTTGTGCGTACGCCGGGAAATCGTGAATGAGCCGCTTACTATCCCTGAGAGTACTGGAGGTGGACAGCTGCATCCTGAGTCCAGTTTAATGTGACGCGGACAAACGTGGCTGTTGGAGGATATAACAAAGCAGTGTATATCGTGTGTATGCTTCTGTGTGAGGTTTTTGTTATGCTGCGCAAGTGTGTGAGAGAATTCTCCACTTTGTTGACCGGCCACAGAGGGGGCGTGGTTGGGACAGTGCTCTGGCTAATCAGAAAGGGGCGCTGGGCAGCTCTACAAAGTGTCTGGACTGGGACTTGATGAAAGGCTCACACTTGCAGCCTGGCATTGGTCAAACTAAAGGGAACTGCTACTTCCAAATCCTCACTACTGAGCACACATAAAAAGGCCAGGGAACTTTGATTTACCTTGGGACAGAACTACAAACACTTTCTTCTTTCTAAATTGACAGAAGAAAGACTAAAATGTTAGTCATAAATGTGCTGACTTTAAGTGTGTGCGTGACCATAGGATCCTGTTATAATGGTTTAGATGGTAACATGGGTAAGAGACAGTATCAAATCCAGAACGGGCCGTGCAGCTACACCTTTCTCCTCCCTGAGCAGGACAACTGTCAGAGCAGCTTCAGTGACCCGGTGCAGAGGGATGGGCCCATGGACGAAGACGAATCCTCACAAAGACTGCAGCAACTGGAGAGCATCATGGAGAACAACACACAGTGGCTGCTCAAGGTAAACAGATCAAGTGTCACATTATCATTATATCGCTCTGCTGTTAACTTGACAACTTTATAACAGTATAATGAAAGTGGGAGAGTAATTTCTTTAAATTTCAGACCAGAACAGGACAAGTGTATGGCAAAGGAAAGATTCATTTCATGACATTTGAGCAAAAGCCCAATATAGCAGTGCATTAAATGTAATTTTGTGTAGTTTAGGGTTAATTACCCCATTAAATTTAGATCTCTCAGTATGGCAATAAAAATACAAAACTGCAACAACTGCAACCAGTGCCCAGTAATAAAACAAGAGTCACAAAGACACTGGCAACTTCAAAGTACTTCAAATTCAATTTTGACTAATTGCACAGGCTTAAATTAAATACATTTCCTAAAATGTGACAAGTTATCAAAACTCTGTCTTTTACACTGATGAAACTAATTTAGACAGGCATCAAACCCAAAAATATGTCAAGGGCGCCTTCTGCACAAAAGGAGTCAATAGTTTAGTTGAGTGACAAAGGCAATCACAGGTGTGTGCCAGTGGGATGCAGAGCTCCCTTTCCCTTTAGTCAAAAAGGAGCTGAACAGCAGCTTTTGTTGCAGCCATGTCTCCACCATCTCCTCCTCCTCCTGAGTCTGAGTAATGAGCAAACTCCAAGAGACAGACAGACAGAGCAAAGCTGGTCCCATGGCGCGATCGCTCATTTCTTTTGGCACTCGGCTTCATCACAGAGGGACTCAGAGGGCACTTTCTCAGACACTCTTCATGATCCTGCCACCACTTCTCTCAACACAAAAACTCAAGACAAAAATAAGTGCGGCTTCACAAATCAAAGCCTTTTCAAAAATATAAAGAGGACATTCTTCTAAGGCCAGTAAAAACAGTCCGGTTTTAGAAATATTAAATTATCAAAAAGGAAAAAAATAATAAGTTCAGGATAAATGTAATGTCATAATAAGTTTTTCATTATATGGACTACAGTATGAAATAGGACTGTGCAATTAAATTTATTTGAGATGGAGTTCTTTGTAATAGTGAGTTATCTGCTGTGTTTTTGGTTTTTTTTTAAATCAAGAGGTCTACCACCAATCTTCTGTCAGTAAAAGCATGTGGATTGAAGTGGAGTTCAGTCTTTGGAAGTCTATTAGAAATCTTTTAGGGGAGCTCATGTAAACTCCACACAGAAAGGCCACAGCCGGCCCAGGGAATTCAACCCAGGACCTTCATGTTGAGAGGTGACAATGCTAGTCACGCTTTACACTACACTTTGTCTTAAATGGCACTGATATAACACCTACATTGTCTGTGTTTATACAATTATGTTTGAAAGACATTTTAATTTGTTTTAATAAGACAAAATGTAAACAATTAAATCAAATAAAAAATAAATTGAATATCATGATCAGTCAGTATGAGAAAAGAAATGACCCTACATACCAAGTATAAAACATAAAATATAGAACACTGTTCCTATGAGACAGATGTTTTAAATGGACTTGCGTAGTTATTTGCTTTTGTTTGTATTTTTTCTGTATTTTAACAGGGAACCCATAAAAAGGAGAGTCTGAGTACTCTCATTGGAGACTCCCTGTGTATATAAAAATAAATGAAATGATAGATACGTGAGAATGTAGAAAAAAATATTTAAAGGGAGCAAGAAAGATGTAGATTAAACTGAAAAGGTCAACAACAAAAAGAAAGGCCAAAAATAGTGAGTCAACAGGACAACCTCCCAAACATCTATTAATTGTTCAAACACAAACAAACAGGAAGGCCACAAACACAGCCGTAATCACAATAGTTGATCAAACATGCTATGAGAAAAATCATGACGTTTTGAAAAGCCTCTCATGAACCACCGAATGCCCTCCCAAGGTCCCACAGATGACCGCGATAATTGGACTGTGTCTGTGGCCGCGTCACAGAGTCATGGAGGATGTAACTCCTCACTCATCAGTTCATCCTGTTTACGAGGCATGTGACCTGATTGCCTCTCAGGAACACCTCCAAGACGGAAATACCTTAATGACAAGTGTAGGCTTCAATCATTTCATCCAAAAAAGGTGCATGAGATAGACGACAACCTCTATATGAATCAGCCATCCATGGATTTCACAATGAAAAGTTTAACTGTTGCTTATCATACTTACTATATTGACTTATCATTCTTTATAATGCAGATGGAACAATAATTGTTGGGGATCAATATTTATCATGTGTACTTTTTCTTTGCACTGGTGGGAAATCTTTGGTTAGTTTTTCTGCAGTATGATAGCATTTGAACTGAAGAAGGTTTACATTTGAATAAAATTATAAACCAATTGCTTTAGTGTTGTATTCAGCCATTTATTGCAGCTCCTGTTTTTTAGCAATGTACATTTAGAATACTTTTTGGGTGATAATTCTGCTTTATGGTTTGGTTTCAGTATTATTGTTTATCGTCTATATTTACTTCAGCAGCACATCACATTTCAAAATGTGTTATTGTGACAGGCCTAACTGTTGCCATAGCAATTAATGTTTAAAATATATATATATTTTTTTTTTTTTTTTGAATGACCAACCATCCTCAAAATGACACCATATAACAGGAAGCTGAAAAGCCATGAATAGGGCGGAACAACATGGCAAAAAATGTATCTTTTTCCCCTTTGTATGAATCAATCACAACTTTTTATTTTATTTTTCTTATTAAAAACAATACGTCTCTTTCAATTCACCAAAACTTTTAAAAACACTCATTTTGCCCAAGTCTGAACTCTGCTCCTAAAAACATGTTATACTGAGAGGACTAGCTAAAGACCTCTCAATTTAAAAGTCCCAAGCTCAACATCGACTGTTTGAAATGACTGGTTCAGAATTCAATAAAAATTTGAATAATTTCCCAGCTCTAATCACCAATGTTCTTTATGGATAAGTAGAACAAAGGACCACAGTGCAAAGTCACGTAAAGACTTAATTGATACAAGAACTACGGGTCTCTATGGTTACAACTAATAAATTGGAAAAGGACAGCAAGTTCTTACAATGTATCTCTTAGACTAAGTTCATGAAGTCCATATAAATGTAATGAGTCACTAATAACTTGTTGAGCTCCCCGGACAAGGACAAGTCTGGACACTGGTGAACTGTGTGATTTGTGTTTCAGTTGGAGAACTACATACAAGACAGTTTGAAACATGACGTGGTTCAAATGCAACAGACGGCTGTCCAAAATCACACAGCCACAATGATAGAGATAGGAGCCAGCCTGCTGAGCCAGACTGTGGAGCAATCAAAGAAACTGACCAATGTAGAGACGCAGGTGAGTTGTTTTTTTTTTGCACAATGAAGAAAAGAAAATAATAGCAGCACTGAGCAGGGGGGAAATATAGGGCACTGCACCTGTTAACACATAACAAGAGTTGTTTTTAAAGCATGGGGACAAAAATATTTTTAAAACCACTTTCATTCCGCCAAATGTCCTCTCTCTGTATTACACAAATGGTAGTGTTAAAAACAGAGAGAAAAAACAGGTTGTATGGTGTGAGTTTATTATTGTGGCTACACATCAGTGACCTTACGTGAGCCAACTGTACAGCATTTCCTGTTATTAGCACGGTCGTATTCCCACAGAAGGGGTCTATCAGTTTGTCACAATCACACATCCGTCTGTTCAAAGACATCACCAGCCCTGATACAGACACAAACCCAGGATCTATGTAGCCGCTTTCTGCTGAGTTCAGTTCCTCCAAGCGGCGAACTTTGAGGCAAGGTCCTCAACCTCTTGTTTTGTTTAATTCATTGGTCTATATGGATTTAAACTTTCCCTCATTACAGCTTGTCTGGTCACTTTGAACTGCGTTGGACTTTCTGTTTGCAGTCTCTGTGCTGCCAATGGTGTTTATTTACAGTTTAGTTGAATGAATTAGTAGCATAATGGGCACCAGGATCAGCCAAGTCAGAAGGATTATGCAAAAGTTTTCAATAGAATCCAAACTATGAAACTGCAAACAACTGCTTGTCTGTACACATTTAAATAAGCAGTCAATTGTGCGCATCGGCATTGTGGCAGGTGCTCAACACCATTTTCTGTCAGTGAGGCATTGGCAAAAAATATATTTAGTGTATTTTTTATCAACTCTTTATGCCGTTTTGGAACAGTTTTCTTGTTATACATATGCATCATTTTGAGTACCTTTTACCATTCAAAACATTGGTAAAAGGTACTCATTGAATTGTTAATTTCTATGGCAATGCAACGGTGCAAACTCATGACTATATAGGGCTCAGGACTGAACAAGTATAAAATTCTGTTATTGACGAGATGTGTCAAACAAGCAAAAACAGCCCAATAATATAAATTCAACAACCCAATTAGCTGCTAAGCAAACTGAAAATTGTTAGAATAAGCATCTAAGTATTGGGATTCAAATTCTGCATATCTTCTGAAGCACAATTTTACCTCAACAACTACCTAAACAACTATTTGTGTTTTAGGTAATTAGTCAAACAACTCGACTTGAGAAGAAGCTACTTGAAAATGCGTTGTCAACCAGCAAGTTAGAAAAACAAGTTATAGTTCAAAGCAATGAGATAAACAAATTGAATGACAAGAACAGGTGAGATCACCCTCCCTAAGTTCATTTTAGCCCAAAGAAAGAACATAGCCTTATTAACTAGGACCTGTTTGCTGTAGTTACTTGGAGAAGAGGGTGGAGGAGATGGAGGGGCAGAGGCAGGTGGAACTAAAGACTCTTCGTGAGGAGAAGCAGCAGTTGGAGGCTCTGCTCCTGAGACAGACTGCAGTGATTGGACAACTCCAACAACAGCTGATCAAAGTGTCCTCCAACAACACCGTCCTGCACAGCCAGCAGCAACAACTCCTAGACTCTGTCAACAGCCTCATTCACTCCATTGCCATGGGAACACTATCAGGTGGGTCTGATACATTTAAATATAACCAATCAATTATAAAAATGATTTCATTATTAAAACAACACAACTAAATTATGTTCTGAATGATATGAGCCCCACAAAACCTCGAGTAAAGCCAATTGTAGCTGAAAGATTAATTGCAACCAAATCGAAATTGATATTAGACCGATCGCAATTAGCAAGACTAGACTAGTTATTTAAGCAACATATTTCCACAGCAAACAATAATATGCCCCATCTTATTATGTATTAAACATGCTATTTTAGAGAATGTTCTGAAATTCATGTGATTCAGTTCAGATTTAAATTTTCTCTCAAATGATCAATTTTTAATGTGTGCATCCTACTAAAACAATCTCAATATCATTAACTCCAAAGACATTCTTGCAGAAACCAAAACAGCCATGATGAAAGATATTCCAACTACACACGTCAACTGTGCTGCCGTATTTAAGTCAGGCAATACTCAAAGCGGAGTCTACACTCTGACTCTCCCAGACTCAACAGAAGAGGTTAAGGTGAGAACTATACTACAGCTCTGTGTTAATGTTCTGAAATGTTTCAGTATGAAAGGCACCAGACACTACATTCATCTGCACAGCTCCATTTGTGGTTATGGTCAAACAGGAAATGCACAAATAAGCCATCCAACAAAAAGCTTTCAGATAGCATAGCCCCTGATCGGCATAGAGATCTTATTGCTTTGCCTCAAATGTTCCATGAAATAACATGAAACGTTTCTATCTTGCATTTAACAAATTGTGATTTGAGTTTGCTTAAAGTAAAAAAATCAAAAACATGCATTCACTGAGCGGCATTGCCTCTCCTTAGATCTGACCAGTAACTTGGCCTAGTGGCGCCACCTACTTGTTTCCATGGAAATAGACAAGCTTATTGCCATGCTGTGGAACATTCCAAGCAAAGCAATAACATCTCCATGGAAACAATCAGGTGACATACCATCCACCAGAAAAGTTGCACAATACACCTTTACTAAAAGATAACTTTTTTATTTCAAGCAGACATGAGTAGCATTCTTCATGTTTGAGGTCCTGTAAGCTTATGTAAATTGTGTTTGAAGGCCTTCTGCGACATGGAGACAGATGGAGGAGGCTGGACTGTGATACAAAAACGCTTTGATGGCCATGTTGACTTTCACCGTACGTGGCAGGAGTACAAAAAGGTGAGCAAAAATTCTTCCAGTAAAAAACCTTGGATACGCTTTTCTTTCCAACTTCAATAGGAAATGTCCCAGTTGGTTTTGAGCAGAAAAGTAAAGATGGACATTGGAGCGTCTGAAAACGCTTTTAATAGCGGGTCTTTGCTGTATAACTGAAGAGGTTGAAAACTGATTTATGGATGTGTAATTTTTTATTCAGAATTCTTTATACATTCCTCATAAAAATATTTATTTTGCTTATTTATTAACAGGGTTTTGGAGAACCTTCTGGTGAATACTGGCTTGGTAATGACTTTGTTTACAAACTAACAAATGTGCATTCATACAAATTACGACTTCAACTGAACGACTGGGAAGGGAACTCTGGCATATCACAGTATGACCAATTTTCACTGGAGAGTGAGGAACAGAATTACAGGTGAGTTCTTTCAACATCAAAGGAAATGTTTTCTGTGTTGTCTGCAAATGTGTTTTGTATAATCTGTGCTTCAGGTAACTCTAGCATTAACTTAATAAGAAACGAGAAGCCCATCAGCAATTCTAATGTTTTCTCTTATCACACTCGGTGCTTTTGAAGTCTGCTTTCCAGCACACATTGTTTTCCCAAAAGTTTTTTCTCGTCTTTTTCCTAGTGCAAGCAAAGCAACTCAAGTCTCTAAAATATATCTTGTTAAGTCACAGATAACCAAACTAAATTGAAAACTCCACATGAAGACTTCCTAAAGTAAATGCAGACTTAGAAACCAGATTACACTAAAAGAGGCAAACAATGTCATGAAACTATCTTCCAATTAACACCAAAGCAGTAATGGGTTCTCTGATTATAATAATGGAGAAATTGTACTTTATGTTTAGCCTAAGGAATCATGGCAGCCTTCTCATGCCTCCTTTTTACATTACAGGATACACCTTAAAGGCTACAGTGGAACTGCAGGGAAAATCAGCAGCATCGGGCAGCCAGGAAGTGAGTTCAGTACAAAGGACGCGGACAACGACAAGTGTGTTTGCAAATGTTCCCAACTTACAACCGGAGGTAAGAAACGCTCCGATCAGGCCATGAGGAAAACACATTACACTATCAATAATGCCCAAAAGCTTCCACTGTCACACCTAAATATTCTCAGAGGTATTAAAGGGGCTTTTGGCCATGGAGCAGAGTCAGAATTAAGCTAATCACCTCCCCGACTTTGAGAATTCAGAGCTCCAACAATAGCTGACGTTAAGAGGCTGGGAACAGGGCTCTTGTTCGTGTTGCTCTTCAGGTTGAAGCCTCCACGTAAATTCCCCTGAAAACCACTCTGCTGCCAACATCTATCGGGCCATTTTCTGAGACCAAATAATGTCAACCCTGAATTCTCAGTTACCTACATTTTGTTTTTCTGTTTATATTAGTGGTATATTAAGCAGAGGTGGAATGTAAATATGTAAAAGCAGTACTTAAGTTAAGTATAGATACCTAAATTTTTACTTAAGTACAATTTACAGTGGATATTTTTTACTTTTACTTCACTACATTTGAGAGCCAGTATCTATACTTTCTCCTCCATTACATTTTTGAACAGGACTGAAAAGTGAAAGTATTTTTTATTATTGTTTGAGACCTGCTAAAAAGGCAGAGGGTTTTTCAAACTAAAATATATAAATAAAAAACAGCTAGTCAATCAATTCAAATGTTTCTGTTGAGCAAAAACAGCACAAATCTTTATCAGAATCACATTCGAAGCTTTATTAGATCTAAATATTGTGCAAAATACTTTTACTTTTTACTCTTTAAGTACATCTATAAAAATTGAATACTTCTCCCACCACTGTACTATATATATATATATATATATATATATATATATATATATATTTTTTATATATATATATATATATATATATATATATATATATATATATATATATAAATAATATATATAAAAAATAATTTTCTGTATCATGTTTATTCTCATAGTTTGGTGGTTTGATGCCTGTGGACCCTCCAATTTGAATGGGATGTACTACCCAGCAGGG
Organism: Periophthalmus modestus; assembly: GCA_019594935.1. Lineage (NCBI taxonomy): Eukaryota > Metazoa > Chordata > Actinopteri > Gobiiformes > Gobiidae > Periophthalmus > Periophthalmus modestus. The sequence goes on from JAIEZT010000441.1 coordinate 28,552,336, forward strand.
CCAGAACTCAAACCGCTTCAATGGAATCAAATGGTACTACTGGAAAGGCTCTGGTTACTCACTGAAAAGCACAACAATGATGATAAGACCAGTGGACTTCTCAAGCTCTCTCTGACACCGGGACACAGACCGAAACCAACCAAAGGATTAAGGACATTCATTTCATTAACACAAACAAAGCTCCTTGAGTGTAATAGTAATTTGTGAACTTTGTGAAATGTGTAATACTACTGCAAGTCTTTTGTAAACAATTTTATCAAGTCTACCAAAAAATAGGCAATAGGAATGAATATGCTGCTCAGATGTAGAAAATGGTACAGAGATGGCCTTACAAAGTTTCTACTGATTGATATTTTACAAGACACTAAATTATTTAAGAATGTAAAATACTTTTGTAGAGCATTTTGTCTATGAGTGTATATATTTTTTTATTTATATATGTTAAGCGGTTTGCAAAGTACAAGTAGGTAAAGCTTAGTTAACTTTAAATAAGTTATCCAAAATGTTGCCTAATTTTTAGTTTTGAACTCTGGTCTCACAGCTAATATAAATATATATATAAATAAATAAATAAATAAATAAATACACACACACACACACACACACACACACAAACACACACACACACACACACTTATTTTTTTCCCCCCAATCTGTTTAGGTTTATTCATCTTTAATCTTTTTTTTTTTTCTCCATATATAAACCTTTACAACTATTGCATTTTGGTGTTCTGTATCTTCAATTAGTGCACTTGCAAACCTGTGCTGCAGGAAATTGGTCTGAAAGTTCATATGGCTCCTCTGGGATCCACTGCCTCTTCTCCAAGCTCCAAAGAATCTGATTGTCCCAGAAAATAAAACAGAAAATTAAAAAGATGTGTGTGGTCCTTGAGTGTGGCCATGTTGCTCACTGACATACCCACTCAAAAGAGAGAATCCAGCAGCCTCGAGCGATGCCCAAGAGGATATTCAAGGTCCTCCGATGACTTCCTGACACCACATGAGTCGTACTCTCACAGACTTCATCCACAAGAGTAAACCCACCCAAAGCCTTGACCACCTGAATCACCGTGCCCTGCTTCCTGCAAAAATAAAATTGAATGTAAATATAATAATAGTCGCTCACTGAAAATGCTTTAGACATATATATTCACACATATTACTATACTGACTCAAATAACAAAATGATGAATAGTATCGGGGTTAATTGATACTAAAGCAGCTTAGAAAATAGAGACAGACAGATACACAGAGAGAAAGAGCGAGAAAGAGAGAGAAAGAAAGAGAGAGATAACAGACAGAGAGATAAGACAAAGACAGGGCAATAGAAAGATAGAGAGACAGACACAGTGTGAAAGAGAAAGAGTTAAAAGACAGAGAGAGAAATAAAGATCTCTCTCTCTCCCCCCCCTCTCCCTCTCCCTCTCCCCCTCCCTCCCTCCCTCTCCCAAAGTACTTGTTACAACTCGACACTAATAAATAAAGAATGCATAGTGGGAATAGCATAAAGAAAGTGTGGGTTTAATGATGAAGGATGATTAAGAGGTTACTTACTCTGTGGGCATACTTGTCATGACCAGTGTTCTTCCCACCTTTCCAGATACAAAGATAAACATGTGGGGGAAAAAAAAAATCAGTCAATATTGTATTGCCTAGCCAGCAGCCATAATCCAAAGTATTCAGAAGTCCAGTAAATAAATACTCATGAAACAGTACAATTTGCAGTAAGTTTTTAGGTTGAGCTCTCATAGCACAGAATCTAAAACTGTATTTTGTCGTATCCACGGCAGCACAAACAGCTGAGCGGCAGCAGTAAACAGGCCGTTGCTCTGTTTCCTGCCACACGTTCATATCTGCCGCAGCAGCTGGAGGTCAGAGGTTAAGGCCCACTGCTCACAAAGAGCTGCCAAAACAATCCACAGGCACAGCACAGCTTTCCACAACCACAAACTCTAATTGACACTTGCATTAGACAGCCATATGTTTAACAGGGGTTTGGGCAGCCAACCTTAGACAAAGGTTGGGCTTTCCACACCACAGCAATAAAGCAAAACTGTTATGGATTTAAGTTATAATGTGATCTGACAATGATGAAATGTTGTTGTTTTGAGCCTCCTGATGTTGAGGTCACATGATTTCCAGGTGCATTTCAGAGGCTAGGAAGTGATACATTACATCGCATTACATCACAAAGTCAAAACACAGGAAACCCTCAGGAGTAGAAAGAACTATTTGTCTGGGTATGCCAAACAGCGTCATCCCACAACACTTTGTAAATTCTGTTTATTTACTATATAAACAAACTTTGTTATTATAAAATGTGTTCAAAGATGATGCTTTTGCTTTTTTTTTTAAGTCATTATAAAACATAAAATCTGCAAATAACAATTACCGTATTTTCACGATTATAAGGTGCGGGTAAAAGTTGCGAACATCATGGGAGCAATGGATGACAGATGGCGAACACAGTTTTGCAAAGACTGGGAGGCAGCGCCGGGAGTGTTACGAGTTAGCTTGGGCTAACGGTACGCCTTTTGTATGTGTTAAATGCAGAAAAAGCACCCGTAACTGAAACTCCGCTTTATAATCCGGTGCGCCCTACGGTCATGAAAATACGGTAAATCATTTTTGAGGGGATGGAAAGAGGATGATTTATTGCTTTGCAACTTGCTAAACAAATATGGTATGTAGTCAGATGTTCTTTATTTCCATTTTATAAAAAGTCTAAACAACTACACAATTTACATCCCTGAACTTTTGTTTTTTACTTAACGCATCAATAAGTAGGGATGCACTGATAGAGCTTTTTCAGTTCTGATACCGATACTATGGCTTTAAGTATCTGCCAATAATCAATGTGGCAATGAAAAACTGCAATCATTTCATTAAAACTAATAATAAGACAAAACCGCTCCAAATGTGATATATAGCAGTCATTTATCTCTTAAGTAACTACAGACCAACTTTGTATAAATAGACATTCAAGCACTATTTTTACAAGTTTTTCTGGGTCAGCTACAACCAGTAGTCTTATTACATCAATGTATATGTCCAACCCTTTTCATAATAGGGTCATGCAGCTACAGTAGAAGTGTCAAAGTGAAAATCTGTACCTTTGTTGAGTGAACCATTGTCTGGAGACTTGCGCCTTTTTCTTCGGTCTGTTCTTCAGCTTGTGTTAACCCACTGGCAACTGGATCTTCATTTCCTTTAACTTAAATTAAAAAAAACAAACAGTGCAGCTGTCAGAGGGAGTGCTACATTTTATATCATGTTGATCTGCCACCCCCAACCACTGCAGTGTTTTAACTACCATAATAATTTGGTCTTTTTACTTATATAATTTGAAATAACTAATGAAACCACAAAACAGCCATACTTTAATATGCAATTTCATTTAAAGAGGAAAAAAAGAAGACTCTTTATGGCAATCATTACAATTAGAATCAGTTCACAGTGATGAGCACTGGCCACTTTACATCACTGAGCTGCATCTTTATTCACATAGAAAAAGGTTATTAGGAGTGCAATGATTAATCGACTAAAGATACTGATGTTGATTCTTTTGCTTCAAGTATCTGCTGATCCCCGACACCAACTGATATTAGTGCCGAGACTGAAAATATAATTTATCTCCTTTAAACACAAACATCTAGTGGTAAAAAAAACATTGGCCAGTAAATAATCTAATTACATCAGTTATAAACCATCTGACCCATTAAGACAAAAAAAAAAAAAAAAAAAAAAAAAAATCCGTATCTGCACCAATATCCCATCCACAACTATACACTCTTAAGCACATACTAAAAGAGCCTTTTATAAAGAGTGGTATTATTAAATAAAAATGTAGGAAAATAACAACCATTTTCAGATTTTCAGCAATGATATACTTTATTCACAAATATTTTTAGAAGCTACCATATTTAAACCTTTATTTGGTTGATAATATATTTCTAATGCCTCAGAGTACAAAAGAAACAATCATGTGACTTGCTGACTAATCAAAAGATTTACCACTGACTAGTTGATTACTTAAATATTGTTAGCTGCTGCCCTACCGATTATTTGAATCCCATTCCCTTACAACATGATCCACATCTGTTACCATGTTTTGCTGATCTGTGGGCCTTTACTCACGTGTCACAGAGCTCTTTAGACTTCTGTCAGGTTTTTTGTGCAGATCTAAAGTAGAGGGAGTCTCCTCTGACTTTGTTGTCTCAGCGGACAGTTGCTTGTGCTGCGTGGTTTGTGCTGCACAGATTGAGGTGAACGGCAGCACACTTTGTCTCCTTCTTTTGGTCAGTTGTTTTAAATTATCACTAGAGCTAGCCAGGTCAGACAGCAATTTATTTCCATCCTTGTGTGAAAGCTTTTCAGAAGCATCCTCCGTATCAAGGTCGTTTAAATGTAATGTGCTGTGCTCTAGTTTTTTCTTTTTACCAGTGCTTGTTTCATTCACAGCACTCTCACTTTTCCTCGGTTTTCTTTTCTTTGAGTCAGAGTCCAGTTCAAATGGAAGTTGAAAGGTTTTTGCAGATTGGCCAGAAGAAGGTGCCTTTTTTGGTTTTTGCCTGAAGTTAGCAGGAGAGAAATAGTCCTCAAACACATCATCATCTCCATCAGTGGAACAAGGCACAGTTTTGCGTGATTCACAGGGTACAGTGGGGAGTTGCACCAAGGCAGAGAAAATGGGGGTCAGTTTTGATTCAGTGTGTTCTTTTGGAGAGGTAGTTTTGATTGAGAGACTAGTAGCAGCAGCAGCAGTAGAAGTAGTAACAGTACATTTCACATTTTCAGTTGTTTTTGTTTCTGTGTAGGATTTGTCCCTCTTTGTGAATTCCTGTCCCTTTTTACTTATATTCTCACTACTTAAAGCTTTGAGCTCCTTTGAAGCTGAGCTAGGAGACTTGATTGTAGACCTCCTGCTGACTTTACCAGACTTTTTGCTGTCAGATGTGCCCGGAGTGTCAGTTAAAATACATTTAACTGATTCTGTACGGTTTCTATTCACCGATACTCTTCTTGATGCCCTCCTTGAACTTTTCTGTCTCTTCTTCTCCTCTTTGTCCTCATTTTCTTCAAAGTTTGGACATTTCACAGGACTAATATGTGCATTCACTGACTGCACCTGACTGCAGGGTGACATCCAGGGCTGTTGTGTTGTCCTTAAATGTTCATGTCGATGCTCTTTAATGTCAGGCAGTGATGTTCCCTCTTCTTTAGCAGGAGATACAGCTGCAGAACCAGTGTCAGCGACAGAGAGAATAGAGTCATCGTTGGACTGGTCATCTGTAATGGGAAAAAAAAAGTACTGGGGATTACTCAAGTCTCCACTTTTACATTTTTCATTCTAGCTCAGGTCATTATGGTTTTGTTTGGGTTAGAGAGGAAAATGACCCAAATATGCAGATACAACATTTACATCGTAAATAAAAACCACATTTTCCAGGATTTCCAGGATTTAAATGAAAGAATTTCATAAACACAGTCAGCTACTTAAGAAGTGAGTTTTACATAACATTTTAAATTTTTAGAGTGCAAATTACATGCTTACATGAATGACTGAAGATGGTTGGTGAGTTTCCCAGAGAAGGCTTCAGTTCAGAGGGCGTTTCCACCATTTGAGATGCTAAAACAGACAATAATAATCATAACATTTTGTCAATAAAAGAATGTCAATAAAAACTGTTAAAAGTTTCAGCCATTTACCTGTAAGAGAAATATTTTCATGCTTTTCTTTCATATCCTTTAAACGTTGTGCCATGTAATCTGACCTTTTAAAAGCCGGACTGTAAATTATTCCATTCTCCTCATCAATAATAATTGGTGAAACATCTAAAACTATAATAAAACAATAGATAAGAGTATAGTACAGTAATAGTTTATGGACAATATTCTTTAGCACAGAAGACAAATGTTAAACATTAATAATCCACTGAACTTACATAGCACTTTATTGGACATTCAAAGGCGCTTTACAAACAATAAGAAAACAGATGCTAACCTAGAGGCTCAATAGGAGTGACGTCCTTCATCATTTTATCCATTTTTCTTCTGATGCGTTTGTCATTGTCAGGGGTTCTTTCAGGTGAGTCTTTCGGTTGCATGCATCGATGCTAAAAACACAAAACACTGTTTTAATGGCCTGCTTCATGCCATATATGTAAATACATATTTAATGACTTTAGTGTTAATTACTCACTTTTTTATTCTTTAATACTGGGTTGGTTTCATTTAAAGCTGGAAATGAATCCTCATTTACTTGCACTGCCTCGTCATAACACCTGATATAAGAAATATAGATAATTCAACTGTGCAATATTGTGCTTGTATTAAAAAGTACTTGTAGTTTTACATGTACCTGCTGACCCAAAGAACAGAGACAAGTTTCACATTACTCTTTTTAGCTCTCCTCCATGTAGCAGGATGCCCATGGCTAAAAATTACATGGGTCACTTGTTTGGTAAATGTTTTTGTCACCTGTAAAACATAAACAGTCATTACATATGCGACATAAGAAAATGCATTAATAGACAGAAGCTACCTGACATACCTGTGCCCCCATTTCCTGCAGTTGTTGAACAAATGGTTTTGAATAATTTGCAGTTTTGTCTGATGACCACACATCCACATATGCAATGACATCTGCAAACATTGAGTTGGAACTTTCAATAAAAGTACACTTTAAATCAAAGCAAAACACAATAATGATGAGTTATGTTACCTTTCAGAACTGAAGAGATGGTGCTGTTGGTGGCCATTAGAGGCCTTTTGGGGTAGTTAGCTACAAATAACAGACACAGAAAGTAAAATAAATTCACACGTAGGGGGACCAGATGCCCTTGTTTACTCGGGATAGTCCCAGTTTTGAGGACCCATGTCCCAGTGGATTTATCCAGAACCAGTGATTTGTCCCAGCTTTATACAATAAATCTCCCAGGTGTCCCTATTTTTGACCCATTTCATTTTTTTAATATGATCATCCTATTCACAAGTTAACGTGTAATTATTTTGACAAGACATATATTGTAACCCCAGATTACACTATCATCTATGTTAATAACAGTAATAGGATTGGTTTTCTGTGGCGTGTATATTAAAGTTTAAGTAGCAACGATCACAGACTTTCTACAAATAAAAGTTGTCTTACTAATTACAGTGCGTGAATAATTAGAAAGCAGTGTAGCAGTGGCTTCTGCAGAGAGTACCGGTACGTAACATGATAATAAGACTACCTAATATAACTTTTGTCTTGTGCTAACAGTTCATTAACATGCTAATTTTGGCAGCCGAAGAAGCAGCTAGCAACGAGCACTTCCCAAAATGTCCGTTACATCAAAACCACACATGTAAATGCAGAATCATAACAATATAATACTATAGAATAATAAAGAAATGATATGTTATAAATGTCATGCTCTTACTGTGATGGTAATTGTGGTAAAATGTTGTTTTAAGGAACAAAACCTGACTACGGCTTGCATCGTTCGCGCTTACAGTTTGTATCGCGGTGCATCCTGGGAAACAGTAGGCTGAGCGCTTGGTGCGTGCGTGCGTCACTCCCTCCTGTCCTCAAGACAAGTGCAAGATTAAAAAACACAAGGTGCAGGGAAAGTGGGATTATTTGGCTTTAAAATGCGCTCTCTGGATGAAAGTAACTAAATACGCTTTATAAAATGGCCTTGTCTTCAATAGCCTTTTAGAAAGAGACAGAGAGAGAGAGAGAGAGAGTCCTTATTTTATCAAGGTAGGTAGGTTTTCTGGTTCCGAAAGTTTGTTCCTATGCCATAACTGACCCAGTAATGAATAATGATAATTAAATTAATTGGGCAAGCCGGTGTGCCGTACATTACTTGTATTAAGCCTCGGTTTTCCTATTTGATAATAACAAAACAACAATATATATTACATGTATTGCTGGTTTCAGATGGCATCACAACATTATATTTAATACAGATATGGGTCAGCTAAAATTAATATTGTTAAAATTCAGCTTTTTGTTGTAATATAGTGAGTTCTTGGGTCTAGTCACTAACAGAAATGATTAGGTTCAACATTTGTGTGATAACCTTTTGAATATTTCATGGCAGTACAATGTAATCAATGGGGAAAACTGGCTTCCCCCCATCTGGGAGTATGACATCATCACATTCTCCATATGAAAACAATGCATATGACCATGTTGTTTTGTTTAGCCTACAACAAAGTAGGCTATTTTATTTGGACAAAGAAATGTGTCCTGCCATAATAGGCTATAGTTTTTCAGAAAAGCTTACTAAGTAGGCCTAATGCGTTTGATATGTTCTAACTGAACCATTATGAACTGAATATAATATCAATAATAATCTTGACAATTCACCAAATAATTTTTATTGGCACTTTGTCTTAAAGCATAATTTAAAAATGGTTACAAAACTGAAAAATGTAGTCTTTTTACATTACAGCACAAAATTAAGTGAAACACAGAATCAAAAGCTGCCATACAGATGTCTGAAACCAAATGAACTAATAAATACAGTATCAATAATATAATAGTTTGATTTTATCCTTATAGGCCTACAGTACATCTGCAAGATATTATACAATCATATAGAAATCATATAACAAAGCAGTGTTCTTAGAAAATACTCAAATACATAAGTAAGGTAACTTATTAATAGAATCCACATTTTGGCATAACGAAAGTTAAATTGAGTTGCTCCTGCAGTTCTGAGGCATAGAGGAGCGGGACATTTCCATCTGCACTGTTGACATTGGATAATGCTCTGACTCCTCCACAGGCCTCCAACGGCAGTGCAGGATCACATCTCTCACCTCCTGCCTAAAGTTGGAGTTGAGGAAGCCATAAATGATGGGGTTGATGCAGGTGGAGGACATGGCCAGCAGATGGCAGAGAGAGAACAACAGGTTGTGATGACACACAGGCAGAGCCTCCTGTTTCCAGTCTGACAGCACATTGAAGATGGTGAGTGGCAGCCAGCACAGAGCAAAGGCTGTGATGAGCGCAACCAGCATGATGTTGATTCTTCGACTATGAGTGACCCTCTGACTCTCAGGGGTCCTCACTCGGTCCAGCATGTCCTTGCGATGTCTCAGGCGCACAAACACACGGACATAACAGAGCAGCACCAACAAAAGAGGGCCACAGTACTGAAACACCAATAGCCATGTGGTATAAGCCAGGCGCTGTTTAGGGGATGGCCAGTGCTCCATACAGGCCTCCATGTGTGGAGATGGTGGGCCATGGGAAAAGAGGTGGCGAAATGAATTCAATGGTGCAGATGTGTTTTTGTCACTAAAAGACACATTGTAAGTTTCAGCTGAATCTTGAGTACGAAGGGAGGATTTTGGTAGGGGTACATTAGCGTACGGTTCATTGCTGAGTAGCTGAAAGGCCAAAAAAGGTGTAGATGTACAGCAGGCCACAATCCAGATGAGAAAGACTGCTATGTAGGCCTGGGGAATACTGGGCTTCCATCCAGAGGGGTTAATGATGAGTTGATGTCTTTCTAAAGCAATAAACACCAATGACAGCACAGACACAGTCACAGACACACATTGGATAAACGGTACTAGGCGACACATGAGAGCCCCAAACACCCAGTGGTCCATGAGCGTGTATATGACAGTGAATGGGAGGCAGAAGACGCACACCAGAATGTCAGAGAATGACAGGTTGCAGATGAAAATACTGGTGACATTGGCTTTTTCCCTACAACGTGAGATGATGCAAATGAGGCCAATGTTCCCCACCAGCCCCAGCACCATAGTGACGCTGTACCACACCACAAGGCACGCGGTGAGGACAGGGGACATATGGCAGTCATCGTGGGGGCTGAGGAGAGAGAGGTTAGCCAGAAGGCGTGTGTCATTCTTGGGCCACTCCTCCCGTAGCTGCGGTGCGGGGTGGCTGGGTCGGACCCATGGGAGGGAGTGAGGAGAGGCGCTGCTGTTTAAGGGCACGAGCAGAGCAGGCGTTGACAGAGAAGACTGGGTTGTGTCGCCACTCAAGGACATTTTGTCAGAACCTCAGAGCCTCCAGCTCTCACAATCAAACTGTCCATCGCAGCACGCTGAAAATATCTGAGGGGGGAGGAAAGCACAAAGGAATAAAAACACAGTACAGGAATAGAGTACATCTTAATTTATATATATTACAATTTATGTCGTATTTTTACATTTGACTTGTTTTGGTTGTTGTGGATGATAAAGATCCATTCTGGGAGTTTGTATATTCAGTGCTACTTTTTTGTTTATGGAAGGTCTCATCTGAGTTCTAAGACTGACCTTTTGCTGGCATAATTTAAGTAGGATTTACAATTAAACCTTGTTTTACAACCTTCGTTATTATGTACTATTTTGGTATCTTGTTTGTAGCTAATTCTTGCCTTGTTCTATCATCTTTAGGTCTTTATGAGCCTGATAAAGCTGAAAATCCAGTGGCAAGGAGATAAGAAAGGTGTTGGGGCACAAAAACAGCAGAATCAGGTGACCTTTATCACATTCTCTTTACTAATTACCGTGTAAAAGAACAAAATCTAGCATTACATTAATTAAAAACATAACAAACCTAAGCGTGCCAATTAGCATTTATTGTGGAACCCAATGCACTTCAATTCTAGTGACAAACATTAGTTGAAACAATTTATTTGAGAAATTATTATATGCAAATATCAGACAGTTTCATAAGGTTATGAATAAAATCCATCAGAAAGTGCTAATTGGAGAACTCCTTCTCTTCTCAGTCACACTGGGTCATTCTTATTTACTTATTCAAGCTCGTAATTTTGCCCTATTGTGTGTTCAACATAGTAATCTCATTATTGCTTTGATTGCGTAGACACCTTTGACTTAATTAAACAGTACTCTTTGGATTTGTGGCTGCTCCTAGCTTATTAAACTGATTGATTAGCTAATTTGCTTAAGTAATGGTGGTTAAAGGGGTTGGGTTTTATATTGAAGTACGTGCTGTATATGGCTTGCTTTGTTGCATTTATGTTCTTTGTATTTACCTTTAGGATCCCTGCTGCTTCTCAAAGACTGTTTAATGAATTTAAATGTATTCAGATCCTTTTCTGTTTGGTGAAAGTGCTCTTCCCCAAGTACCTGGGGTCATTAAATGGAGCGAGGGTCAGAACATAAGAGTGTATGTGAAATCATCATCTGGACAGTAATTACAGCTGCCACAATGAGCTATCAGGAAAGAGTGAATAAAATTACTTTGCATACATAACCATAGTCTTCAGTGTTTTCGGACTGTACAATAAAGCGAGCAGCAAAGTGAAAAGGGCATCACATTAGCAGAGTCCTAAAAATGGATTGAAGCTCTCTCCCTCAAACCCGCCGCCGTGTGCTATGACAGGCAGACAAAATGAGCCTGTCATTTCCCATTAAAGGCACATACACTTAGCTATCAGTCACTTCATGGGGCATCATTACTAATATGCTTTGGCAGAGTGTGAGTGAGCTTCAGGCAGGGTGGCACAGAATCGATTATCCGGTGAAGAAATACATTATGTCACCTTTAACTAGAAGTAACAAACTGGAGGTCTATTATGGAGAATGTCCTGTAAGTCCATTTGACAGCAGAAAGACACAAAACCTTGTGGGTGTAGTGAAACATCTTTGCAGCATGAAGAGCGCAGTGACCTGGCACAGAACTGCCCATCAAACTCAGCTTCAGTCAAAGATTGTCTGACAATGATTCAAAGCCATTTCGTTTGGATCTGAGCTTTTTTCTACCTGAATACACTTTTGAGATTTTTATTAATTTACCTCTACCTCAAAACACATTTTATAGTTTTAATTCATAGTTTGGTTTTGCTTTGCAATTTTTAATCAAATACGACTTTTTGAAAAATGAATGGCAAAATAACAAAGCAACTCATGATATAGCCTACTATGTGTGTTAAATATGGACAGAAAATATTATTAGGAATGAAATGAAAGCATTTTACTTTGTAGTTTAGTTTGCAATCTAATGACTAGTATTGCTTTTAGTGTTTTTAACCAGTAAATTGTGAAAATCTCACCACAAGAAATAGATATACCAGTACCATTGTGTAAATAAATATAGAAGAAAACGCATATGCCATCTTAAGCCTCTTCATTCAAATCCCAGCATGCTTACCTCAGACTGAATTTTCATCATAACAAGAAGGCAGTCTTTTCCCCCACATACATGCTCCTTAATTGGGACCATACAGAGAAAAACATTAAATGCTGGCTCTCCTGCTGTCTCAGTCAAGGCAAACACAGTGACAGGCTTTCGACTTGAAATAACAAACCCTGCCTCATTATATGTGTCTATGATTTTCTTTACTTAGATGTTGCTTTTCAGGGACCGTTTTTCCCAGTTGTCTTATTATTTCGCCATATGACACCCATTAAAATAATAAGAATGGTTAAGCTAGTGAATAGTTCAAAATTATAATGGAATAAGTATTGTTACACATACAAATAAAAATGTTCAGTGTAATGCGGTGTGTTAATATAATCTTATTTCCAGTGTAACAAATACAGCACAACACATCTGCATGGTCATGATGAGTAAAATAAGAAAAAAGTCTTTGTCACATTACATAGTCGGAAACATACCTTTAAGACAGAGCTGTGGGATGCCAGGCTGATAAAGGCAGAGCTGCTCCAAACAGGTGTGTTCGTGCACTGAGTTGGTCCAGAAGGTGCGCATCTTTACAAGCTGAGCGTCTGGTCCACAGGCTGCGTGTCTGAGAGTGACAGCACTAAGGGAGAGAATATAGGCTTTTGGGTGTCACTGCTGTCACGTAGTGGTGGGTTCGTGCAATTACATCGGTGACAGATTGTTCATGTTGTATGGATTACTCAATAGGGTAATGAAGAAACAGCAAGGAAGGTATAAAATAGTGTTTATAGTGGCCATTTTCAGTGCTGATATTACTGAGACTATGGTGGCACAGTCAGTCCATATTTCAATTATTTTATTTTATTTTATACAGTTGTGAGAGTATATAACTTATTGCTGCTACTGATAAAACGATCCATATAGTTCTAGGTGTTTATGATAATACTGCGAACATTACAACACTAGACTACAACACTACATTCTGGTGTAAGGAAACACGCCAATTTTTTCTGGTTGTTTATTTTCTGAACACAAGGGCTACTGTAGGCCATAACCCACGCTAAAACAAGAGCAAAACAACAGCAGTCTCAACTCACTAGAGCCAGTCTCCAAAACAGACCAGTAACTGATGAATAGATCCTTCACATCAACTTGTCGGCATAGCAACCAAGCATCACATACAAAAGCAGTTATATTATCAACAACACATGAACGGTTACAAGAAAAAGAAAAGGCATGAACTCTATCATTACAATAGTTTGTTTTAGCAATTTCTGTTCAGCTTGCTTTTCAACTATGGGGGCATAAATTGAGAGACCACCAGTCTCCTCTATTAATGGGAAAACAGTATTAAAAGCAAACATCAATCAAGTTGTCAGTTAGTCAATTTCCATTTTTCTTTACCCAAAGGCAAACTAGGTTCAAAATAATAACCCTGACATTGTAATTATGTTGGCGAGCACTCTTTAGTCTTGTCCGATTTAAACACTGCTTTGGCAGAGCAGTCTTCTTTGTTCAGAACTAGCTCACAGTCTTCAGGGACTTCCACGTTCTCATCAGGGAACCTTAGTGATGTAAAAGAGAGAGGGCATAAACCAAGCATTGAAAATACTATGGTTTTATAGAGCTAATGTCTTACTTGCTGCAGCAGCTCAAACCGTCATTGGTACAGAAGCAGTCCATGCAGTCTTCCACCCACTCTGAACCAAACTTGTGCTCTACTCCATTCTTATCCACACACCCTGATTGAAAAGTAAATAAAGCCCATAGAGACATAACAATGACCTTTATATTCATGTGTCACAGGTGTGGTTTGATAAAACTTCTGTACATTATATTTAGTCATGCATTAAAGGGCCCATATATGCTATTTTCTGATCTATGTTATAATGTTGTTTCCTCATCAAAAACAGAGATATGTTTTGTTTCGTTCACACATGTTTAGCACACAAGTCCTGCAAATTTAGGTGTCTCTCTAACAGGAAACACTATTTTCCACTTTGTGATGTCATGTGGTGATACAGGAAGTGCTTCACTGTGTTTTTAAACACCTTCACTAGAATCGTTTGGATGATTTCAGCCCTGGAATTGCCGATCTCTCCTGAACTAAAGGTAAAAACTAGCTGTTGAAACTTGAAAACTACCGCTTCACAAGGTGGAACAGAGCATCTTGAACTTTGGAGGTGTAGATGCACTAATAATAAAGGATTACTCAAACAGGTGTGAATGAAAATAAAATACAACTCCAGATATGTTTTTGAAAAGTTAACAGCATTATAATATGCCTTAAAAATCAAGAGTCAATTTTATGTAATATAGGACCTTTAAATAAAGCATTTAAAGGTACACTGTGACTTTTCTGGTGGGAAGCCTGCCGCCCTCTTGTCTTCATGTAAATGTTGTTGCTTTATTGCCAAAAATACCTTACAAATATGCATTCTTACTGCCTTACTGTGTCAAAGATCTGGCCTGCACCTTAGACTGGTGGTGCCAGCTGCTCGTCTCCATTGAAATAGATTACTTTAATTCCAGACAAAACAAAAACATTTCCATGGTGATATGCAATTGATGGACCCTCCACCAGAAAAGTTACACATTGCACCATTAAGTACATAGACTGTGAAGTACTAAATATGTAAAATTGTTATTATAAACTTACCACGTACCAAATTATAGTATTTATAGTATAAAGTATCACTGGCTAAGTAACACAGGTAGCAATACTGATAACATGTTAAAGTAATGAGTAAAGACATAATGATCATAGACTGTATAAATATTTATATATACAGTTTATGATAATGATACAGTACTTGATTTTAAATTGTGTCCTAAATTGTTTTAACAGTACACTCACCTGTTGGTGGGTTGCCATCTTGCACCTCTAGCTTTTCAAAAACACACTCGGAGTTACTCAAGACTACCAGCCCCAGCAAACTAAGTAGAACTCCAACTGATGCCTTAAAAATCAAATAATTGTAATGTGATATAATAATATAATAACATTATAACTAAGACTGAATAATAATACAGTAATATAATGTCATGGCATAATAAAAGGTGAATTTGTTCAATAAATAACTTATAACATATACAGTAACTTATGGTAACACCCGTATCTTACACATACAAATATGCAAAGTAGTACCGTACTCGCTGTAATCATTAATATAGTGTGGGATATACAAGTCAAACATTACCAGTCATGATCTACAGTATCATATCACTAAATGTAAAAGCTGAAAAAACATACCATTCTCAGAAGCAAAGTCAGTCTACAGAAGGCTAGTCTGTGTGACAACTCCCATTTGTAAACCTTTTTATATCGAACAGGGCTGTAATGATTACTTAAGAGGCGGTGTTAGAACTCTATTAGTTTTAGGGGTGTAATTTTGATATGCAAAGCCTATTTTTTTTTTTTTATGTGTACCAGGGCTCTAATGATGACTTAAGAGGCGGTGTTAGAATATCAAAATTACACCCCTAAAACAAACACAGCTCTAAGGCCAATGATATTCCTTAACAACAAATTTCAAATTGAATTGCAAAAAACAGTAAAAATAAGTGCCCTTTAGGAAATTACCAAAGAAGAATGAAACATGTCATTTATATAAACATTTATTGCCAAAAGGCAGAGATGGCGCACTTACAATGTTAATGAAGTATCAGATGTAAAACAATTGTAAAACAAGTACCTTCAGTATTGTAAACAATGTATTTTAAGTTTTGTTCCGCATTATTTTTAACAAAATTAAAAAATAATAGAAAAACTGCAGGTCTGCAAATGTGTTCTGTTCAATAGATACTCAATTACAAAGATAATAATAATATCACAAAATAAATAATATGTAAAAATCATTGTACCCAAATGGGAAAATAAAAATATAATTAATGCTTATACAAGTGTGACTTTTTTCTCCATTAAAATAAAGCTTTGTAAACACAGTTTTATTAGAAAATATTAGTGGAAGACAAAAAAACCACACAGTTCATTTAAGGCATATTATTCCTGAAGGTAAAGGTAGGTAGGTAAGGTAAATAATGCATAATAATATAAAAGTCCATTGGTTTGGCCCATGTAAACATATTTGAGCAAGAATGGCTTTTTCCAGAAGTATTCAAACTGATATGAAACCCATCATGTTTATCATACAAGCATGTGTCAGAGTTAAGACTTTCTGTAATAAAAGTAACTCTTATAACAATATTTTCAACAATTTAGCATTCTATTATTAAAGTGTGTTATAAATACAAGTGAAGAGGTAGAAGCATGAATTCATAAGAGGAACAAACAACTACTCCTATTGGCCAATCATTGTTTTCATGAAGGCAGGTTTGCTGAAAGGCCAGTGGTACTGGTTAGGGACTGGTCCATTTACATTGCACTCAAAGAATGAAAACATGGGGAACCAAATGCGTGCCCGCCTGCTGTGCTGGAAGGCCCGCGTGTTGGCTAAGGTGTGGTAGTAGAGGAAGAGGCGAGTGGTGATGTAGAAGGCAATAAACACATCAATGGAGTAGTGCTCATGAGCCGCCAGGATAAAGAAAATCCCAAACAAATTCAACACCCAGGAAATGGTGTGAATGAGATTCCAGGTTCGAGGAGTGTCTGCAACAAAAACACAAAGTAAAGCTTAAACCCCACCAGTGTTACATTTCTAAGCACATACCAACAAAGACTAGAGACTGAAGTGCATTGATGGGTTCCACAAGTAAAAGAAGAAAGATTAAAATGGCTAAATCAAGCCTCCTAATGTATAAAATAAAACCGTTAGGTTCTTTAAAAGATCAACACACTAGGTGTCCCACTTTTTGTAATGAAGAACTTTAACTTTTCCATCAGAGTGCCTCAGATGATCTTTTTAAGCTCCTTTAACTACTCTGCACTGTAAGTTAAACAATAAGAGGCTTGATTTTCTGTTTACTTACCAACTAAGATGTTTAGGCTACATATCTGAATACACTGCAAGCCTTTTAAAATATGATAGAACCGATGCAGACAGGAAACAGCTGGATTGGTAAGAGAAAATTTACATTTAAACACAATGAGAACAAATGAAGCTCTCATTGTTTGAAACCCAGCATCTATTCTAAAACACATTGCTTAGGTGGAGGTGGAATGGACAGTGTATCTTGACTCATTGATATCTATACTTGGTTTCACTCTATAAAGTAATGGTGGTGGTGAGTAGACTTTGATTCAGTTCCCCAAATGTGTTCAGGCTGTAATCTTTTTGTGAATGTTCATAGAAATGTTCTTTGAACTTACATTCGGTTACAAAAAAGTTGAGCATTGTGATGACTACAGTGTGTCCACTGAACATGTAGTCCCCACAAGTTTGGACCCCAGTCAGAGTCATGCCAAAACCAGTCCAAATTGTCAAGGCTCTTTGTATCTTCTCCCAAGCATCATCATAAGTCTGTAAATAGAAATGTGTTTATTATCTTTTATGCTAACTTAATGTTATGATGATAACCTGATGAAACTTTCATCGACAACCTAATCTTTAAAAGAAACATGCATGCTCCTCCCACCTTACTGGCACACTTGAGGTGCTGCCCAGGCACAGACAAAGAAGTCACAAACATGGTGCAGCAGCGAAGCAGAAACACAGTTCCCATCAGGGAGCACAATCGTCTCAGCAGTATAGACCTGAAATACAGGGAGGTGCATGTTTCTGAGATTTTAAATATTACTGCACATACTGATGTTTTCTGTTTTGTGATGAATAAAAGAGAAAGTATGCCAAAGTCGATAAAATGGTAAAGGTAGTATAGATTTACCTGTGCTTGTGAAGTAAAAGGATCAACAGGAACATGTAGCAGAGAATGAGACCACAAGCCTCTGCCATTGCAAAAGCCCAAGGGATCCTGGGAACGCTGTCAGTACACAAACACCAATATCAGTTACTTGATTAGATATGAGCACAGGTGAATGGATTTATGCAAGTGCCATACAACATGAAATGTGATATAGCATTGTAATTCAATTTCTTTAACTCTCTTACCTATCAAGAAATATGTCGGGCAGAGGTGGGTATGTCCTCATATCAGGGACACGCTCATGTACAATGACCATGACAAAAGAGGTGAATCCAAAAACTAAGAACACATAGACACAGCTGACGACGGTCTTCCACACCTCAGGGTCCAGCCGCCCAGCCAGGTGCGGACGACACCTCCCATTGGAATGAATCTGGCACAGGGTATCTCCTGCATTAGGCCTCGACCGATCTGTTATCCTGTGTCTCAGTTCAGTCCCATTGCTGCACAGATGATCTGCTCCATTACATCTGCGCTCTGAGCCTTCACAGCTCCAGTCTGTTCCCTGAGGAGTGAGAGGGAGTCCAGGGATCAGACTGTCTACATGCTGTACGCCCAGTACTTGTAGCTGTGAGTGGTTTTGCCTCTGCAACCGGCGAATGGCTAAGGCTAGTCTCTTTATGTCCCCTAACACAGTGAGGCCCAGAGGAGGGCCACGCAGGTCAGCCTCTGTTAGGGCCAGCAGACTGGGGCCATCCAGTCGATGCTGGATACAGAGTACCTCCTCATACTCCCCAAAGCCTTCATCCTGTAGCCACTGGGCCACCTGCCTGCAGCTCCAACCACTCACGCTGTCCTGCGGCGCGGCCATGCCACTGCAGAGAGACAAATGACACAAGATTACCTCCATCTACTGCAATTAAACTGCTGTTAGAAAAACAAGCATAGACACACATCCTTACACTACTCACATTATGGTGTAACTTCAAAGCCTTTTGTAATGTTTAATCAAGGCCTCTTCTACAACTCTTTCCAATACAAAAGTACCCTCTTTTCACTTGCAAATGGAAACAGATGAAACCTCTTGATTTTCAATTTACATGCAAAATGTATTTTATATGCAGCAGACAGTCAGAAACACGCGAATGCCCATCACAGTTTGAAATTGTCTGTGATTATTGTATTATTCATAGATGTTTAAACAGGCAGAGAAACAATTCATAATTGTCAGTTCATTTATGCCATCCTGTTAACAATACAAACCCCTTACATTTCATTAGTCAACATAAATGTATTCTGTGTGTTTATGCATTGTGGCACAACACAAGGTGAAGAGGATTTTTGAATGCCGTTATCAGAGTGATACTAATGATTGAAGAACCAGGATCCATGAAGTAACATCATACATCAGCTATAATTAAAACCACATTATAGGGCCATATGCAAACTAAAATTCACATGAATTTGAACAGTTGAAATACCTACCTAATATTCACAAAGCTACCCTGTGAGTACTACACTTTGACTCTCCCACTCATCTATGGATCAGCTCCATCCTCCATTTTCTCTCCCTTTGACCTGTAGATAAGCAGTGTGCCCTGTGCTTCTGCTCCAAAGGTCTAGAGTCCATTCAACTACCCCCTCTGATAATGTACGTGCTGAAAGGGGATGTTGTTAACATGAATAATCAGATTCAAGATTTAATGGGCAGGTTGTAAATTAGAAAATCAGTCCTGATAAAAAAAACATAGCTCAGTGTACAACTGGGTATTCCATCCTACTGCTGTGATCATAAGAGCTGAACTAAACCAAATTTGTACTAAAATGCCTCTATAATCAATGATAAATAAAACTAACTAGCGGATTCACTGAAACAATAAATCACTAACACAATTTTGTTTAGAGTACCAGCATAGAATGTACAATTATAAATGTTCGCCCTGTGCCCTTTATCAATAATGTAGGGTGTCAATAATGAATACATGGCAATTAGCTTACCTATAGGCTACCCAGAGCTCCCATGTATACTTCCGTACACATTAAGATTTTATAACTTATCCCAGTGGCAGTGAAACTTAAATGAGAGGAAGAATACAGTGAAGTCTAGCGAAAAATAAGAGATTTTTAAACCATGATACCAGTTTACCAGCAACATTACGCAGTTTCTCTGACCTGAGGTTTAACTTTGGGATGTGTAAGTGCCTGGTCAGCTGGTTTGGCTGGCTTACACCGTGAGTCACACAGGACGTGACAGGGCACAGGGAGAAGCGCTCCAGTGTTGCAGCCTTATTCACAACGCGCTAATGTGAGAGTTGCGCCAGAGAGACAGAGACAGTCTACTTTACGCATTACGTTAACCCACCCATGACAAGAATTTAGATTAGTACAAGAGTTTGGTAGAGTTACGACACACTCACCATTCAAAAATATATAGAAATAAAGTTCAGTCAAGTTCAGACAGAGCTAAATCTTACCAAAATCTTGTGTCAGAGCGCTGTGGGAAGTAGTCGTTGCGCCCTCTGTTTACGCGTCAACTCAGAGCAGTAGTTTCTCGCCAACATGCTTTTGATACCAGGCAACCCCAAACAGGAAGAGTACGAGCCAAAAGGAACGACTTGACTGTCCCCCCGTGGCGCTGCTGCTAAACTACACCAATGATGTGGCCCTAGAAACCACAGAGCACCTTTTATGTCTATTTCATCACTTTATTAGAAGATAAAATACCTAATCAGAAATAAAAGTCTTCATCAAATCTTATGCTTGGACTTTTAAGTAAAGAAAAGAAACAAGAAATATTCATATTTTCATTATATTTGGACAAAAGGCTTATCCATAAAAACAAATAGCTGAAAACCACTATTTTGTTATTAGTAGAATTTCTTATCAGAAGTAGATCACATTAACTTAACCCATAGACATTTTACATTCTACTCAACAAAATCTTGGCATTTCCATATGTGACTTTTTATGTCTTTCTGTGACAGTCCATTAGTAATAATTTCTCTGATAATTTCTCTTCTGAAACCTGAAATATGCTGGGTACAACCAAACTCTAGCTCAAGATATTCAAGGGTGCTGTATTGAAGGATGTCAAATGCGGAGGACTAGACTGGGGACAAGTAGCCCTAATCTTAAAAATTCAGTAATTAATTTCAATTCAGAAATGAGTTACAACTTGATGCTTATTTGGAATTCTAAAAGAGAACACATAGCCTATATTTAGCCTACATTACTGTAACTACGTTATAACAGGGGAGTGTTAAATCCTTAACATCACACCATTGCCAAACTGCACCACCTGTTTATGACACTCAAATAGTCTGCTCCTACTAGACACCAGGTCGTGAGTAAAATACAGCTCAGGAAAATACAGCACAGGAAATTACATTATTACTTATTTAAACTATGGAGGCAACAGAAAACAACCAGCCAGAATCAGAATGTATGTCAGATAGTAACACAAAAAGAAGTTGTCCCACTGTTGGGGACCTTGAGCAAATTTTATATTCAGCTCCTCGCTCCTGCCGCCATGGAGATGAGGTTTGGCCCAACCTGTATCTGGGAGACATGTGAGTATTAAGCCACATCAAAGTGTGTTAAAGAGTTTTCAATGATTAGAGAGGTTCATGATCAATCAGCCAATCAATACATGTTTAAAGGTCCTATATTACACGAAAATGGACTCTTGTGAGCTTTAAGCCTTGTTAGACTGTTAATACCTCCTAAAAAACATACTTGGAGTTGTGTTTGTTTCATCTACATGTTTGAGTAATCCTTTATTATTAGTCTGTCTGCATCTCTAAAACTCAAAATGCTCTGTACTTTTTAAGTTCACAGTAAGCTTTTATCTTTTGTTCAGTAGAGATTGGAAAAATTATCCAAATGACATGACATCACAAGGTGGAACAGAGTATGTTCTGTTTGAAAGAAGAACTCATTCTAAATATGCAAGATCAGGATCTTAAAATGGAATTTGTTATTAGTGAAAATATAGCTTATTATATTAGTCAATGTAACTTTTCCGATGGGGAGTCTGCCACCTGCTTGTCTCCATAGAGATGTTATTTTTTTAAATGGAATTTTCCATAGTATGGCATTAAAGTTCTATCTCTATGGAGACAAGCAGGTGACACCGCTAAGTCAAGTCACAGGTCAGATTTGTGGAGAGGTGACCCCCATTCTCAGTTTTTGTTTTCCATGGTTCTTATTTCTTTTATTTATTTTGTATTATCATTATTATTAACATGGCTGTAAATGAATAAATCCAATATACATAAGTTACGCTAGGCAAGGCACGTTTATTTGTATAGCACAATTTGTTCACAAAGTAATTCAAAATGTTTTTACAGATAAATCAAACATAAATAATCATCATAAAACAGAAGAGTGCAGAATAAATACCTTTCAGTCATATGCACAGCTAAACAGAACCAATAGGTAGTATAGTAATGCCATTCTGTGTGACATTTCAGGTACCAGCAAGTAATGGGCACCCGACAGAAAAGTTATATGTAGCAAACTAATTAAATGATTAAAGAGTAACTGGCTTCCTTTGTGGTTTGGACCAGGTTTATGTCTCATGACAAGTTCGGGCTCTGGCAGCTCGGTATCACCCATGTGCTGAATGCATCACATGGAAAACTCTGCTGTAAAGGGAGTGATGATTTCTATGGGACCACAGTGAAGTACTACGGGGTCCCAGCCAACGACCTGCCGACCTTTGACCTGACACCTTTCTTCTACCCTGCTGCTGAGTTCATTCACCAGGCTTTGACCACAGGAGGTACAGATGTACTGAAATCTGCCAAAATTCTGAATTGCAAGTATTAATATTTTAAAAGTAAAATAATTTGAGTATCTGTCGTTAATGTTAAAAGGCAGATATTACACTATTTTCCCATCTATGTTATCATGTTGTTTCCTTATTGCAAACATATCTGGAGTTGTGTTTTGTTTCATTCACACATATTTAACACTGAAACCCTGCTAATTAAACTAATTAAACTAATTATAAAGGTTTACTCAAACATGTGTGAATGAAACAAAAGACAATTCCAGGTATGCTATTGACGAGGAAGCAACATTGTAACATGGCTAATAACTCACAGGAGTCAATTTAGCATAACAAAAGACCTTTAAAGTTATATTAATTTTTTTAGAAGTGACCAACAGACAGTGACTTTTTACTCAGAATGGCAGAAATAGTGAGTTATTTTAGATCTGCTTTCATATCAAGTATGAATATGTAAAGTTGACTTGTTTTGCAGGAAAGGTGTTGGTGCACTGTGCAGTAGGGGTCAGTCGCTCCGCTGCTCTGGTCCTGGCTTACCTCATGATTCACCATCACCTCAGTCTGCTCTCCTCCATTAGACATGTGCAACAGAAACGATGGGTCTTCCCAAACAGAGGCTTTCTACGGCAGCTTATTTCACTGGATCAAAAACTGCACAAGGAAAATTAAATAAAGTAAGTTAAAAATTGATAAAATATATATTAATATATTTATATTTAATATAAAAGTATAGACATCCAGAAATTCAAAGGCTATTATTTATTTATAAATGGTAATTCATATGTAATTTACATGATGTGTCTTAAATGCTTTCTAAGACCATAGTTTCAGCTTTAACTTAAGGTTAAGGTACAATTTATTGTCCCCATAGAGAAATTTGTTCTCTACATTTGACCCTCCACACAGAAAGGTCCGGGTGACCCAGTGATCAAACCTGGAACCTTCTTGCTGTGAAGCATGAGTGCTAGCCACTCAGCCACTATGCTGCCCTCAGTGGTACTTCAGTGAATTACTTATTTGCAAGGGATATATACATCTCTTGACACTGAATCCAGCTTTATAATAGCAACAAGAAAAGCTGCAGCTTTTATTTATTTATTGTATTATTGTATTACTGTATTTATGTATTTATTGTATAGCATTATTTATTTATTGTATTTACTGTATTGCACATTAACTGGTATTTTCTAACCCCAGGACCTTTAGGCATCAGTAACCAGGCCAATCAATGCACCCACACCATTAAATAACTGCACATCAGCCAAAGCTCACAGACAACACAGGGAGCTATATCTGGACCCAGGCACCTGCTTCTGTCTGTCACTGTTCCGTCTGACACAGGGCTGGCAGAGAGGGGCACAGCGGACTCCGGTAGCCTAAGAATCACAACAAACGCACATTATGTCCAGCCACAAACCATCACAGGAGCTGGGGCGCGTTAAACTTCTAGAGACCATATTGGATTCATGCACTTTGGAGCTCACATCAGTGGATGAGGTCTGGCCTGGGTTGTATATAGGGAATGTGTAAGTATATTTTAACTTTAGCATAACTCATTGTTTCTAATAATATGGGATCTTTCATTCTTACCACTCTCTTTCAATCATGCTCTGAGTTGTAAATTAATTGGTCAAAAAGTTAACACCTGATACCTGTTCTTATGCAATCTTCTCAATTTTTCCAGACATGGGACATGCCCAAAGAAAATAGCTGCTACTTTGATAACATAGAATAAAGCTGTATACAATTGCATTTAATATTTGTTTGACAGAGCTGCGGCACAGAACAAAAAGACGTTATGTAAGCTTGGCATCACTCATGTCCTAAACGCAGCGCACTCTAAACAGGGGAGCATCGGTGACCAGCGTTTTTATGGAGACACCTGTGTGTACTTTGGAATCCCAGCAGAAGATTCAGATGAGTTCGACCTCAGTCAGCACTTCAGACCAGCAGCTGACTTCATCCACACAGCTTTGAAGACCAAAGATGGTAAAAGTCAAAGCAAATGGCAGCACTCATTAATATTATCAGCACTAATGCCTGGTGTTTGTACAGGGAAAGTACTGGTCCATTGTATCATGGGGGTGAGTCGCTCTGCCTCTTTGGTTGTGGCCTATTTGATGTTGCACCAGCGTCTGACTTTATCCAATGCTTTGAAACATGTCATACAAAAGAGACCCATTTACCCCAATAGACATTTCCTCTCTCTACTCTTAAAACTTGACGACCAGCTAAGCTTCAAAAGGAGATTTTGCCCGCTACTTTGATATTCCATTTTTGGTTGTGTTGATTATTTTTATATGGCTTTTGTAATGAAAAAGATGTTATTTTGTTTGCTGTTCAAATCGGCTGTGTGCACAGTAGCGCCTGGCAACCTCACTGTTAGCATCACTACTTCCTGTCCAATTTGATCTCTACGAGTTTTTTTGCATAATTTTTTGAGTCATACTAAAATGAATAAATATTTAAAGATCAAGCAGTAGACAGGGAGCTGCGGGTGGATGTCCCTCACATGTTAAACATTACACAAATAGAATTAATACTTCTGTGGAGGACACTATGTTTAGAAAGAGAGATGTTTGTGTCTCAAATACTTACACTAATGATCATTTGGAGGCATAATAAATATTAAAACAACACTACAAACTGAAGTATTCTACACTTAAAAATAATTGGGTAGTCTTTATTTTAATCATTTTAATTGTAATTGTTTATTTTATGTTTTCCGATAGTGATAAAAGTGGCTGTTAGCTTTGAGACAGTGACCTTGCTAGCACGCTGCTGTGCACAGAGCCTGTTACTCAACATTGCATTTTCAAATATATTATACTGCACTTTATATGTAATGTCAAACATGTATCCTTAATAAATTGTGGTGACAGTGTTTTTCATTATTATTGTAAATAGAACATTTACACATGTGCATGACTATGGATACTATCTGAGTTTACGTTGTACTTATTTAGTTCAAAACATAGCTGAACTGAATTGGCATTGGTTTATTTTTTGGCACTTGAGGCCATCTCATTTCTTTTAGCACTACCAGTGTTACTTGGCACGTGAATGGCAGCCCACATGAGTGTTACATAACAGTCTGCATGCTGGAAACCAAGTCTCTCAGTTAATGCTAAAGTGCAGAGGGTACTACTACTTTTCTTATATGCTAAGTTTAATTATTTGAACAAGAAGAGAAAACCTATTTAGATGCAGTGCAGATTTGTACCTAATGAGCGTATGATTACATAGCTATTAAAGGAAACAGTTGAGAGTGCATCTGGAATAACAAGTGCAGCCATGAAAATACACTAGGACAGGAAAGGCTCGTCATGAAACAGGTAAGATTATAAAACTGAAATCAGAATAGTGTGTAGTATAATAGTGCTATACTGTTGTGATGTTGTTGTGTTTGGTTACCCTTTCCTCAGCATGTCACTCAGAGATCAACACTATGAACCTCCTTCTGTGGCAGAGCTGCAGGAATTTTTGCAGCGGGACCAAAAGCCTACAGGACATGTCAATCAAGTGTGGCCAAACCTGTACCTCGGCAATGAGTGGGTCATATTAAAAAACACACATATATGTATATTTATATTTATATAGGCAGGAATGTAACAAAGTAAAAGCAGTAAAGTGCTATACTTAAGAAAAAAATTTAGGCATCTACATTTTGAAGTGGATACTTTTTACTTTTACTTCACTACATTTGAGAGGATATCTGTATGTTTTTACTCTCCTACATTTTTGAGAAGGACTGAAAATTATTTGAATTACTGCCATTTTTAAATTATTCATATTTTTACTGAAGTAGATTTTTTCATGTACTTCATTTTCAAGTATTTTTTGCTCCAGTATCTGTACTTTTACTTAAGTTTAAAAAATTGAGTACTTCTTCCACTGCTGCATATAGGATACATTTACACAGCCAAAATAACATAGCTGGGATTATTTGAACTCAATAACTAGATCAGATTTTGTTTTTCGTTAATCAAAAGGAATTTTCAGGGTAACATATTTAGAAGAGTCAAGTCATTTTTGTCTTGGCCACATTAGTTTGCCATTTTTGCATTATTTTCCTTATCAAAACCTGCACAGATGTGGACACATAAGAAAGAAATCAGATTACTCACATCATAACTGTTTACATTACATTTCAATAATCCAGAAATCAGATATTTGGTGTGCATGTGAACATAGCCTGTGACTTAGAACCATATTAGCAGCTTAAAGTGGTTCAATATAAATGTTACTAACTGTGTTTCTAGGGTGGAAGCTCGGGATAAAGGAACTCTTCATAGTTTGGGCATAACACATATTGTCAATGCTGCTCACGGCCCTCCCAATCCAACTCCAGGGCAACTGTATTTTTACGTCAACACAGGCCCACGCTTCTACAGAGATATGGCTGTAGATTACTATGGGGTAGAGGCAGACGATGCAGTAGATTTTATCCTGAGTCCATTTTTCTACCCAACTGCTCGCTACATTAGAGCCGCTCTGGGGATGGGAGGTAAGACTCAAGCTAGTACAAAAATTATAATCTTAAATAAGTATTTTTACTGTTTGGATAATGTGGCTTGTTCTATTGGGATTTCTTCTTTAAAATCAATTCCACTTACACTTAAATAACAAAAACAATGCTATTTTACTGGGAACTAACTGACCTTCTAGAATAAAGATCAACTTGTCACCAAGTAGGAAGGCATCCCAATTAAAATACACATTGTTCTGTGTGACTTATTAAGACAAAGATAGTGGATAAATGTTGTTTTATTATGTCTGATTTAGTGTAGATTTAACAACAAACTCTGCAATTATGTATTTAAATTCAATGAGTTTACCTCACCTAATTATTGGATTACAAGTTGGACTCTTAAAACTACTTTTAAATTAGCTGAAACTATTTATAAAAAGCACTCAGGGTATTAGACAAAAAGCTCACTAATTATCATTACTGTAGAATACTTGACAAATACACATTTCTTAATTGGGACAAAACAATCAAATACGCAGGTTTTATTTGGGCATACAAAGTTTTAAACAATCTGGCTCCACCTCCTCTAGAAGAGTTTGTGAAAAGAAATTCAAACCGGACAACAAGAGCAGGTTCTAGACGTGACTACTCTGTGCCGTTTAGGAAAAATGCTTTTGGAGAAGTCTCTTTTGTTTATGGAGCAGGTCAGACGTGGAACACACAGCCTGCTCATACACGAGAGAGTTCTCAACGCTGGCAGCATTTTCAAAAGCTTTAAAACAGTGGTTGTTCAAGGGTCAAATATGTCACCATTTACAACTAAATGACAAATTAACTTTTAACCTCTAACTTAAAATGAACTGTTCTATAATTGTATGTACAGAGAGTGTTTTGTGTGTGTATAGTCAATCTGATGGGTGTATAGTGAGTGTGATGTGTGTATAGTCAGTGCTTTGTGTGTATAGTCAGTGTGTTGTGTGTATAGTCAGTGTGTTGTGTGTATAGTGAGTGTGCTGGTGTGTTATATTTG
Source organism: Periophthalmus modestus (assembly GCA_019594935.1). Lineage (NCBI taxonomy): Eukaryota > Metazoa > Chordata > Actinopteri > Gobiiformes > Gobiidae > Periophthalmus > Periophthalmus modestus. The sequence continues at coordinate 28,580,495 of JAIEZT010000441.1, forward strand.
CTTTTGTACGATTGTTACTGTTCTTTTCCAAGTCCTGCAAAGATGTAAATTAGCCTATTGGCTATAGTCTTTACATATTTACATTTTTAAATGCCCATTAATATGTGCAGTCCCTTTCAAATTAAATAAAAAATAAGATTTAACCTGAAGCTTTAGCATAACTTTACTTTTTTTAACTTTAGATTTTTCCATTGCATAACATTTATTTTCAAAGCCAGTAGTTTGGTACTAAAAGGTGAGCATCTTTCTGTGTAATACCTTTTTTGTTTTTCTTCAGGACGAGTGTTTGTCCACTGTCTGATGGGAGTGAGTCGCTCGGCCACTTTGGTCCTGTCCTTTCTTATGATTTGTGAGGGTCTTCGTCTTAAGGAGGCAGTGCAGGCAGTCAGAGCACACAGGGATATTTACCCAAATGCAGGATTTCTACAGCAGCTCCGCAGTCTTGATAAAGGCCTAGAGAGGGAGAGAAGAAGACAGCGAGCTAAAAAACTGTAAATTAGCACAACACAACGAAGCCAATACACAATATCAAATATGGGAACTTTAGTTTATATATAGATTGTAAATCAATTTCATATATACTGTACAGGGTAAAGATTTAGGTTTTGAAAAAATAATAGTTGGAAATGTATGAATCTTATGACTTGACCTGTTGAAGATAAGATTGAAGTAATTGTTAATGTTAATTTATATATTACTGTTTTGTTTTGTATTTTTATTTCTGTTTATAGTGTATATGTCTGCTTACACTAATTTATACATTTTATCAGTACTGCATATACAATAATATGCCCTCACTATATTTCTGGCTTGACTCCTGTCCTCTAAACATGATACAAAGACATTTCTATGACTGCAGCTGTGACATAGAGCAGGAGAGATACACACTTTCATTGATGGAGCTGAGGCAAATGATCTGGAGTGACAGGAAATCAGCCAAACCTTTTAACCTGGTCTGGCCCAACCTGTACATCGGAGACGAGTGAGAGAGAAACACATCAGTAGCGATTACAGTCAAGGTATTATTATTATTAAATTTCTTTTTTCTTTTTTTTAGGTCTGTGGCTCGAGACAAGCCCATCCTCTCCAGTCTTGATATAACCCATATTGTCAATGCAGCAGCAGGGAGATATCGCATCAATACTGGTCAGCAGTTTTACAGTGACCTGGGAATAAAGTACTTTGGTGTGGAAGCTGCTGATCATCCAGAGTTCAATCTTGAACCTTATTTTAGGCCCAGTGCAGAGTTCATAGACAGCGCTCTAAAGGAAAATGGTACATAATGGCCTAAATATTTGCATTGCCATTTCAAGCCCAAATAAATACAGACCAATGTTAGCGAAAATGCATCTGAAGTCAAAATGGAATGTTTAAATTAAGCTTTTTAAAGTGTTGTGTAACAATAAAATGCAAACTACTACTACACAGCTATTATCAACATTTGTATTAGGCTATAGTTTCTTATGGGCAAGGGCTTTAAATTATGAAAATTAAGTTGTGTTGTTTGAGTATGGCTCATTATTACATTATAGATTTCACATCAGTAGTTGTAAAGGCACAAAATCATGGGATTATTTTTCAGAGCCAGATAAACAAACAGAAACATATTTAAATGAACTTTACCAAAAGCTCTGATCACACGTATAAATATGTTATGTATTTACATTTTGCAGGTAAAGTTTTTGTCCACTGTGCTATGGGTGTCAGTCGTTCGGGAGCCCTGGTTTTGTCCTACCTGATGATCTGCCAGGGACTGTCTTTGGTGGAGGCCATCACTGCTGTGCGTCTGAACCGTGACATTGGACCCAACTCTGGATTTCTGGAGCAGCTACGACAACTGGACATGGATCTTAAATCTATTCCATAAATCTAAAAAAGAAAAACAAAACTATACTTCAAACACCGCTCTGTCAAATTGTGGTTGAATCTGTAACAAAATAAAACATGAAATAAAACAATAAGCTTTTAGAGTGATATGCAACACTCCACAATACAAGTGATAAAAAGTCTTTCAAAAAATTACCAGGCAAATGAAAGCTGATTCTCAATCAGTCAATCAATCAATCAAAAACTATATTGTCCCTTGACAGAGAAATGCAGCGTGCCGTGGCAATACAAACAAGAAACTGTTTAGAATAGCATAGACACAGTGGACACAGCTTATATAAGAAGCCCAGAATATATGAAAAAGTAATCCTAAAAGATTCCACAATATAAAAGAGATCCTGGTCAACAGTCACTCATTATTAAGAGCATTAGTTGCACAGGGAATAAGAATAAGAATGCTTAAATTAAATTAATCTTTTGACTCTAAGAAGTACAAACCTCTTCTTTGAGGGCAGCATCACAAACTTGTCGCACAGAGGATGGTCAGTGCTGGACAAAATGGACCAGTCTTTCTGCAGCAACTGTTTTTCAAAGATGTTTGTGAGGCTGAGCTGTTCTGACCAAAATGATCTTGCTGGCTTCTTGCACAATTTTAAACAAACGGCTTTTGTTCTACAGAGAAAGGTTACTGTAATAAGAGACAAGACAAAAGGATAAAATTGACTGTATATACTAACTATAAAATAAAATCATAAGTGTCTTGTCAACATTAAAATTTCTCAATTTTTGAGAAAAGTACAATCTTTGTGTGGCTTTTTTGCAAAGTTGGTAAGTGTTTAGGTCATAGTGAAGTTTTTTTTGTCAATAAAAGTCCCCAAAAATTTGTAAGACTCAACCAGCTCCATCACCGCACCTTTATTTGTTGGCTGAGGTTGCAGTGATGAAGTCAATGGCCTTTGTTTTTTGAGTTTCAGATAGCGGGAGTCATACCACTTCACAAAGTTTGTGACAGCAGGTCCAAGACCAGTCTCTCCATCCTGTAATAAACTGACCAGCACAGTGTCATCAGCAAACGTAAGGAGATATATGCCTAAATGCTGGCTTCTGCAGTTGTTTGTGTACAGGATATACAACAAGAGAGAGAGGACGCAACCGTGTGGCCATCCAGTAGAAGACACCTTCTTTTTTGACAAGGCACCATTGATTGACTGGGGGCTGCAAGATAAAAAAACAATTTGTGATCTATTTGACAAGACTGGTATTTAGATTAAAATTAGCAGCAGTTTTTTTTTTACACTAAACATGTGTCTGAATAGTTCTGAATGCTGAAGAAAACTCGACAAACAAAACTCTGGCATGAGTTTTTGTGCCAGCAAGATGTTGGTACAGGAATGGTACATGGGAGAGGTATCCTCCCCCACTCATCTATCAGACTGCTATGCAAATTGCAGCGGGTCCAACTTCTCCTATACCTTATTGGTCAGAACTGCATTGAACAGGCACCCAAAACATTTCATCTATCATTGCTATGGAACGTGTCCTCTATATTACTTTTATACTTAAGCTTGGCCTTTGTGATAATACGTTTTGTCTTTTTACCTCTCACACATCTTTCACTCTGCCTTTCAAAAGGGCCTCATGTTTTGCTTTGTTTTTTATGCACAGCCTCTTTAGCAGCTCCATTTATCCAAGGTCTGTCATTAGCTTAATGTTGTTACCACCTTGGTAGGATGATCATGTCTTTTAAGTAGGTAATATAAGTTCTTTCATCTAAATCAGGTGAGTTAAAGACATCGGAGTCTGTGCATTTAAGAGCACTTTTAAGTTCATCTATCGCACCAGGGGCCCACACTTCCACCTGTCTAATGGCTACTTTACCACTCTTAAAGAGGAGGCCTATAAGTTGGGCTCATAAGTATAGTGTTGTGATCAGAAGAGCCAAAAGGGGGCAGCATTACTGATTGATAGGCACCCTTGATATATAATAATATAACAATTTTGTAACAACCATATCACTTTTTTTATTAGCAAACTTTTTTTCTTACAAAAGGACAGACAGAAAGGATCCTCAAAAAGTAGCCAGTAAAATATAACAGCATGTGTTATATTTGTGTTGTGTCACAGTTGAGGTCAGGGTTTGGAGCCCAGCTGACTCAAAATATCAGGTTACCCACAGACAGCTTCTCATTCTGGGGAAGTGTAATAGTGACTCACACAAGAGTCCTGACCAACACATGGACACACAAACACACGTGTCCCAAAGGAGAGACTTGCTGTTCCACTAATGAGGACATTCTCTAAAAAGTAAGTTATATTTGTTTATTTCACTGTAGCTGTGTTTCATGGTGATATATTAGTTTAAATTACAACTAAGCCCCTGTTACATTTCTTGACTTTTAGTTGTATTGTGTGTTGTATCAGATTTAGTCCTGTAAATGTGAACAATTACACAATAATCACCTGCAACTGCATGAATATCTACATTGTGTGTTTAAACTTGCCAGAACAGTTTATTTATTATTTATTTAACCCAAGGAGTCCTGGCCCCAGGAGTGATTCTATTGTACATGCTGTACATTGTTGTGCTTGTCCAATTAATTTTGTCTAAATCATTCAGATTTCTTTGTTTTCACTTCTCAAGGGAGTGTCATGACTTCCTATGCTACAAAGAGCCAACACAGAAACCCTTATGCCGCCGTGCGCGTGGACCCCGACAGTGATTACGTCACTCCTGGGACATTAGACCTGGAGCAGATGTTCTGGGCTGGCTCTGGGGCTCAATACACACACGTGGACCAGGTCTGGCCCAATATATACATTGGAGATGAGTGAGTCTACAAGATGCCCACAGGCATAAATTTCATTAAGTGCGATCTAAACTCTTTAATGTAATATGCCATTCTAAAACAGAAAGACAGCTCTGGAGGTGGAGAGTCTGAGGGAGCTGGGCATCACCCATGTCCTGAACGCAGCAGAGGGGAAGTTTAATAATGTGCTGACTGGAGCCACTTACTACACTGACTCACACATTCAGTATCTGGGTGTGGAGGCCGATGACAAACCCACATTTAACATGTCCCAGCACTTCTGCTCCACAGCACAGTTCATCCATGAGGCGCTCAGGGAACCCCACAGTGAGTACTGGCCTAACATGTTAGTAGACCAAGTCAAAAATGATTTAATCTTTTTATCTGTGTTTCAGACAAGGTGCTGGTGCACTGTGTGATGGGGCGCAGTCGCTCTGCCACTTTGGTCCTGGCTTACCTCATGAGCAAACATGGTTTAACTGTGGTAGATGCCATTGAGCATGTGCGACAGCGCCGCTGTATTCTGCCTAATCATGGCTTCTTAAAGCAGCTCAGGGCTCTAGACATCACACTACAAGAGGAGAGACTAAAACAGAAGAAACAGCTGCAAGGCCAATGAAAGTCACCGTTTAGAACACATTGTGAATATGCCTCTAGTGAGGTGCCATTGCAGCATAAATACTATTGTACAAAACCATCATTGTAAACATTTGTGTTAAGATGTTGGTGTTTAAATTTGTTAGGCCTATAAGAAGACTTAGATATGCTTTCTCAGCACTTTTTAGGGTGATATGTCCTTGAAAATGTAAATGTAGCTTCAAGACACAGAATTCTGATTAAGAGTTTTATTTCCCAATGGTCTATTACAGAGATGGGCAAAAGTGCCTTATCTGTCCTAAGACTTACGCATTTAACTGTGTACAAGCATATGCAGAAATCTGCAAAATCTATGTTCATTCTTTTACAAAAACAGCAATACAATTAAAGTTACATGTCAGTTTCTTTTTTAGACTATTGTAGAAACAACAAAATGAAGATTGCCCATCACTGCTCTAGACTTCAAGAAAACAAATATACTAGATCTCCTAAAAAAAAATAATTACCTAATAAAATGAAATCTTCAAATCTGGAAAAGGCACCGTTGTGAATTAACACTGACTGAATGAGTTGAAAGTAATACTTCCGACTATAATGCAAACCTGTCCTTCAATAGTCCCATTCTGAACAGTGAACTCTGTTAAAGAAAAACAGATTCCGATACAGTCAGTTTGATTTGTGTGGTCCATGTCCAAATGTCTATTCAAATGAGTTTGTTTTTTTTGAAGAAATAAAAATTTAAAAAGTCTTTAAAAAGAAAATTTGTGCTTCTGACACAATTTGCTGAGACACTCTACTGACCTCAAGTGGAAGAAAAAGGAATAATTTTGAATTTAAGCCGCAAAAAGCGATGTTGGCCCTTGTCAACGTGCGCACATCTCTCCCATGCGCCAGCAGTTGACTCATAACCACCTCTGTATGTGACGGTCCATTCTCCCTTCCTGAGAGCTGCCCAAGCCACCATCTGCTTGTCATCCTATTTCCATAGTGAAGTGTGCCAATTGACCAGGGCATTGAACTAACAACTTTGTGCATAATACACAAGGTTTCTGACGTTTTTTGACTGGAGTGACCCAAATAGTTTGTGTCCATTTTCAATCACTTTGCATCTGTGACTCATAGAACCATAGTTACATGTGTAACTCATTATACTGGTTGGGTACATGGCTTTGAACCAGAAACACTGAGCATAATAAAGCTATAATGTAATAGACTTTTACAATTGAAGTGACTTAAATAATATTTGTGTCAATTGTCAATAACTTTGCATCAAGTAATTTGTGTATCTGTATTTGTAAAGGGCTTAATCAAGCTTAATTAAAGCCAGCGTTTCAGCTGCCACGAATCTGGATAATGCAATTGTTTGATCTAGTCATTTTCCTGGCTGTTATTGACGCCAAAAGAGTTTTGACAAGCACTTTTTCAAATTACTGCAAATCTGCAATAGAATGCGTAATTGTCATAATTAAAACAGCTTCTGAAAGCTGAGACCTGGTGCTTTTCAATGCCACTACATGTAGTACGGTAATGACTGAAGGGCGCATGTCAGGGGAAGGGTGAGAGCGCACAGCTCCGACAACTAAGAACATAAACAACATGCAAACTCTGTGTGCAGCTTGTAAGTGACTTGCAGTGGACTTTAGCGCATATTTAGTGGTGTTTTATTTGTAAATTTGGTTTTGTATTGTAGATAAAACAATAGTTGTTCTTGGGTGTTTTATATAAGATTTTGGATGCATTTTATGAAGCAGAGGCACCATTTTGCCTCAATTTATCATCATTTTGCCGCCATTAATTTTCAGACAAAGCTGTACTTTTACCTTAATAACTAAAAAAAATGTTTCTGTTGTTTTTCAACAACAACATAAGCAAAACAAGTGACAGCAACAGAAACAAAACAGAAGCAGCAAGAGAAACAGCTTCTGTTGTTGTTTCTCTTGTCGCCATTGCTGTTGCTGTTGTCGCCATTCCCGTTCAAAATGGAAAAAGTTTTGACTGCAAGCAAAACAGGCCTCAACTGAAGTTGGGTTTTTCTGGGAAGGTGCACCCGGCACGTTGGATGATGACATTGGCAGCATAGTGAGCAGCTTTCACACACTGATCCAGAGGCTTCTCCCGAACCAGCTCTGATAAGAAACCTGTAAGCCACAAACACACATTTTAGAAACAATTACAAACTTCAACACAAAGCAAGCTATAAAAGTCCATACCTCCCACAAAAGCATCGCCAGCCCCATTTGTATCCACAAGGTCTTTAGGGTCGACTTTTATCACAGGATATGCCTCTACCTTTTCACCTGGTCAAAAAGGAAAATATTTTCTATCACATTTGTATCAATAGAAGCCACAAACACAAAACAATTGTACAATCTTACTTAGGGCCATGATGGTTTCATCCTTCCCTTGAGTGAACACAACAATTCTTGATCTTTCCTTGTTGACTTTTGGCAGAGCTTGGGCTTTCTTAGCAATCTCCTTTAAGTCTTTGGTCTACAGAAATGAAATATCGTGGTAAAAATGTATTGAAAATGTGGTATAAAATGAGTCTGCATTTTTGTACCTCAAATTCCATCTCTTTGGCAAATGCTGCTGCTTCCTGCAAAAAAAACAGTGTCATTTGTATTAAGTTCAATATGTTAAGCTTGTATATAAAATACAGTTTGTACTTACCGTCTCATTGCCAAAGAGTACGTCTACATAAGGCATAACCTGCATGAGGTTATCTTTGAAGAACTGGCTGATGAAGGGCGCAGACAGATTTAAACAAAACATTTTGTCATTTTCAGAGGCATGTTTTGCCACTTTCAGAATGGACTCAACAGAAACTGTTAAGAAGAAACCCTGAATAAAAACAAGATACTATGTTAATAAAAACATACTTTGTAATCATTAAAATTAAGTTCAAAATAAATCACTCTGCTATGGTTGTTATAAACACATAGCTTCAGCTCATAAATAATTGTTGATTCCCATTAAATAATCATTTAATGGGAATCAACAAATGACATAACAGCAGAAGCAACATACAGCAATGTAGTAGACTTTGGCCTTTTCTACGAGCTTCCAGTTCTCCTCCAAGTCAAGATGTTTATCCTTTTTGTAACAGTTGGCAGCAGCAAGGTTCGCAACAAGAGACCTGAATGAAATAAGTACATTTGAGTCCATTCATTGAAATTTAACACACTTTAAACTTATAAAATAGCAATGCAAAGCAAATATAAAGATCATTACATTTTTAAGTGTTTAAATAAGGAAACAAGCCTGAAAGGAGTGTCTATTTCATTTGCAAATAGTAGACGTGAACAGATTAGTAATTCTTCAGCTATTATTCAATACCGAAATATATCAGTACCTGTTATCACCAGTGATGCAGGCAGCACAAGTTCCTGTCGGCTCCTCGCTCTGCTCATAATAATGAGCGTCAATGTGGGCCTCCTCGGCTTTCTGTTTCAGGATCTCCCCAAACTTGTCTTTGCCGATGCAACCAAAGAAAGTGCCCACTTTTTGAGGTTCTTGGATCATCCACTAAAAACATTTGAACCAAATTTTAAAAAAGTAATTTTTTCCAGTTACAGTCTGTGAAAAGACAAATGTAAATTTATGACATACCTGAGCAACCTTTATAGAGTTCTGTGTAGCTCCACCTGCGTGATATTCAACTTTGAACTTCTTCACCAACTCCTCAAATCTACAAAATTTAACACAAGAAATACCCACAATAAGTCACTGGCAAACATACTAATGATATACATTAGGGCTCCGCAACTGATCTTTTTTTGTAATCGTCAATGGCTTTTTATTTGAGAGGTCTACATCCAATCCTCTGTCTGTAAATGCATGTGGTTTGGAACATTCAAACTACAACAAGTAATTTGACATGGTCTTTTTAATTTTGGAAATCAATTATGGAATATCATTAATTGCTAAGCCCACTATATGCGCTACATTCTACTCCCACAGAAGATCCTTGTATTTATAAGTACAACATACATCTCATGCATCACTGTACAATTACTGTATGATGGGTAGTTCAACAACTCTGGCTGACTGAAGTAGGTCTTTGGTGAGTTGCTTCAAGCAAAAATACATCTACATTTGGACATGTTTGGTAATTATAGCTGAAACAAAGCAGGTCTGTGTCCTTATGGGCCTTATTTGGCAGTGCCTGAAGTTATAAGAGGGACATCTGGGGAAAGATACTATACTATGTAATTTGATTTAGATTGAGTAGTGTCTGCTCTATGACGCAAACGAATTACCCCAACATTATCTCTAGAAATTAGAAACAGACTATCTCTAACCAAAAAATGCAATTAACTTCATTCCCCATTAGGTATTCAAACCCTGTACTGGTGTTAAAAGTATATGTTAAATTTATTCCTGTTATATTATAATGTAGTTTAGTCTTCCTCTCTTCTTATCACCTACTGTTAAATGTTTGCTTTTTGACTACAGACACAGAAACTGGGAGGTGAAATATCCTGTTTTTTGATTGGTTGACACAGGCAAGCGAAGGTGGAGACCACCTCTGCTATTGGCCGTGTTAAGAACTGAGGTCAGTTGTGAGGATTCTGGTGTATGCCTGTTTAAACTGAACAACTCCAGAGCAAACTGTCTGCATTCACATCTGGTCACTGATCAGCACAACCGGGTCTTTTTTTAAACAAAAAGTAAATTTGTTCAACAGCTCAAATGTCAGCAGGGAAAGCACGATAAATACAGGATTACAAATACAAACAGTGCTTTGTGCTTGTCGTCAGCCAGGATCTGGTCATTAGGCTTCAGGGCGTATCTGCAAATAATTCAGAAAGGGGATGATGATTACATTATAACATTAGATCAATCAAAACCAGTACTGTACTTATCTGTAGTAAATATTTGCATACAATATCTCAAAAGTACCTGCTAAAATACTGAGCAACAATGACATGACAAAATGACAAAATGGAAAGATGCCAAATCTAGATGCATTGATTATAAAAATGCACCAACTCTTAATATAGAGTCTCTTAAAATAAAACTAACCCATTTGAGAAAGAGGCCAAGGTCATTTTGTGTACTCTGAGTTGTCATATTAACATCACGATTTTTTGGCAATATCAATATTAAAAGGTGTTAAAGGAGACTCTTTAATAAAAAGAAGCTTTTGATCTGTGGCACTGGTCAGACAGTTCAGAATATAGGTCAAAAACATAAAACATGATAAAGGTATTTAGGTAGGTTTAAAGCAGCAGGCCACTCATTTTTGACAACTTACTTGTCCAAAAAGTCCTTGTCCACTACAGCACAGATGTCCAGTAAAGGATTTCCCATACCAAATAATGAATTTTGGCTGAAAATGAAAAATAATTGAAATGTTAATAATTATGTAACACAAAAACAGTTGGAGCTATGGAGGGCAGATAATTTGTTAATTGAGGAGATGAAATTTATATTGATCACTGTGCAGTGCTGCCATTATGAGATTATCTGGCGCCAGTTCAATTGGCAGAGAGTATATTGATGTATTGGGCACTGTACCTTTCCATAACATGTCATTCTTACCAAAGTGTTTCCATATGACCACAATCACATGACTATAAACATGTACCACAAGGGGGAAGGAAGTGGCATTGACAAGAGAATCATATTCATAGATAATGTTTCACAATAAAAAAGAAATGGGATGATTAAGTCAAGACAAACGAGCCTGTTTCATTTATTATTTAAAATGAGCAGCACAGAGAAGCAGTGTGGTCCTTATCCTCAGGCAAATGGTTGTAGCACAAACACGGTTTTATATATATGCATTAGAAAAACAACAACATTCCAACAGCCAGACCTCATGCAAGAAACGAAGTCCTTGTGGTGCAGCACCAAGCTTTGTGTCAATGCACAATAATAGGGTTGTCTCGCGAACAGTAATCACATTTCACAGTCAGTGAAATATACCACTGTGTGCGACTGTGAAATAAAAAAGATCTATGTTCATTCGGTAAGTCCATGCGATTGCCTTGTCTCGCCGTGTCATGGCTCTATTACATCCCTGATATTGGCATAGTGGGAATAACCCAGATGGAAGACAGCCTCTTTACACATTTTAGTCCATATGCCACCTCCATATGATGGTGTCATATTTTACATCAGACTTCTTGCATATGAAGGTATGGTGGATACAGAACACCAAAAAAACAAGAAAGACTTCTATTCAAAATCATAGAATTATACAACAGGCACAGACTTGCACAGCCTGAACTAGTTTATATCCTTGTGCAATATGAATCTACCCAGTACATATTTCCCCCTCTATCTTCTCTATACACATAGGTATCAGTGCTTCCAGATGACTACAGGGGTTGTGCAGTCAATTATACAGAAACACTGGCTCCCATTACACCCTCAGCAAAGTCTTACCTGGCAGAAGACATGGCGAATGATTCTGTGCTACAGCAGGGAAAGAGTGACAGACCTGTTGAGCAACCTGAACCTGCTCAGAAAAAGCTAAACACATTTAAACCTTAACATTTTGTGCTGTACGTCGATTTCACCCTGGATTTAGCGTTTGCACTGATTGGTTGGTTTGTCTGAAGAGGGGCGGGAGTCTTCACTATCTGGTAAAGTAGAGCACAGCCAAAACATGTGTGAGGAGCACATGACAGGCAACATCTCAAAAACCTCGACTGACTGCTATCTATTCTGATTGCAATATCGGGATTCAGGAGCCTTGTGAAGGTGACACCACTTAAAGAGAGACGCTGACAAGACTATTATTTACTCTGCACAGTGATTAGGAGCGGATATAACCAACGCGCTTTCAGCAAAACTAAGATCACCACTGGAAATGAGCGTAGACTATAGACATATCTCAAACAATAGAGTCGATTTTTAAGATATGCTGCAGCAGATAATAGCTAGCAAACCATTAGCCAAAGTTATCTAACATCTAAGTAGAGGAAGGGGCATCTCAGACTCTGTGATCACAAAGTGTAACCATTTCACAAACGACCTTCAAAATCTTCCTCGTTTTTATTAAATTTTAGCATAAAATAACAGCAAAGAGCGCATGCATCATTAATAACTATTGAATGAAGTCAACTAATTTGCTTTATGCATGGTTTACGCGTAAATTATTATTATTCGTAGGTCACCTTAGAAAAGAAGGAGTCTTTTTTGAAGGAGACACATCTTTCTCATCTTCATCCTCTGAAAGTTTGTGTTTCTTTGCCTTTGGTTCATCTGAAGCCATTGTTGATAGAGCTTTGTGCGCTGCACGTTGCCGGAGGAAAATGCAGGCGTGAAACGGAAAATGTTGTTTTTTGCCCTGCGTAAAACTTAACAGGCTCTGATAAGAAACATCTCCGCCAATCACCACATGCTAATATACGACTTTGAACTTCTTCACCATATCAGTACGTGTGCATTGATCATAGTCATCAACTGAGACACGCTAATTATTGTGCCAAACTGGTTTTATTTATAAAGTCCCAGTAAAATCCACACTTTTCTTTAGCTGAGAAAGAAATAGAGAAGCGTGTCAAAATGTGAAATACATGTTTTATTTTAGTCAATGAAGATTAAAATAGGTTTGCATATGTTAGATAGATTGAAGAGAAATCATAGCATTTGCACAACTGGCGGACTCTTCATTGAACCTGACAGATAAAATTGAGGGCTTTAACTCAAATGTGAAGTGTGGTTTAGCTGTCCGAATATTTTGCCTGAGTGAAAACACAGTACTTCATAACTTCATCCGTTTGCGTTGACTTTTTAGCCCGCATTGAGTTTGTTTATATGGATTAACAACATGCACGGTGACACATTTTAATCATTAAAGTAACTCCTGATACATTAACCCCTAATGCCGATGTGTTTACGTGGTCAAACCAGCTGCAAACGACTGAATTGTCTCTTGACATCTGCCATATTTGCTGCCACTGATAATCGGACGCGCACAACCATTTAAAAGGTAAAACTTTCTCAAAACTACAAAACTTATTACAACTTTAACAACTTTTTCCCTCAATGTCGATGCGGTTACGACAGCTTAGAACTTTTTTGTAGCCTCTGATGTATGTAGTGGGACAAGCTTTCAACTTTGTAATTCATTTGTATTACACAGCTTCACTTATTTAAAGGCATACTGCACGATTATAAATTCCTTAATAGCCTTTTAAAGCTACAGGTGTGCTTATTTTCTTTTACACAGAGCGCTACTGACAACAGAGCGTGCATTGTAGCTGCTGAAATGATTCACAGCCTGTTTCTCATTAATAACACGGGGGACATCTTCCTGGAGAAACACTGGAAGAGTGTCATCAGCAGGAGTGTGTGCGACTATTTCTTCGAGGCCAAAGACAAAGCAGGCGACCCGGAGAATGTGCCCCCCGTTTTGCAGACCCCACATCACTACCTCATCAGTGTCTACAGGGGCAAGATCTTCCTCCTGTCAGTCATCCAGTCTGAAGTGCCCCCTCTTTTTGTCATTGAGTTTCTACACAGAGTGGCAGATACAATTCAGGTGGGGACAATAAGAGTTTGTGGTTTTTAAAAGTACACTATGCACTAACTTTTCTGGTAGAAGATCCACCACTTGCATTTCTCCATGGAGATGTTATTGCTTTACCTGGAATGTTCCACACTATGGCATTAAACTTGCATTAATTCAATTACAGATGGTTTTATTGATCCAAAATATCGCCGAAAAGTAGGGCTTTCCTCTCACAGATTTAAAATTAACTGGATGTCATTTTGTTACCTGCTTGAATGTATGCTTTTAATGTAATACTGTGGAACATTCCAGGCAAAGCAATAGTAATAAGACTAGCAGGGTGCAGCAGTCACAAATGGTGAACACACTGCATTGTAAACACATTGTTGAAAAAAACTTCTTTTTATTTTAACAGCATATATTTGATATGTATATACAGACTCAACCAATGTATAAGGTTATGGCAAAGTCCATTAGAAGTTCACAACCCTGTAGATATTAAATAAAGTTGCATATTCATGAGAACTGCTATTACCATTTATTAATGTATCTTGGAGGAAAGCATGAAATTATATGAGTGTTAAGACAGTCGCAGTATATCCAGAACACTGCAGCTTGGGTCCTGACTACAACAAGTACAAGCACATAGTCCTGTGTTCAGGTCTCTGCACTGGCTTCCTGTGGCTCAGAGACCAAAGTACCAAAGTACATCTCCTATATGTTAGTGCAATATGAACCATCTCGCACTCTTCAGGACTTCAGGGATGGCCTCCTGCTTGTGGCCAGTGTCTAAAGATGGGACTAAACATGGAGAATCAGCGTTTCAATTTTATGCAGCTAAAAACTGGAACAGTCTTCCTGAAGATGTGAGACAGACCTCTACCTTGACAATGTTTAAATCCAGGCTCAGAATGGTCCTGTTTAGTTGTACGTATGACTGAAAGGTTTCTATTCTCTTCTCTTTTAATGTTAATTTTACAGTGATTTTTTTGTGATTATTTATGTTTTGATTGTTTGTTGTATTATTATTCTGTAAAGCACTTTGAATTACTTTGTGCACGAATTGTGCTATACAGATAAATTTGCCATAATATTTTATTCTGACTTGTGTCTAATACAGGACTATTTTGGAGAATGTTCAGAAAATGTGATTAAGGACAACTTGGTCATTGTTTATGAGCTGTTAGAAGAAATGCTTGACAATGGCTTCCCGCTGGCAACAGAGTCCAATGTCCTAAAAGAGATGATCAGGCCTCCCAACATCCTTCGATCGGTCGTCAATACACTCACAGGTAAATCACTTGCACTAATCAGTAACAGGAGAGTTTTACTTACCAAACTTGGTCAGCTTAACTTGTTATTATTTAATTGCAGGAAGTAGTAATGTTGGAGATACACTGCCAACAGGACAACTTTCCAATGTCCCATGGAGACGCGCTGGTGTGAAATACACTAACAACGAGGCATATTTTGACGTAATAGAAGAAATAGATACCATTATCGACAAATCAGGTGCGGACCATTAATTCAATTCAATTTATTTTTGTAAAGCCCAAAATCACAACATCAATTGCCTCTTAGGGCGGAACAAGATCATTTATTTAACCAACAGAGAGTTAGAAAATCACCAATGAAATGGACATTGGTTAATAACAGACAAGCAAATTAATCAACAACAAACAAATGGAGAAATGTCTCAGAACATCCCCTGTCCTTAGACCCTCCTTCACGTTAATGTAAACCATGTGTGAGAGTGATTGATGATAAAAGAATTTATAAATTAAATTGGTGTTTTTTTCTGTTCTTCAGGTACCACAGTTTTTGCTGAAATCCAGGGTGTAATTGAAGCTTGTGTGCGGCTCTCTGGTATGCCCGACTTGACTTTGTCTTTTATGGTAAGCAACTTTTTACTTGTGTGAATATACATTTGGGCATTTATACTAATATTATTACAATTAAAATGTGTGTAACTTGTGAACTTATTTCTGTGATTGTTGTTGACAGAATCCCCGTCTCCTTGATGATGTTAGTTTCCACCCCTGTGTTCGGTTTAAGCGCTGGGAGGCGGAACGTGTGCTTTCCTTCATTCCACCCGATGGAAACTTCACTCTGATGTCCTACCATGTAAACTCACAAAAGTTAGAATCATCTTTTGGGCCTTTTTCAATATGAAAGAGCAATACATACTACGCATTACACAAATTTCACTCTAAATTGTTTGCTTATTTCTCCAGTTTAGTAGCCATTCCTGTGTACGTGAAGCAGAACATAAATTTTTTTGACTCTGGATCCTGTGGACGTCTGGACATCACCATTGGTCCCAAACAAACTATGGGAAAAATGGTTGAGTGTTTATCTGTTACTATACCTATGCCCAAGACTGTGCTCAGCGCCAACCTCACAGCCACACAAGGAAGCTACACTTTTGACCTTGCTACAAAGGTAATTTTATGTATTATTATTTTCCCAATAACTGCATCATTATATGAACATATCTCTAAAAAATCCTTAATGTGTATTTATGGAATGGTATGTTTTGGTAGGTGCTGATCTGGGACATTGGAAAACTCAATCCCCAGAAGCTTCCTAATTTAAAGGGAACTTTGAGCATGCAGTCAGGGGTCCCTAAACCAGAAGAGAACCCTTCACTCAGCATTGGGTTGAAGATCCAGCAGCTGGCCATATCAGGTATCACATTAAGTCAGTGTATTTTAGGTTCTCAATCTGTGTTAATGTTCACTTTCTCTATTAATGTTTCAGGCCTTAAAGTTAATCGTTTGGACATGTACGGAGAGAAGTACAAGCCTTTCAAAGGAGTGAAGTATCTGACCAAGGCCGGAAAATTTCAAGTCCGTACATGAGTCAAAAGTCCAATGTGCCAAATTAATCTTAAATTTTATATATCCTACAGAAAGTTGTTATTGGAAAATGCTCCAGTATACTTTATTTATTGTTTTTCTATGTTGTGTTGTGATATGTAAAGGGAAGCCTTAACCAATTTAACTCTTTAAAGTAATAAGTGCTATTAATTGCCAAGTTTCATGTATGACAGTGTTAGCCAAGGGAACGATTTAATATGAAGAGGTACACCTGCTGTCTTAAGCAAAATCATTATCATCACTTCAGTCTTTTATACATACAGTAGATATACATACTTTTATTACTAATGGATTCTCTATATAAGTCTCAGTGCAATGTCTGTATTGCGGGTATTTTTGTACAAATTCTCTAAAATGTTGCCCTTGAGAAGTGGAGAAAATGTATCAAGGTAGACAATCTACACTACTGGACAATCTTAATGCTTTGCTCAAGAAATATCTTTGCCAAAGTTATTGCTCTAATTCCAGTTCATCATCAAGAGTCGGGACTTGCCATCGTTTAACAGTATGATAATCTGCCTACTAGATACAAGCACTCTGTATAACACGACGTCTGCACGTTGTTTACACAAACAGATGTCTATGTGAAGAATTCTACATTTAGTTTGTAATTTTGTATTCTGCTGTTAGAGATACTTTATAAAACATGCAAAATTGTTTAATTCACCATGACGCAAATAAACACACTTATATTGTTTTAATCTAGTCTTTTATTCTTCCAAGGCACAGCAGTTGTGTTTGGCAGGGCTCAAAGCTGTTCAGTACATTAACCTTTTATCCTCTTTGACTGCTACATTTTCAAAAAAAAAAAAAAAAAAAAAAAGTAATTAACATTCTGTGGTGCTTTTCATAGCTCTGGCTGTTACTGTCACCAGTACAGCTCCTAATATTGTTTAAGTGAAGAAAGTCCACGCTTACAACACATACAAATCTGTCATTTCTATCACGTCCATATAGTAAAACACAGAGACCTCAAAAAGAGGTGCAATTGACATCATAAAATGTGCATTCATAAGTTTGTGTTGTTTTTTTCTTTACTTAAATAAAAAATATATTCAACAAATCTAGCTTTTGTCTGTAAACCACCAGGGTTGTGAATAACACTTGTCAAATGTGCTTTAGAGCAGTGATAAGAAGCCAAAAGTCCAAAACATGCTTTTGTTTGACTACAATCACTGCCTTGAGGGAGTTCATGTTATGCATAAACAGTGCAACAAATTGTACCTTCAGACCAAAGAGGAAAGACACTAATGTTTCTTACCTGACTGTTCAGGGACAAAACAAAATGGCTCACAAAATAAATCCTTTGGTATTTCTCCTATACTTAAGGTCTATAAATATTTAGAAAACTCAAAAACCAAAGTGTGATTTAAGCTTAGTCTCACATTCAGCACCTCAGAAGTAAAACCTCCTGGCCATTAAGTGTTTTGAGTGGCAGAAAATAGTATAAAATAGCTAAATGTAAATACTTTATCTTAGTAGCATGTAGCCATTACCTGAAAGGGCCATAGAGTGTATTAATACTAATTTTAATGTTAAGAACAAAAGTAAACATTTAAGAGCCCAGACGACTCTTCAAAATAGTGTCAGTAAAGCTAAAATTTGTATCCATAAAACGAAAGCAATGTTGTATATACATAGATTACTCTTACTACAAACTGAATAGAATAATTGTGTGCTAACATAGTTGTTTTTATAAAATAGAAAACAAAAATCTTCATGCCAAAATATATACCTGGGATTTCGGTAAATTTCATCAAACAAAACATAGCAAAATATATATTAAACCTGTCTAGCTGTAAATGTTTATGTTTAAATAAAACTGGGACAAATAAGCTATTTTCCCATTTTGAAAAGCTTGATGACACATTCCTCTAGAGTAGAGCAACTATTAGCTGTAATCCTAAGACATCCACACCTCAAATGTGAGTATTGTGTGTGGAATTTATTGGTACCAAGGTGTTTTGCGAACCCAGCGAAGGGTGAAGCCAGCGTCTGTGCGGATCTTAATGGAAGCTGCCTCTGCTTCTCTAACAGTCTCCTTCACCGACTGCATGAGATTCTGAGCATTATGCACCAACATCTCTGTGGCCTGGAAGGGAAAAATGTTACTTTGTGAGAATATATAGTATACTAATATAAAGTTGGCATGGTTAAGTTTTTACTGACCTGTTCAGACTCTTCCTCACTAATGTTAGTTCGTCCCAACATTGTAGCTTTAACGGTTGAGAGGATCTTCAACTGAGTACTTATGGTGGGAATTCGTTCACACACCTTTCAAATAAATTAATTACTTGAAATTAATTATCATTTATGTTTTGTTTTTTGTTATTATACTGTAACGTGTGAGCTACTCTGTCTAAGTAATTTTCCTTGTGAATGAAGATAGTCTGCCTAAGTCTAAATCATTAATCAATTAAAGAACAACCAATGAGAAGTGTTTTTTATGAGTAATAAATGTACCTGAAGGAGGTTAGTCCGAATGCGCCTGTCAGTGCATTGTTTGGCCACCTCTTTAGCCAGCCGGGTCACTTCATCTGAAGCTTTGGCGATGTCTTTAGCGCATTGAATGAGGGCGCGTTTGTTTCCACTTCCACCACGCACTAGTCGAGACATCTCTGCCATGAGCAAAGCCATTCTTTTGGCTGCTGCAATAATGTCATTACCCTGGAATATGAAAATTTGCACAGAAAAATATGTTTGTAAAGGCTCAAGATTAAAAGAATGAGATCTTTGATACTGTGTATACGTTATTTAAATTATTCAGAGAATACAATGGTGCTAACAAACCAAGCTCTATAAAGCATGAAGGCTGCATGCCAATACAACTCCACTGAAGAAAGGTATAGTTAATTTTTTTTAGCACTGACAATAGTACTGTTTGTTAGTGGAAGAGCAGCATACACATTATGAAAGTATGCATACATACAAAAGCAAGCAGGCAGTCTAATGCCAAAACTACATCACCCAGAAGTCTTTGGGAAACTGTCATCCTTGGCTTCACAGGTTTGTGAGTCAATAAGTGAACAGTGAAAACAGCAGAAAACATTTTTACCCTAAAGAAGGCCTTGTGAAGCCAGTACCAGTTTATTCATGTGGTGCACAAACCATTGCCATTCCCAACAATCCTGGTTCAGTATGGTATCAGCAAAACCACGTGTCAACCATAGTGTGATGCAACAGCAGCCAGCTTGTAGTTTCCAAAGTAGTGGCAGATGCAGAGCTCAGTGTTTTCCACTTTCAGCTAGTGCTCCGAGGTTGTCCTGCATGGCTTCCTCAGTCTAGGCCATAGACTTGTTTGCATGCGTGGATATGCATGTAACAATGGGCACAGACAGTACTTAACACCCCCGTGGGAAGTGAAAATACTATGTGACTTCCACTTATGTGCATGTGCATGTATGTGCGCAGACCTTGCTGGACCACTTGCGAGCCTCCTGATGTAGAGACTGGGCAGCTGCCAGAATGGGTTGATTGACTGGCTGGTTGGAGGGCATCATCAGCAGCTCTGGCTCATAGTCATCCTCACCATCAGTAAAATCATCTTCCTCATCTACCTCCCTCTCTTCTCCTGCCTCCTCATCCTCAGGCTGGGCAGGGTGGGGTTTGAAGGACAGAGGGAGAGGAGGAGGGGGACAAAAGAAGGCAGGATCGGCAGGAAAGGGAGCATGGGAAAAGGAGCGATTTAGTAAGGTATGAGAGGCATCGGAGGACAGACTAGCGGACAGAAGATTTACAGGAAGAAGGACCAATACAGGCATTGAGAAGCACGGGGAGGGGTAGAGGTAGACACGTGCAGGAAGTAATGGGAATTCAGTGGGAATAACACAAAGAGGCTGGGAGGGAATCTGCTGAATGGTACTGAAGTGGTGTGTAGTGTCTTGTTTAGAAGACTTATTTGATTATGTGTATTATTTTTGAAAAAAAATCCAAAAAACACCATTTGACTCCTAGATCAGACATTTAACATTTAAAAACATGTAAACATTGACATTACAGGCTGTCAGATACATTTCTCAGACATAACACACATGTACTGTGATATTACCCAATACAATAGTACTGCATGCAGACACCTGATGACAGTTTCCAGTTTCCCACTGAAATTGGACTTGAACCACTGATCCATATTTCAGAACAATCATAACTTCACAGTTTGGACTCCAAGACATTAGAAGATTCTGACAAACCATATCAATTTCAACCAAAACTACTTCAGTCATCAGAGAGAAAATGCAAAACCATACATGACATTTCTTAAGTGATTACTGACCTTGCTTGACCACTTGCGAGCCTCATCGTGCAGCTGTCTGGCTGCAACCATCATGGGTTCGCTGACCACCTCTCCGCCTTCTGCTCAGGGAACTCTTCATCCTTCTCTTCAGGAGGAGGGGGACGGGCGGGGGGCACTTCTCCTTCTGGCAGAGGCGGCTTCGGTGGGGCCTGCTGGTCATCTACCACCTATATGGAAAATATACAGGTGAACCTTGAATTATATGACAACAGTGCATTGATCTCTTTAGGTAAGGTTTACGAAGGGTACCCTTCCCTTAACATCTTTAACATCTTGATTACCTGTGATTACTTGATGATCTTCATTTTATGATGTGAGTTTATTTTCATTTTATGACTCTATAGATGGTGTGCAAGTTATACGTAGAAAAATGATTATATATATATATATATATATATATATATATATATATACACACACACACACATCATTAATGCAGATCTCTCTTTAAGCCACTTTTTAATGTCTAGCTATCAAAACACTCAAAAAATAATGGCTTTTAGATGTCTATACAGTCAATAGACATCTAAAGAGTATGACTGTGCTGTAGATGTATTGTGCACATGTAGATGTATTGTGTTTGACTTGATGGTAATTATTGTTGTAAAGTTGTTGATGGATTGTATTTTAGAGGATAATAATACAGATGTATTTGATAATTGTATATTTTAGAGGGTCAATCAATATCAATGAATTTGATTTTGATCATTTTTAGAAAAATAATGGCGAATTTGAAATTTTCTACTTGTCTTGGGAATTGTCTTAATTAATTTTGACTGTTTTAACTGTTTAATAATGATCTGGATAGTGATTTTAAGGAGACATTGTTATTGATGAAATATTGTTGTTAGATGTGCTTTTATGTACCTGCCCAAGGACTGCAGATGGAAAGTGTCTTGTAGCTAAATCTGGCACAGAGGATCTTTTCTCTTTGAGATTACCGTAATGCGATTAACGTTTTCTGGGCACTGTCCTTGTTTTAAATAAATAAATAAAATATAAACAACTGATTTTTTAAACCATGTGGTCAATTCAGTTAAATCAGTCTGCAGTTGGAAGGTATCCAAAAGCCTGTTGAACATTCAGAGTCAGAGTAGAAGAAAGTGGCCATCACAGCATACAAAGTGTCATTTATCAAGGCTTTAATTTAAATGCTAGTTGTGACAGTGGCATTGTATAGAGCTTACATGGAGCTGGTCTAGGTCAGGAGGTGGAGGGGGGAACTCGGGCTCTTGTGGCTGGAAGGCTTCTCTGACTTTTCCCACTGCAGCCAGGATTCGCAAACAGGAGTCTAAATAAGCCTTCTGCAGAGCTAGGGGAAATAAAGTAAGGCCAATGTGTTAGTGAGTCAATTAATAGTGTAATTGCATTTGTCCTTGAGTTGGCACCTTTGTCTTGTATGTTCCCAGCCACAGCCTTGGCGTCCATCACCATAGGGGAGATGGTGTGAGAGAGGATATCCGAGGCATGCTTCACTGTGTCTCTGAACCGAGGATCTTCAGAGTTTTCCACTTCTCTTTTGGCCACCAACAAAACTCGATTAGCTCGCCTCGCAATGCTCGTAGCCCCAGCAACCAGCATTTGAGGTTGAACATTGGCCATAGCTACTCTGCATTTGTCAATGTCTTTCTTTATGGCTTCCTCTGATGCATCCAACAGTGACTTTGTGTCTATAGCCTCATCTACGAGACCTTATCAAACATAGGTGAATAAAAGCCCACTTTAGTTGATTAATCTAATTTTACATGTAATAATTTTATTGAACATTGCATTGCATAATAGTAAAATATACAACTCACCAGTCAGTCGCTCTACATTGTCAATCCATTGGTTTTTCATTGTGTCAAAGTGCTCATATGCAGCTTTGTTTCCTGGATTTTTCAACAAAATACGAGCAGCAGAAGTCACCTGGACAGTAAACAGAAAAAAACAAACATATAAAAAAAAGTCATTATAAATGTAGATGTGGGACCCCGAGAGGCAGACGCACCTGTGGAGTGAGTTCCCTGGCGTGTTTGACAGCAGCATGGATGCCCTCCACTGTGCTCCTATTGGCTGTCCCCACTGCAGCTGCTTTCTCTGCTGTTGCCCCAAGCCGACCAGCGTGGGCTTCAAAGTTCCCTGCACGCTCTTCAAAAACCTTCAAAAATAAATTTATAAGATGTTTATTTGTAGGAGTAGTCAAAGTGAACTAGGGTCAGCAGAAAAAAGGGTTTCGTTACTAACCTCTTCCCTGTTGGGTGCATCAGGAGGGGCAGTTGCAGCCACAGCGAGGAGTTTTACAGGAGTTGTGGTATCACTGAAAACATCTGAAACCTCCTGGGTCATCACGTCCTGCATGTGCTGTCTGAGGTCCTGAGAGAGGCACGGTTCAGTTCAGTCCACCAGAGGGAGCTCTGCAATAAGTTTCTGATCAGTCCCACAACAAAGTTTTACCTTCAGACTGTCCTGGAGCTGAGCGGCTGTAGCTCGTGCATGGGGTGCCTCAGTCTCACCCCGACCTGCCATCTCGGCTAAAGACCCCATCAGTGCCTCTGTTCGGTCACAGCGTCCAACCATGTCCTGTCGATATGGACCCAACAAGCCCCCTGCCAGCCTCTTACCTTCTCCCACCATCCCCCTGATCGCTGCCTGACCTGGGAAGAGGACAGAGTCAGTAAGCTCCTGCCAAATTCAACCTTACTATTCAAATCCAGAAAAAAATATATCAAACAAGTAAATGAGAAATGTATTTGACATAACAAACAATGAATGATGCAGTGGTAATGGCTGGACTTTGCTTGAGTCAAACTGTGAGATTGATACCTTCATGCCACTGTAGTATCTCACACTCTGCCCCCGCACGCAAGCATAAGACAAAAGATAGAAATATACAAACCACAAAATAGGGAACAAAAATGAGATCAGTTCCTCTTTTATATTTATATGTTTTCAGTGTCAGCATGGATTTTTAGAGGAAATAAAACATTATGTCAACCAACATAATACTGGCTAAGCATTTGTATCCAAATATGGCATATTTTTCTGTATGTCATGCCACTCACCTACTCCCCTGTCATCCACTCCAGGGTTGTTAACCCACCGCAATGCTTGCTCCATCTTTCCCTCCAAAGTGACAGCAGCTTTCGCCGGCCTCATGTTAGTCACAGCGCGGTTGGTTTTGGACTGTAGAGTTAGCAATGCTGCACCAATCTGCTTGGCTAAAGCTCTGGCCTCAGGGGTGTCACCTTTACCCCTAGGATGAGAATAATAAAAACAGTTTAAAATGAGTAACAGAGAGTGTGGATTTTACGCGTAAAGCCATGAAGTGTAAAGCACACAAACCCATAAATTTTTAATGATTGGAGATGTGATAGAAAATCATAGACCTGTATTTGCAGGCAGATAATGTACCAAATGTAATACCCAAAGTGTTTAAAGTATTTGTTTTGAAATTCCCTGATTTGTATTAGTTAAGCAAGTAGGGAAAATATAAGCAAGAAGTATATAAGTACAGTATATAAGGACAGATTAAGAGAGTCCTGTCTATATTAGTACTTAATTCAGGCCATGTAAAAGCCCATGAAAACCCTGAACCACATCCAATAGATGTAAATGATATAAACCTTATCACAGGACTTGGAGTAATGCCTAGGGATGTCAGGCAACGACAACATATTTTCCAGTGTGGTAAAATATGCCACCTACTGGTGGGGTGTGGTTGTATTTTGAACCTAAAACAAATAGTCTTTCTATTATTTATATATTTATATAAATCAAAAGACCATGCGTTGTAGATGGTAGGACAGAATGACATACTGTTTCCTGAGATCCACAAGTCTGGCAGTGAGCCCTGCGATCTCGCTGATGGAGCGAAGGATGTCATCTCTTTCTTTAGGGTCTTCACACAGATCAGCGATACGTTTAGCCTCCGCCAACAACGCTCGGATGTTTTCTTCTCCCTCGGGACCCCCATGAGGATCAGCTAGCCAAGCCTATCACAATGAAAACATTTTCCTTGTGTTAGACTATTGCTCTTCAGACGTTGAATGGAAGAGTGGATGTATTTATGGTAGTGGCGAGGCAAGGGTTTAACATGGAGTTCTGTGCAGTTTTATCTGACCTGTGCAGGATCCAGTCTCCTGGCAATGGCCTGCTTTGCATTGATTAGAGCCTCTAGTCTGCGTGCAGCATTGTCCACTTTGCCAAATAACAAGTCTAAGCCCTGAGAGCACTGACCAGCCCGCTGCACACAGCCTGGCGTCTGCCCTTGGCCTCTGTTCAAATGTAAACAGCATCAGCCTTTGTCTGTTAACAACATCCAGCAGAGTGAATGAAGTCACATGTACCTGGCCCGCAGATCTGTGATCTGGTCACTCATCTGCCCCAGAGCTTTAGCAGTGGCTAAAATGTCTTTCCTCTCTTTTCCAGCACAAAGCTCCCCCACTTTACCAGCCTCGTCCAGTATGACGCGGAGAGCCACCTCACCAGGGTCTCCTATAAAGGACCGAATAAGATAAACAACAGACATAGAGTGAATTAGTTTAGAGCATTACAGTAACAGGTTACCAGGCTGTCCATGAGGGTCTTTCAGCCAGGCTTTAGCTTGAGCCATCTTTGACTCAATTACAGCCAGAGATCTCTTCAGAGCTTCCATATCCTGAAAGACACAGGGGCATTGTTTACAGTTGTATCAGAACAACAATACACATGAACCAAGTTAGATTTAAATATTCCATATGTACCCATTCATTTATTGCAATGGACTAAAATTGTTCATAAGGCTACATTATACTTGGCATTTTTAAACCATTAACATTGTATAATGACAGTGATTCATTTATTATGATCCTATTAAATACCATAGAACAACAATGTAGTACCAGTCGTGAACCAATCAATTAGTAATACAAGCACTCATGCTAATTAAATTCTATTTAAAAGACATAGTTCTACATGAACAGTATGTAGCATAGGTGCCTCCCTTTTCTCTGAAGGGAAAAAATGGCTTAAGTGGTCCCGCTCAATACAGCCGCTCATAAATTATGGATATGTCTGGACAGTGAACAGAGTACTTCTATAATTCATGACCTCAGAGGACACCGCAGCTCGACAAACTGCTTATCACATCCACTGGGTATGTAATAAATCCACGTAGACATACAAACAAACACACCAAGACTGATCAGTGTTTGAGGAAGTTGTGTGCAAAGAGACATGCAGGGATTCAAGTTAGACGAGTAGGACACAACTTAACTCTGTAACACAGCTTTGAACTCATGACTACATTTGACTTTTCCTATAGATCATATCCTTAGACACATTAAAAGCTGTTAAACCCACTGTTGTTCCATCTGCACAACTGGAGACAGACAGATGCACAATATACTGATGAGATATGAGTCCATGATCGCATCAGGTACAGTCAGTGGACAACACACATATTGTTAAACCAGCATGGAGGAGAAGCGTAGAGACTGTCTATCCCACATACACAATGCATGCTGGAAACTGCAGAGTTGCATAGGAACAGGCTTACCTTCTACAGGGAGGAAAAGAGACGAAGGAGGTAAAGAAAGAAAAGGAAAGTTATACTACCAAGCAAAAAGAAAATGTTCGAAGAGTGATGTGTGTAAGACCTCAGCAGATGTGTGTGTGAAAAACAAAAAAAAGTGACTTAAAATGGCTTAAAAAGAACAATTTGCACCTTGTTGGCCCAGGCATCTTCGTCCCATGTTGTGAGCTGTAGCACTCTAATTATCTCTGTGATTTCAGTGCTCATCTTTTCAAATGTAAACTTTCTGTTGCGCTCAGCCTCCTCCACACCAGCTCCTCGACTTGTTTTTGTTGCGACAAAGATCTTGATAGCTGTTGAGGAAAAATGAACAGTGAAATTAGTCTTGGCAATAATTTACAGCAAAAGAGTAACAAGTTGTGCTTCCACAGAAAATATGGATGTACATAGCTCATGATATCAGGGAAAACCTGGATAACACAACATTCAGACTCTGCTTAATTATAGACTGTATAGTCTGATAATGGGGGTTAAAAATCTTCTGTCAATGAAAAAGCGAACGAGGAACAATAACAATATTTTTATTAAGTATCAAGTTCAGCAAATTCATATTGAAAGCTGTTTGTATTTGTTTTTATTTGTAAAAGAAAAAAAATAAAATAAATAAATATTGTGATACAAGGAAAAAAAAAAAAAGGAAACCTCCATCCTTAAGTTTCAAACCTATGGCAGCTCCAAGCACTGCCTACTGTAACTGTCACAAGTCACAACTAATGACTGTAATTATTCTGGTTGCTATAGTGACAGATTGACTCTGTGTGACCTCTCTTTTTTCTCTCCTGCTGCATCTGAGTAACTACCCCCCAGTTCACAGTTTACACACCTGAAATGAGGACAGGCAGCAGCTCTTTCACTGTGTTCATAGAGCTCACCAACATCTGCCTGTGCTCCTGGTGGGTCAGCTCCTGTTGTCTTTCATCGATCATTTTCGACATTTTAGTCATCCCTAATGCAAGGAAAAGGACAGTTTAGTAAAATTTGGGGGCTGTAATCAATTAAAGAAATTCTTGGTCGACTACAGACTTGCTGTCAAGTCAAATAAATGGGGGCGTGACATTAGAATAAGATCTCAAAATGATTTCTATGATCTATGCATATATTTGACAGATGAGACAAGAAAAGTACTAGCAAATGGCATATTTGTATGTGAAAGGTTTTTATTCTGCGCTCTTCTCTTTTAATATTAATGTTAAGATGATAGGTTGTGATTATTTATGTTTTGATTTGTTGTGTTGTGTTTTTAATGTCTTTATTATTCTGGAAAGCACTTTGAATTACTTTGTGTACGAACTGTGCTAAACAAATAAACTTGCCTTGCGTACGTAAAAAGGAAGAAAAAATTCACTCACTCCATCCCCTCTCCTTTCAGCTTATCCATATAAATAACCGCCCAAATAAAATCTATTCAATGACTAAGAAACGTAAAAGACCTATAAATTAGATCTTTTTAAGAGGCCAAGGCAAAGGACAGTTTAAGCATCTGAGCAGATTTGATTGTTACATCCTAAATGTCCAATCACGCACAATGGAAGCATCAGTCATGTGGAAAACCTTGGCATCGGATTTCCCCCCAGCTCATTATGCCTCAGTGCGCTGACAACACAACTGACCTTTTACCTTTTAGCACCCTAGATGAATGGACTGTTTATGGTGTGCCCGCAGCAAGTGAAAATGTTTTGATCCTTTATTAGTGTTGCAGAAAATTGATCAGTAAGTCAAAAATAAAGTGGTAGACCATTAGTAAAGAACGTTCGTATTAACCTGTGTAAAGCAATCAAAACAGAATCATATGAAAGATAGGTTTATATAAGGTATATAGATTGCTAAAGAAAATATTGCAACCCCATTTGAGCCATATTGTAAAGAAAAAAACTGCACTAAAACAACACAATAAAGCACACTAGTAGAGCATTATGATCGATAAGGATAATTACCCCACTAAAGCAAATAAAATGTACTCATGATAAATAGTGAGCCCCCTATTGACAGGGCTTTTGCTTTAGCATGTAACTTTTTAAAAGATTTTTTGGCCCATTGGCTTTACTCGACAGGACAATAAGCAAAATGTAAAATGTAAAATGGGAGTGAAAAGTGGGGAGATACAATCCTGCATCCTGTGACCAAACCCTAGAACTTTAAAGTACTTAGACCAATTTCTTTCTCTATAATTCTGCATTACAACTATAATATAACTATAATCAACGGGGTTTGATTATTATCTGGTGTAGATGGTGTAGTACTTGTATGTTGACGTTAAATAGTTGTTCATTTGACAAGTGTTACTTTTCTTCACCTGGTCCTAGGTTTTTGGTGTATGTGATAAGGTCCTCCATGGTCTCCACAACCTCTGCTACGGTCAGGTACTCCATGATTCCTTTACACACACGGATTATCTTTCTCACCTGAAGCAAAACAAATTATATTTTAGTATCAATTTTATTTCACAAACTATTTTCTTTTGATAAAAAAAAAAAGAAATCTTATCAGACTGCTATTTTTGGCAATCCTTGAAGAGAATTTGTAGCTTGTATGGTGTCTTTGTTTTTTGTCTTGTGATGTCTGTCTTGTGACTGTTGCCCTGACGATAAGATTCAGCCACCATTAACACGTGTGTGGTGTGATTTGAGTTACATGTTGAAACTTCAAACGTACAGACCATAGGGCACCGTAGCCAGTCCATGCATACCATCCTCAGTTACAATACTCGCAGTAGACAGACAGATCTTAAGCTACGTCACAGGGAAGTCATTTGATCTGGGAGATTAGATTAGCAGCGTTTAAACTTCATTACAGAACCTCAGGCTTGACTTCCACTCTTTCAATCTGACACTATCCATGGGTTGAAACTAGGGCAGATTTGCAATATATGTTTAAAACTCCAGAAGCATTCACATTTCAGAGCAAACTGAAATATGAAAAACTATTACAAGAATCCCATGAATTTCAGGCCATGTTTGTAGAGGTCTAAACTAAAGCCACAACAAGATTGTTCTATAAAAAGACAGGATATTTTATTCTTTGCTGAGGAAAGTCTAAAAATGTTATCAGCTGTTGTGATTTGAAAATGGTGCCAACTCAAATTGTGATTTTGATTTGATTTGCATATATTGTACAGGCCTAGTTTAAAATAAAATTTGCACCATTGCCTTGACAATCATTAATAAAAACAAAATATTTTATCTTTTGAATGATGAAAGTGCTCAAAATGGTGCCTATAAAAAGGAAGCTGAAACCCATGAATATAAAGCTTGAGGGCTTGTGAGTACAGTCAAAGTGATACCTCCGCCTCGTCAAAAGTGAGCAGCAGGTCGGAGGTCCCGGAGAGTATGCCCCTGGAGCCGTCGATCAGGTAATCTCGAGCTGGGACAGAGTATGGGTCTGCCTTCAGCATCTGAGCGGCTTGGACCAGCTTAGAGGAGGAGTTCTCAACCCTAAACAGGCATAAATAAAGACAGAGTCAGAATAAGCTTAATTGACATACGAACTACATATATTATGGATTAATCCTTGTATCTTATGTGAGAAGATGGGAGAAATACGCAAATCTACTCAAGAAAAGGCATGGGAAGATGTTGAAATTTGGAGTCACGATTATCATGGCCAAAATAATTGTGATTAACGATTATACCACAATAATTATTAAAGTTGCTGATATTTTGTTCTGGATATTAATAATTATAATTTTAATACTATGAATAGGTTCCATATTTAAACAATTGTTATAAAATTGCACTTTGTTATAACTGAAAACAACAATAATCTAGAAGAGATCATTAGGCTTTTTTCTGCACATTAAGATAGAGATAACCTTTGTTGGTGATTTTCATGATTATATATGAAAAAATAAATAACATATATAAATAAATATAATAAATAACACATATATATACACACACACACACACACACACACACACACACACCACACACACACATACACACACACACACACACACATATATATATATATATATATATATATATATATATATTTTTTTTTTTTTTTTTTTTTTTTTTATTTTAATTTTCTTGAAATGCACAATTGCAAAGGAGTAATGATGGACATAGCCTGAAGGAGGATTTTAAGGCCCCTTGAATAAATCCAAGTAGCTCTTTTTCTCTGACCCCCGTTGGTGGGGTATCGATGGCTGCTGGTTCATCTATATTTAGGCAGGTTCACATTCCCACATGCCCCTTCCTAAGCCTCGCCACTCAGATTTATGGTGTGTAGCAGCGTGCAAAGTGCAACTGCACCTCAGGGACACTTGTGGAGCATGTGCTTTTTGTTAACCTCAAATCGGGAAACATTCAATAGGTACCTTTTATTTGCTGTAGTTGCTATCGATAAATCTATGATCTAAAATAACATCAGTATTTAACAGTAGTAATGCTTGCAATATAAATTGAAACATTTATCAAAAATCAAGGCCAGATCATGGTTATGGTACGCTGTCCCCCTGAGAAAATTTGACTCCTGCATTTGACTCATCATCTAATCCCGCTGAGGCAAACTGTCAGGAGCAGTGGCCAAAGCAAGGCAAAGATTGGACATCAGGGCTCAAGAGCAAAGCACATACAACATTTCACAGGTTACACGGCTATCCAATATCTATCGGGACCTGTGAAAGATAGGGAAGCACAATGAACATCCCATCAAGATCCAAAAAAACTCAGAAACCCACCAAGTCTCCCGTATACAATGATGAAAAGAAGAACAGAACTTTCATGAGGAGTGAAATTGGTAATCCATGTCTCTTTCACAATAACATTAAATTGAGCACATCTAGGAAATGACTGGGTTTGTTCTTGACATATTGAAGTCTGCATTTAGACTGGATGTCAGCTCCAGGCAGACATCTGGACAACAACAAGTCCCTCTCACTGGTGATGAGGACGCTCTGGACCTCTCTCTGACACTGGTCTTTCCTGCCTCAGAAGTGACTCTTTGTTTCATCTGGGAACATTGCCACTTTTCCTAACATTAAATGACAAAATCGCTGTTGTTTTGAGATAAAAATGAAAAGTTTCCACCGTGTTGTCAGTGGCTGTGTGTTGCTGTGTACCAGAATGTGTTGGTGTAGAAAGAGACAGAAAAATGACAGAGAAGGAGTACAGCAGACAGTGTAATTTAGTTTGTGGAGAGGACTCACTTGATGAATGCAGGAGGCATGTCTCTCTTCATCACCTGGTCTTCAGTGGTCTGGACAGTTTCCTTCCCAACCTTCAACACAACAGAGTAAACAATAAAACTTTGAATATTTGTCCGCATTGGCCACGGTCAGTTGTATTATATATACTGGACAAGGCAGAGTTAGTTAAGGGCTGGTAAGGATAACAAACTACTCACATTCATTCATTCATAATAGAACACAGCACATGCTGAACTATGGACTGCAGGATTATCACATCAGCTCATAGTGGCAAGAGGGTCATAAACAGTGCAGAGGAGTGAATTTGCAAGTTTTACTATAACCTGTGTAGTGAATGAGGGTTTTTTTTTAAGATTATTTGGATTGGATTATTAAACATACTAAAACATACTGAAACATACTAAAGACAACAATGTGGCTTTGTTTGTGGCAAATGTGTCTTGTTCTGCTGAGGTAATTGAACTTGACGATCACCACTGAGTGTATTGATTTTTCTGTCAGTGCTGTTTAGTTGGTTTTAAAAGCAGCATGAACCTTTCTACTGAGGTACAGGAGCTGCTTGATTATGAAAAAATTATAATCACAATTGTTTAAAAACAAATTTAAATCCTGATACTTCAAACTATTATTTGTTTAGAGAGAAGGCAGTGAATCAGTGTGCCTAAAATGAGGAGAAGCAGATGAAATTAAAGTAGACGACATATATCACAGAAATAGACTGTTGTAAACATACTCTACAAGTAGAATGGTACAATCCCTGGGCAACTTTTCCACTTAAGGAAACATCTGTGCACATTGAAGTCAACACTGAGTGAACTTTTTTTTTTCTTTCTTTAATAGTCAAAACTATTTGAAACTTGATTAATTTGCACAGCCAGTTATTTTTTCCCTATTTTTCAGACTGCGGTAAAATTGCCCAGAGCAACATGCACACAAAATGGCCTGAAAGGTTTATAGCTGCAGGAAACACCATCAACAAAAGACAATACTGGTATGGATATAAACTAGTGAATTCTAACACACATGCATGTAAGCACCAGCCTTCAGCTCGTGCCCACACAGCCACTACACTACAGATGCAATTACAGTGAGAGGGCAGCGTCAGTCTCTTGGTGCTGTGTCAATGAAAGTCTGCTAATAGACTTACTGGCTCCCGAGACTCAGGCACAGCTTTCAAACAAAACCATTTCCGAGACAGAGCACCTTCATTTTAGCACAAACCAACTAAAGCAGCTGCATCACAACAACTATTTCAAACACGATCTTCATGTAGGGGTGAGGAGTACTGACCAAAACATGCGTTATTCCCAGTAACATGGTATTTTTGCAATCTGTCAGAAATGTGCAAAAACTATGCCAATAATACTAATAATAATAATAATAGTAATAATAATAATAATAATAATAACAACAACAACAACAACAACAACAACAACAACAACAACAACAATAATAATAATAATAATAATAATAATAATTATTATTATTATTATTATAAGAATAATAATAATGTGTTGACTGTGGTTCAAGAATTGAACAAAAAGTGAATGGGATGCAAATTATTACAAACTGCAGAAATATTACCCTATAACTTTGTTTGGATGACTACACAGCAAGCTTGTTTTATTTTTATTTTGCAACATATCTTGTAACTTTTTAGTCTAAGTACTGTATTTTTGTTCAGTCATAAATCATAGATAGATAGATAATCAACCATTTGAGGTGTTAATTTACATTAGAAACATTAAAAGGCTCTGAAACAATTAACACATTTTAGAAAATTCCAGTATTATAGGAAAATATAGAGAAATGGAGTAAACCATGTAGTGTGTCTTCTAAAATACACTTATAAATAGGTCTTTTTTTCCTATATTCCTGATAGATGAGTTTTGTGTTTGTCTGTAAATTGATTTGCTGCCATCTTGTAATCTATATGTTATAGATTCTATATGTAGAGGGTTAGGCAAAATAAGTGTTAAACTTCAGTCTGAATCCTTTCAGTCTATAGAATAACTGAAGTGTATTGCATTATTTTTGTGTTACTCATGAATCATTTGGTTGTATGTCAAGTTATCTCTGATGCACCAATTATTAGGGAGTCGAATTGACCCAAAGTATATTTTGGCTTGTGTGTAGACTGATCACTGTCTTAGTGAAAATGCATTCTTAGCAAAAATGCTAAGAATGTAGTCTTACAAGGTGAATGATTGCATTTGGTCAATAATGATCAAGGAAATGTTCAGGTTGCATCAGTACTTCCCGTTAACAGCAAAGGCTTATCTATAATTAATGTGAGCTAAAGTGGTTTGGTGGATGCACTGACAGTTTGACATGTGGCTGTATGTGGCCCACAGTGAAGGGATGAGAGAGGAGTGACAGCTGCCACTCAGATCCAGTCTTCTACAGCAAATCTGATTTTTAATGACACATTATTTTGTGAACATATGGTTAATGTCTGATCAAAACCAGATTTATGACTGCACCTGCCTAGTGGCATCATGTAAATATATGTTTAGTTACTTATTTTAGATGTCTCATTTTAAACACCAAATGATGCATTAGTTAGTAACTATGCACTTAAAAGCTCTTCTAAAGCATCACTCTAACTATATTAAACACTACTGAGTGATTAACAATGCTGTTTGAGTATGTAATTCAGGGCAAATTACTATGTATGTTCAATTTGAGTCAACACTCCCTAAACAGGCTTAAAACGACATGTGATTCTGATATTTAAATGGTTTATAGCTCAAATACAGTATAAAGCCAGGATTTGTGTTTTAGTAAATGCTGCTGACACCCAATGTTGATATCTATGAATAGATTTGAGGCAGAGCAGGGAACAGAGGGGAAATGTGGTCAGCCAAGCTGAACATGAACCTGGCATCAAATACATGGTAGACCCTTATATTTATAAGGAAAGGAGCAGTTGGTAACAGTGTGTGCCGGGGCAGAGGAGAGGTGGTGTGGACTGGACACTTGGCAGTGACACTCTTTGGGATGCTGCGCGCTCCTCCTGCCTGGTTTTAAGACTGACTCATTTCTCGTCTCTCTCTCCCCCACTTTCACTGCAAGTGTGTGGTTACTTCACTCAACGATAAATCTATTTATTCCCTCCTCTACCTCCCCCTAGACACCCTAAGCAACTATGAGGCTTCTACGAGACAAACCACACTATAAGGATATTTTCGACAAACTGGCACTTTTCCTACACTTGCAGCAGTAGCATCTTTGGGGCTCATTAGTTGGTGTCAACCCACGTACTACCTCTGCCACAGCAAGACTGACACCATCTTGTGCGTGTCTAAGTGTTTTGGTGACCTAGATTTTACATACCCCCCATGGCCTGCCAAGAGCCCACCCGGGATGGGGTTAACTGTGTAATTGTATCACTTTGCATTGGGGGGCTCATGTTGGTGTGTATAGTGGGTTATATTTGAGTTTAAACACAAGTGTGGAAATTAATCAGCTTCCTAAAATCAAGCCCGTGTCCTCACAAATGTGTGAATGTGAGTGTTAGGTTTCATTTACATTTGTTTAAATCAGTTGACCAAGCATTCAGCCCCTACTGGTCTGACAAGCTCGGTCTTCCAGCCACTTTGCCATCTCTATCAGCACCTTCTTATTCTTAAACTTCTGTGCCACTTCAAAACTGCATTTGCACAAAGAACCATGCCCCAAATGCCTGTTGTTACATCACATTTTTTATACTATTATACAACTTACTATGTTTATACTATGCTAAAAGTAAAATGTATCCATTTTAAAAATATCTATGGTATGGTGTAAGCCAGCCTGGGCAATCGTAGAGTAAATAATTTAATCATGATCTGTTTCATGTGGCAATATGCTTGGTATGCTATTTTGTGATATTGTATTGTTTAATGCAACTCTATGCTCAAATACAGACACCCACTCTTTATGGCCACCAGCCTCCATCATGCTCTGAGTGGCAAGTCAATTTAACCAATTACTGTGAAGTGTGACCTTTTAAAAGCAGCAGATGGTGTTAGATACTTATTAGTAAAGGCATATGTAAATATAGTGTACAGTTTTGTGAAGTTTTGTGAACAGAGGCATGGTTACTATTTGTATGTTCTCATTCTTTTGTCTATGTGTCCCCATCTCCGGCCATAGCTTCTCGTCTCCATCACGTGGAACAGGGCTGCAGCTACGATTAGCTGTTTGGACAAATCTACTCAATGTACCACCAACCAGTGGAGGGCAAACACTGAACAGTGACATCAGAGGGGCAAAAATCTCAGTTTGATCAATGAGAAGATGTTTTTTTTATCATGATCTAAGAGTCTATTACACACGCCCAATAGCTTGCTGCTGGTTCATTTGTATATTGGCAGCTGAAAGTGTTTCACTAAATCACCATCTTGACACAAACTCCTAAATGTGTGCTTGGACTAACACATACAAACACTGCAGCTAGATTTCTAGGCTCACTACTACATTACTCATGCCCTGGACACTTAATGTCTCAATAGCAGGTACAAAAAACAAAAGTTTTTAAAACTACTGTGCTTAAATTTACAACACCTTTTCAAAATATTTAAAAACATGCTTTTTTTCTAAGTCTAAGAGAGTCAGGGACACAATTCTGTCAGCTGTTGCTTCTCCATAATCTCCAACATTATTGTCAGGAAGACTAGACTAGAATGACAATATAATTTCTGTGAAACATATCTGTGAAACATGTTGAAAAGTGCATTAAATTGTGTGCACAGTAAGAATAAAAACTAGTAACAAAGTAAACTAGTTAATGTATCAATCAAAGAATCCTTAATGCCACCAATATAATCATAAGAAAACAATCTTATATCTTATCTAATTTCTTTTCCTTTACAAACTTCACTGACTTTAGGGGCCATCTAATAAGACCAGGACAAGCTAAATTTGACAAGTTGCTTGAAGGCTGCAGATTATGAAGACCAGGAGCTCCAGCTGTCCACTTTCACGTGTTTTTAATGACCAACATTCATAGACCAACCTGGACCTGGAGTTTCTTTGTTGTAGGGCAACAATTAATTACATTGTTTCATGCGCAGCCCATACAACAGCAAGCGATATAATGTATGTATTAAATATGCTTTCAGGGTCTGAGTGCATGACTATGTATCTTGAAGTGATTTGGCGCTCTAAACTCACCCGCACAAGGTTGCTGACTGCCGCCTGCACCGCAGCCACTGGCACAGTCAGATCCGGGATGGCTTTCCCATCCACCTCCCCTTCCTCGTGCATAATGACCAGGTGGGAGATCTGCTGGGCCACCGGCTCCAGGATACTCTCAATTGTCTTGGTATGAAACACCGGCATCTTGGCGACTTTTTACCGCAGCCCCTTTAGATGAAAAGACCCCTCCTCTCCTCCAACCTCCTCTCCTTCACACGAGGGCAAATCCCGGGTTGGCAATACAGTCCCTACGCCCTCATGCGCGCGGTGTGTCCTCGCAGGAGCTCTGGACTAGGACGGTCCGTGTCCTCCGCTGGGAGCGACACCAGAATCGTGACAGAAAGGAATCACCGCCCTCCGCCCAATCATATCAGAGGAACACCGCTGCCAGGCAGCTCGCTGCTGGTGCGCATTGACGCTCGGCTCATCGTACTCACGCACTGCACAAGCGCAAGCACGCGCGAATCCAGCAAGTAGGAGCGCTTCTCCCAGTGACGTCATGCATGCCAGTGACCCCCTGAAAAAGGGAAAGTGTTTGAGTAACTTAAAGATAACCCATACAATATGGCAGGGACACGTACAATGCTAATTTCAAAACGTTCACAGCATTCAATGCATTATAGGCATTTGAAAATCCAGAGAAAGAACAATGCCGTGTTAGGAAACAGAATAATCAGAATCAAAAAAAGGAGATATATAGGTTTAAACCATTGTTCTCTTAACTTATGTGTATTTGCAACAAACACTGTGTTTTGACACAAGTCATTCAGCCTCGTTAAGGTCAGTTTCTTGTCTGAAACCTCAGATGACACAGGGGCGATTTGCACTGGGCCTAAATGTATAGCCTGAGTTTTCTAATGAACTCGAATATGTGGCATGCCCCTGTTTGACATTGGATCTGGCGTCATTAAACGTAGGGGTCCATGTCTCCTGTCCACATCTAAATAAAGACAGCAGATATGGAGTCATAGAGATATAGAGCCTCAAACTATCGAGCAAAGCAGCACAATTTGTTCATCTTTATAGGAAGATGCTTTTTATAACAATATATTATAAACATTATATTAGTATATGAAGATCTGGTATCAAAAAACAAGATATTTTTGGCACCAGATCTTCATATACATTTTTTCAAACACTATGTTAAGTTAAAAGTGTTATCCTTGCTCTTCACTAATGAATTGTGGAAACTGGACCCCAAGAGCAAAATGTGGAATTGGCTCCTAACCGGATACTTGTTAATAAAATAAACACAACATCTCTGCATTAGTGTAATAGGTATATATCTTTAGCATTGTTAACTCTCATCTGTGATTGTTCTATAATTGGAAATTCAGATAACTTTGTGAATTTTGAAGCTGTTAACCAGATTGGTGACACATGAATGCTGTAAAAAACACAAACTATGCCAAATAAAATTACAATGTCAAGTACATACATGGCAATTTGGTCTGTGGAATATGTACAAGCCCAGTCTACCTAACTCACCATTGAACCAGGGTTGTCCCAAAGAATTGTCCTTAAAGAGGAGTGAGCTTCATCCTGGTGCTTTTCAAACCCATATAAGGCTGGGACGCTCCAAAGCAGTAAAGTAAACCTGCAATGAGTAATTGAAGGTCAATAGGACAGTGTGATTGGTCCAAGTGGTGCTGCATCTGTATATGTGCACTTGTCAAAACAAACCATGAAATAAACCATCTGGGGGGTGGCTTGTAGCTTTTGTAAAAAATGCTTTCAGTAAGCTTCTAATTTTGCATATCAACCAACAGCTTCTCAGCTTCTCACAGCCAGCAACCGTATATTGAAAGGAGAACAACAACAGGTTGTAAATGTTAATTGTCGCATGCATTTTTAATCAAGTAATCAAACAAAATGTGTTTGTATAGCACTTTCCAATATCCAAATGGTGCACAAAGTGCTTCAG
Source organism: Periophthalmus modestus (assembly GCA_019594935.1). NCBI lineage: Eukaryota > Metazoa > Chordata > Actinopteri > Gobiiformes > Gobiidae > Periophthalmus > Periophthalmus modestus. The sequence goes on from JAIEZT010000441.1 coordinate 28,619,174, forward strand.
AGAGGCAATAAAACATTAATGATGATAACATTCATTAAAAACTGTGTCAATGGGTGTGTGCAGTTCAAGAGGAAGGCTGTTCCACAGCCTGGGACAAAATACTGAAAGCAGCCCCTTCACGCACTTCTTATATCTGTACCTAAGGACCACCAGATAGGCGTAGTCAGAGGAGTACAGTGCCCTGTAGACTGGGGCAAGATCATTGAGGACCCTGTGCATCAGGAGAAGCACTTTCCCTTTCCTGAATTCCATTGCGAGTGATTTTAGGTGCTTATAATGCATGAAAACCAATACATATGGAAAATTAATTAATATGTAGGCAAAATGACCACTGATTATTGCCTTTACAACTGATTCCATGAGTCAGTGGGGTTCTAACATTTCCCTCCTGCTACCAATTTTTTGTATTATTCGTTTATTTAACATGAACAGTAACCAGCTGTCAATAAACATTTTGAGCAGTTTTATCCTTGCAAATGTAGAGTGATTAGATGAACTCAATAAATAAGGTCTGATGTTAAGGAGATTTATATTTAACTATTTAGCTATGGAATTTAACTCACCAGCTCCTCCTAGTGTTATTTGTTGAATAATGTCCTGGGGAAATTAAGATGTCACTTCTAAAACAATGGAGCATTAAAATAACATCTATAAAAATAATGTATAATGATTCAGGCAGTGCAATGTTTTCAGAGGCATTTAATGACAGAAACAGTAAATAAATTATAATAATATGCAAAAAAATGTGCAGCAGGACCAGCCTTTTACAAAAATAAAAAATAATAAATACATTTAATTTAAAATTAATATATAAATTACATTCTCATTCTGTTTGCATTTAAAAAAGAAAATCGTACCAAAAATGGATCTGGAGTGCAGTTTAGCCTGTGACATATGTTCCTATGTAAATAAACAATTCTTTTTTTAAGCTGCCTTTTTAAAAAGCATGATCATAATACCCTCCAAATCTTTATTTTGTGGGATACATTATCCCTGCGGTGTACTTGGACAGACCTGTAGTTTTTGCAATCCATCTGTTATAGTTGGTGACTTTGGTGTACACTCCCGGTTTGTTTCTTTGGGCACAGCCATCTCCCCAACTGACAATGCCAAATAGAAACATCCTCCCCGCGACATTGCAGACCAAAGGACCACCTGAGTCTCCCTGTTAAGAGAGTTACAGTTTTAGTTACCAGTGTTAATTGTACGTAATTCATTCAAAACACATTCATCATAGACATTAAGGTTTCCAAAATTCTATTGTTTTAATGCTTGCTGGATTAATTGGCTTACTTTGCAGGAATCAATATTCCAATTAGAGTGTGCTGCACAAAACATGTTTGAAGTGACACTGTTTCCATAGTAGTCTTTTCTCCTGCATTCTGATTGGGACAGCAGATTTACACGACCCTCTTTAAGTGTATTTGAAAAGCTCCAAGCATCTGAAAACATTTTATTATTAGTAAAATTACACTTGCATTACACATCAGTGATGGGTGAAATGAGTTGAGAATCTTACATTGGTTTTCCTTGCCGTATCCTGCAATAGTGCATTGAAATCCATCAGGTAGTTGAGTTTGAAACGGTGGGAGGCACACAGTACGAGCGGTTGCAGTTTTAACAGCACATTCACCATTTTGGTTTTTGATCTTAAGAAGTGCTGAAACATAATGACAAACATGATGATAAAAATGCTTCAAGTAGTAAAAGTAGGAGTAATATACTTCTGGACTTAATTCACCATTGGATGAATGACAAAAATATTTTCATTGTTAGACATGTAACCTTTCTTACCTATATCATTATTGTAGTTGGAGAAATTGTATTTACGATGTATAACTTTTTTTTCCACCATAAACTTCTGCTCCTTAGAAGAATTGGTTTCATTAATTGCACTCTTGCCCAGATAAACAGTAAACTGTTTCCCGCTCTGTTCCAACCTAAAATAAAACAAGCTTATCAACATTTCTGCATTGTTTAAGTCACATTTTTATGACATTAAAAGAGAAACTGAAAATTACCCATCAAAGCAGTGTGAAGCTGTGAGAACCCAACAAGGAGAGATGAGTGAGCCGCCACAAAGGAAACGACGAGAATGAAAGATAGCTGCCACCCAGGGGTGTGACTCTATTGGTGTGAACTGTCCACCCACTACTTTATACAGCCTACTTTCAGATGTCTGACCACAGGTGAGCTCTATGGAAACACAAAACACCATACTATGAGTGGGCACATATAGATATTAGCAGTGATATTTACAGTTTTTGACGTCACAGGGAGTAACTATTTGAGTTTATTTTGCACTCTGTACTGCGGAACATTCCAGGAACCAAAAAGTATCATCTATTTTTTATATTAGGGGAAAAAAATCAGACAATTGTGCAGCCCTACTCTGTTCCATCAATGGATAAATATAATATATATATTAAGACTAAACAAATACCTGTATCTTGAGGCTGAACCACAGGAGATTTGACTGTTGGTGTAGAACCTGAGAAAACATGGAAAATATAACATTTTAATAAAGAAAATAATAAATATATATAATTATAAATGCACCCCTTATTGTTAAGCTAGTGACTTACATTTTGGAATTCTGCAGTTTTCTGCAACTATACGTCTTCCTCTTTGAACTATGCACCATGGCATCACTTTGTAATTTGGGTTCCTAAACATGCAATTGCAAAAAGCTTTAAAAAAGTCATGTTCAGTATGCGATGAATGTAATTTGGTTATTGGTTACCTGCAATAATTATGATTGCCAATGCCAGCAGCAGCTCCAAAAATATTTGTATATTTGCCCCAGTTCAGGCATGGTCTCCCACTTTCAGACTGAGACACTGTTCCTCTGTAACTTCTGCCATCTCCAGAAACACAATCACCTGAAAGTCATAATTATTATATGAATGTATCTATAACTAATTAACTAGTGAGTCATTTTCATATCTAGATATCAGTCTTACCTCTTAAACTGCTGTTTTTTCGATTGAATAGTGACTTTCTGGATTTTGCCTTAGATGAGTAGAAAAAGGCAATGAATTCACAATTTTACATAAAGGTGTATCAGAGTACTAGTCTTAATCTGTTATGTGTATTTACCATCTGAATACTGAATGACATAATGATGGCGACGATGACAAATAGCTTCATCCTCAATTGTGGTTTCACTTCTTCTTATTGGGGGTATTTTTGTCTGAAGGAACACAATGAATAAAGAAGACTATCTGTAAAACCTTATATGGTAACTATATGTTTCAGCAAAATGCAAATCAGAAACAAAAACTACTTCTGAATCAGAAATAGTTTTACAATGAATGTTACTCTAGACACAGCGTTAACAACTAAATGTTTAAATAGATTACATTGTTTGTTGCAGAAGAACATAATGCACCATCTACTTATCTGCACTAACAATAGTGATAACAATAATACACGCATATAGCCAGAATAAAGATCAGCTTTGTAAGACATGTATTCTTTTATACTATGCTATGCTAAATTAAATGTGAAGTTTAAAATAACATTCAACAAAATCAAACATTGTAGCATAGTTAGAAAGGAAATGTTTAGTGAATTACCTTAAATATGCAATCCCCTGGACTGAACAAGAGATAGTTCTTTGATTCCTCAGCAGTTTTATTAAATTGTTCCTATAACTTGTACTCAATGTTGTTGGGTCCTTTGTTTCTAAGGCTGCCAATGTTGCCTCTTTTTAAACAGCCCTACAGAGCCAGGGGGAGGAGATTATTTGTACAATATGAACACATATACAGCCCTAAAGACAAAACTCTGTCATTTCCTGTGCCAGCACTCAACACTGACCACTAAATCTCCACCCCTTTGAAACATGGCCAAAATTGGTCAAGTACCTGTTGTTTATCGTGGGAGTAAATGCAATACTATAGTCATAATTGGCACGTCATTACAGATGATTAAGATCATTTTAGGAGAAATGGCTTATTTAAATCGATATTTCAGTCAGTCATGAATCTGTCTTGCACCTTACATTATGGTATGATTATGGTTATTTACTGAAAATGAAATGTTTTTAATATTGTTTTTAGTAGAGATCAACCAATATGTTGTTTTTTGGCCAATATTTAGACCTTATTTAGAATAGTTTACCCAAATTATCTTTTTAATTTATTCTTGATTAAAATAATTATTTGAATTCATTAGAGCAGTATTGTCACATTTTTACAGTATCCTCGTTGGACTTAAGAGTTCAAATAATGTTTTATGCATATTCTTTATGCATATTTAAGGCAGTTGGTGGGCTAAACCAAAATATCAGCCTCTTTTGGATATTTAAAGCCAATAGCCGATATGCAAAAAGGGGAAATATTGTCCCGCTATAGCTGCCAACCAACATATCTCTCTCTAGCTTTTAGTATTGTATCCAGTATGATTTTATCCTGCTTGAAATCTCTAGAAGAAATCTGTAGCAAAGAAAAAATTGTTAAAAAAAAAAAAAAAAAAAACAGTCTCTAAACACACAGCTAACGTGATATAACTTAACGTTTTAATATCCTGTGTATTTAGGAGTAATAATAATACAAACAAAAGAGACAACAAGTGACGAAATGTGCAGTGTGCTGCCTACTGCATATCTCCTAAATCAAGAATAGTCATTTAAGGCATTTAAGAACCATTTAGAGTAAGAACATGTCTTGTCATTTGTGTTGACAGCACAAGCAGACTTTAATTTACAGGGGATTTTCTTTCCAAAACGTACCTAAGTATTGCTTCATCTTTCAAGCAGCTACTGTTACTCACATTTCCTCCTAAAATCTAACCTTTGGGGATTTCTAGCCTTGAGGGCTGTTCCACAGTGATGTAGACGTCAAGAGCAGAACACAGGTGTTTTATTATGAACAACCCTTTCAAAAGAAATGTCCTAACTTTGGCAACAACCAAAAAGCTGTGGTTCAACCCACTGCTTTGTTCCCCCAGCCCATCTGGACACTTCTTGAGGTGTTTATTTTAAGTAGGTAAAGTGCTTTATGTCATTATATTGCATACAGCAAAACTGCATGGATCCGATGAAGCTGGCCTGTCTGACCACCAACCACTCTTAAACCACATAATACATCAGAAGCATCGTGCCCAAGGACATAATGACAATATGTGTAGTCCACTGGTAGGAGCTAGCATCAAGTTATTATAAGCAACCAGTTTAATGAAATAATGCTAATGAAATGAAGTCAGAACATTACTACATTCTGATGTTAATTCTCCACCTCAATAAGGATTCTGCTTGAGGATGTTTCCGTTTTTTTTTCAGGTCCCTCAGGATGCTGTTACTCACCCCAGATGAAATATAGAGCCAACAGTCAGTGGCACTTTACTGTACTATATTTTATTATGACAATGGCTGTCAATGACTCACCAAGGCTTAATCACACTTTGTTAAATTTCCTGACTGACTAAACATACTGAGTGACCGACTCCAAATAGAGACTTTGATTTATCAGCTCTATATGAAATAGAACCTTTTTAGGATATTTGAAAATGTTACATTTGCTAAGGTATAGGTAAACTTTATTTCTCCAAAAACAACATTTGTTGTTGGTTACAGTGCGACTTGTAGCTGCATAACGCAAAATACAAAAATCACAGTCACCCAAGCGTCAAGGGATACTAGGAAACGTGTTTCTGGATGAAAAATTATGACACAAAGACACAAAGTATTACACAATTAGCTAAAACAAACTTAATCTTTAAATCAAATTTGAACTAATACAGTTCAAATGTGTATGTATGATAATATTCCATAAGGCTATTAGAAGAAGAGATCCAGATTCTCAGCCCCACAACAGTAACTAATGGGAAAATCTCTTTTTAATTTGATTGGATAATTGGTTGTATGATAAATATGGTTTACTACTTAACTGCCAAGAGTTTATAAATGCATGGAGTGTCATTGTGGAGTAAAACACACTTTCTATTTCCTTGACTCTCCTCGTCGCATGTAAGCACCATTGTTCAATGGTCATGAGGGAAACATAAACAGACTTGAACAAAGTTACTCACTTCCCATTCTCAAGGAAGAGGCCATATCCGGTAAGAGTCATCATAGCAGGGCTTCCTCATCTGATGTCCTGGTAAAATCAAACATAATTAGTATTACAAAAAGTAAGCCTACATTAAAACAATCAAAGAACAACAGTCTATGACACAGTTTCTAAAATGTGTATGTCAACAAGCTCCTGCAGATGATATACTGATTATTCTGAAGTTCAAATATTTGCTGAATCAAGTCCGTTTAATCTATATTTTAGTTTTCTTTTGGATTAGTTTTTGTGTACAGAACCAATAGCAATAGCTGTAGTGGAGTCCTGCTTTAGTCCTAGATAACCCCATTTGGTCTTTGGTCCTGTTTTAGACCTGGTTTAAATCTGATGGACAAATATTCTCTTAGGTTGTATTTGGTGAGAAAGAGTTTGGGGAAAAGTGCATTACTTAAGTTTCAAATCAATTGGGGATGGCATCGAAAATGGGGGAGTTGTAAAGTAAGGCCTAGTAGCTCATTTCGAAAAGTAAGTAAGCAAATAACTTCCAGCAATGGGCACAACATTAGCTCTGGACCTGAGCTTTGCCATAAACATAAGTGGATCAACAGGTGCTTGCGTGAGTACCAAGAGTTTTCACATAGTAATTATTTCCGTCACATAAGTTTTCACCAACTCCTGGTGAGGGTTTATTTTGTTTTTTTTGTTACATTGTTTCCGAAACCAAGGCTGATGGACAAAGGAAAGGCTTGGTAGTGCGGATTTTTGGACATTTCTACTATCTTTTTCAACACCTTGTAATTTCATTAGGCATTGAAACATTATAAAAACATATTCGAAGTAATAATAAACATATTCAGATAAATTCAATGCCGATGTGTGTTTCTTTTGCCAATGATATTTTCCCAGTAACAGTAAACAGCACCACAGGCCTAAAATATAGTATATGTAGACCAATACTAGCCAGTTAATTGAAATCACCTCATCCATTGAAATCCAACTGCCGTGGACGTGCTGCTGGTCTCTGGCGCCATCTTGTGTTGTCCAAAAGTGATCATTCTACGCATGCGCAGACTAAAAGTTCAGCTTCTGAGTTTTTACTTTCGCTTTTGTTCCATGTTGATCTCCACCTTCTTAAGACTTTAAAATATAAGCAGTTTTTAATACTAAAGCGCACTGACACTAAAAATGTAATGGTTTGAAGGTATATATATGCATGTTTAATATATGAAATGTCACTAGTTAAAGTTAGCAAGGAAGCTTATCTGGGAGGGAGCTAACTTCGAAGCAGCAATGTGACAACAACATTCGTGTACATTCTGGACCTGAGCTTTGCAAATAAACATAAAGTGGATCAATCAGGTGATTAGGTGAGTACCAAGAGTCCGTATTCACATAGTATTTTATTGCACGTCACATAAGTAATGCACAAACTCCTGGTGAGGTTATTTGACTGTAATAGTGCTTTTTGTTACATTCCAGCGCAATATGGACCGAGCAGCACCAAGGCAGAGTCCGCAGACCTGGGAGATGAAGGAAAGGCTTGGTATGGGCGGATTTGGACATGTCTATCTTTATCAACACCTTGTGAGTCATGTCATCATTAAGGCAATTGAAACATTACATTTAATCCCACTTTAAGTATGTGTATGGTTGTATTTATTTTTAACATTTTTTCGTTTTGTCATTGAAAAGGATAGTGGAGAAAAAATAGCTGTGAAGATTTGTCGCTTAGATTTGAACGCCAAGAACAAGGGCCGTTGGAGTAGAGAGATTCAAATTATGAAAAGGTTGGACATTTTCTGTTTGTTCAACATGGTGACGTGTTAAATACACATCTTTATTATTTCTAATTACAGATTAAGTCATGTTAATGTTGTGGAGGCTCGAGAAGTTCCTGAAGAGTTGCTCTCAATCTCTATTAATGATCTTCCCCTTCTGGCCATGGAGTACTGCTCCAGAGGTGACCTGCGTAAGGTCAGGCCACACTTGCCTTGCCAGCATTTCTATACTATACTGTGCATCATGACAGTTTTAAATGCATCTTTTATTTAGGTACTGAATAAACCGGAAAATTGTTGTGGATTAAAGGAAAGTGAAATTCTTTCCCTTCTGAAAGACATTGGTAATGTCATTTAGCTTTCCTTTCTGCGTACTCATGGGTATTTGGAATGTCTACTTAGAACGGCAGTTGATTATCAAATAACAGGTTGTTATTTGTTTTATGTTTTACTAATACTAAAACAAATTATAAAATACAGTGCGTATTTCCACAATTCATAATCACACTTTACAAAGGAAATGTAAAATATATTTAGTTTTAGCTACTTAATCAAATTACACAAAAGCAATTGAAAACCGACACCAAAACTGGACTGGACTAATTTTGTGAAACCGGAAGTGGACATAAAAAATGCCAAAATTAACATAGCGTGAAGCAGCAAAACAAAGAAAAGCTTTTCCTTATAGTTCTTGTGACAGGTTGAACTACTCACTTTACTAAAAAAGTAAAAAAAAAAAAAAAAAAAAAAAAAAAAAAAAGATTTTTCCAAAAAACAATGTAAAAATTTCCCAACTTGGTAATTTTTTAGGTTTAAAATAATGTGATGATTTCCTGGTTGGAAATCATCATGTTATGAGTTTCCATAACTGTTATCTAGCAAACTTGTTGTACACTGGGTCAAAACCCCTCTAATGTACACAGGAATTATTTGACAAATAAAAAATTAAGAACATCTTTATCCTGTTTAAATAGTCATTTAAGTATTCAAAAAAAAATGTGTTTCTTGTGTAAATTGTCCTGAGCTTTTGGACAGAATTCTCCGTAGTGTGATGACAAGTATTTTCCCACCAAATAAAGTAAAAAATTGAAAATCACAAAAACTATGCACTTTATGTCTCGCAGTTATACCACAGCCCCGATTGTAAGTCGCAAAGAACATCTAACTACATCCTGGTGTTAATACTCTTGGGGGCACACATCCACTTTAAACCTGATAAAAGGCATGTGTGCTAGTGGCATCTGTGTGCGTCTAAACACGCCAAGATCTGGATGCCTTTTACTGGGTTTGGAGAAGAAGTCTGCCTCCAAGAATATCAACGATCTGCCCCCACACAAGCGCGCAGGTAGAGAGAAGCCCCTGGGTCCATGTTACCAACCTGGGATGTGTGGAGTGCCTAATGCACAGCTTTCATTTGTATTCATTTATTATCAACAGATGTTAATTTAAAAAATGTCTTGAATAGATACAGTGTCATTATTATTAAAGTTTTGTCATATATGTTTATACTTATAACTATAAATAAGCAACATCAACTGTACACTTGCCTCGCACTGGTGGTGTTAATACATTTTGGGACTTTTTTGTGACCACATCTGGCTTCATACATTTAAAACAGTCCTTTTTTGGTGTCAATCTTCATTTGTCTTTATATATTCTGATTATAGTATAGATAATGAAAATAAAATATATTTAATATTTTCATTTTTTATTTGATCATAAATTATAGAAAAAAATGCATTGTATTTCATTGTTTGTTTTAGTATTTCAAAACAAACTAATAATAACCCATTATTTGATATTTAATTGTAATTTCTGAGGAGAATTACCAAATACCCAAAAGTACACTGACCCTTTCTGATACTTAACCATAGACCTTTGAAATGTTTAACTACGGTAATAGGTAATAACTTTGTAAATGCAGGTGCTGGTATTCAGTATCTTCATGAAAACAAAATCATCCACAGAGACCTGAAGCCTGAGAACATAGTTTTACAAGATATCAATGGAAAGGTGGTACAGCTGATTAGTTTATCACATGCACAGTATTTTATGCTAATTTTTACTTTATTTTCAGTTTATCCACAAAATCATTGATCTTGGTTATGCAAAAGACCTTGATCAGGGTAGTCTTTGCACATCATTTGTGGGAACTCTGCAGTATCTGGTCAGCTATTTATCTTCATTCAGTATATGTAGAGTACAAAGATCTACTTTTGAAACATTGTAGTTGCTGTTTCAAAACTTTTGTAATTTTGCCATTAGGCTCCTGAGCTTTTTGAAAGCAAACCCTACACTGTAACAGTGGACTACTGGAGCTTTGGGACAGTCATTTTTGAATGCATTTGCGGCTTCCGTCCCTTTTTACATCACATGCAGCCAGTGCAATGGTAAGAACAGCAATCTATTGGTTTGTCATTTTCCTATTGTGTCCCATCATCAGTTCTACCTGATACATTTTCTTTGTTTTAAGGATAAGTAAAGTGAAAAATAAGGGTCCTAAAGATATTACAGCAGTAGAAGACATGAATGGAGAAGTCAGATTCTCAGTACATCTTCCTTACCCAAACAATCTCAGCAGGTAAAGAGAAGTGGTACAGTTTATGTGTTGTTCTATAGTTGTAACCACTGCCTATTATCTGCCTGTTCATAGGCCTTTGTTGGAGCCAGTTGAATCTCTTCTGCAAATGTTACTGTTGTGGGATCCTGCAGTGCGTGGTGGAGAAAGAGATGAAAACACTGACAAGCCGCTCTGTTTCGACATCCTGCAGAACATTCTTGATATGAAGGTATTTCATATTTAATAACTGGTGATTGAAGCAGGATAACTGATAATGCTTGTTTGTCAGATCATTCATGTGTTGGACATGACATCAGCCCAGCTGCACTCTTTAGTGCTGAGTCCCGAGGAAAGTCTCAATTCACTGGAGCTTCGACTGGAGGCTCAGACTCAGGCTCAAGTCCCTCCTCTGAACCAGGAGCTTCGAATGGAGGCTCAGACTCAGGCTCACATCTCTCCTCTGAACCAAGAGCTTCTGCTGGAGGCAGGGATTACTCTGGATCCCCGCAGACCACCGGCCCAGTGTCTGCCAGAGGATTTGGTATGTTGCTAAGCCAGCATGAATTTGAAAAAATAAAATATATTATATTTTCTTATTTTTAGCATGGCTGGGACAAGTGTATAGTCTTTCTCTTTGACAAGAGCCTGACCAAGTATTCTGGACCTCTGACTGCTAGAACTCTGCCGGATAGTGTTAACTTTATAGGTAAGATCATAGACATACAGTTATTTACGCAGACTCTAACTATATAATTGTGTGTGTGTGTGTGTGTGTGTGTGTGTGTGTGTGTGTGTGTGTGTGTGTGTGTGTGTGTGTGTGTATGTATATATATATATATATATATATATATATATATATATTATATATATATATATTAGTTAAATGTCTTGGTTGAGATTTCAATCAATAAATTCACTAAATTAGTTAAATGTCTTGGTTGACACAATATACAAAAAGTGACCATACACTTGATATTCCAGTTTTTCATACCGAGAAAAAACTACTATGTTGATGCTTTATTGGAGACGTTCACTCTCTCAAATTGTTTGTTTTATGCACAGTGAGGGAGACTAAGACACAGCTTCCACTGGCAGCACTGAGAAAAGTTTGGGGAGAAGCTGTCAGCTATATATGTGGCCTCAAAGAGGACTACCTGCGCTTGTATCAGGGACAGAGAGCAGCCATGTAAGTACATTTTTATCTTTATTATTGTCTTTAATAGGCCTGTCATGATATTTACTATATTGACTTGTAATAATTACTATATCATGACAGATGGAACTATAATTTTTGGTGCGATATAAGATTTGAGCTGTAGAAGGTTGAATTAATAACCTCGATGACTCATTACAGATACAAACTATCTGCTCTTGGGTTTGTATTTCAGTGGCATAAATGAATTTCAATACTATTATTTATAATCTGTATTTACTTCAGCAATATATTGCACTTCAAAATGTGTTATTGTGACAGGCCTAGTCTTTAATCATCTTTTATGTAATAAATATTTTAAACTTGTTTTGTGTTTAGGATGAGTCTGCTTCGTTATAACACAAACCTTACCGTATATAAGAACCTGCTCTTCTCGAGGTCTCAGCAGCTCAAAGCAAAACTGGCTTTCTTTAAGACCAGCATCCAACAGGACCTAGAGCTGTACACAAGACAGCAACAAAATGGGATATGTCAGTATTTTCACATTTTATATATTATTACACTGTAGACTAATTGTCATTTACATAATAATGAAATAATTTTAAAGCTTCTGAGAAAATGTTGAAGAACTGGCAAGAAAGTGAAGAAAAGGCTGACAACTTCACAAAGGTCTGTTATTGTAATTTGTAATAATAATAATTATTTTCATAATAATAATAATCTCATGGCATGATTGTCTCTGTATGTTTCTGTTAATCCTAATTGATTTCTCTCCATGATCCACCGATATAAGGCCCATAGCTGGTCACATACAGCCTCTAATGGGAGTCCACAGATGAGAGCAAATACCTTCCTGTCTTACTAATGGTGTTTTCTACTTTAGGATGCAGATGTGGGCTACCTGGATGAAGAGATTCTAGGCCTGCATTTGGAGATTGTGGAGCTACCGAGAAGCCCATTTGCCAGGAGACAAGTGGATGTGATGAAGCAGCTGTATGTATCTGTTTAGTATCAGTGCTACTCAAAATGACCAAATGATGGATTGTAAAAAACATTTCTCTTCCAGTGAGGAAAGGGCAATTGACCTCTACAAACAACTGAAAGCTAAATGCAAAAGTGAGTAAACTTTGTATATGATGGGGTTACTTAAATTAATAGTATATTCACAGCTGGATAAAATAAGGGGCCAATAGAAGATGACAATACGTGAAACAACTGCAGGTGAAATATGTTGCTACAAATTCTGTTCAAGTATTCAGTGAATTCATTCGGTCATAATGTATTATCATTATTATTATTATTATTACCTAATAATTCTTTTATCATGAAATCTTTCTGGAGATAATTCCATAAACAAATTTCTTTTTAGGTCCGGACCCTCCACATGGCTATAGTGACAGCTCTGAAATGGTGCGCACCATTCTTCAGACTGTGCAAAACCAAGACCGAGTGCTTAAAGACCTATATACTCACCTGAGGTGGGAGCTTCCTCATTACAGATAATTATACAGATAAACTTAAAAGATGTAAAATGTATTTGTATCTCTATACTTTTGTGTAGTACAATCTTGGTTTTCAAGAGACGCATCATGGACTTATTTCCAAAGTTGGAAAGAGCCCTGGAAAATATTGCAGCAGCTGATACAGCTGTAATGCAGATGCAGATGAAGAGACAAAGAGAGTTCTGGTACTTGCTCAAGATTGCCTGTGTAAGATAAAAATAACAAGAATAGAACTGTTCCATTAATGTGTGTTCTAAGAAGTTATTATTGTTCAAAGGCGCAGACTGGTTCCCCACCTCAATCACTTCAAGACAGTCCCTCTAATAAGTCTGTAGTCTACTGTAATTTATAATCCTCAATGAGTTTAAACCATGCACCTTATCCATATTTTTATGTTTTTATTTCTTTTAGTGCAACTGTTGGGCAGTTGTTAGATGAAAATGAACACTATTTGAGTCAACTGACATCTCTTCTGCAAGATGCAACTCAGGAGACAGAGGCAAGTGTTATGGTAAGCTTATTGAGTGTTTACAGTCTGCTTTGTTAGGTAATAAATATAACCAAAAATGTTGAGTATAGCTTAAATAAACCATAAATAATAATCAGATTTTACCTTTTAGGATCAGGACTGGAGCTGGACTCAGTATGATACTATGAAGACCCAACCACAGAACCTATAGAGTAAGAGCAAATACGACCAGAACAGCTTATTTTTACTATTATCTGTTTACCCGCACACATAGGCCTAAATAAACGTTTACTACCATTATTACTTGCAATATAGTTGCCAATATTTTAAGCCATCGGTGTTCAACATTGTATTTAAAATATTAACTTAATATGTATTTATTAATGTATATAATGTCTGTTTATATTAAACATTTTGCTGTGAATGAACTTTTTTGAGCCTTTGACTGACTTGATTACAAAATAATCAATAGTTAACATAATCATCATGACAATTATTTAAATAAACAAACCACTAGATGCAATGTAAGGCATTTAGCTAATGATTCCCAGTGCGGTTAGTGATGAAGTGTACTACGGGCCGTGAACGGAGCACGGTGGATCCTGCGAAAGCGAGAGCGGAGCTGCGGGAGGCGGGGCTGGGACTTTGAATGGTGAAGCAGCGGAGGAGGCAGATTGATATAAAGGTAATTTTTGAGCATAAACTAGTATATTTATGTCACCGTTTCACATCGATTGTAGCTCTGCATAGTCTGTAAGTAACTCATAAGCGCAGCAGTCTGAAGGAATGTGGACAGAAGCTAAAAATAGGGCAGAATGACTGACTTCCGAATCCACCCGATGATAACGAGAGCTGTTAGCTGCTAACCTGAGCTAGCTATGTAAGCGCAGTCTAATACATGTGCATGTCCTACTGTAATAATTACATTTTCTGAAGTTACACGGCATAAATTACTCTGGAAACCCAGTGGTCTGTGTGCACTATACGACTGTGGCCACTTGTTGAGGACGTTAGCTTAGCTACTACCAAGTAACCTTTGTACATAACACAGGTAAAAAAAAATATATATATATATATATTTGCATATTTTGCCTGTTTGTAAGCAAACATTTTGTGCCTCTGGTTAAACTCCATGTGAATATGCGTGTTTAATGTTTATAATAATGAACAACCATAACACTGGTCAAGCACAGTCCCAGCCTGTGACACATGCTGATCAACTTTGTGTTATGGTCATGCTGCTCACTAAAAATGTTTATACCTTTTTTCCACCCTGAAGTGGAGAAAAAAAAGCATTTGTCACAGCTGTTACTGTATGTTTCCAATGCGTATGGCACTGAATACTGTCAAAAGCATTTGATTATAGCCCTGTAGTTATAAACCACGACTGCCTGCAACTATCTTACAGTACAACTAAGTCCTTGGTTGTTGTTGACAGTCAAATCTTTTCCTTACAGTTTGGAGAAAGGGAGGATGACCATGCCGCAAGTAGGGGCAGTGTTTGCAGCGATAGCAGGAATTATGGGCATCTTTTTGCACTCCTCCATTCACAAGATAGAAGAAGGGCACCTTGCTGTGTATTACAGGTACATTACAACGATCTGTTAAAGATGGGAAAACATTTAAACCATAATTAATGTTTACACATTTATAAAAAGACTCTAGCATCAAACTGTACATCACTCCCTTTTGTTACTGAGCACTTATTTAGTGTCCCAGATTTACCTTCTTCTTAAATTTGACATAACATGGGTTAAACCCTGTTGTTTGTTTCAGAGGTGGGGCATTACTGACAGGCCCTAATGGTCCAGGATATCACATAATGTTACCTTTCATTACCACATACAGATCTGTCCAGGTAAGCCCACACCCCTTTTTGTAAAACAACACTTGCCAAATCTTTTGCTGCTTTTCAGTGTTATTTGCTACTTATTCTTACCCATATTCTTGCTCCTGTCACTCATTCAAGTTATCTTGCTTGTGCAATGCATTTTTCTTTTGCCAGACTACACTCCAGACAGATGAGATCAAGAATGTGCCTTGTGGAACAAGGTAACAAAATCTTTATGCTTATCTTATTTGTAAACAATTATCATAACCTGATTGAACTTTTCTTTGACATTTCTAGTGGTGGTGTGATGATTTATTTTGACCGGATAGAGGTGGTAAACATGCTGGTCCCCTCTGCAGGTAGAACAGTTTTTTTGTGCCAAGGTTCACTTGAGTCATTTGTGGAAATTACAGTTTAACTCCTTCTTTCTGTAGTGGTGGACATTGTGAGAAATTACACTGCAGATTATGACAAGACACTGATTTTCAATAAAATCCATCATGAACTTAATCAGTTCTGTAGTGTACATACACTACAGGAAGTCTACATCGAGTTGTTTGGTGAGTGTGTATGTATAAAAACTTAAACTTGTCAGTAGTACAAGGCATGAGTCATGTAGAGTTAATGTAATGATTGCATTGTGGCGTTTAAATGACTAAATCGTAAGTGTTCACTTGAAAATATTTCTGGAACAAAATCATTGTTTTGTCATCCTATGTTTGCTTTCTAGACATCATTGATGAAAACCTGAAGACTGCTTTGCAGAAGGACCTAAATGCAATGGCCCCTGGGCTCACAATACAGGTATCATTCACTCATACACTAGTGCCCATCCCTGTCCACTGCATATACGTTTACTCTAGCGAACACCAGCAACAAGTTATGCACTATAATGTTGTGTGAAAATACACTAATACTTTAATTCAAACTAAGGAGCCTTAAAGGAGCCTTAAAAACCTCACATGCCATATATGCCTTTTTTTTTTTTTTTTTATCTGATCTTCGTTTCTCCTATTTCTATTTAAATCTCATTTTAGGCTGTTCGTGTTACTAAACCTAAAATCCCTGAGGCCATTCGCCGGAACTTTGAACTCATGTGAGTTTACAAATCTGAACTAACCCTAACCCTTCATTCTTCCTGTTTGTGACCCACCCACTCAGTTCCAGTTGGACCACACAAGAATTAAAAATAACAGTTTATTTATGTGCATCTCAGGGAAGCTGAGAAGACCCGATTGTTAATCACTGCACAGACACAGAAAGTAGTGGAGAAGGAAGCAGAGACTGAAAGAAAAAAGGCCATAATTGGTAATTTAACATGCTGGATTGCTGTATAAGGCTGGGTTCCATAACGCTTCAAGTTGCTAACGATCCCTCATCTTCAAACAGAGGCACAGAAGATGGCTCAAGTCGCAGAGATCCAGTTTCAACAGAAGATCATGGAGAAAGAAACCGAGAAGAGGATCTCTGAAATTGAAGGTTTTTTTTTTTTTTTTTTACTTTGTTCTAGTTATATTTTTAAGTATAGTTGTGATTTTGTATAAATATGCCATATGCCTACAACAGATGCCGCCTTCCTGGCCAGAGAAAAGGCCAAAGCTGATGCAGAATATTACACGGCTGCAAAGTTTGCTGAAGCGAACACGGTAAATGTCTCTCTCACATGTGTGCACATACACAGAAACAATAAATTACTCACTAAATTTTTCTGTTATTATATTTTTGCAGTTGAAGCTAACCCCAGAGTACTTGGAGTTGATGAAGTACCAGGCCATTGCTGCTAACAGTAAGATCTACTTTGGTCAGGACATCCCCAACATGTTTGTGGAGGGAAACAGTAGTCCCCAAAAGTCGTCCCGCCCCTCTGACCAGCCCGGTGTTGAATCAGACTTACTTAAACAAAAACTGGACGGTAATTGAACCCACAGCTGCCTCTGCATGACTCTTTTGCCCATGATGCACTTGGTTGGTCTGAAATGGAGATGAGTGGATTTGACCGCTTTACGGTTTGTTAGGAGATGAGGATGCTCTAGTCTTAAGGTAAATGGGGTAAAATCAAATGAATGCCAGATTTGCAAGGAATATACAAAAAAGGATGTGACTTACTGTCTTAACCTTTCTGGAAGTAAAACAGAAATGAGATTAAGAGTGCTTTAGTCAAATCAGCAGAATAATAATTGCTTATGCCTGGAAGGGTGGCTAGGTTGTTGTAATCTGCGTTTGCTTTCGAAACATAGCAATTTTAAGATTGCGTTTTCTGATAAATATGAAAGGATGTGTAGGGTGATTTTGCAAATGTTTGGAACTGGAACCCAAAGGTGACCCTAATTACGATACATTGGTATGTGTTTGTGTAAAGGATGAGGGAAGGCTGCTTCTGTGCCATCTTCTGACGCTAAATCATTAGTTTTGTTTGATTTTTTTTTTTTTTTTTTTTTTGTATTAGAAAGTGCTTTTGATGAATGCCTTCGGTGGATTTACTCAGGACATTTGACATATTGTATGAATGTTCAGTAGTTTCTCTTATTTTGTTTAAATCTGAACATTTTAACCCCCCAAAAAACAAATCAAATGCCTTGCTCATCTATCTAACCCTACATTTATTCTGTATGATTTGAGTTTAATTTCTTTCATTGTAAGCAATAGATATTGTGATAATATTGGCAGCCAGCACACTATTGAAACTATGTAAAGGTACACTACCCCCTTCTACAATGACAAATACAATTCATAGGTACATTGCTAAAATAATTGTTCTGGTAAAAGTGTTTTTCTTTATGCTTGCTCCTGTTTGAATTGCCATGATCACTTAAGATAAAAAGATGCCTGCTATTTTTAGTTTATTGACTTGTCTTGTTTCAATCTTCTTTTTTTCTTAAGAATTAACTATAAACTAAAATATGTCAGAAGAACTTTTCCTCAGAACAAATATTTTTCATCAAAGTAGTCCTTAAAATATCTTTAAACAGGGAGCAGTAAACTGCATGGTTTAGGATGAGTTGTATTATGATATTAAAATAGTGTCTTCCTCTTGTTTACATTTTTCTTACTGTTTAAATTTCTGTTTCTCTAGTTTTGTGGCAAAACAAGCAGTAGTTCAGCTTCCAAGAGTAATGGCCATGAACACTACATGTGTTTAAAGTTACTTGTTAAGTTTACTTGACACTTGAATGGCAGACAGTGACTGCACTCTCATTTTAATAGTGTTGGTGATGGGTTTCAATGCAAATTGTTATTGATTTAATTTACTAATTATTTTGTCAATTATTTGTCATTTTTGTATAATCTGTGAATCTCTTATTTTAAAAAAGATTTATATGCCAAATGTTTTGACACTGTTCTTATGTAAAATAAAAACCTATTTTGGTAATATTTATGTGGTTCATGTTGAGTGTATCATCTCCAAGGTGAATAATAGAATTATTATTTACTGTCTAATATAAATAATTCTATTCAGTCTGTCTGACCCCGGAAATTTTCGGTTCACACATTGGTATACGATGATATCCCACTAGAGGGGGCACTTAAGCCATTTACAACTTCAAAGACTTGAGCAGTACTGTAGTAAATCAGTGTTCATTAATTCTAGTTTGATATTTGACTAATTCTAACCATAGGTAAGCTTTTTTTTTCTGCTGCTGATATCTAGAACTGATATATCTATATCTAGAGAAATAGTGAGAGGTGAATATATAGATGCATATTATATAGCTGATATTTCATACCACATGCTTATTGAATTTCTAAAACAATGTCAACTGTTGCATATTCCAGATATAGATTAATTGCAGAGTGAGCAGACATGGACAGCCCCCTTGAATGCCATATTACATCCTCTTGTTTTTGCCCACCCTATGCTCAGTTTCTTTGTCTTCTGTCATGATCAGTTAGAAATATGATCCCACTGAATGTGAGTGAAAATAAATCAACATTTGTTTACAAAGGAGGCATGTTTGGTGGGTTAGGGGAGTATGGCCCTCCTCTTGGGAACTGAGGTCAGGTTTATGTATTGTCTTTTCTGAGTGAAGCAACTCTTTTCCTTCCCTCTGTGGGACTGGGGAGTGACTCTAACCAAGGATTCAATAAATCTTGATTTGGTGATGATTCATCAGCAGCAGGCAGCACCTTCTTCAATAGTGCTCTGTGTCTCACAAATACTTATCTTATGTGTGAGCCTAGCCCATTCACTCAGTCTGTTATTACTTGGTTATTTTCACTCTCTATCTTGATATTTGGGACATACGCTTCATCAACACAGTGTCAGTCTAGACTGACTTATTAGACTAGATTTGCACAGTATCTAAAAGTCATTGTTCAAAACACCTAAGTTAATGCCAAGTAATGCATAATTTGTATTTGAAGGCGAGAGTTTCTCATGTGGTAGGCTCTTCGTGGTAGTTTGATCCCAGTCCGTTCAATGCATGCAGTCAATGTGTCCTTGGGTAGACACTTCACCCTATTTAACTTATTTAATTAACTATGTAAGAATATGGCATGTGAGTTATTCATGGAAATAAAAATCTGCATTACAATATTTTTTAACCATACATTTATTCTGAATGATTTGAATTGAATTTCTCTGCACTGTATGCAGTTAATATTGTGATAATATTTATTTATTTTGATTTATTTAGTAGTTTATTTGACAGCGACAATGTGTAAAAAAACATTAAAGATGCTTTACACCAGATTATAGCTGATGCTAGTTCCCATCTATAGTCCCTGAGCAGGTGAAAAATACAATATAAAATACAATATAAAACATAATCAATACACACTCAGACACTAAAGATAGATTATTACACAATAAATACACAATAAAATACACAATAAAATTTAACAATAAAATCTCACTAAAACTATATTATATCAACCACCATTCTTAATGCTGACACTGCTGAGTCTCTAATAATAATTTCTTAACTTTAAATGAAAAGTTTTATATTGGCAGCTAGCACAATATTAAACCTATGTAAAGATTTGCATGATTTACTTTACTATTTATTTTATCAATTGAAAATTTAAAAAATGATTCAGTTGAAAATGGAAGTGAAAATCAACATCACAGTATTTTTCTGTGTAGGAAGTTGTAATGAAGTACCAAGAAATATTGCACTATACTTCTTGCACATCCTCAAAATATATTTAGTTTTGACATAATTGTGCAGCTGTGAATTATCCAAATAAGGTTATATTTCTATAATGTATCAGACTCTTTTTGAACAAATCTTTATTTATATCCAGCTGTGACAACTGGATAGTTACAAAGCAAAAAATCCCAGGAACAGCAAAAAAAAAATCCTAGGAGCAGCAGCTGGACAGTATTAACCTAACTTCCTGATAAAGCACAGCAGGACTCCTGCCTCATGTTATATATATATACTATATATATATATATATATATATATATATATATATATATATATATATATATATATATATATATATATATATATATATATATATATATATATATATATATATATATATATATATATATATTATATATATATATTTATATACATATATATACACACACACACACACACACACATATATATATATATATATATATATATATATATATATATATATATATATATATATATATATATATATATATATATATATATATATATATATATATATATATATATATATATATATATATATATATACATATATATATATATATATATATATGTGTGTGTGTGTTATACTTCGAAGATGAAACAGACAAACACAACCTTAAAGGGTGAGACCTTATCTCAAGTCATTCAGCAGCAGGAAGCAGCCATAACAAGTGACCGAGATCTAACACGAAATATGAAGTTTCCCCATACACCGTGGTTTCATTTACCCTGACTTCCTTACGACGTGACATGTGAAGTCATTAACAATGTGCCAATATCTGTCAATCTCATGATATGAGACAGAATTACAGAGAAATGATTATGTTATTTTAGAACAGGATTTGGAAGTGATGGTGTAAAGCGGGCAGTAACACTGCATAGATCTTACCATTTTAAAACCAGAAATACAATATGGTGCTCCTTTCTGTGTAATGAACTTTTAAAGAGGCTTTGGCATAAGACAGACAATAACTTGTGTATCTAACTTGAATATTGTCAGATTTGTGTAATGAAACGTCAAAAGATTCTTGCTACTGGGCACATTTTATAACAACATTTCAACATTCTACATACATGCAGGGTCTTTTTCATTACTGTGTTCTTCTTTTACAGTATTGATTGAAATCTCAAGAGTACTTTTTTACTTGGGGTTACTTCCTTTAGCTTTGTATGTGTCCAAATGGCGTGTGAGCTCTTCAATCCGTAAATCCTTCAGTCGAACCAAATGCTCCAACTTGCTCACCTTTATTTGCAAAATCTACAAAGAAGAATGTTACTTACAATAACATTTTCCATACAAAAATACTTTTTACTGCCTTTTTCTCAGCTCGCAGATGTGACCCCAAAAGGAAAAAAAGTTGCATCCGCTGAACAAGTTCTTAGTCATTGCTGATACAGCGTATGACACATAACACATGCATCACACTCACTCCAGAGCTCTACCTCACACACAGTGCACTCTCTGCAGATGTTGCCCTTCCCGGATTTGTGTGTTTATCCTCCTACCTCCACAGTCTCCCTCAAAGACAGCACCTCCTTGTCCTTCTCCTGCACCATTTGTCGCACGTCGCTGTCCAGGACATTCAAATTCACCTTTGGCTGCTCTTTGCTACACGACAAATTACATATTAGTATAAAAGAACATGTTAAGATTAATATAAACTAAACTCAAGACAGTGTTACCCCTTTTTCTGTTTCCCCTTTTCTTCCTTATTCTTCACCTGTTCTGTTTGTGCTTTAACTTCATTAAGAAATGTTTCTGAGGAGAAAACAAAACAAGGGCATATCACTAACTCATAATGTTACACACATAAAGATAACAAGTCATGTTTTATGTCCTTCCTTACACTAGTTAAGCACCCACACCATTTTCAGATCTTTTCCTCTTGGTTTAGTCAATGAAAGACATATACATTAACAAGACGCTGTATTGTTAGAGGATATCTTTAAGCTCCCACAAACATGTATACAGACATAGATATGGCTGACAGTAGTTGTGTTTGCCCACTGATCCAAAAGTCAGTGGTTCGACTCTCGCTCTCGACATAAATGTCATTGAGCGGTCAGATCCACTGACCCACACGTTGGCAGTGCAATTTCAGCTCCCACAGATGCATGCCGTTGTTGTGCCCTTGGGCAAGACACTTAACCCACCTTACCTTATGAATGTGTGAACGTAAAAACTGCTCAAAACCTATGAGTATATTGTATATGCAAACTTGAATCTTTTGACAGTAAAGAGGTGATAAATTAGGAGCTGATGACGTCCTGCAGTGGTAGGTTCATGCTGGTGATAAAGAGCATTGTGTTTGCATTAAGAGCTGATATGACTGGAGGTCTGAGTGGATGTGTGGTGGACTGGGTGTAGATGGAGGAGGAAACACCAGGCACAGGAAGGAAAGGCCTGGTCCAGCTTCACAGGATGGTATCAGGGACAGATGAGGTACGAGAAACAGCCCATAGACACGTCACCTAAAGGTCGTGACCTTTTCTCATCTGTCCAGGCAGGAAATGTAGCTCTGTTTGGATCTGTGCAATCACTTATAGAATTACCAGACTTTACAATGCTTTACATTCTCAAATATAGTCACTACACACACAGGGAGTGATACACAACAATAAGGACCTTTTCTTATATTTAGAAATGCTGAATGGATGTCAGCTCTTTAACCAAAACTAACCCTAAAAATAGGCCTAAATGTCATACACATCCATATTTGGGATACATCATGCTGACTGCAAATTATTTCGCTTACACTGAGCAGTTTCGTCAGACTGCGGTTGTAAAGGGTACTGTTTACGCAGAGCCCAGTTCAGGGAGGAGGCCTTCACAAAGTATCATTAGATAACATGTAGTGCGGGCCCCCCAAAATGATTTTTACCTAGGGCCCAGAATTTGGTGCTACATCCTTGACGGTGAGATTTCTTTGTGTTTAAGTATTAATACAAACAATTTGAATGGCCTAAATGAAAAAGGTGGGAAATCTGTGAATTGAATAAATTACATTTATGAAAAGATAAATAAAGGCTAAAAATATACCCTCATAGACTTTGCCCTGATTCCGGGTGTCATAATATTCCAAATCCTGAGTAGAAGAAAAAGATAGAATTTAATTATGACATAGAAAACAATAAAGCTCCAAAATCATAGTAAAATACATTGTAAGACTTGAAAGTATACAGTACAATGTTGAAATATACAGACCAATGTATTATTTGACTGCTTTGGTCTTTGCTCTATTTTCTCCTTGAGGATGCTCAGAACAGGTTCTATGGCTCCTGGGGTGTTCAGTGCGATCTTGTTCACAGTGTCCTCTGTCACCTGAAAGTTCAACTTGGAAAACACCTTCCTGTGTACACAAAACATAGATAGAAGCATCTTTAATTGACAAACTACATATGTGACAAAACAAACAACAGTCTAAGGATAATTTATATGACTTTGAAATAACTCTATGGGGTAAATGAAATGTGTTTCTAACTATGACCCCATGGAATGACCCCAGCATTCAGATTTATGACTGACTTTGTGCCAAAATGGGCGTGTCTAAAGTAGTTCTCATACACAAAGATCGTGCATCCTGCCCCCTCTTTGCCCCAATTTCTGCCATGAAAACTTTTAAAATAGTTTTGATCATGTGTCTTGCCTGTTTAGAAGATCCCAGTTGCTGAGCTTCTGTTGCGTACCACTTGCAGGAACATAGTTGTGCAAATCAACAAGTTTGGGGAAATAATATTTCACAACCTCCGCAGCCATCACTGCAAAAAATGGGAAATGGGAAAACACTGTCTTACATTTCTCCTGTTTTCAGATGATCTTGATTAGATCTTTCCTTTGGTAGGATATTCCAGCAAACTCTGACTACGCCACTGCTCACCTCCATCGCTGAAGTCTCGTGTGATGTGTCTCTTGGGCCGCGAAAGGGGTATTTTATCTATCCAGGCATACAAGTCCTGCAGTTCCTCCTCATTCAGTTCTCGGTCCATTATTTTAAAGATACATGTATTTCACAGCTGTTATACTATGATCATATATCCATCTTAGCTAACGCTAACTGATTAGCTTCTCTTAACTACATGTTGTTTAAGGCGTTGCTTAGCGACGACCAATTAGCGACGCCCTTGGAAAAGCCGAAAGGCACTTTCAATAATCAAAAGAACACGTATGAATAATAAAACAAAACGAATAATTAACATCCAAAAGGTTTGATTTTATATTTATTTAACAAGCAATTAAAAATATCAATAAATACAGTGAAGGCCCATGTGATAAAATATCTGCATAGGAAATGCATTGTCCCTTGAATCTACCAACACAACAAAGATAAAAAAACAAAAAACAAAACTTCGTACATATGCATTCATCTTAAATAAAACAAGAGTGCAACATCTGCGTAAAAATCCCTTGACAATTTTAATTATTGAGCTAATATTATTTAATTGAAAAGTACCATCATATAACAAATCACTTCCAGCAGTAGTGCAATTATTAGATACAATGGGAATTCACCCGAAGGATTGACACAAGAAACTCCCCTTTGAAAATAATTTTTAAAATCTGAATCTGATTAAGGCTGTAATAGTCATAGCAGCATGCAGCCATTTCTTATATTTAAGGCTTGTAAGCCAATCACCAATGACACTTATTTTCTGGCATTGACAAAAGGTCCATATGAAAAACACAAACAAGAGGCACATGGCAAAACCATTATGGTGACCTTAACTGCCAAACAGGGTCTGCAAATCACCACTGTTCAATCTGAAGATCAGTTCATAGATTATAGAATTCTGCCTCATCTCTTCTGTCATCTGGGCCTGCTGGGAGGCATCAGGGCAACTCTCCCAGAAACCTGCAGAAGCAAACAGTGTGATACTTTTTATACTTTATATTATTGCACACAAGGACAATATTTGATTTATCAAATTAAATGTTTTAAGTATTCTAAAGTACATCCCATAACAAATAATTATGCTTAAAACGGGTATAAAAGCTGGGTATAAAAAGCACTGTGCATTTGACCCTTCTGTTGATCTAACTTACCAACTGACTATGAGGCAGTGCACCAGAGGAGGGCTTCACATTTATTGGAGGCACTGGAGGCTTTGGCTTTGTTGTAAGTGGAGGAAGAGGTCTGGATGGTGGAAATGGTTTAGTCTGAAAAGAAAAAAAAAAATGGATAGCATAAATATACTCTACAAAAATAATACAAAAAAATATACTTGTGCAAAGCTTTACCGCAGAATAAACGGGCTTCATACTGACAGGTGGCGGTTGCACAGATGGCTTAACGAACTGCATAAAGACAAAGTGGATTTAATGTATAGCTATTTAATACACATGCTGTACAGAACATATATAAACAAAGCCATTTACCTGTTGAATCCTTGATGTTTGTGGCTCTGGATAAACTTTTTTCGGTGGCTGCAAAAACAGAATGTTATAGTTCAATGAAACATGATCAACTGTTCACACTCACACTTCAGGCCAGAGTGAATACACCATAAACAGGGTGGAAATACTGCATAGTTACAAATGGGCAAGGAAGTGTCAAATTTTTTATTTTTATAATGATAAACAAGGGCATAAATTATGAGAGGGTCTGTGGTAAATAAGTTAATCTTAAAAACTCACTTCTGGAGCAGCTCTTGTGGGTTTAAATGCTCCGCTTGTTGCTCTGGACGAAGCATAGGACAGTGCTTTGGAGAGCTGGGTGGATGAAGACTCTACAAATGTTGGTGTACTAATGGTGTACCCATTACAAGGGCTGTTCTTTACACTGCCCGACTGAAACATGGGGTTAGTTTGTCCTGAGGTAGACTGTATATATCTAAAACAGACAGTAAATGTTAATATAATGAATGTGAATTGAATTAAATTAAATAACAAAAAACATTTTGAAGAATGTGGGACTTCTCACCTCCTTTTTGGTCGGCGTTTTTTAATGCAACACATCAAACTCCCAATGATCAAAACCAGTAACATAAGTGCTCCCAGTGCCAAAGAAACTGTTAAGACTGCACCAGACTCTGTAAACACAAGTATTAACTATTAATTACACAATTCAATGATTTTAGGAAACAACAAAACCTCAGTTATGCAAATTAACAGCTCAGTATGGTGAAAACAGTTTCTGCTCAGAGTTACACCGGACATTTCTTCATAAAGAACAGTGTGTTCAAGTGATGATACCTTCAGCCAGTTCACTTTGTTGTACATCACAGTAGGGTGGGGCCCATCCTGGGTCACAGTGACACTTCCCCTCATGGTTACAAACCTGTAATATGCCCTTGTTAGTGTAACTGCATTATCTATCTCTCAATTTTGAGGAAGTTGATAAATTTCTTACACCATGGTTGTTGCATTGGTCTGAACAGTCTTTAGGTCCATACACTTTGACATATTTCATATCCTGGCACCTTTGATTATAACAAACCTAGGAGCAAGGTACAT
Organism: Periophthalmus modestus; assembly: GCA_019594935.1. NCBI lineage: Eukaryota > Metazoa > Chordata > Actinopteri > Gobiiformes > Gobiidae > Periophthalmus > Periophthalmus modestus. Next base: position 28,646,064 of record JAIEZT010000441.1, read on the forward strand.
ACATTAGAATATGCTATTGAATGTAGAAAATAAAGTTCAAAACTAACAAAATGTTTATCTACCATGTTGGTGCCACATTTGGTTCCAGTGGGGACCAAGCCCATATCAGCTGGGTAGTTGTCCTCTGGATTCATCGTTGCTTCATTGCACATGTTATTTCCAATGCTGTAGTAAGACTTCTTTGACGTTACTGGAAACTCCCAACCTCCAGTGCAGAACAGTGTACCGCATGACTGATCTCTATAAAGAAACAAATGATCATTACATGACATGCATTTTACAATAATGTGACGAAAAAATATTAATCAATGTTTTACGCACGCTCCAGCACATCTCTGACCAAACACAGTTTTTTTGCAGTTTCCGTTGCGGTGGAAACAAACATCTGCAGCTACTTCAGCATCTGATTTGAAAACCAGATAGTGTGTGTCATATTAGTGATAAAGTGTATTCTTAATGGTACATTTAAAACTCAAATTTTAAATGCATTTTACCTGGTCCCCAAAGTCTTTTGCAGTGTTGTCTCCTTGAAGGACACTGACCATTGAAGCAATATCCCTGTCCACGGTTGCACGGGAGACCATTTTGAGTGTAGGCGTCGGCAGGACAGGAAGCTGAGAGTCCAGAGCAATACTCTGCCAGGTCACAGTCTCCTGTTTTTGAACGGCATAAACTGCCTGTCGGTTTGAGCTGAGGAGTGAGAAGAGGCACAGATGGAGTGATTCTGAATATTGTGTCCTCTTTCGAATGACAGCCAGGCGGCACAGTCAGACATTGTCTGGCTGCATGGTAACACATTCAGAAATGTGTGATTCACTCATCCACACACTAAAATGTATCTGTTGTTACTTACTTGGCAATTATGGCAACACGCTCCTTCTGCACACTGGGCTCCTGCTTTCAGTTTGCAGGTAGTAGCGTTACAGCAAGGATTTTTACATTCCTGGAAAATATATTACACATTCATACAATTGTCATTTACTTTAAATCATTTGTGTGTGAAGTTGTTTGTTTACCTTTGCAGTGCCGCAGTCACACTCCTCTCCAGCCTCGAGAAAAGCATTTCCACAAACAGGTCCTCCGTAGATGCGATTTGTCGAAGGCTTATCAAGCAGACACTCGGGGTTGATCTCTTCCAGAAACATACTGAGCTGTTGTTGACTGCAGCTACTAAAGAGCTCTGGATAAACAATGCTGAACAAAGGCAAACTGATAAGAAGCCGCACCTGGCAGGACCATTGTTTTACTCAATGCTTTACTTACAACTGAACAATTTTGTCTATGTGCATAGTAATACTTACCCTACACTTTCAGACATGATGCAGCCCTTTTTTGATGTGGATGAACCACAAACACAGTTTTCATGATCATGGGACAAACCCAGGTTGTGACCCATCTCATGAGCTATTGTTGAGGCCACTCCGATTGAGTTACTGTTGTGATCCTGTATGCAAAGTGTCGAGACAATTATCAAAATATGTCATCAAGACCAATTTATTACTATATTTATTCATATACACATCTTACCTCATTTACAGCGCCAGACTTTGAAGTACACATAGCATTTGTGTTTGCTAATCCAACAGTGGATCCATCGAAATCCACACCACTACAAAAGAAAAAAAAAAATTACAAATACTATATTATGTTTTAGCTTTGAAGTTTAGGATCTCCATCTTACGTGATAAACTGTGCATTATCATGTTTGATTCTGGGTAGAAGTCTCTGCTGACGCCACTCTAAGAAACGTCCAAGGGTGAACTCTGGATTTGTGCTGACCTCTATCTGATCTTTGTAAGACCAGATATCCATCCCAACAAGCATCACTCGAACACCCACAGGCCTGTATAGCTGCAACATAGTATAATTGGCATGTGTTAACTAGACCTGTCATGATACTTACTATATCAACTTATCGTTCAATGTATCACAGATGGAACAATACATTTTGGGAGTCAATATTTATTGAGGGTACTTTTCTTTATACAAGTAAAGAACTTTAAGGTATTTTTCTATTGTAGGATAAAATTTGCGAAGGGTTAAATAAATACATTTTATGACCCATTATGTCAGTGGTATGTTGTTTCAGTATTATCATTTATCATCTGTGTTTCGTCTATATTGTCTTCACCAATATATCACACTTCAAAATTTCATATTGTGACAGGCGTGGTAGGTGTGGAAAAAAAAATTCTATAGCGATGAGTTGTGCAAAAACGCTTAACAAAAATAAATAATAAAAAACACATATATCAACCATTCTGAGCTCTGTCTGGTGTAACTGTGTTTTACTCCATCAGCTCAGAATATGTAACAAGGACTGTGTGAGATGTGATAATCTTTCATCTGAGGTGTGAAGAATTGCAGTGAAATTTCTACAAATCACTAACTTTCTTGTCCTGGTAGTAATTCAGTCAAGGATAAGAAGTACCAAACAAAAATAGACTGAAATTAATGTTAATGTTTATACTGGTAATATAAGACAGCATACCTTGTCAACATGGTTTGCAACTTCAAGCACTCGAGCTTCAACAGTCTTCTTACTACCAATCTTTTTATACTGAAAAGAGATATGTAGAAAATGAGTACTAAGTATAACCTATAAAGTCAAACATGAATGTTATTTAATTTAGCATTATGTATGGAGTATTACTATTGAATTAAATTACAATTATAATAAGAAACTGAGCAATTTCAATAGCTTCAAACAGTTCCTGGCTCGGGCATAAATATTAACAATTATAAAATAAAGAAAAAAACTGACCTCTTCATTGTCAACAACTACAACAAGTTCCACTGTCCTGGGTTTTGAAGTACCTTTATCTTTGTGCTGAGATCTGCTTTTCTGTGAACAAATACAAAAAGTTAATGCATGTATGTGCTGATTTCTACTTATTCTTTCTGTTATAGACACAGTACTGACACTTTAAACAAAGATAATAATATCAAATTCAACTACTCCACAGCTTTAGTTCTTAGATAACAGTCTCCAAGGGAAACAAATGTATGTGTCCTAATTTCTGTCCACAATGTGTGTCCATACCAGACTGCCAAGCTGGAACAGTCCAGACGGCCGGCCACCATGATCATAGAACGTGGTAGTGTTTCCATGGGAACATGTGCTTCTTTTTGTCCTCAGGTGTTTGTAGTTGTAAACGGCGTGAAGACCCTCCTCACTCTGGGACATAGAGCTCTTACTGTCCCGCTGTGTCTCTTTTGCCAGAGGTTCAATGAGGTAAGTCTGATCCTGAAGGCGCACAAAGCCACTGAGGCGAAAACAAGCACATTTTATATGCATAATATTCACATTACAAATGTTTTCTAGATACAAAACAGAAACACAGGCTGTATTCTCTTCACTTAAGCTTACTTTATTCCTGAGCACAGACTGACACTGACAGATGAATCCTCCAGTCCCATCACATGTCCATGGTAATAACAATGGCCCTGAAATGATCATTAGATGCATGTTTATATAGAGAAGCACAAAGGTACAATACAATACCACTGATTACAACTTGTATGTCTCTCTGTATTACCTCAGGGAAGTATTCAACATGGCAATTTATATATGGTAAGCGGTTATAATACCAACATTTAACACTTCATTTGACTTGCAAAAGACCAGACATTACACTTCTACTAAATCTAGTCTCAGTCAGGACAGTGTGATAGTACATTTTAGTCTGTTTCAACGCTGAATCACCACCCACATCCGAGATTTCTTCTCTTGATATAAATAGATTGATGAAGTGCAACAAATGGAAGGAAGCACAAAGACAGCATCATGCCCAAGAATGAATAAGTACTGTACAGGCTTAATGACAAAAATATTGACATAGAATGAGATAGACTTAATTCAAAAAGAAAAATTAATACCTTTAAGTCTGGGTTGGTTGTGATTTGGTTGCCCTCCTCCGAATAGTGGGTTACAGAAAAGTTCTGCCCAACAAGGTCTCTGTAAGAAACAAAGTTTGTGATAGTATTACTAATTCATTGCAAATGAATTCATGAATTCATTGTAAAAGTGATTTAAATCTGCTCATAGATATTTTCTTACATGTTTCTCTCTAGGTGGAGTGTATAGTTCCGTGCTCCAATTAATAAAGAGTATTTCATTACATCAGGAAATGTCTGTGACAAAATAGATTTTAAATCAGAGCTCAAAATATGCACTGTCAACATTAGCATTTTAAAATAATGTTTTTACCTGGTGTAATGCCGAGTTGTGGACATTTGGAGATCCTAGTTTCTGAGGTATAACTGTTTGGTACTTTATCACATGAGGCATACTCCTCACATGACAGTTAACTGTTCCTGGTGAGGTAAATAATACAATAAAACAATAGTGTTTAAATACAAATACAACAGAGTGAAGAAAAGACAATAAAGTTCACAAATAAAGGAAATAACATTAAATATAACGTACCCCACAAGGAGAAAATAATCCATATAACGCATCCTGTCTGGAGCATGTTGCTCTGATCTTTCGGATGGACACTGTCATGGTGAGCAGTGAGTCTGAGGGAGTTATTGAGGGCCCATCACTCCCCGCCCCCGTCTCTCTCTGTCTGTCTCTCTCTCTCTCTCTCTCGTGTAATATCCTGAGATTTACCAATTGTTCACGAACTACTTGGGTCACTACACTTGCCAGCCTAAGAAAAAAAAAAGTTGAAAGGATAATTTCCACGTGTTCTTGTGGTCTGTCAGGCGCTGAGATTAACTGCCCGACATTGGCTAGTACAAACTGTGGACTCTTGACTGGACTCAAACATATTTTCTGCGCTTTAAAGATCTCTACAAAGTTGTATAGTTTTGAAGTTTTAAACAGCAGAAAGCTTATGTATTATACATAAGAGTTTATTGAGTCCTGGCTCCATCTGCTGGCCGGACATGTGTACTACAAACTGTTCAAAATATATCATGTATATAATAATTTGGTCGCTTGGGGGCAGTAGTGTTCCACTTTGGATTGGAGGCGGCCAGTGATGACGTTGAAAATTCGCGCCGCACAGACAAAACTTCCACCAAAACACACTTTTCTCACAAGTGAAATTGTTATTTTAATAATGCTTCAGCCGCATTTGGCTCACTTAATGACAGAAGAAAATGTTTTAGTAAAAAGCTCCGTTGACAACTGTCCCACATCAAGTGAAACTGAGGGAAATGGCGAAAATCCGTTTAGTTTCCAACCTCAAGTGATACACCTGCCCAAGGACCACGAGCTTTTTGAGGTAACAGCATTTACAAGGGACGGGGATGGCAATGGAAATCTACAGATTTTATCTATGGAGTAGTGCATTGGCAGTATGCAAAATGTTTTCACAGTTTTTTGCCAAGATTCTTTAATTTATTTTCAATTTTATTAAGTTGTTCAATGTTCACACTTTTTACAGGATGGGGACGTTCAGAGACACATGTACCTGCAAAATCTTTACATCTCAGCTGCAGATGAGGAGCCCTCTCTCAGGTAAAATCAATCATCAAACCAATTAAACTTATGGCACTCATAATGACATTTACTATGTGTGACTGTCTAATCTGTATCTTTTTCTTTCTGTTATAGAGTGTCAGAGTTTGCCTGCCACATCTCTGGCTGTACAGCAACCTTTAAAACTTTGCAGGAGTATGAGCACCACTATAACTCACTGCATAGACATGTGTGTTGCACCTGTCGCCGCTCTCTCCCCACCGCTCGCCTTCTGGACATTCATATACAGGAGTGGCATGACTCCCTCTTTGCTGTCCTGGCGCAAAAACAAGATATGGTGAGCTTTGATAAATTAATGTATAAAATTTACCACAAAGTGACATTTTTTTTAAATCCAATTTTCTTCACTCAGTACCAGTGTCTGGTGGAGGGCTGCGGACTCAAGTTTAGGACGATTAAGGACAGAAAGGACCACTTAATAATTATTCACAAATACCCGCCAGACTTCAGATTTGACAAAATGAGAAAAGACAACAGGTAATTTACAGGTTTCCCAATAGATGGCAGCAAAGTCATAGTAAATTGTAGCTTTTCAAACTTTGAAATTCAAAATATTCAAGTTCCAGTATATGTGAAATTTGTCACATCAGCATTTTATTTTCAGTATATCAGCATAATTTTGGTTTTGGTGTATTGTAGTTGGTGTATGAGCATGTCTATGAAGAAAAATAATTGTGATTTTAGAGGTTAGAGGTTTCCAATAGTAATTGGAAATGATATTTTTTGAGACTGATGTCTTTTATATCTACATGAAGGGACAAGAGGAGAGCACTGCCCAGTGACACAGAGATGGAAGTTGTGACTGATGCATGTGAGTCTGAGGGCACATGTGAAGTTATCTGCAGTACTACGTCAAACCAAAGAGATTCAAAGCTCAGTGATATGAACGTTTCAGAAGAAAACACTGGTCATATGGAGACATCTGCATCCACTCCTCCCGGTCCCACTGAACCAACAATACCCCGGTACTCTTACAGGTCAGTTGGCCTGGCGTATGCTAAAATATTTTTGGTTATATTTAACGAAGGGATGCATTTTATGAATACAAAATATAAATATATGTGTCTCCATTAGGGTTCCTCCAAATGTGTGCTTTGGTCAAGGTTCAGTGCGTGGATTTAGAGGACAACGAGGAAAGAGAAAATAACACTTGTTTCATTGTAAGTATGGAATGAAGATTTAAAAAAAATATATATTAACAAATGAAATGCCTCGCATACTATCAATGCTTATTAATGGACAAATCCTTAAAAAGGCCAACAGTACAGCGTAAGCAAAATAGATTTATTTTTTTTCTTTGAGGTGTGTAAATAGTATCTCTCATGACTGGTATTTTTGTAATGAATACAAAAGAAATGTATTTTTGAATAATATACTTTAACCATTTTTTATTGTACAAAATTCATACAAATATAAAATACAATGTACATTTATAAGTGACGTTCCATTGATCTGATGAGATTTTTAGTTAAAAATAGTCCATGACAGCCATCTACATAGTTCAAACTGACTGTAATTATGTGCAAAATTTACTTCAGCATACAGTAACATGCTCATTTGATTCACACATGCTAATCAAAAAGCAAAGCAATGATCAAATAGGCTAGCACACATATTTTGAGTTGTGAATAAATTACAAAATGTATTGGCCTAGAATTAAGGTATTTTAAGGACATTCGGTTTTATCAAAATTCAGTTGAATTAATTCTGTATCAAATTAAGGCAACATTTCCGAAATTAGAGCAGAGGACTGTCCTGTGTGAAGTTTGGGATTTGAAGAAAAAACTCGAAACCTCATTCAAAGTGAGAAATTGGCCTATGTGAGCTAAGCGACATAATTTTTTTCCATTGGAAATAAATGATGAATTGTACCCCATATTTAAAGAAAATGGTTTAATCCCGCTAAATGCAATTAGGGAAAGGTTTGATATCCAGCTATTTTTCGTTGTGTAGTTTCAAGGCACATTCTATAACCATTTAGTTTATGACAGGTAGTACATCCCATAGGGTCCACTGTATAGTCCTGGTACAGGCAAAGCGGGCCGCGGGCCGTTCAAAGCCCCGTACAGAGCCGGGGTATTCAGCGGAGCGTTCAGGGCGAATGGGAAGGCGAAAGCCGGCAGCAGGGGCTTGGCTGCCAACTTGATCTTCTCCAGCTCGGCCTCCTGCAGCCTCTTGGCCTTGGCCCTGCGGTTTTGAAACCAGATCTTGACTTGTGTCTCTGTGAGGCACAGGGAGCTGGAGAACTCCGCTCTCTCTGCGATGGACAGGTACTGTTTCTGACGGAACTTTCTCTCCAAGGACAGCAGCTGGGACGTGGTGAATGGAGTGCGAGGTTTTCTGTTGTTCTTGTGTTTGCGCAGGTTACACGCGGCTGGGCTGGGGAGTCCTGTAATTTATACAAACACTTTTTATTAGCAATATGTTGCAAACTTTTAATATTATTTGTTCATAATAAATAACCTTATTTTTAAAAGTACATGCTGCTTTGATTTTGGACCAGCAATTACTCCAGAATTTAGGTCAAAAATAGGCCTACATGCAAACAAGTAGGCCTTGACCCAGTTTTCCCTTTAGAAATAAAGTTTTCTCTTACTTGGAGATGACGTGTAACGGGGCTGAATCCAGTGTCCTGCCTCGGTGTCACTTAGGTCCGCCGCTTCAGTTTTGGGCCGTAAAAGTTCCCGTTGTGATGCGCTGTCCTCAGGTCGGACATAGCCCATACCAGCGTTTTGGAGGTTTCTGCTCGGCGTCCTCGATATAAGGGACTCAACACTAAAAGGCAGGTCCACACTTTTCGCTTTGCACCTTTTGGCAGAGGAGAGGTCCAGCTCACTACTTTCTGTGCATATTTGGGACACTTGCTCCGTTATGGTGTCCCCGGTTGGAGCCGATGCAGGAGATCCTTGCGCAGGATTCATGACGCACGACAGTGGTGCCATAAGCCACAGTCCGCTCCACAAACTCTCCGCAGCGATGTGTTTCCGAACAACACCTGAGGAGAAAACGTGCCTCAGCTCCGTGGATCCCTCATGGATGTGCAGCCGCGTGCCAAACTTCAACTTCTGCTCACAGTCTTTCTGTCCCACGCTCAAGCGTCAACTTTGGCTTTCATCCTGCCGCCAGCCAATCACAGTGAAGCGCCTTTACATCACAGACCCAAACTGATGCGTGATTGGTCAGAAAGGAAACCCGTTTTGGGGCATTTGACAGATTAGGCAACTTTTAAGGTAAGTTTTTGTATTAAAATGATGCGCTTTTCCTGCCTTTATATTTAGCGTGAATATGCCTATAATAACAATTTAAAAGCAGTTTTTGTTCCCAAACACACATGGAAGTAAATATTCAATTAAAAGGAATGTAAAATAATGAAATCTAATATACAAATATAGCAAAAAATATCCAGTCTGCAAAGTTTTAAATTCCATTCAAGCTTAAATGTAATAAATTAAGTATCCTTTTGTATTCAGCCCCTAAATGGTGCAAGAAGCAAGCATATGACATCTCTCAGTATTTTCATTCTTTGTGATTACACTGAGTTATAATATATGTGAAAATAATCTGTGACAAACAGTCTGCAACTTTTCACAGGATCACTCCAGCAGTTGAAGCGGTGATTTACAGGAGCTAATTTACTTTAAAGGCCATTGCGTAGAAGTACAATGGTTAATGTGCATGGACCATATTTCACTCTATTGTCTGCATGGTTTCTTTAAAGAAGTCTCCAAGGTTTCCAAAATTGGTCAAATTGGGTTGATTTTACTGCTCTTCAAAATCACCAAATCACTCACTGAAATTCAATAGGCCCTTTATTTCCCAGGGGATGTGTTTTTGGGCAGTGTGTTTGTGGAACAATTGGTTAAATGGAGTTAACTGTTTCTCTCCCTGAGGTACATTTCTGCTTTGATCCTGCTGCGACTGGCGCCTGTCTGCTCACTCTACCCCACTCCTCACAGCCATACATCTCCAGGCCACTATACAATTGTCCAAAAAGAGGAATTTACTGTGTTTCAATAATATCTATACCAATGGAGAAAAAAATGTGCTTTTTCTTGAGTTTGGGGTTTCAACTAATCATAGATTAATAAAATATATGGCAATGTACCTTCTGGAAACTTAACTTTTAGACCCAAATCACTTTTGCAGTGACACTTTTTGGGCCACTGCTACCATTAGAATCAGTGTGATATTTTTCAGGTTAATTTTATATCCAGCTCTTTCTTTATTTTGATGTTGGAAAGTATTGGTAGAAATGGATCCTTGACGTAAAACGATATGAAATTACTTTGAATATTGCCGTAATACTGTTCCTTTTTTCCCGCCAACGCACAGTATTTTAAGAGGTAATTGTGGTTTCCTTAAAGACTTTTCCTTTGAAGTCAACATGTTGAAGCAGGTTTTATATATTTCATTTTCTAAGCTTTCCTTTCATGAATGTTGGCACCATGTCAACCAAACTAAGCAAACTTTGTGAAGGGAGCTAGATTCATGTGGGATAAACATTTATGAAACTCACAGCAGGGAACTTGTGGTCAAAGTGTATCGTCTTTAAAAGAAACGGGAGGCTTTCTCAGTGGAGCCTAGCATTGCATTATAGATCTGCCCAGTGGTATGCCAAAACTTCAATGGACAGGTACGTTATAAAGTTGTCGCTGTCCTTAAAAATAAAAATCTCTTCATTTTGCAGCCAGAATGTAGTGTTGATTTACCATTCCTAAGGTATCATGTATACAGTGGTCATACCGAGATATGACCAGGTCAGCTTAACCTATTGGGTTTAAAATTGGTCTCTTGTTGAGAGATACAGAGGACAAGTCAAGTCTGATTTCCAATGTAAATGTCAGTGGTTTCCTGTTCCAGATCCTGTCTCATTTCTCCCACATGTTTTACAGTACATTTTATTACAGGCTGTGCACTTCTTGACATTTTAATGACATGTTATGATTTGCAGTTTTTTCTTGAAGTAATTTCTCTAATCAGACTCCTTAAATGGAAAACAGCCAAGTTGCTCAAGTTATGTATTTTTTAGGGCAACTAACACTACACTAACATTTATAACGATTTTCATTTTGTCTACATGCGTCGGTCTCTTTTCCTTAACCCGCATGTCTCTTTAAAGTGACTGTTTTAGGATACGTAACCTCTTGACCCCTCACTTTGAAGAATAGTCACTGACACAACCCACAGAGCTTTATTATGTACTTAAATTTCCACTCTTTCCACCTAATTTCCCAGCTCACTGTGACATCAGCCAGTGGCACTTATAACATCAAAACATTCTACGCGTGTCTGAAAGATTACATTTTTATATTTTGTCTAACCCCTATTTGACACACACTTCATAAAGTAAGAATTTTATACGGTTAAATTATTCATCTCCAGTGGTGCAAGAAGTATTCAATATTGTTACGCAAGTAAAAGTACAGATACCGGAGCAAAAAATACTCAAAGTAACATATGAAAAAATCTACTCAAGCAAAAGTATTAAAGTACCTGTTTAAAAATGTATTTTAAAGAGTAAAAAGTAAAAGGATTTCACATAGATTTTGTGGTCTTAGAAGTAATGTTGTGATTTTGGTAAAGATTTGTGTAGAGTTGTGTTCAACAGAAACAACTGAATCCATCTTTTTATTCTAGCTTTTTTTATTTATGTTATTTTTTTGTTTGCTCAAATTATGAACTTGATAAAAAATAAACCTCTCCACCTTTTCCGCAGGACTCAAACAATAATAAAAAATACTTTCAGTTTTCAGTACTGTTCAAAAATATAGTGGAGTGGAAAGTGCGGAAACCTGCTCTCAAATGTAGTGAAGTAAAAGTAAAAAATGTCCACTTTAAAACTGACTTAAGTAAAGTACGAATACCTCAAATTTGTTCTCAAGTAAAGTACTTTACTACTTTTACTTTGTTACATTCCCCTAATGTTAATCTCACACTGGATGAGCATCTTCTTTATCATTTACCATTTCAAGCAAATTGTTAAGATGCTGTTTCATGTAAAAACAAAGTACCCACAAAGATTGTATCTCTGCCTTTGTTTCCACACAAAACAAGTCACCATTTGTCAGGAGAATCAAATCTGAGTGGCTTCCTCTTGTACAGGACCATAGCAGGACCTGTGTGGCAGATGATGTGGGAGTCCATTGTAATTACCTGATGGGCTGTTGACCGCCTAAGTGCTTTTCATTTAGCCTGTGTATGTTAGCATTGCTCGGCCCGCAGATAGAGGTGTTGACAGGCGAGCAGGGATCCACGCATTATGCCTGTGTCTGTTTTGTGTGTAGGATATTAAGTTTGGTGACACAGAGGCGCGTTCCACATGGCGTCTGACAGAGAGCCCAGCCTACAACATCGAGTGATAACAGGTGAACACAGACATATTATAGTTGTTTTGTTGTGGTTTGGGGGAAATGGAGAGGCAGACAGGGAACTGGACACCCTCCCTGGACCTGCAAGGGGACATGGTTTAGACTGGGCTCGGAGACGGTGCTGACAGCAGAGGACGCTCACATGAAGAGTGGGGTTATAATGAGGATAGTTCAGAGGAATAAGGCATTATGACACTGGCGGCTGATGTCAAATTATCATAGGCTTTCCATTGTCTGACCTTGATAGCACATGTAAACAGTGTTAGTGTGAGTGATGACACGCAGGGCAATGCTGGGGAAACCTGACTCAGACAAAACATAACACAGTGTCCTTTTACGCTGCTCATTCACTATTGGTTACAAGATTATGGCATAATTCATAAACATAGGCACTGTTATTATGATTTTAAATTATATTATTATTATATTATATTATACATTATTTTCTTAGAATATTTATTTGTATCTTTATATTTTGATTCCCTCTGCACATATTTATTTTGTAATAGTATTAGAAAATTGTAGAGGAGTGGAGGAAGAAGCCTACAACACCAGTGAGCTAAATGTGCCCCTGCAACTGAACTGCTGAACTCATGTGTTTTTAGGGCAATAGAAGCCAACTGATTTGTGCATTTATATAGATGTTTTAGTATCAAAGCACTTGAAAAGGGTGAGAAACTTTATCACAGTGTATAAATATCCCCATTCATTTTGCCCATGTCAAGCCTGGTGAAAATATCTATTAGAAACGCAATGTAAAAATGTAATCGACTTTGTAGAGTCGTGTGAATATGCTGTAAACAAGTTGGATTCATAAATATCCATTTGATTCAGCACACAGCCCATTAAAGCATATCAATCAAAAATACATTGTACATTTGCTAAGCTTGTGATTCACATGTACATCAAACATTGTTATGGTCGCATTGATTTTACGATAAGCCTGCTTGTGTTTACCGCAGAGAAAATGAAAGTTTCATGCTTGCCTTTTGCTTGCAGTGGTGGGAACAGTTCTTAGTGAGGCTATTAGTTGATTAGTGCCACCATTTAAAACTTTCCAGGACAAGAGGGACTTAACATACCACGATTTTAGTTACTAGTGATGAAACTACAGATCTATTTAAGGCCATTTAGACTGGTAACCTGCGTTTGTGTGGGAATGTGAGTGCAAGTCTCTGATCTCTGCACAGTGACAACCTGAACAAATATGCTGACTTGATTCTTCTTTCTCTACAATAGGGTCCACGTCGTCTCCTGAAGTACTGAAAGAAAGGGGAGGGCACAGTAGAGGCCCCTGAATCAACAACCATTAAATTCTCCGCACCCTTGTATAGAGACACTTTCAAGACTTTATAAAGACCCCAAGTGCCAAAGGAATCTAGACTAAATCTTTCAGTGAGTTGTAGCAAGTGAGTTTTTCATACTGGAGTTGGTGATTACAGATTTTGTAATATAAACTGTCATAATATGTCAAATAAAATGCAAGTAAGAAGAGGGGTGGAGATGAGAGAAGGGCTGAGTAAAGTGGCTAGCTAAAAGATGAAAGCTTTGTTGTGCTGATGCTTAATGAGCTGGAAAACACAATTGAACTTCTCTGACTGTGGAAATTGCTGTGAGGGCAGCGTAAATTAGCGTCAGTGTGGGAGCTAGCCGGCCGACAGAAAAGAGGCTTTGTGTGGAGGGCTTCTTCAGGGGCCTTCCGCCGCTGGGATCCTCTCGCTGCTATCATCCGCCGATCTATGGCATGACAAGAACTTCAACTCATATAAGGAAGAGGCATCCATTTGGCAGCGGGTCTGTTTTGTTTTTGCTTGATCCCACTTACAGCAGTTTCACTTGGGAATCTTCACTTATGAAAACACTTGGCATATCTTAAACTAATCTTGCATATTACACTTAACCATGCAGACTACAAAAGGTCATTCTCGAGTATACAGAGGCCAAGTTTAAAAGGCTGAAAAAGGCTATAGCTTAAAAACTACTGTGATATTAACACCAAAGGATGACTCTTCACTCTGGCGTTGCAGGCTTGGCACATGCCTTCTGTTACTAAGTGGCTTCATATTGAAAGGCTCGGCGGTCTCTATTCTGTGTCCCACCGGGTGCCAGCCTCTCTGCCCTGGCAGCTGCTGCGCTTCAGAATAGCCCCATAGTCTCCCCTCTGCAGGTGAGCCGCACAGCCAAAACAGGGCCCCTCAAAGGCCCTTTCACTGCCTCAATAGGAAACTGACTTGGGGAGAGAGGAGCGGGCACACAATGGCTGCCTTTTCTGGACACAGAGAAGATGGAGATGAGCTATTGGTGCCGCTTTCAGACTAGGGCTGAAAAATATTGGGAACAAACATGCAATTTTAAATATGATCAGTGATGCATAATATTTTAAAATATTTTGTTATAGTCATATAGGATAATTATTATATAATTAAGGAATATAGTAAAATGATTAGGAATGAAGTATATAATTGAAAATATAAAAAAAAAAACAATGAGATTTTGACTTTACCACAGTTAAAGTGTGCTCAGACATTTTAGCCATTTATTTTATTGACAGCAATAAGTAATGGGTATTTTCACTTAGGCTTGTTACAATAACAAATTTTGAAGTTCCATATATTACTGAAGTAAATATAGATGGTAATATTGAAATAAATTTATGCCACTGACAGGATAACTCAAGAGCAGATTTAAACCACACAACTATTCTTAATCTACAGTATTGTTAAAAAACAATGAGTGCTATAAATAAATAGTAGTAATGAAAAGCTTTAGTAGTTGGTTTGCATCTATAATGAGTCATAATAGTTATTTATTCAATGTTTTACAGCTCAAATCTCATCATATAGCCAAAAAAAAAAAAAAATAACCAAAAATGTTCGCAGTAGTGCAACGAAAATGTACACACAATAAATATTGACTCCCAAAAAATATTGTTTCATCTGTCATAGATTGAATGTCAGTATAGTGATTATCGTGACAAGCGTATTTTCAGTTTCAGTCCTTGTTGGCAGGCTACTACATTATGGCGTCTGGATATTACACACAGGTAAAAGACATGTGCATTTGTATTATGAAATTTGCCATATTAGTTACTCTACATAAAATCACAACGTAGAATATATAGACACCATGGCTGCACAAAAAAATCAACTCAAAATCGCAATTCATCATATCACAAAGACTACAATAATAGAATGTCCCACAAAAACAAAATACCCCTGTTTTTTTTTGGGTTTTTTTTTATATAAAAGAATGAGATCTGTACAAACATATTCTCAAATGAAAGGGATTAGTTCAGCTGTTCATATTTCCCGTCTCCTGCATAAACATTTAAAATGTGCAGTGTGAACTGAATCTTGATTTTTAAAACAAAAAATCCCAAATCTAATCTCAGTACTTGTCAGACAATTTGCAAATTGTGTAGCCCTCACCAGAAATATGCAGTTTATTATGCAACCTACATACATTAAAAGACTGCTTATGTTCTTTTTAAATAATTCTTAAACGTAAACCACAAGGCCGTTGAGCCTTTCTAAACTCCCACCATGCACCACTGTCTTGTCATCCTGAGTCTTCCATGTAATTGCTATTCCTTTGAAACCTGATGAAAAGAAAAATGTTTTTACCATGTCCTGGGGTAGTAGGGTGATACTCCACTCCATACCTCACCAGTGTTTAGCCCCAGTCCACTGAGGAGCTCCCGTCTTGCTCAGGCACTTCCCATGCTGTGAGGGAAGAAAGCACCTCTCTCTCCAATGCCCAAAAGTTTCTTATAGTTTTATTGGCAACAGCTTTCAGTGGCATTCAAGGCGCTACAATCATACATTAAATGGAGAATTTTTGAGTTTGAAATGGTACCGAGTAAGGCACTGGAAAGGCTGGTTATTCCTGCTCTCTAATTCACCGTATCCACATCCTGAAACAGCCACAGCAAGTCCCCCACATCTGAAAGATTGGAGCACAAACCGAGATGCCTTTATGAATGGCCATATAGTGCATTCTGTCAGACAATTTTTCCAAAACGCTCACAAGAACAATTGAAGTCATTTAGATGTTAAGGTCATAGTATTTATCAATATTTTCCACTTCTTTTGTTTGACATTAAGTAAGTAAAATGATCATACTTTAAAGGATGTAATTAAAATGCTCCCTAATTTGATCCAGGTTTCCCTAGGGATTAAACTGTAGTATAGTCGTTTCACTATAATACTTTGTGATCTTTAAATTATGACATTAAGAGATGAAAATCGTGCAAATCATCGCAATCAGAATGGTTTTATATTTTCCAAATGTTGGCCTGCTCTGCTACAGATTACACAAATATTTCTCCATGATATTCTGCTGTTATTGTTTACATTTCACATGAGATTTAAAACACACAGCGCCTCTAGCTGTCTAATATAATTTAGGTGGGTAAAAGATGCTATCAGTCCTTGTCTCATTTTTCCTCGTTCCTCCTCCTCCTTTAATCAGTTCCACTCTGTTATTGCTGGCCCCGGGCTGTTTACCTCTGCACTAAACTGCTTTCACAAGGCTGAGACCAAAGCCTGCTCAAATGTCTGTTAGACCCTTTAAAAACCTCCGTGGATGCTGGTCTGACCTCTTGCCTGTTGTTGCCATCATTATGGAATCAGTGTGCGCTGATCTGGCGTTCTTCGCACCTTCTAAAGCCAGGAATCACTTTTCCCTCTGAAGTTACTCGACCACTTCTTGAAAGGTTAAGTGGTAAATAGGGGGCTCTTACAGCAGCAGAAGGCAGGGCAGACTGGGAGAGACAGGCCAAACCGCAGACCTGGAGGACATTAGGGGCATATATGAAGGCTATGACAGATATAAGCTGAGGACAGACATGCTCACGAATGCACCACGCTTGATGTACTATTTGCTCTGGAGGTTGGAAGAAGAAAGGAGCATTTCCTGCTGTTGGCAGCTGGGAGTGATTTAGTGACATTAGTAAAAGCCTGTACTGGTAAATGTCTTTTCTCAGACAGAGGTTCAGAGGGCCATGTAAACTCATAATGTGCCCTAACCCTCCCTACTCGGAGTCATCTGCTGTTTGAAAGAACAGTCTAGCACTATATAAATGTGCTCCTAAGATGTAACCTTACAAGTGTTTGGTTTGATTAAACTTTTCTGTGTGGTTTTAGTAACACAAGAAATAAAAATAAGTTTGTATAATTCTCCCCAAAAAACATTACACAAGTCAACATAATTAGCACCTATTAGCAGAGTATATTCAGATGACTTATTTTGAGTAACTGTATACCTGTATGGTTACTATTCATTTAGTGATATTCAGAATACAGAATTAATTCTTAAAAGCAAAGGAATACATTGTGGTATTTGATCGTACAAGTTAGACTGCCTTGGGTTAAGCGTGTGTGTAATTTTTCCTTCTGTAATGATTGATAAATAAATGCATAGTACATAGTGAAAAAATGCCGCCTTTTTACACAATAATGTGGGGCAACTCCATCTGAAAGTAGGCTACTCATTCACAATACTCCTATCGAAAGTAATGAAATATGTTACAAAATGCATTTTAAGTGTTCTGTAACTAAATACTGTAGTGTCCTTCCCAACAGTGCTAATTAGTTTAAACATTTTTAATTTATTTAAGTAAACCGCTAATAAAAACAATTATTAAGCAATGTATTACGAATAATGTGTGTTATATATATTATAGTGTTTCATATTTTTATTGCTTTACTGTAGTGAGTTCATTAACAAATTATACATTTTGTTGTTTGCAATAAACTAAATGGGAAGCATAAAAACAAGTCTGTTCAGTCATTTACATTGAATTTGTCTCAACCCACTCTGACAGCCTGGAAGCCTGACATGCCTGTGAACAGTGGGGAAGTGGCATTCTTTCAGTGTTGTGGAATAACATAAATTAAAGGCAGCGGCAGCAGGGCAATGGCAACAAGTTATCACGTATCAGACATGGGGACCCTCCTCTTTCATGCTGTGTCTGTTGATTGTCTCATTCTGCAGGTTTGTAATTATGGTTGGAAGCGGCTGGAGCCAGACGATCCACAGGGTCCCACCGGGGAACAAAGGGGGTCTGCGGAGGCCAGGTCAAGGAGCACCGTGAGTGTACAGAGCCCACTCAGACATGGATACACGGCAGCGCTCTGGAAATGGCATCAACATTGCATTACTCAGGAATTTATGCTAAAGCTGACTATGCATTTAATGTCACAGGCAGCATTCCAGAAATACAGCATTTGTGGTTAACCATAAGAACATGATGTATTGGAGTTTTTATCCCAGAAAATTGCGATCATGAAAAGAATTTCTTTTTTACCTAAACAAGTGAAAGCAACAAGTCAGTCATTCGTCTGCCCTCTTGCCCTGTCAAGGCAGCTGTTGTGTTGGACTATAACATTATCATTGAAGTCAAAAGGAATATTTCAACCATTATAAAATGATCTATTTGTGAGTTTCAGATTCCTGTTATATGCAACATTTTGAGGACTTTTTTTCCAGTTCAACTGATGCAATCATTAGTTTTAAATTATTAATCACTATGGTAACGGTCTAGATTTTTTCTCCCATAGATTGATTTTTTTGTTGATCATAAACACACTACCATTTTTTAACTTCTTAAAAGTTAAAAACTAGGACTGCTATAATGTATTCCTGTAAAAAAGTTATTTCTACTCTCGATGGCATTAACTGTTAGTAACATGCATTATATGTACCGGTATATACCTTATTGACATATCCAGACAGTATGTTTTTCTGTATGCTCTTGTGATGTAAATACATAGAGAGGCCACATCCTTCTTTAATCAGGATGAAAGCTGGGGCTGCAGAAACCGGATCTGTGTGTAGCAGCTCTCCATCAGAGAGCAGCAGGAGCCTCCCTTTAACCAGAGCATCAGGACAGATGGGACCATGACACGCAAACTCAGACTACAGCATTGAACACATTTAAGTACATGAGTTTAGTTTCATCCAGTCTCTAAATTATTATGGATGGGAAAATAAGAACCCATTTGTTGTGTTAAAGCCCTCACTGAGAAGTGTGTATGGGCCAGGATCATTTGTAACACCTGTATTCCCTGTAGCGCTGCCTGTCATCTGCGTTTCACTCAAGTGCTTCCCACTGAGTTCATTGAGAGGATGGCTCTGTGATGTATTCTGTTGTACTGAGGGCAAAGGTGAAAGGTTAGGGGTACTCCAGCTGGTAAACAGGGCTGTGGTGGACCCCAGTGAGAAGCCATTCAGTGGCTGTAGAGGGGAGCGTAGTAGGGGACCCTCTTTTTTGTCTTGTTTGATTTTTGTCCGAGGCCTACTTCCTGTGCACTGCCATGATCCATCCACTCTCTGATGTTAGAAGAAACTGCAGTTTCACTCTTCACTCTGTCTCCAACAGGGGCCAGTAATTAATGAGGCACATGTGCCAAGTGCTGGCATGATTTTGTCTTTAATTTAACAGAGTTTTCCAAAACATTACTTCTCCCAGAGTGGAAAATGTATTTAATGAGAAACACAAAACACAGTAAATAGCCATTAAGCTGAGTGTAACAGCTCCCACATGTTTACTGAGTTTATGAGGGGTGTGATTGAGGAGGATAATGGAGCGAGGCGTGTTTGTGTGAGAGAGAGGAGGACCACCTGAAAGTGACGCTTTGTCCTGCTTTATATTGTTTTATGATTTAATCTGACAGGAATGGTGCGCAGTAACTGGTCTTGTGCATGTCCTGCATCATATGTCAAATCACAATAAGATATTTTAGTAGTTGTTTTTTTTCCACAAAAAATATCCCCAAAAAAAATCCTGGATCCCTTGTTTGAATTTTGGACTGTGTGGATCCCTGATATGATATTAAATTATACAAAACAAATAAGTGCTTGTACAAATGAATGCTCACTTTTAAAGTGTACATAAATAAACAGACAGTGTTTAGACAGTTTTATATATCCAGGATTGGTGTGATTGTATTTAAAATGAATAGTCTTTATTAATAGACCCAGCTGTACGCAGTAGTATGTATCAGCAAGTTAAATGTTGGTCTGCAGTTGTCGCACAGATGACTCCCTAATTGTTTAGTGTGGCTGATGCTCTGACAGCTCCTGTGCTGAGCAGGCCTGGTCACAACACTTTATGTTTCACTCTTTGTGGAGGTCCTTCCCCCTCACCCTGTAATTCATGCGGTTAAGCTGCACTCTGAGCCGTCTAATGTGTGTTTAATGGCTCTCCGTGAAGCATCAATTAACTTAATTGTAGATCATTGAGTTAATTTTAGTGATTTAAGAAAACCCCAGTTTTGCTTAATGTTGTGAGTGTGACAGGATATGGTGAAGGCTGTGGTAAAGACAGAGCAGCGGTTTGCCTCAAATAAAGTGTGGCACTCTGGGACCACTGCTTTGGGATTAACTCAAACGTTATTGTGCAAGTTTGGAAAAGAGACGTTTTTGCCGAACCTCTTGAAAAGA
The DNA here is from genome assembly GCA_019594935.1 of Periophthalmus modestus. Classification (NCBI taxonomy): domain Eukaryota; kingdom Metazoa; phylum Chordata; class Actinopteri; order Gobiiformes; family Gobiidae; genus Periophthalmus; species Periophthalmus modestus. The sequence goes on from JAIEZT010000441.1 coordinate 28,666,368, forward strand.
CATTATAACTTATGTTACGTAATGTTATATTATATATCTAGTTATATTCGCGTAGAACACCCAGCACCTATACTTCATTGATTTATTCATAATTGTAGTATTTGCATATCATAATTGTAGTATTTGCATGTACTAATATAGAAATGCATATAAAAAGTAAATTGGGAATGGAGTCAAATATTTTGTTTTGTGGTTTCCTTCTAAATTGTTACAAGCTGTGGCATTTAGAGCATGTTCATTGTCCCTGGGGCATAAATCATGGTTTAGTGCTCCATTCAAATAGATACAGACAAACCAATTTATTCTTGGCTCCTCGTTTGTTTTAGGGTGGTGACAGTGTGTTGCATGTCCCTGTCAAGTGCTGATTATTTTGTTCTTTTTAGTTGTAGACAAAATTGGGCTGGTTATCATCTGCCGGTTTCATTTGGGTGGAACTGTGTATTCATTCCCTGATGCCAAAACCCCAACGGTACTTTTAAATGGTCAGTGTTTAGGCCAAAACTGTGTCCATATTAACACAATAGAGCTTTTCATTCAAAGTAAATACACATATAAACATACACATCTAACCTTGGTAAACAACTGTGTGTGTGTTTTAATATCCAGCATGCTTTAAAATGTGAATAGCAATAGATAGATATTTTTACTAGATCGATAAACAGATATTTATGTTACTTATTCATGTTTTAATCCCATATTACACAGTGTTTCTGTGTTCATTTTGATGTTATCTTGTGGTTAACCTGGTTTGAGTTGAAGGCCTATGTACTTACGACTCTTCTCTCGTTTCACCATAAGATGTTTATCACCAGTACTCCATTGAAATCCTCCAAAACATATTTTCAGAAAACTAATTATCTATTTTCCCCCAAAACATAAAGCAATTTCCCTTTTGTCAATGCTATGTTCACCAGTGGAGGAGTACGACCGGACGGCTGCCTGTCACACATGGATCTGATCGGGTGAGGGCAGATAACAGCAGACAAACTGGAGCCATCCTTTGAACGCGGCATGACGGGTGACGTATCAGACTCTCACTGTGTAAGATCTGTGTGTGTCAAAAGCTCCAGACTTGGCATGAAACTCTTCTGTATTTGCACATTTTTTCGTTCGTGACTTTTCCTGATGATATCGCTTTTGTGCTGGTCTCAATAACCGTGCTGGCCTGGCTGTTGTCTCTAAACAAGAATATATTGAGCTATAACAGTTTTCAGTGACTCAACACCAAAGTTATGACACGTTTGTAGATAGAGCTGTGATAATACAGTTTGTTTGTGAGTTTTACATTAGTGTAGACGGTGTAATTACAGAAGAATTTAATAATTCTGTCTTTATTTAGAGGGAAATACAGATCATAAATTTTGTTCTAGGGAAGAGATTTCCACTTGGGGTCTCCTAGTCTTCACATTGGGTCCACAGGGGTTCATAAAATAGAGCTGACTGCTTGAATGATAATGGGATAGCATGCTAAATGCTTCTATCAAATATTTTATGATTACTTTTCTATAACTTATTTATGAAACAAACAATTTTGGCTGTTCCTTGGAAGACAGTAGTTTGTTTGTTATGAGGAGAAGGATGTTTAGGTCGCTAATGTAACCATTCGGGATCATGAAGCAGAGGAGGTTATGGGAGTAATACAAATTAATTGTTAATGAGGCTTGTATGATGAATTTTGCTGGTGAATTTTATATTTCTGTGTGGGTGTGTTACACTATTGTTGTGATTTTTATGTTTTCTCTGGATATTTTACTGATTTTACAGAATACTTTTTTCAGTGCATTGTTTTTAATTTAAAATCACTAAACTGAGTATAAAATAAATCACAAAATGAATACAGGTGCTGTATTTTTCAACTGGTTAATTGCTGATAATGCAAGATGTAATGATGCTCATTGTAAATTTCAGTATCAAGTGTACTTAAGTATAAATGGCATATGCTGCTTAACGTCTCAGTAGAAGAGATGCTGTGGATATGCAGGGCAACTTGCCCATATGTGTGTCATGATTCATGAACGACGTTACAGATGTTAAAAATATTACATAATACATTTTACACTTTTGGGTTTTTTTTTTCACTTATATGGGACTTGCATTACTCTGCATTGATGTTATGCCATCTAGAGAGTGCAAAGGTCAAACACATAATCTGTAACTTTTATTGCGGGAACTTTGGTCTCTCCTGACCAGCTGAACTGATCATTTCTTGTTTTGATCTAACAGCAAAGAGACGCCATGCTCAGGTCAGATGTATTCAGGCTTTTGTAATTCCATTTTATGTATAACAGAAATACACAACACTAACCTCTATTGTTTCTTTTATAGGACTTCTGTGTTAGTGTTTTTTGTGCTAACCAATGGCATCACAGCGAAGCCACTAAAACCGTGGGTAAGTGTTCACTACTGTGGAAAAACCACAACTAAGAGTGGATATTATTTTGTTACCCTTTTGTCCTTTTCTACCTCAAACAAAACTATAAGTAAATTATAGTGTGTTTGTAATTTCTTCTTTATGTGGCAATGGCCATTAAAAGTAATAAATCTAATAATATATTATAGGGGTTCCCAAACCTTTCAGGCAGGGACCCCCAAAATAGCCATGCAACCAACTTGGGGTCTCCATTGTAAAATTACATTTACAGCTGTATTAATTTTAAGAGGCAAAACATGTTAAATCAGGTTTACTGGTGTTTATTATAGTAGTTGTATAATTTACTGTGTTATATGATCTAATTTTCCTAAAAGATACTGGTTATAATAAAAAAAAAAAACCTAAAAAAACAAATAGAATACAGTAAAATCATTTTTTGCTATAAATACAAATCATCTCGTGATCTGGGGGGGTCCTCACCCCCATTTTGGAAACCACTGATACATAGACATATCTTTGTACAATAATGTGGTATTTAAGAGTAGTATTTCTGCAGTATTTTTTAAATTAAACTTGAGTTGTGTTGAAGAGAATATTCACAAATGTTGAGTATTTGTCTGCTATAAAATAATAACTTTTATATTACTTGACATTTAAGGATGAACTTGGCAACGAAGCAGTCCAAAAGGGTTGGGTGTAAGTTGCCTTTTACACAGTAAAATAAACTGAAATCTTGTTTGCTTTGACATAGGCTATTCACTGTCATAATATTTTTACAGATCCATTGATGACAAAGGTATGGCCTCCTGGGGAGTAGAAGTGGAGCCTCCTGAAGACATGGATGAAACCAGTTTTGACATTGACCCCAGTATGAAAATCTGGAAGAGTGTGGAAAATGAAGGCAAACAGTACCAAATGGCTGAAGAAGATTTGGATGATCTCCAACATCCCTCAACAAAGGACCTTGTTAAAGTCTATGAAGAAAACATTCAGGATGCCCTCCCTGCTGCTGAAGTGCACCTAAAAGATATCACAGGTAATGAAGAAACAGACTTAGAACATCGGCGGTATACAGAGCCTGAAGAAGACCTGGATGAGCTTTACCACAGTGAGCAGGAGTTGGACCAGTATTTAGCGCCCCTAGTGGTGGGCTTTAAAGGTTATCCGGTGGTCCGTCCAGTTTACTCTGAGCCAGAGAAAGATGAAGACCACTTGTACCATGCTGATGTTGACACTAGCATACAGCTGATTTCACTGGAGCCTGAAGCAATGGCAGAAAATCAGGGAAGGCTTTACCTGGAGCCAGAAGAAGACATGGATGATATTTATCATAAAGACGTCCCAGAGATGACCCCCTTTAACAGTGAGCTGCAGCCTGCTGCTGTGGACTGGCCCGCTCAGAAGAAGCACACTGAGCCCGAGGAAGACTTGGATGCCGTTTATCATTGGTGAATTCACTAAATCACGTCAGATGTCATGTAACACTGTCTTAGTTTGAGCTAAATCAGCAGTTATGCAGTGTTTCATTGAATCAGTTTATTTCAATAAAGTCACAAAAATCATAAAGCACATAATTGAATGCTATTTTGTAAATACAACTTTTACAGTAACTGAATGCAACTCATGCAATTAAAATAACCACAAAATTACGAGCATAAACATCATTTTGTCAAATGATTACTAATTATCAAACTAGTTCTTCTGCAGAAAGAACTCCCTTTTTCAGTATAAGATTTCCATACAAAGCTGTTTCACTGTAAAATAGAAACATTATCAACAAAAACAATGAAATTATTTGAAATATAAAACTAGGCCTATAATGCAGAGATAATAGAAACACACACCCTGTTGCAACAACTGCAAAGGCTTTTTTTGCTCTTTCATAAAAAGCAAAGCGCTCAACTTGCTCAAGATTACTCTACAAAAGATCAGAAGATTAAGTTATTAAAACTTTCACCACATGTTTGTTATTTTATTTTACCTCAGCACTGTTAAGGCACAGGATGTGTGAGTATGTGTCCCACACAGGGACAGGTAAACCTTTTTTTTTGTCGCTATCCACCAGGTCCATCACTGCAGCCTGAACAGATAACATCAGTTAGATTAAAAAAAAAAAAAAAAAGCACATTAGAAATCAGAGCAAGATTATGGGGGTCTACAGGAGAGGGGACATATGTGTCTAGTGGCATCAGTTTCAAAATAGCCTCCAATAGTTGTGGGATTCCCAAACCTAAAGAAAAAAGCAACATATATGAATTGATGAAATTGTTAGAGTTTTAAAGTCATCTCACCATCAGCTCTGATCTCTTTTGGACCCTGGGCACAAATTGAAGATGTTGGAAAGTTGGCATCAGCGAGGACTATAAAACAGGGCACCAGATGAATTATATTTTTGTGGCCACAGGCTACTAGTGTCTGCATTACACACATTTGTACCGAGTTTGAGTCGCCAATAGAAACAGTTGACAGATGCTCTTTGTACTTGGCACTGAGCCTTTCTATAACACAAGCCTATCCTTTTTAGAAATGTGAACCAGTCAAACCTTACCAAGCTCGTCCCCGTGTCCCATTTTAGCCAGAGCATAGAGCAGCTCAGGGGACAGAATATGAGGGACTCCTTTCAGCACAACCATGATGTCTGCACCAAACTGCGGAAATAAAGATTGTTACAGAGCGAGAGATACATTTATCCAACTTCCGCATTCGCTCCAAAGACATTAAGCACAAAGAAGAAAAACATGGCCTGATCGTTGGTTGAGTTTTGCGCACAGTGAGTGTCTGTTGCGTTCATTAATAGGCTGTATATGGGCTGATAATTTTGCTGTGACCCATTTCATTGGACTGTTCCTGAGTCATTTTATAGCAGAGTGGTGTGTGAAATAAAAGCTCGTGAATGATCGGCTGCGTTTGATATAATGCGTCTCTAGTCGAGGTTGTAGTCCATTTCTGATGCATATTTTCCCTTTTCTCATGAAGCCGCCGCTGAGCAGAGAAAAGGCCCCTCTGGAGCCAGGCCTGTCTGCAGGACTGACAGCCCCATTCTGCTCCCTGGACTCACGCTGCTTCTCTTTATTTGAGGTTCTTTAAATGAGTTTATCACGCCATAAGGCTCTGCGCTGCCAAAATGTAACGTTTTGCCCCCTTTGTGTGCGCAGTGAGTCTACATTTATTATTTTGACCTTTCAGTAGCCTCAGAGTGGGACTCTCGTCGCTCTCTGAAGAAGACTTTTGTTCTTCCCTGCAGTGAGAGGAGAGCATTTTTTCTCTCCTTCCTTTAAAGTCTGTTCCAGGGGGCAGACAAGAAAGCAAGATCTAAGGAAATATTGAAAGAAAATTAAAATCAATTAGGCCATGGCCTTGTGAAGTATGTGGCGCTGTCCTGTGAAGATCAGAAATAAAGGTGCCCCGAGCTGACTGCAGATGCGGGACAAAGGCAGGCACACAGGAGCCAAATTTGTTCTGGACTGTTCTTTGAAGTAGAGACTACAGTTTTGAAGGACTAAATATTATGAATAGCCAAAAAGGTTAGAGTAAAAGTAGGTCTATAGGCTCACTCAGAACAGTTGCAGCTTCCGTTAAAGGCCTTCATAATCCCATTCACATTAATTGGAATTAAGTAATTTGAATAAAATTGTATACTAAGGATTTATGGTTTATCTGGTTATTTTAGCCTTTTAGGAGGTTTAAACAATTATATGTATACTTTTGGAGAAAGCGTCTCTGCACAATGTAACGTTGCTATTTGCGCACCCATAAACTGCGCACCATGCGCCACCTGGGCCTACTGCAGTCCATCAGCGCCACCTGGCGGCGATGCAGAAATATTACAGATTTATCAGTCAGAAAATACATACATGTAATCAACTATATAGGTTTATTTCGGAAATATATATACAAAAGGCAAACATATTGTGTAAATTAAAAAGCAAATTAATTTCATCTTTTTGTACAAAAACTGTTCTGATGTGTCCCACATCCAGAGGCCATGAAGAAATGCATCACATTGTATCACAACTAAAACTCACACATTCTGTTTTGTAATTAATCAGTAATGTTTGAATTATGCAGAAAATCACATTTCAGTCAAGAGCGCTCTCTGAAGTTTAATTATCTTGGAAACTTGCTTTTCTCTTCTCTACAAATGCAGTCATACCCTCTTTACGATCATCCTGAAACAAAAATCTCAATGTCAGTAACACTTACTACAAACAGTAAGACCATTTCTGACTTACTGTAGCAAATGTTGCATGGAATAACCGCTTTTCTAAACGATTGCCTTCAGCCAAAGTCAGTTCAAAAGCTGAAAAAAAATATAATAATAATATTATTATAATATCATCATTACAGTAAAGTATTTTTTCTTGAAGCACTATTTTGACTGATATTTAAATACAAACCAGCATTGACTGCCTCTTTAGCCATGGCAGACACAAGCTTGGAATTAGCTGCAATTTTTTCACCACATTTAACAGCTTCTGGCACCAGCTGATCCACCGGAAGAACTTTACTCACCAAACCTAAAAAACACAGAAATGGTCTAAAACCTGGGATCCTACTGCGGTTTGAAGGTTACAGTGACGCAATTCTCTACCAGACTGTTTTGCTTCTTGTGCACCGATTCTGTCTCCTGTCAGTACCATCTCCATAGCAAGAGACTTTCCCACTGCACGGGTCAACCGCTGAGTCCCTCCAGCACCTGCAGAAAGGCACAAATACATCCAATGACTTCTGCAAGTTCACATTGTACTACTCTCAATGTCAGTGATATTTACCAGGAATAGTTCCCAAAAGAATCTCTGGTTGGCCAAACTGTGCCTTTTCTCCAGCGTAGATGATGTCGCACATCATTGCCAGCTCACAACCTCCACCCAGCTAAAAGGAAACAAAATTATATGAATATAAGGCCACGAGGGACTGTGTGCTCACAATAAAATAAGACTAGTGGGCGATATTTATATAGCTTCCCAAGATCTATAATCAGAATATATATTGGCATTTCAAACAGAAATGTCATAAAATGTGTCTTTAAATGCAGTAGTTGAGATTTAGTACCAGACAAATGTGAAAGGACTACAAAGTGACCCAAAATGCACAAATATCACCTTTATACCCTTGTTTGAAAGATATTTTTTCAACTGTTTTATTTAGTATCTTTTTATATAAATGATACACCAGATATGCAAAATGTGACTCATATTCAAAACAAGATTCACAATATTATTTATATTTTTTTTGCATTTATCGATGAGTAATACAGATAATGTTTTTCTCTGCATTCTTGGGTCACCAGCATAATTTTTAACCATCTCTTCTGTCACAACTGCTGTTTTCATTTATGTGGGATATGTACAAACTACCGTATTTTCCGGACTACAAGCCGCTACTTTTTTTTCCAGCTTTTAACCACTGCGGCTTAAGGTGCAGTGCGGCTTATACACTTTTTTCCCCGTGGCGCTAAAAACATTTTGCCCAGCAACAGTAAACATAAAAGTGAAAAGAGTGGATGTTGCTCGTTGCCTTGCAGTCAGTGTGACTGAGGTAAAACAAATACTGCACCTGAATGAACAGCAGCTCAGGTCACAACACAAGAGACAACTGTCCCTGCGCCAACAACAGCACCACTCACATTTTACCACTGGGTTTAATGTTTGTGCCAAGCGCAGTGTATTTTCTTATCGGGAACAGAAGAAACTGCAGCCTCCGTGCATAAAGTTGACACCAAACACATAATGTGAACCTAACTCCGGCAAAAAACTCCTCCTCGGTCTTTACGTAAAGGTGTAATTTCAGGTAAATGTGGTGTATGCATGTGGAGCGCGTGCATAAAGCTCCATAATCCTCCTCCTTCACTCAGGTGACCCCACAGGAAAATCTAAATCTAGTAATTTATCAAAACAAAAAGCACATGCTCCGCAGCGCTGCATTTTGTATTAATCCCAGAAGAGAAAACAAAAGTGAAATTTAAGTGCGTCCATGTGAGCTTCAGCTGTGCGCGCGCTCTTGAACGTTTTCTCCTGTACAGGAGACGCGGCACCTCCTTTAGCCAAACAGGAAGCAGAACACTGCACCTCCTTTAGCCAAACAGGAAGCAGAACACTGCACCTCCTTTAGCCAAACAGGAAGCAGAACACTGCACCTCCTTTAGCCAAACAGGAAGCAGAACACTGCACCTCCTTTAGCCAATCAGGACGCAGAACACGGCACCTCCTTTAGCCAATCAGGGCGCAGAACACGGCACCTCCTTTAGCCAAACAGGACGCAGAACACGGCGCCTCCTTTAGCCAATCAGGACGCAGAACACGGCACCTCCTTTAGCCAAACAGGACGCAGAACACGGCACCTCCTTTAGCCAATCAGGGCGCAGAAGACGACACCTCCTTTAGCCAATCAGCACGCAGAACACGGCACCTCCTTTAGCCAATCAGGGCGCAGAACACGGCACCTCCTTTAGCCAATCAAGAAGCAGAACACACTGCACCTCCTTTAGCCAATCAGCACGCAGAACACTGCACCTCCTTTAGCCAATCAGGACGCGCCTGCATACACTGTAAAAAAAAAAGCATGCAAAACTGCACGAGCGGTCCGTCGCAAATGAATGTTTTTGAGCTAATTTTTCATATTACTACGTGGGATACCTGCGGCTTATCGTGCAGTGCGGCTTACAGATTTTTTTCCCCCCTAAAATTAAAGCATGCGGCTTTTAATCAGGTGCGCTCTGTAGTCCGGAATTTACGGTACTAGCTTTACAAATCCCTAACTCTTTCAATTGTAAATACTATGAAAGGTTTGAACTCGCTTACAGCAAACCCATTGACCGCAGCAATAACAGGCTTCTTCACTGTTGATACTCTATTCCAGTGTGCCAGGAAGTTCCCCCCATAACACTCCTGAAAAGTTCGGTTTTGCATCTCCTTAATGTCAGCTCCAGCTAAAATGAAGATGAAAATGTTACTGAAATCAAAATGTATTTTTAGAAATAAGTTGAGGGAAAAAAACTTACCTGCAAATGCCCTTTCATTGCCTGTAATAACAATAGCTCCAACGCCATTGTCGGCTTCAAAATTGTCCAAGGCATGGCCCACTTCCCTCATCAGACCATCACAGAGCGCGTTCAAGGCTTTGGGTCTGTTCAGCTGGATGAAACCAACATTCTTCTTCTCTCCTCGTTTTTCCACTACAATGTATTCATACTGACCACCTGTGCCAAAACAAAGTAATAATCAACTCTCCAAGCATTTCATTGCATATCAGTATAATCCCTCAGTCATCCAAGTATGATCTATAGTAAAAGAAATTTTCAAATCTGTCAACTGGACAGTCGTCTTACATCTCCTGCAACTTTTTGTCCAGTTAACAGATTAGAATTTCATTACCATTATATTGTATAATTATTATGAACTTGTAATGTGAGGAGAGGCTAGCCAGTGTTGAAGTTATCTAAAACACATCTTACAATCATTTACTCTCCAAGTGAAAGGTCAAGGGTAGCCACTGAGATAACTCTGCAGTGCCCCCTATCATCTTGAAAACATTCTACAGGCTACAGTAGTTAATTGGTCCTGTACTTGATGTCAGTGGTGGAATGTAACAAAGTAAAATAGTAAAGTACTGTACTTAAGTAAAGTATACATACCTAAAATTTGTACTTAAGTAAATTTTGAAGGGAATACTTTTTACTTTTACATCACTACATATGAGAGGAGGTACCTTATTTTTCAGTCCTATTCAAAAATGTAGTGTAGAAAGTACAAAGTATTTTATTATGGCTGTTTGAAAGCTGCTGAAAAGGCTGCGGGGTTATTTTTTTTTATCAAGTTCCTAATTTGAGCAAACAAAAATATACAAATAAAAACAGCTAGAAAAAAAACTAATCAATTCAGTTGTTTGCTGATCAAAACTCACAAAATAGTACAAATCTTTATCAGAATCACATTTGAAGCTTCATTAGATCTCAAAATCTATGTGCAATACCTTTTTACTCTTTAACTACATTTTAAACGGGTAGTTTTAGATTTTCTAATGTGATATTTTTACTTGAGTTTTTTTTTCAATTTTTTTGGTATCTGTACTTTTTACTCAAGTGATAAAATTCACTACTGCTTGATGCTACCACGGCTTGATTTAATAAAAATTAAACAATGATAAACTACAACTTCACAATCACAATTAAATAGAGTCTTTAACCAACATTTTTACACTGTAGTTTATGTATTAAGAATTAATCAAAAACTTTCCTAGAGTTACTAAAGTGTCATGTAATTAAAGAACGCTAAAATAAAATAGTTAATGCACGGATGTTCATTAAAGATAATTAACTGCTGTTCAGTAAATCTGCATCCTTAATTTACCAAAACAGTCTCCCAGTGACCCACAGTGAGTGACTTTGTGGCAGGGCCATGCTCAAAATGCAATACAAACACACGCAAACACAGACCTGAGCTGCAGAAACGAGCCGCAGACAGGGCACCCGGCGCAGTTTTGCACGGTCTGAGGAGCTGAGCCGCACTTCTGCACAAAAAAGCCATCACACAGACACAAGAGACGACAGATGAGTGGTGCTACAAATGGCTCCTTGCTTCTTTAGTTCACGCTGTATTTTCTTCTTTGCAATTTTCACAGTAGTTCTACATCTAGTGGCAATGCTCATAGCCGCCCCCTAGAGACTGCAGGTGGAATAGCACTTAGTGAAGCTGAACCCTTTTATGTTTTTCATTTTCTAATCGCATTATTGGCAATTTGTACAAATTGGCAACAATATTATAACACCACAAAAGCTTCACTGGTCTGGTCAATGCCCCGTGAACCCGATCAGTTGATTGTGCGGTTTCACGGCGCGCTCCAGGGGACGCCTGCGTGAACGCGCCTTTTTACGGTCGCGTGTCTCTGAACAGCATCTCTGAACTGAAGCCATAGAAAAGGAAGAAAATAATAGTCATCGATTAGAGGTTAGTACATTATAGATGCCATAATAAAAGACGGTATAAATTAAATGGGTGGGCAGCGGCACGTTAAGGTTGGGCTAATTATTGGCTTGAAACAATTAAGCTATTTGGACATTTAAATCAGCTTGAGTTGCAGTCGTGAAATGCTTTGGCATCTCTTAGACCTGTCATGTCTTTAGACCACAATAGCTTGTTGATAAGGATGTGTAACCTAACACATTTCAAAAGCTTTATACCCAAAATAGGCTTTTCATCCCTGATGCTGACTATTGAGTCGTTTTTGTTGTTATGTTATGGCCCAGGCCTGCAGCTGCTATTGCTATTATAATACAACTGCATTTATAGTTATTATGAGTCAATGGCTAATCGTCCTAGTGCTCATGTTCAAATGATTTATTACTTAACCTGCAGAAAGGTTATCCACACAGTTTATGTGGGTGCGTTTATTTCACCAGTTCCCATTCTGTTTGCAGATGTTGGGGATGAACCAGCTGGCTGCAACATGCTGGATCTGCCTCCTGTTCTGTGCTTTCCTGTGTGACCCTGTCCTGTCCAAAGGAGGCCGAGGAGGGTCCAGGGGGTCGTCCCGAGGGTCTCCTTCTCGTAGCTCTACCTCTGGCAGCTACAGGGCGGGGGGCCCCTTTGGTGGGACCCGGTCCCGCTTCAGAGCGGCAGGCCGATCGTCCCCGGTGCGGGTGGCGGCTGCAGCAGCAGCAGGAGCAGCAGTGGCTTTAACAGCAGATGGTTGGTATGCCTCCGCCTATCGCCGCAGCAACGCAGACAGCTCAGAGGAAGAGCTGGAGTACTACAACAGGACAAACTACTTTGATGCACAACTGTCAGGCTCCTGTAAAAGTGCATACTCTCTTCCTCAGATGGTGTCTTTTGTTGTTGCTGCTCTTTTCACTTTAAACAGGCTCTTCCATGGCACTGCACTGTAGAAATGTTTTACAGGTTGTGACTGTTTTGATGAAGATCAGGACCCCTCTGTCTACCCTGTGTCTTTACCTTGTGCTGGAAAAACTGTTGAAGTGGACAATCACAAATATGTGAACTGATCACTGTACTTGTACTGTATACATTATGTATCTGTTCCAACTGCCAAATCTGCATTACCAGCACTGTATGCAACGTGCCATAAAAAGACACTTGCACCTTCACCTACATTGTTTTTATAAAAATGAAGGTGCCAAATTCAAATACTGTATAGATCTGTACATAGTTATAGAAATATAAAGCTGCTAAATAAACATATTTTCATCATATTAAAAAAAAAAACAGTGCCATACTGTGTAAGAATTCACAGAAACAAAAATATAATCCCTGTTTAGGAGCTGTCCCCGCATCCTCTACATTTTGTTGTGATACACCAAATGCTATTATTTTATTATTATTTTTTCTTTAACAAGTAGAGATATACAAAAAAAATGATTTTACACACTGTATTTCCATTAAAATCAAAATGTATTTCTTGTTCAAATGGAAGATAAGATTTAAGTTTATTGATTCAACCTATTTATACATGTCTTTTACTTGTCTTCACTTTTCTGAAGTGACTTGAGCTTTTTTACCTGCTGAGACACTCAGGTGCAACACTGTTTTCATATTTGTATGCACTTGAATATTTGCAAGAGCACTTCTGTAAATATATCTATGTAAAAACTATTCTCTTTACACATTATCACTAAATTAAAGGCTATACCTCAATGAACTGTAGTTTAATTCCTTTATTTACAGTTGTGCAATTAGGAGTGTTTTTCAGTGGTTTGGCTCAGTCTAGCATCACTCGTCCAAGTTCTCCTTTTCTAAACGCTCGGATGAAATCATATGCTGCGGCACTGTAGTTTGGGACAGTGATGGTCACGTTTCCTGTGGATGTTTAAAAAAAAAAAAAAAAAAAAAAGAAACTTTATACAGTGTATTAATTATGGTATATAATTGTGACAAGGACAATATTCCCTTACCTACTCCTGTAATGGCTTTAACTCTTTGAGTCTTTCCAAGTTTTACTGATATACGCTTAAGAACATGTTGGATGTCATCGCAAGGCTCTTGGAGGTCATATCTTTCCACATAGCTGGACATAAAAGTGTGTAAAACACTGTCAAAATACATGTACATTGAGTTTTACAGAAAAGAAACTAACTTGAACTTTTGGAGACGGTTCAAAGAATAGAGCAAGTAATCCGCAATAATTTCTTCTCCAACTAAATGGTCCAGTATAGTACCTGAATATGAGCAAAAAGTGTTAAAACAAAAGACAAAATACATAAATATATAATTTATGTAATGTGTTTACTGCAAAGCATGTCACTTGCCACATAAAGCCAACTTCATTCCTGTTTCAACGTCATTTATTTTAGGAGGCAAGACCCCTGGAGTGTCTAACAAATGCATTAGTGGCCGTTCACAAACCTACAAAATATAGTTTAAATTAAAATCCATGTATTTATTTATATTTCTAGACACATGGCTGCATTAAACCTGTATTTTAGTCAGAACTGCTTTAGTTATGCCTGGCTCTCCTCCAACTCGAGATGCACGGCCTGAGAGAAGAAAACACATCAACTAAAAAGAAACTACAGGTGTGTTTATTTTTGTACATTTAATTTCATTTTTATGTTACCTTACCTTTCTTTAAATATGTTCGTCTCAATGAGTTAATAAGAGATGACTTTCCCACATTGGGAACTCCAATAACCATTAAACAATAATCTAGATTCTGCAGGAATAAAACAAAAAGCATTTGAGAAATAAAATCTTCTATAAATCTTTCTATAAATGTCTTGTACAATTACCTCATCTCTGTTGAAACGAGGATTGTTTTCAAGAATTTCCATTACCTTTGGAACCAACTACAGACATATAGTACAGTAAAAATATAGCATCTGTTGTATAGATAATAACAACATAGATTAATAATAGGAAAAAAGGTTAAATAACCTTTTTAACATTTTCGTCTCTTTGTTTTAGACAGTCTGTGAAAAGAACTTTTTGGATTCCATTACTGTGCAGCCGGTCATATATTTTCTGTACACATAAATGCATTATTGGATTATTAAGCATCGCATGCATCTGAAATATCTGTGGCCAACACCTGAAATATTTGTATCCATCAGACCTTTTTCTGCGACATGTCAGCTAAATCCATCTTGTTCAAGACAAGGAGGTGTGGCCTGACAGCCAGGGTCTCTTGAAACACTGGGTTTCTCCCAGAAAAGGGAATGTGGTTATAGTCAAAGAATCAAAAATGAAAAGGTTTTCGTAAACACAAATCAAATAAATCATACTTTGTCTATAGAGATGCACAGGAATGAGGATATTCTGGCATCGTGGATTTCTATAATGCAGTCTACATTCTTCAGGTTGGCTCTCATCTGCTTCAACCCTGAAACAAAACACACTGTTTGTACAGAATTCAGCTGAAGCTTTGTTTTTAAGTTGTTTGACCTTTTGCCATGTGTCCCGGGAACCAGTGCGCCACGTCCCGTCCACCGAAGTCAAACACACTCCTGAAACTGCCATTACAAAGTGCTTGATAGAGTTTCATCCCTTCACTGTTCAATAAATGTCAACAGATGGTTAAGAAACAAAAAAATATGGTCCCATATATTAGGTCCCATGTGTTACACTGTTTACAAGTCGACTAGATTTCACTGCCGCGCCTTGTCGTTCCGGGGGCAATGCAATTGTCTACAATACTGCCCTCTAATGTTTAAAAGTAGATCTTGCAGGAACAAAAGTTGGTGGTGATTTGAGATATTAAACGAGTAAATACTTTGATCAGTAAAACTACTTAAGAGTTTTATTATCAGGGATGAAATGAGTTTAAAGAATTCTAGCAGGTTTGAAATTAATTCAATTAAGTGAGACACACACTTCATAAACTTCATTTATTTTATAAAAAATATTAGATGGGTTAAGCATAAATGATTTTACAGCCACTTTTTACACTGCGTCTTTTATTAAAACAAAAAATCGGCATTGTGCAAGAATCATCATAGTAAAGGATTAACCTGTTGAGCATTAAAGTAAAAAAAAAAATAGAATGTTCATACCCACATTTGAAAACAAGAATCCCAGTGTCAACTGAATCTGCTCTCTGAAACATCACTGATCTTTGGAATAAGGCCTCATCTTAATCATCCATATTTATCAAGTACATCATGTAAGTTATATTTTCATAAAGTGAACATTGTACATACTTCATAAGTTGCATAGGTAGTTATGACTTCATCTAAAGTTTTGATAGAACATGATTGGTGGAAGTGCTGGAGTAGTGAGAGAGGAGTCTGTCTGCCTCTCTCTGTCCCGAAAGCAGAGCCCCATGCACCGTAGAGTAGAAACAAGGATGAGTAGCCTCACCAGCAAACAGCACCTGCAGTGGCTGAAAGACACAAGGAACATTGCTATTTGGACACTGTGTCAAAAATAGTTGTGGTTTTCTTTACTAATGCGGCCTTAACTTTTATTTGGAATGTATGAGAATTGTTTGTTCTTACTTGTTTGGTGAACACTTTACATATTACAGGTTCCTATATGGAATATTTTATTACATGACATGAGTGCCATGTTGTGATTTGGACATTATAAAAGGTGTGAATCACATTCCCACATACATTTCATCAGCAACTTAAAGCAGACCTACTATGCAAACGCAATGTCATATCAAGACACCATATTGCCCATCAACTCCCGTTTCCACCACCATCTGCATATGGCACGCCCACTGCTCTGTACTTACTTCGTGCTCCAATTTTCTTAATTGGTGACACACGTAGGACTCAGCAGCATCGTGTTATTTTGGCACAAGTGAAAAAAATCTTCAACTCACTAGCTTAATCTAGAGCTATCCATTGGAGAAGTCAGCTGACTAGTTTATTTTATTGAGTAATTTTAGGTGAATATTACAAATTAAAATGTACAAATTATAATATAATGATCCAAGTCTGTCGTAGATAATAACTATAAAACAGGCTCAAGCACAATATGTGTTCTTTAAGCTTACCCCAATTGATGTTGTTTTCCCTTTTGAAATGCACAATAGCAATTGCATCATAATAATCATAGTACTGTACTAGTACAAAGAGTTGCATTCTGAATTCACACTGTTACTCTTTGTTGCTTACAAGAAATAATAGTCAACATAAAAACTGTTTACCTGTGGTCCAGTTGTTGGAAGAGGTTCCTCCAGATTTTTGAGGTCCTGAGATGAGCAGCCTGTTCCTGGGAAACTGTACGATCCACAAGTCCATGGATGATGAAACCACTGTGAGCGCAGAACCCGCTTTGGTGTGAGGATGGGGTTACCTGAACAAACAGTTTATTCGCATTTATCTGTTCAATCTCAAAATGGGTTTATACTTATACTGAACCCACCTGTGAATCTTCTTATAAGCTGAGTTACAGCTTGTGCCACCTCTTGATCAGAAAGTGTTTCCATATACTCCGATTCATGGCCAGCAATCCAGCCACAAAGAAGATGACCATATCTGTAGGCAAAAAGAAACTTCACATTACACTTATGGCGATAATTTTATAGTTTCACTTGTCGTATCAAACATTTTTGCAGCAATAAATCATAAGATATGTTGCATTGTTGGAGAAAACATGCAAGGTAAAGATTGTGACTTTGACATTGTAAATTGTCTCTTTTGGTAAGAAATAATTTTTAAAAGTGTAGCAAACTGAATAACCCGCATTGCAACATCATAGTGAGTGAGTGACTAGACACCTGCTCTATATTATCATCACTTTGTAATTGTATTTTGGGTTTATTAATCTTCCTAACCTCTCAGTGGGTTTCAGCACAGTGAAGCCAAATAACTTCTTTATCCACGAAGACTGCAGGTCCAATGTTTTATCCACCAAGGCATTCTGAGGGGGTCACAGAGCAAAAATGTAAACTATTGTGCAACACACATGACCAATGATTACAAAACATTTTGGAAGAACTCTCACTTCATCTTCCCACAAGAAATGCATGACCTCACAGTCAGCATCCCACCAGGCTGAGTCAAATTCCACAAATATTTTATTGTTTGTGCCAAAACCTTGTCTCTGAATTGAGTGCAGTTTGTGAAGAGGAAGAGGAGGTTGAAACAATGTTGAATGGTGTTTCTTGAGGTATCCTGTGAGAAAATGAGTTAGAGGGTCTAATCTCATCTGAAAGATTCAATAACTAAGAATTATTTTGTAACCACTATATGCTCTGTGCACAGCAGCACGCTAGCTAGCTCACTGTGTCTCAAAGCTAACTTTCACTTTTATTAAAATTGGAAAACATGAAATAAACAACCTATTAAAATTTGAATTTATTTAAATAAAGACTACTCAATTATTTTATATGCTGAATACTTCACAGTTTGTGGTGTAGTTTGTTAGCATTAGCATTGAGACACAACCATCTCCCTTTATTAACACAGAAGTGTCTTCTGGTGACATATTTATTTTATTTGTGTGGTGTTTAACATGTTGTTAGTGACATCCACACGCAGCTCCCTGTCCACTGCCTTATCTTTAAATATTTATTCAAAAACTCAAAAAGAAAAAAAAAATGGGCAAGAAGTAGAGATGTTAAGGTTGATGGGGGCTGTTGTGCACAGAGCCTATTATTAAATATTAGAAAATTACAGAACCATACCCAGTGATACTGTGACAATAACATGGTCCGCTGTCATTCTGTCTCCATTTTCACACTCGACTATCACAGTGCTTTCCATCTCTGTGTTGTTCCACTCAATGCAGCGAACAGGACAATTGTATTTCACTATATCCGAAGGGAGCTCCAATAGCAGATTCTCTATCAAACCTTCATAACCTCTGCCAAAATTGGAGAGATGTGCGTTAATTAAACTCAAAAATAAATGGTGTAAAAATAAATAAATAGGTAAATACAATAATTTGTGGGTACATCTACTGGAAGCGTTTGTTTTTAATCCGCTTACTAAAATGTGTATGCATGTATGTATGTATAAATAAACAAATAAATAAATAAGAGTACTAACTTTGGAAATATGCAGTCGAGTCCTGGTAGAGTTTTGTAGAGGCTAAATGCTCCAAGACCTACTTCATCCAGACTGTGAGTCCCATTGACACAGCATTCCCCCTTCAGCAAGTTATTGACTACAGAAAAACCTAAGGATCTGGTAGTTTCATCTGCATCTCTCCACTTCTCTATGGCCTGTGCACCACGAAAGGACATCAGTCATCAACATGCAAACTTATGAATGCAAATGGACTGTGGAGCAGAATGCTATACCTTTGAGCGAATGAATTCCCCTACACTGGGAAAAGGCTCTCCTTTGCCCTCAAATGAAGAACTTTCCTCAAGGATTTCAAGACATGACATCTGAAAAGGAAGTACACCTTCTGCATCCAGCTTGCGGCCTTAAAGGTAATAAAACAAAAGTAAATACATCATACTGCTACTCTTAGAAAATGATGCTTTCATAAGTTTACATGTGACTCAGTGGTAGTGTCCTAATGGAGAAATCACATTGACTTCATTTCCTGGAGACTGATTCGAACCTTAACTATAGTGACTTCTTGCCTAACCTTTATAACTTAACCCATATCCGAACTTTAAATCATGTTGTTGATCTAGTAAGGAAGGATTTATGTCATGGGGAACTGATATTTGTCCCCATAAGTGAGATCTCCATGAAGTGAGAGTGTAAAAAACCTCACTTATATACTCAATATACTGAGATCCAGTTCAAACCTGGGATACATTAGTCAATATCAGTCCTGCTGTTATTCTGAAAAGTATCCAGATACTTTAATAGGACTTTATGCGGATGTGGGCTTATTTTAATTTCAATACAGATTTTAACCTGAGCTGGTGAAGAAGCTGGGAACCCATGGGGGGTGTCCTCCAACATCCATGGCCTGGTTTTCGGGTGTGAGTGCCTCTGGGTCCAGAAGGCCATACCGACGAGCGAGACAGAACACTGGATTCTCTTCACTTGGACCATGGATCCAGTTGGCTCCTATCTCCACAATATTATCGCCTGGAGAAACATTACAGAGCTGGGTTTATAATTAATCTTGATTGCACACTTCAGGGTTTTCTGAACTTTTATGAGTGTTGAATAAGATATTACTTTACAGTAACTGTAATAGTTAATTAGGCTAACCTAGTTAGAACACTTGAAAAGCTAAAACATTTAAAATGTTTCATTCTGTCTTCAGTTTTAAACAGTTAATTATCAATTCTTTTTGTCAGACAGAACTCTTTGTTTTCTTGCTTTACATGTTTCAGCAGTTTCCAGTAGCCTAGGAAAATGACAAATGCAAATGACAAGTTGGTATGTTCCTTTCAGCAGCTCCATGATATAGTTTTGTCATTGCCATTTGCAGTGGTCTGACAAGGAGTTTATACACATATACATGCACATGCACAAACTCACACACTCACACACACACACACACACACACACACACACACACACACACACACACACACACACACACACAATAAAGTCTATGCCATAGTGGCTACAGGATGCACATAAAGCAAGTAAGCAGAATTGAGACCATTCTTCAGTGTGTTTTGTGACACTATGAGCAGCATTGTTAATAATACTGGGTAAATTGGGAATTTTAAATAGTTACAGTAAAATTAACAAGATGAATTTAGTTTTATTAATACATACAACCTAGTAGCAATTTAATATTAAGTAAACACTTAACACTTAAACACTTAAACACTAACACTTAACCTTTGTCATTTGGCTTGCTTACACTTCTCACAGATAACTTTCATCTCATTTGTAACTTTTCTTATTGTGAAAAGGTTTTAAAATGACAATGCACTAACTTTGCAGGCAACATAAATAGCTGTCCTGTCTAGAATAATGGTGCTTACAGCTGATTTTCAGATGTAAACTATGATTTGAATTTTACTTGAAGATAATTGCTGAAATGATTGAAATAAATGATTAAATATAACACGTAACAGCACAGGCCTATTGTTTATTTGATAGTTTTAAGCACAGATGAGCTCTCACCAAGTTATTGTAAAAAGCTCATTATTATCGGCAAAAAATATTAACTAAAATGCAGCAGAATCCAGAAATGTAAGTATCTCTCCCTGTCTCTTTACAGAACCATATTATCTCTATGTTTTGCATTCACAAGGGCGTGGATTTTAACACACAGATGATCAAACTTGGCTGTCCCTCTTCACCCTGGTGTAATAAACATTGCTTACCCAGTTTACCGGTTTTGATCCTTCCTCCGCTTCTCCCAGTCGCTTCAAGAATCTGAACATTTGTAAAACCTGCAGCTGTGAGCTCCACAGCTGCTGATATGCCTGCTATTCCGCTTCCTACTATTACTATTTTTGCGCTTATGTTTTCTGACTTCACGGAGTCCATATGGAGTTGTATCTTAAAAACACACAACCAGGCTTTGTGTTGGTCAACGTCTGTGAATATTTACCCAGAGAAAGATGTAGCGGAAGTGAATCTATGACACAAAGGTCACAAGTGCCCACTGCTTCCGGTTAGACTTTCAAAATAAGACTAGAAACATTGATCAAAAGATACCCACACCAGAATTTAGTGTCTACGGAGTTAGGAATTCATCGTTTGCTCAACAGCACAAACGACAACATACATATGTATTTTTGAGATGTTTGTACTTTATATCGTTAAAATGTATAAATATATATGGTTGGATTTAAGGCAAGGGCATTGTTAGATCTTGTATGAAGTCATAATAAAAAAGGCCAATTTGAACCATCTCTAAGGTATTTTCTTTGCAAATAAAGGCTAGAATCCACCCACTCTCTCAGAATGCTAGCCTACTATTGTGTAATACAGCTGGGTGGCATACACTCAAGCTCGTGGGAAATCACTGACAAAACAATGATAACCCCAGCCTCTGTGAAAATAACCTGGAGCACAACAATCTGCTGTATTTGTTTAACTTTGCATGCATGCATTTGGTTTAACCAATGCTAACAACAAAGTGAACTGAATTTGCATCGCAGGTTGCACTGTGGCTTTATTGAGTTAAACATGAGTCAAAATATGCTTGTATAAATTAGTCAAATTTTGATACAAAACGTTTTAATAGCAGAGTTAATAAACAGGGTATAAAATGAGGCTATAGAAAAAGACCATAGTTACAAAAACAACATTAGGCTATAAGCACACTGGTGTTGCCTAACATACAGTACTATCCTGTGGCCTCACACTTTCCTGTCGTCTACATTCACTGTGTTTATGTTGTTCACAATGCAAATCTATCAATAATAGTGTTAAATCCATCCTTTACTTTAAATTACACAAAACCACATGGTATATCTCATATACTATACTCGGTCGCTGTGGAGAGCCTTGTGTTCAAGCTGGTGCAGAATCATGGATTTAAGTGCACTGTATCTGCAGAAATAAACAAAAACAAGTTCATTACTTCACCACCACACTCTAACATCACTTACAAAACAAAAGAAATTACAAAACAAAAGTAAAAAAGAAAGTTTTAAAAGTATTGTTTTTGAAACAACATTAAGAGGTCCAGAAAAAGAAGCTATAAATCAATTCAAACCATGTAATGTGTCCATTCCGTGAATGAAGTGATTATTCATAATTACCTCAAAATTTGTAATAAACTTTTATGGACAGTATTAAAATTTTGTTTTATTGGTAAAGTTTTGCTTATACCCCTTTATCAGTTGAGAAGTGGGCCTATAACAATATTTTTGTGTTTAAATTTGAAAGTAAAATATATTTGGATTTCTTTATTGTTTAGTGGTTCTACTTCTCTGCAGTTGCTAAACCACAATATAACATGTTTTCACAGAAACACTTAGGGTTATATAATCAGTTTCAGGGGCCAGCTCCACGGTCATATGAGTTTAAGATTACACAGTGACAAACACAGACTGAAAAATGCCTTACATTATAACTCTTTCCACATCCACAGGCTTGTTTTGGTTATGGTTACAAATAATGTGATTGATATGATTTAAAATGTCATCAAAGAGTCCATTGTTGAAATCAAACCGTTTCCTGTGTGGCTAACATTGATGGGAACTACTAACTTACTTTTTGGTCAGTTTGTTGATTTCCCGCTCCTCTTCCTCTTTTAGCTTTTCCACAAAACTGTCTAAAACAGGAATCTCAAATTTGATGTATTGAGCAACCTGAAAAAGAAAATCATAACACCTCGGTTATCTTCAGGCCTGTCAAGGAATTTTGGGCCTGGGCAAGAAGCCTCACATGGGCCCCCCTCGAATATAAATTAACAGGATGAAAGTCAAGTTCTGGGCCTCTAAAACCCAGGATAACAGGCCACTTTAACCCCACTTCTCCCCAATTCTAATACAACCCAGTGAGCTACTATCTCAAAACAGCACAGGCTGTAATAAACAGTTTGTATCTTTATAGAGGCCAATAATAGACAAGACACTGTGGTGCTTTGCTGCCCCCTAAATATGGCCAACCATGGAATGACCAGTCATTTACTTGTTGTGTAATAAAAGTTTATTTTTATTGTCTATGTCACCACAGATAAGGCCAGACAAATGCTGGGTCCTTATCTCAGCTCACTGCAGAGTAAACAGATGCGAACTGCTGGATGGGTACATTATATCACCAGAGCAGCTTCAGAGTGGAGTTTAGTTTATAGATCCACAGATCTATTTTGATTATTTATTGATTGTCGTATACCTACATAAGCCAAACAAACAAAACATTAACTGCTCAGGTCAGGTCTACTCAGATCAAACTATTGTTACATCAGCTCGACACAGGATATCTCCCAGCATTCTGCTAAAATTAGCCTCCAAAAGTAATTTATGCTTGCTCCATTGTGCCTTTGTGTGGTCAGAAAAGTCCAGCACATTAAGCAGGTCACAGATTGTGAACATGATGTGAAAGCAGCGAGTGGAGGCAGGATGCCAAGACTCACATCATAAGTGACTTCCTCTCCCAGGTCGGCCTCCATGATAAAGATCTTGGAGATTTTTTCACAGGGCCCATAAAGCACACGGGCCACTAATGGGTACTCTCCATCTTTAAAACGTGTCTTTTCTGTGGGATATGACAAAACAAGCATAGAAAACAATCACACCATAACTATAAACTACTGAGAACACAGTTCTGAAAAATACACCTTACCTCCAGACTCATGCACCATGTAAAGAACAAATTCCTCACATTTATTCTCCACCTACAAAACAAATTAGATGTATGTATCTATGAATATATTGTAATTTACTCACTTGAATCTTTACTTGAATCTGTCCCCTTACTTGAATCTGTCCCCTTTCCCCATGAAATTCTGGCTGTGTGAGCCCTCACTGTGGATTGGAGGACTGTTTCCCTGCCTGGTCAATCCTGTGTCTCACCTGCAGACGCCTTCCCTATTTAAGGAGAGTCTACACAATTGCTTGGGGCTGCAGGCCAGTATGCCATTTTGTCTCTGTGTTTCATTTAGTTTGTTTTTGTTTTAATTTTCTTTCAGTGTCTTACTTTGTGTTCTTGAGACACTAGTTAGTTATGTTTCTTGTTATTTTGTCACTTTGTTCTGTTCATGTGACTCATGTTTATTTTTGGGACACTCATGGTTTGGCATTTTGTTCTGTCACTGTGTCCTTATTTTGTCACTCGTTTTTAATAGCCCCCTGTGACTAGTTTTTTGAAACCCTAAACTATTTTATCTGTTAAATCTGTTATTTTAGTGTTATTTTACTGTTTCTTAGTTTAGGTTCTTTTGTTTATACATTTGCAAGAACATTTTAGACGACTTTTGTTACTTTACTGACCTTGGGCCGAGATACGCAGTCCACTGTGACAGTAAAAGTGCTTGGAACCGGGCAAAAAGTGCTCAGATCATGTATATTTGTATGAATGGTTGCTGTAGTCTGACGAGGCAATTTACATCAAGTTTCCTTCTGCTTCTGTCTCCACAGGTGAGCCTCCATCGTTCAAAAAGCTTTTTCTCCTTCATCACCAGCTCGTACAGTCCTCATGGGGTTTTTAGCTGCTGGTGAAGAATAGACCACCTCGTATAGGGGAAGCAAACGTGTGCGTATATTCACAGGGCTCTGTCCCTTGAAGCATGTTATCATAGAAATAAGTTTGGCGATCAGCTGATGGACTCTCACGTGGCTCATGGTGTGTGGGGTGAATGGCACGGTGCATGTGAACAAGGCCGGCCCAAAAGTAAAGTAAACTGAACTAAATGCAATGTACACTGGGGTCGCTTCACAGAGCGCACTAATGTGTGAAAACAACCTAAAAGTAAAACTATATTATTGTATCTAAAGAACAGCCACATAGAGACAGACAGTCAAACGGCTCACCCTAAACTTGTGAAGCAGAAGGTTTAGCACTTGAACTGTGGTCATTGAGCTGTTCACTCTGACGTTCGTGACTGACCCAAACGCCGGGGTAAACACAGATGTCTAAAGCAAAACAAAAACAAAACAGGTTACTGGTAATTCTGTCATTTACATCATGTAACTCCAGCTCTTGAGCAGTTTAAACCAGTTCGAACAGGACAGAAAACTAAAAGAGAGGAAATCCCTACCCTGTAATGTACATGTTCAACTTTTTCTGGGAAATCATTGGGCTGGCCTAAGTAACCATCTTAATAAAACAAGCCTACAGCTGCCTTTTTACTTTTACTACAGGCACATCCACACAGGAAACCACAGCCCTCTGCACCTGGAGATGTGTCAAAACCAGGATACACTAATGGGGAACACACGATCATTGTGCTGTGATTGTTGCACCTTGTGGTTGTAAAAATGTCCGTTGATGGAGAAGCGGTGTGTGCGCAGTCGCTGCAGGTTTTCTGAGGTCTGTGTCTTTATCCTCCTCTGAACTCTCATGAACGAGGCATCACTCCGAGTCCTGAGCAACTGTGGGGAGTCCTCCTCCTCCCCAGACACTTCACTACCTTAAACAGATAACAGCACTTTGAATATTGCATCAGCACAAAATAACTACTAGTCTAAGGTCAAATGATCGTAAAAGAGTAATTTCAAAATAGATTAGCATTTTTTAAATAGTATTTTATTTTTTAAGTTTTATTTGCATTTTTGATAGTTTAGTTGATAGAAAAACTAGACCTATTGTATTTTCAATATTGTTATATTTATTTTTATTAAGAAATAAACCCTCTTTCTGAAATATGTCTGCTAAAATAGTTTCTCCATGGCTGTGTAATCCCTCAGACACCTTTACTGGTGTTTATTAATGTCCATTGTCCCTTTTCAAATAAATAATTAAATAATTAAATAAATGTCCAGGTATGATCCAGAGAAGATGTTTTCACTGTAAAACTTTTGTCCAGGTGACAGAATTCAATTTTCCTTTTACTGTTTCCCCATGGGGTTAAATATAAGTACTTCTGACCGAGAAAGCATTCTGTTCACATTTTACATTTTAAATATACACCCAGTAATAACATTTCAGAACAGATGGATTTATATATTCCAATACAAGATTCACCTATATTTCAAAACATGACTTGCATGCTAGTCTTTATTTGAAATGGCTCTTTATGGAGGTGAAGAGTAAAAAAGTGCTAGCGTCAATAGATCTATCATGTGACACTGTATAGATGCTGAAAAGTGTGTTTTTATGTTAAAGTAATGCATTAGAAACCTGCTGCCGACACATAGCCATGGGTAAATTGATTGCCCATTGTCACTGGAGCCATGAGCAGATTTAAGTGTTTTTGTGAAACACGTGAGACGCTACTTTTTCCAGTGGAATTGTTGACAGAAGCACTTCTAGACTTTAATCTGGTTTAGTCTAATCTGTGATGATGCAGGTGCCCACACGTGCCGGACACTAACCTGAGGATCCACTGGCTCTGGGTCTGTCCAGGGGATTATTGTTGGCTTCTCCTGGCAGCTTCTTGGCTACACTCAATCTGTAGAGAGGTAAAATGTAGTGGTGCAGTGGGTACAGAGCAGCTGGTGTTTCGACCATAAGCTTTACTTTTGAATAATTTCCAACAAAGTCTTCGTCTTTTACAGAATATTGCTGGATTTCAGATGACATTGCAACACTCTATAGGCCAATAATATTTAATGCAGATAGGTGGCAGCTAAAATAAATATTGTTGTAATGGTGCTTTTATTATAATATAGAGTTAATGGCCCTAGTCACTGTTAAAAATGATCAGGTTTAACATTTGGGCATTTACCTTTTGGATATTTGGATATTACAGTAAAGTACAGTGTAATCAACAGGGAAAACTGCCTCTGGCCCATCTGGGAGTATGACATCATCATATTCTAGAGTCTGAAACCTGGCAGTACTTTGCGTAGAGCAGTGGTGTTATGTTTTTGTGTTATGTTTTGAGTTTTCTATCTCCTGAGAGTATTTGTGGCGTACCCATAGACTACTATATGTAGTGTACGCCACGTCGAGAGGAGCCAGCTGAAGTGGCTTGGACATCTGCTCAGAATGCCTCCCAGACACCTCCCTAGGGAGGTGTTACGGGTGTGTCCCACGGGGAGGAGGCCCCAGGAAAGACGCAGGACACGGTGGAGAGACTATGTCTCTCGGCTGGCCTGGGAACACCTTGGGGTCCCACCGGAGAAGCTAGAGGATGTGTCTTGGGTGAGGGAAGTCTGGGAGACCCTGCTTAGAATGCTGCCCCCACAACCCGGCCCCAGATAAGCGGAAGAAAATGGATGGATGAATACCCATAGACTAAATAAAGAATGGACCAATGGACAGTGATGTCACCCATGGTATTCAGCTCCAGTCAAATGAAGCTGGTGTTGCAGAACATTTAAATTTTTAGGCACGCCTGGGAGATAATGATATGGCATTAGATAATGATCTAATGAAAAATGTGACACGTATTCAGTTTTTACTTTGTTTGTTCTTTTATTAGTTGTTTTTTATTGACTTGTTTTATGTTTTTCTCTGCCCTACCTGTGGAGCTGAAACCTCTCATTGTCATCGTGCATCTGAAGCCTGATCGGTCGACGCAGGCCCCAATAAATGTTCAGGAGTCCCTCAAGGATGAGCTCTCCGTCCTCCTGCACACAAACACACACACTTAGACAATAATGTAACAATGGGTATCAAAAGAGCAACTCTGGGAGGATATCCTTCTGGCCGACTGCCATAGGGGCTCAATATCAGGTGTACGTGCAGGAATACGCGCTCATAACTAAGGAGCAAACTTCTCATCCCAGTGAAATTCCACCTCCTCCACCGCATTTTTTCCAAATGGAGCACAAGACCAAAGTCAAGTCTGGGTCAAAAATGATGGTCACGTACAAAGAGTTCACCAAAAGGAAACTATGTCTGGAGCTATTTTCATCATTTGATTTGAATGTGTCCTCAAAATATAGCTAACTTAGTGCTGATTTACAACAAGAAACAGGTAACACAGACCATACTAGGTCATAATATATACAAGGTTTCTTTTTACTCAATACATTCTTCAGTTTCAGAAAGCACTGCTGCTGTCTTGTTTAACCCAATTTTTTCTGATGGAAAAGTATATAAATCAATTTCATAACCAGAGTGTAAACTCAAGACTCATTATCTAATAGTCAGAAGACCCCCTTATCATCTGATCTAGTAAAAAGTCAGTTGGTCTGCTTGTCCTCGGGCCATTTTAACTAAACTAAAATTCCATGAAATCGAAATGAGTTCTAGTACTTATCTGGACACAACCCCTAACCATCAATATGTTTTTTATTCTATGACCCTAAATGTATCTCAACTCTGTCCTTTTGGCTTACATATCCCTTTCTGCGTTCATTGGTCAATGCAACTCATTTTGTGATGAGTATGATGTATCAAAGAAAATTATCATTATTATTATTATATTATTTTTTTTTTTACAAACAGCATAGATATTACAACATATTTAAGTTAACATTTGCTAGTGTCTTCACGTTGTTTGTAGTCATTTCTCTTACCGTACACAGTAGAACACAATGAAGTACAGAGGGGGATTAGGGGAGGGAGGTCATAATCATTGTTTTTGCAGTGTAAACACTGGAACCAGCTGCACCACTGAACCTTGGTACCCTGCCACTCCTGCTTCCTGAACACTCCCTCCTCCTCTCCCTCCCTCTCTGTCCCTAATACACACACACATCTACACAGAAAGAGAGAGAGAGAAAGAGAGAGGGAGAGAGCTAATTTTAGAAGCATGGACTAATCTCTCACGGTGCCGTGTCTCTATAAAACCTGGAGACGCATTCTGGTCCAGTCAGAAGCATCACAGACTTGACGACAACAACAACATCACTGCTTGAATACACCAAAGCTATTTAAACAACTGCAAAGGTAAGAGTCTTCTTCCATATTAAGAACCTTATTTACTGTATATGGAGATATATAGTGTTTAATTACATTTACAAATTATTTTTCAGCCACTAATTTTATTATTTTATGTTAAATTTGGGGCACATTTTGTACACGCACCGTTATCTACAGTGACTTAGTAATACTGAAATTATCTAGCTATTATACTGTTGTAAACACATATGTGTCCATTCTTCTAAATGTTTCATAGTGAAACAAATACATAGTGTTCCAATTTTGTTTTTATTTTTTTGGATTGTTTTTCTCAATCAGGGAATCAAATTTTGTCCTTTATTTACAGAACTGTGTGTTATTGCAAGGCACTAAAATCTTGCCCATTCATTATGACTGTCTGAATCTAAACATGATTTTATTTGTGTACAGAATGAAGCACAGACGACTGCTGCTGTCCCTGCCTCATCTCCCCACTATCACCGAGACACTGGAGGATGTCTGTCCTCAGACCCTGTACCAGCCTGCTCACAGTTTACCCTCTTTGGATGATTATATGGCCAGTATGAGGGCCCTGGCTTGTCCTTCAGAGGCCCCCAGCTGTGGACCGGTGCGTCTCCAGAGAGGACAGAGAGGGCGGCCCTGCTCTAAATCCCAAATGAAGCTACCTGCGACAGGCTCTTTACCTCGGGGATCTCCTCGAGCACTAAGGACTTCGAAGGGTCTAGCCCAAAGTCCAGAGGAGCTATCCGTGAGGCTGAGCAAAGAGAGGGACAGCAGAGGCAAGGACCCAGTGGACTGGTTATTTGGACAAAGGACTTGAAGGAGCTGCTTTGGACATGATAAACAAACATGCTGGAGGACCTCCGTGTCAAAGACTGTACAATGTGCTGGATCACAACAACTATTTATTATTTATACAATGTTTACATTATTAAATTTTGTTTTTTAATTAAAAAAAGAAAAAATTAAAATTCGATTTTTGTGTGTCTTATATATCTTAGTATCTTATATATCTTAATATCTTATATATCTTAGGATCTAAGTAATCAACATCACTTATTTTGTAAAATTGGTGATTGAATTTTTCAGTAGTTCTATACAGTTCTTAGATTTTGTAATAATGGCATAGCTGCAGTAAATGGTTTTCTGTTGAGAATGAATCCAAAATCTGGTTAGTTTAAAGTTTTGCTCACAATCAATTTTCAGGACTTCTTTGTCCTGCGAGACAAAAGCCCATACTGGCCAAATATGTCTCTGAAAACACATAACTAAGTTCAAGCCTTTGAGGCATGAGGATACAGCAGCTCAATACAATCAGATGAATCTTGATATAAAGCATCTGTAGCTAATCTATAATTGACACAGTACAGGCTCTAAAATGTATCATGTGCTGAGAGAAAGGTTCACCAAAACAGAGCAGTAAGCACTACAGGAAAAATATATAAACTAAGACTAAGAAGTCACGTAGCCTATATTAAACAAAGCAAGATAAAGATAATCACATCCCTACTAGGATATACCTCATATATAAAAAAATAAAAATAAAGAAATAAAAAAACAAAAAAAATCATTCAGCAGTCCAATACAAGTGAAATACTTCCCTCTTGTGGTAGAAATTGGAACTACAAATGAAAACAAAAACAACATTCCCTTGAAGCACCACTAGAAGTCCTCATTGGCATAAATTATGAAAAACCTTTGACCACCAACCTTAGCTCACTTTCTTTCTTCCGTTTCCAATTTTGTTCCAGATTTATAATACACAAGCTTGACACATTACACTTAAGATTATTTATGTAACCTTAATATATTGTTCTCGCCGGTCCCTTGAGGCTGTGGGTATGGCGGGTTACAGTTAGATTTAATATACTGTATTTTCTTGCTGTTTTCCTTGCTAAAATACACCAACACGACATGACAGTGCACAGCTAGTATTTTATTCAACAACTTAACTCCTACGCGCCCCGTGTGCGTTCACACTTTTTACATTCATTGATGTGCTCCCCAAATGTGCTGTACCTCAACAATAGGAACCAATATTATAATTAAAGTAAATGTAATTTATCCAAACATAATATAATAAATAATATTCATTGTTAATAAAATAAGTACAAAGTAATAATCAAAATACTAATAACCAAAATTAATGCTAATACATAAATAATCTAAGTCAAATAAATCAAGTAACACTTATTTGTTTATTTTTTTAAAAAACAAAAACTTTAGGCCTGATAAAACATCCGTGAACATGTGACTGTGGGTAAAGCAGTTAGAGTACAAGTTAGAATTTGCTCCCTGATGTTTATTTTGGCTCGAAGGGAAACCGCCTCAAATAAACTAACCCTATCACCTGACAGCACCTGCAGGACACGAGACATGATGTAATGGAGTGAAGTAGTTACTTTTTATTTTACTTCATTTTGAGTGATAGTGTTAGTAAGTAGTAATGAAATGTGTTTAAATAACAACAATAATAATAATACTAATAATAATAATAATCTGACTGTGTGTGAATGATTGTGCTACGTAATGCTGGTTTCTCATTCACAAAACTATTTAAGTCACATTACAATTTCCCATGGCATGCTGTGGGATTGTGGCCAAAATGGTGAGTCACTGATGAGTAACCCCTTTGTCCTCAAACATAAGCCCAGTGAAAATATCAACTTGATCCGTTAATTGATACAACTTGTCAAGTGACCTAGATTGGCCATTCTTCTCCAATATTCCCGTGGTGTAGGGATGTCAAGATTGATCAAATGCTTGTGATTAAGTTCACCATATGATTGTTAAAAAAACAAAAACATTTAGAAGCTGTAGAAAGTCATTATAATTCAATCTCTACTCGAAAAGTCGCATTTACAGAAAGTTTGATTTCACAAACTACATAAATGCTGATCATGATTAGAAAGTGAATTATAGCAACACTGTGTAACTTTCTGGAGCTAAAAAGTTAAAACCATGCTTTGGGAAATCTGAAACAGGTTCGTTTTATGCCATACTGTGGGATATTATAGAGAAAGGAACAACATTTCCATGGAAACTAGCACTCAAATAAGAGAGTCAGTTTTATCGAGCTCTCGTTCACAGCAAGGACACAAGTTGTTCTATGTTTCTCAGTGCAGTCTATATTGGGGCTAGAAAGTTTCACAGTGGGGCTTTGAGGATTACACTGTTGGTCATGTTGACATAACTCTGAAATAAAGTGACATGCATATTTTTACCTCTGAAAGAAGGTTTACCAGTACCCACCTATAATTGCGCACATCTGAATCTGATCAGCTTCTGGTGCCAGTAAAGGGGATTGCTGTTGGTATTTCGAGTGAATATCCTTCTCGGAGGTATGCGCAGCAATATTTACTGGACTAATGCCTGTTTTTGGGGATTTGAGTAATAGGAATAGCCGTTAAACCCATAGGCCTACACCACAGACAACTTGACCGACCACTTCTGTTTTGTATTTGTATGTAAAAACCTCAAATGTGACAAATGAACTCAGTATTTCCTGTGTCTTGACCCAAATTATTTTAATCATTTATGGCTGTCTGGAGATTAAGTGATGACACAAGACCTTAATACCACAATGGAGTGCCCCATGACCTACTACTAACCTCCAAAGACTACTACAAGGTGTTGCAATTACACTGAAAAACTATATTCTCTACTCTATATGTTCCAACTCTTCCTTTATCATTACAAATAGCCAATCCCGGTATCTGTTGGCGTTATTAGCCTATACACAGGACTGTACATGTATGTTGTATGAAGCATGTTTTACCAGTGGGGAATTTCCCATGTTGACCAGAGTGAGTGAGTACAGTTGGGGGACTCAAAACATCATGACCAGCTTTTTCTTCACACAATTACAGCAGTATCCAATGAGAATCACAAAGGGAAACTCCAAACCATAAAAACCCATAGTATAAGAATGTAACAAATCACCACATTGCTGCAAACACCTTCACAGCCTCACCACAACAGTAAAACATTCTATTGTGCTTTGCAAGGCAGTTGGCATAACGTTTACATGCTGCCATTGAAAAATTATACCACTTTCTTTTTAACTCACTGCCAACCTTCATTTGTTGATCTTACAAAAATACTGCTAACGAATTGCAGTTCTGCATCTCGTGCCATGTTTGGTCGCAGTTTAGTTGTATGCATGTGGATCAGGTTTATGCTTAACTGATTCCAGGGCTCGTGTGACCTATTTTACAAATCTGTTTTGACTGCAATGCTACACTTTCTCACACATGGATGAGAAACTGTGTCTACCATAGAATATTTTTAGGCTTTGTTTACGTTTTTACCTCATGCGTCCTCAGCTGGAAGTTTTTGCCTTCATGGTAACAGTTATATGTCCGCAGAAGAGACAAGATGTCCGCCCTAAGACAAAACTGATAGTTTAATTGTTCCGTAAAATTGATGCAAGATGCTGTGAAAAAAGATTTACCTTGGAATGAGTTTCTCTTCACTGAGCTTCACACATGCCTGGTGCTCGCCCATTTTGACTGAAAACCTGCTGTGTAAACAAACAAATACAAAGTTTTATTCTATTTTTATTAAACCAAAAAATATGAAACAATGTTTATGTTTTTCTAACAGATTGATGGAATTAGTACAAAAATACTTTAAAAATATTACACACTAAGGCATAGAACCAACTTGCAATGTAAAGACAGAGCTGGATGCCAAATAATGTATCTTTAGTTCCTGGGTAAATGCTCAATACAGACCTTAGAATGTATTTAGAAATTCTTACGTGCTTCTTATGGACAGCACAGTGGCTTACACTTCACAGCAAAAAGTTGTTCCTTTCTATGCTGAGTTTGCATGTTTTCTCTGTGTCTGGGTGGGTTTCCTCTGGGAACTCCAGTTTCCCCCATCAACGCAAAACACATACTAGATACAATCCGGACCAAACCTAGCAATAAGGTCACGGAGATGGGTCCACGGCTCCTAACGGGCTGACCCAGCAGTATTGAAGGATGGGTCAAATGCAAAGGACAAATTTTCCCACTGGGACAAAAGAGTGTTCCTTAACCTTAATTTCTTACAAAATAGAATCTAAGCATGGTAGCCAGCACATCAAACTACAGTACATCCAGAACGCTGCTTGGATCCTGACTAGAACCAGGAAGTACGAGCACATAAGTCCAGGGCTCAGGTCTTGGCACTGGCTCCTGTGGCTCAGAAAATAGGCTTTAAAGAAGCTCTGCTTGTGCGCAAGTCTCTCCATGCCTAGCACCAAAGTACATATACTGATATGTTAGTGCCATATGAACCATCTCACACTCTGAGGACTTCAGGGACCGGCCTCCTGCTGGTGCCGAGTCAGAACTAAACATGGGAAATCAGCATTTCAATTTTAAAGTTCTCCCTGAAATCCAGGCTCAAAATGGTTCCAGACTCAAAAAATGTTTGTTTAAATGTGCATATGACTGAAAGGTTTTTATTTTTCACTCTTCTCTTTTAATGTTAATTTATTATGATATTTATGTTTTGATTTGTTTGTATTGTGATTTTAATGTCTTTCTGATTCTGTAAAGCACTTTGAAATACTTTGGTACCAATTGTGCTATTCCAATAAACTTGCCTTGCCTATTTATTGACTTGTTTCAGTGAAGTTATGATTAAAATAAAATTATCCGCATTAAAACACGTTTTCTAATTGTATTTTTATTGTGTCCATAGTTTTAGATTCATAAAAATGCAAGGAAAAGCCAGTGAATTGTTTCTTTGGCAGGATACGGGATTATGGGAAATCACATGGTGCAGCTGACTCACTTACCAGCACACACAGGTAAGAGCAATGTGGTAAGGGCTAAATGCAGTAAAATGCTTCAGTTTAATCCTTGAATCCAAAGACACTACACACATCCACGCACAGTGTTCATGAATACAATTATCATTTTAACAATAGAAGAGCTTCAAGGTTTTTTCTGCAAAATTATAAAAATATTTACAGGAAGCACATTTGGCAGCACAATATGTTTTAAGTGTCCTTGTTGCTGTCAGATATTTTAGGCATCATTTGTAAAGTAATAATGCCCTTGATTGTGCATCCTTCCTAATGATCTCACTTAATTTTTAGAGTGAAAGTGGCATGGGGACTTTTTCTGGAATGCCCAGTAGTTGCTTTGTGTGGGGGAGGAGCTTCGGTATAAAAGAGACGCACATGTGTCTTAGGGGCACAGTAGCGCCTGTCCCATATCAGAATGAAGCTGTATTCAAGATCCCTGTGTCAATTTGGCTTTCTGATTGTCTTGTGCACACTACTCTCAGGTAATAACAACCTTACGATTACTATTTTTGATTAGTGATTCAGTCTAGGCATGTGGTTTACTTTAGTCTGCAGTCCTATAGCAACGTCTTGACTTATCCTCTAATCTTGTTACTGTGTCTGTGCAGTGAGACAATCTGACAGCACGTTTGTTCCGGGGCGATGTTTATGTCCAAAAACCCAGCTAAGTGTCAGAGGTCCCCTTAAAGAGCTCTCTGTCTTCCCCAAGAGCCCCAGCTGTGACAAGACAACAGTCATGTAAGTATCAAAGACTGTGTTCACATATACTCTGCATTTCAATACTTGAGTTTAATGTTCAATGTAATCTTTTTAGTGTGACAATGAAGAGGGACAATGTAGCAGTGTGTCTGACTCCAGAAGGTCGGATGGCCAAACAGCTGATTCGATGCTGGAATAAGTAAGTTTTGCATTACTAACCACTAACCAGGCCATAAAGTGTTGTACAATATAATGTGCCGTGTAGATTTCCAGTAAATCACAACTGAAGCCGCATGTGGTTAAACCGGTTTCAGGGATAACAAAGCAGCAGCGACAGCTTAAACAAATATTTACAAACACAAGTTTGAACATTATACAGCCCCACTTTAAAAAAACTCAAATTATTTTTTTTGATGAGAGCTTAAAAAAGACATCCAGTTTACATAGTGGCACCTGAACTTTTTTTTCAAACGAACTGAATCAGTGAACTACAAAACTGAACTACTAATATTTAATTAAGTTACAGCCTTTTAACTACATTTTGAACATTTTATTTCCCCTAGGGCCCATAAGCTTGGCCGTAACGTGAAAGTATGCCTCAGGAGGAACAGGAGGCGAACAAAAGGTCATCAACAGAGGTCACGACAAAGACACCGGGGTCAGAACCACAGCGGGTCAGCCTCCACATCCCAGTGAACGTCCATGGGGTCAACTTCTGCAGAATGAGATTTGTGCTCCGGCTACTTCAAGGACTGGTGGAGCTGTATAAAGAACGTTTTTCATGTTTCATTTCAGCTTTGTGCTGTTGTCTGCACCACTGGAAGACAACAGTGGCTTTGTATGGGACTGATTTCACTTTAGGCCCTGGAGGCTTATAATTTGTACATAAATCATATAGGAATGACCTTATGTAGACTGCTGACACTATTTTGTATTTATTTTACATAACTTTTGTATATTTGTAATAAAAAATTAGCAAAGCTACACTATGATTTATGTCTTTTTAATGGTGCACTATGGA
This sequence comes from Periophthalmus modestus, assembly GCA_019594935.1. NCBI lineage: Eukaryota > Metazoa > Chordata > Actinopteri > Gobiiformes > Gobiidae > Periophthalmus > Periophthalmus modestus. Next base: position 28,702,465 of record JAIEZT010000441.1, read on the forward strand.
AATGTTCTTGTTTAGTGTCTGCCCTTTGCTTGTCTCCATAGAGATGTCACTGCTTTGTCTTGAATGATCCACATTATGACATAAAAACACGTATATCTCGCCTTGGAGTTAAGCCGGCAAAGCAATCAGAACATATTACAGGTCAGATCTGTGGAGAGGCAACACTGCTCACAAACAAAAAAACACATATTGTATATTTTTAGCAATATCCCATGAAAAATGTAATATAGTGCTCCTTATATGGGATTTGTGAGAGCTCTAGTTTCTGTTTATGGTTATGGGGTCACTTGGCAGACATTTGCAATGACATTAGGAAGTGACTCAGCCATAGACACAATGCAAACATGCCATACTTGAAACATACACAGCAGTTAAGTGCATGTGCCACTGTCCTCTTTTGGAGAACATTTTTACAGCAGGCCAACAGGCCAACACTTGTAATCACCAGGGATCAGCATTTATGGTTTATAAGTGAGTGTTTTTAAGATAATATGTTGTCAATCTTAAACCAACTGTGACAGAAGTATGAGACAAGACATGCCACTGAAGGAAATCAACACAAACGTAAACAACTTTCCCTCCATTTGCTGCGCCTTTATCAATCCTCTCAGGAAAAGTGAAAAACCGACATGCACCAACCCGCTTGTTATTGAACCTAGCATATTAGGGTAAGGGTTTTGGGAGAGTGAGATTATTACTCCAGCTTACTCATCTGGAAAGTGAAAGCAAAGTGGTCAACTGACAGTACTGCCATTGTGTCTGGTAGGAAAAGGGACTTTCCTTATTACCTAGTTTACAAATCATTCAAGTCAGGTGACCAGTACAGTGAAGACTGAGCAATAGACAGGTAAGTATGAGGTCTGTCATCAAAATATGTATTAGATAACCCAAGTGAACCTTTTAGTGTTCAGCCTGTTGAATGAGGGCATATACTGCAGTCAGCTCACTTCTAAGGAAAAGTAAAATCCATTTTCAGAGTTACATGAATGCAATTGCAATTAATCTATTTTTGTGTTATATTGTTAAACTTATTTTATTGACATACATCACCTTGCAGGTCAACTGGTCTTACTCCTTATGGTTTTCCTCATAATGTTTCAAAGAACATGATTGATGTGACTCTACAGTTTCTATTTGCTTTAAACTTGACTGTGACTCAGGGGTTACGGCTCTTATTTAAGGTTTAAAAAAGTAAATTATTAACCCTGGAGCCATCAGTAAATCCCCAAATCTGGCATGTTCAGTAGTACATAACTTACTTAACTTTTATTATCCTTTTATAACAAGAGTTTAATCAGAGCTTGTGATTTATGCCCTTCAATGATTTACAATGTGGGCACTGTAACGTAAGCAAAGTGACAAAAGAGCCTTGTTGAAAATGTGATTGATCAGACAGAAATAAAAAGATTTTTTATAAGCCACAATGCTACCATCTGCTGGCCATTTTGAGTAATGCAACTTTATAATACAACTAAATATCATCATTGGTGAGGAGGAGGGAGGAGGGAGGAGGAGAGGACGAGAAGGAGGGGAAGGAGGAGGAGGAGAAGGAGAGGAGGAGGAGGAAGAGGAAGAGGAGGAGGAGGAGGAGTACAGGCAATGCTTAGATAGGCTTACTTATGTGATGTAAACACACAATGCAACATCTAGGCTCATAAAAGTATAAATCTCTGACTCAGTACTTAGTAACTGTTATAAACTCCACAAGTTACACTTAAAACTATACATTTGGCATTTAAACGTTCTTGATTACGATTCTTGAAGAAACTGTCTACATAGTGTCTGGGATATGTGTCTGACGCACACTCAGCTGAACTAAAAGAAACTGCTGTATGTAGTCTGGTTATTCTGTGTCTGGTAATGCTGATTCGACTTTTCTTCCCCATTTATATTAATTACTTCAGATCAATTCAATTTTCTGCAGTGACCCCTGTGCCTGTCCCTCAGAACACTGCTGATAAAATAGGCGCATAATGGAACGGTCAGTCTGGCACTCATACATATTTATACACCGTAATGGCAACATAAATATTCCATAACTTAAAGGTTGCCAGTCTGTCACCATTAAGATGAATTATTCATCAAACGCACGCCAAATCTAGCCATTATTACACATGGCACAGACAAAACATTGTGTCTGTGATAATGCTGCGTTTTGGACCGCTTTGTACCCAAACTAGGCACGTTCCCAAGATGGACAAAGAATCTCCAGTGCACGTTCGTTAATTGGTTTGATCATGGCGGGATTCCAGTTCAATTATCTTCCACCTCAAATTGCAGCTGAGCCCAACCAGTATCCAGTTCCCAGGCGTAAAAGCCCGGCACCGCTCAACCAACGGGGTAGAGACCCAGACAGCCATCCAAAACTAAATCACCCAACCATATTCTTTGCACGTGTTTTATTGATACGTTTAATGCTTAAGTTTTGGCTTCTTTTGTTATAGTTCAGTTGCTAAATAGGCTACTAAGTCCTTTCTATTTCAACATTAAAATAAAAATGTGCAAACTCTTACCATAGCAGACAGTTTTTTTTCCCTCAGTCTCCTCTCTCCGTGTGTCCCCCAGCTTCTTGCGCGGAGCCCCACTTATCAGTAGCGGTCTTCATGCCCCTTTTGCTGTACGGTATTCACGGCTGAACAGATAAAAATGACAGCGTGATGATCCAACAGAAGTCCGTGCTGATACGCATCCACCAATCAGCTTCGAGTGAGGGCGGGGCGCACACCTCTGTCTACTTCAGTTTGCTTCAGTCTGCTCAAGTGTTTTGATTTTGCTGTTCTCAATCATTTTAAAGGGGCACTCTGTAACTTTTCTGTCCCCATGTCACCTGCTTATCTTCTTGGAGACTGAATTTCTTTGTCTAGAATGCGCTGCAGAATGACATTATGGCATTATTTACTTACTCCTAATTTTTATTGCTTAAAAATCCTAAAACATGTATTGAAAAACATGTATTCTCACTGTGAGCTGGGTCTCCTCTCCACAGATCTGACCTTTATCTTGGCTTGGTCTGGCGCCACCTCCTTGTATCCAAGTAAATAGTAAATATGTAGGATAAAATGCCATACTGTGGAACATTACATAAAGCAACATCTCCATTGAAGAGATAATGTTACTTAGAACTACAGACTACAGCAAGACTATAGGAAGTTTTAGGCCTGTATTTATCCAAAGATATATTTTCCACTTCTTAACAATCAAGTCATTGTGTGAGCTGGTGGATATTTCTGCCATCCTGTTTTTGCACCTGAGTTTGCCCTTTCGGAAACCATTGTTGGGTGGATTCACATACTCTCGGAAGCCTTTTTTCCTGCCTCCCTTTTGCTCTAATGGGTAAGATTTATGGGTTTAAAATGTACAGAGGAAGTCAGTCGCTCCAATAGCTGAATCACTTCCCTTCTTCTGTAGACTATGCCATTTAAAAGTGTGATCTTTAAAGAAGTGGTCAGAAAATCACATCCCTTACTTACACGCAAAACAGCTCATTGAGTAAGATCACTTCAAATGGGACCTGACAAAATTGCCCAATTTTGTAGTTTCACTTTATCAGCAATTAGAAACTATGGACAATGCTTCAGTGTTTTCTCCGGTATAAACAGCATGGCCTTCCCCCTGACTGAGTTCACATGTCTCAATGTCATCGTCTGACACATATTGTGAGCAAACCAGTTCCAAAGCCTAACAAGTAGCTGCAGGGGAGGTTCTTTGAATTGGTATCACCCTCTGAGAATGCACTTGTCCAACATATGGGGTGCTCCTTATGTCTTTGTGAACATGTCTGTCTGCATAGTCCCATTGAGATGTCTTTTATGAAATGGGTTATTTGATGTTATATTGATCCTATCTTTATAGCTTGGCTGCTGAGGAGAGACTGGCTGGAGGCTAGACGCTTACTGTACTGCAAGCTATATCTGCAGTGTGGGGGAACAAAGGCATGCGGGATACAGTGTGTTTTGACAGAGAAAAAAAATGTATTGATTTATGATCTGAACCAAAAAAAGTGCAAGTATGAAGGGGGTGCATTTTGTAGTGTAGAAAACAATATAGTCATGACTGGAATAGCAATATGTGGAACATCTGAAACTTAAGAAAATATACAAAACAATTATATTTAGGTTATTTGCATACTAGACCATTAAGATAGTGAAAGAACAGGTATGTGGTGTGGAAAATCTATGCCAAATCTTCATTATTTATAAATGTTTAGCTTAGAAGGATTTTTCCAAATACACAGAAATCATCTTTACCAAAAAAGATCATGACTGCAAAACTGGATTCACATAAATTGTCCAACAACAATTAACTTTAACATCTTTAACCCCTTTCCAACATTACTGCTTTGGGATTTGGTTTGCGCTGGTGGTAACATATGGTCTACCTTCACACCACAGAGACCATTTTAACACTGCTCCTCCCTCACCCACGTCGCCATGGTCACCGCTCTCACACGACACACAAAGACTAGCTAATGCTTCAGTCTACGGGTAATACAGGCACCTGCTTCAGAATGCTTCGCCGTCAATGCTCAGACACTCATTGAAAGCACTGATCTAATTTATTTCTCCATAAATTATGCATGGTGTAGTAACAAGATTGGAAACATGTGGGGTTTACCTTTACAATCATGCTAAAAGCCACGTCTACATTAAATTACACCTAAATGGTAACGCTGCATATATGGTCAAACATCAATACATGGCTCAGCAAATTTGAAAATTCAGTTTGTTTAGCTATGGAGGTCTAAAATAAAATACATTTATTTACACACATTGCACATCTATTCTTAGAGCCTATTTAAAGATCCTATATTTGGCAAAATTGACTCTATAATGCTGTTACCTCAACAAAAAAAATACCTGGGGTTGTGTTTTGTTTCATTCACACATCTGAGCAATTCTTTATTATTAGTTCGTCTACATCTCCAAACCTCAAAATGCTCTGTTCCACCTTGTGATGTCATGAAGCTGTGGTTTTCAAGTTAACTACAACTACCTTTACCTTTAGTTCAGTAGAGATTGGCAATTCCAGGGCTGAAATGATCCAAATGATTCGAGTGAAGGTGTGTGGAGTTTAAAAACACAGTGGAGCACTTCCTGTATTATCACATGACATCACATGAACAGAGTATTGTCTGTTTGAGAGAAGTACACAGCCGAAATATACAGGGTTTGTGTGTTAAACATGTGTGAATGAAACAAAACTCAAGGTATGTTTTTGATGAAGAAACAACATTATAACATAGATCAGAAAGCAGCGTAATATATGCCCTTTAATGGAGACATTTTAGTTCTGCTTACTGATAAAAATTAGTATGAACAGCCATTTGTCTTAATCAATCACAGTATTCAAACATCCTTCTGTCGCTAACATGCTGGTATATTGTGGAAAACATAAGCTTAAAAACTATGTTGGTGCTAAACTATGTTCCCAAGAATGTGGCACCATTTGTCAGAAGTGGAAGAAGTACTCAATTTTGTTACTCAAGTAAAAGTACAGATACTGGAGCAAAAATCTACTAAAGTAAAAGTCTTAAAGTACCTGTTTTAAATTGGACTTGAAGAGTAAAAGTATTTTGCGCATATTTTGAGGCTTATGAGGCTTTAAATGTAGCGTTTGATAAAGATTTGGGCCGAATTTTGCTCACATAAAACAACTGAGCTGTTTTTATTTGTATATTTCTGTTTGGGCAAATTATGAACTTGTTAAAAATAAACCCCTCAACCTATTCAGAAGGTCTCAAACAATAATAAAAATACCTTTACTTTTTAGTCCTGCAAAAAATGTAGTGGAGTATAAAGTACAGATATCTGCTCTCAAATATAGTGAAGTAAAAGTAAAAAGTATCCACATTAAAATTTAGTACAGATACCGTAGTATAGTACTTTACTACTTTTACTATGTTACATTCCACCACTGCCATGTGTTGAGCAGAGTCAAAGTATTTTTAGTTTGTCTGCACAGAGGAAGTATCAGTCTAAGATCATGCATACTGTGCCTGAGGTTGTGTCACATGACTTGTCCATCTCCTCCCCGGGCTCCTCTTTACTGCCCTGAAAACAGACAAGCTCCCGGTCCCAGACTCTGCCTTTATGTTTGGGCACTAACATGGTCTGCATACTGTCCCCTCTTTCACATGAAGCAAGGTCCTCCTCCTCTTCACTCTTTATCAGGGCCAGTTTGTCTTCCTTCCTGCTGCACCACACCAATTTAAGAAACGAGAATGATTTGTCTCTTTGCTCCGTGATACACACAGTGGTCAAGTTTTGGTCACTGTCACTCTCCTGTTGATCTATGGAGGCTTTAGGTTTCTTGCTTAATATGAAGTTGAAAAAAGCGGTCACGAGTAGCATTGTACCTGCAAAAGACGACAATTCATAAAAAGAAATGTTGAAAGCTTTACAATCACTTACGTGCTTTGGAGTTTTTCTGTTTTCTACTTGTTTCCATGGAGATGTTAGTGCTTTGCCAAAAATGTCCCACAGCATGACATCAAATATATTTATCCCCATGGAGACAAGCAGTTGACACCACCAGACCAAATTACAGGTCAGGTCTGTAGAGAGTCAACCCCACTCAGAGTAACAAAGAACGTATTTTTAAACAATAAAAATCTTGTAATTTAATACATGTTATTCAAAGATACTGTGGAAAATTTCAGGCAAAGAATGCACCTCATCTCCATGGCGACAAGCAGGTGGTGAACCCTCCACCAAAAAAGTTAATTAATGTGCACCTTTAAATTTGGATATTTAAAAAAACTGCACTTTTTCCCCTTCCTTCCTGTCAAGTACATTTATTTTATTTGCAAACCTGTTTAATTTATACATTACTTGACCAAATAAAATAAAAAATAAACTAAGTAAAATTGTTATGTTCTATAGTTACCTGGTATTGTTGCATGCCAGACCAATACAGGATGCAGGAAGCAGACCGCAGACATTATAGAGTAATAAAGGAACTTATGGAACCCTCCAACACGAGCCATTTTACCCCACAGTACGAAGATCTGCCAGTCTGGAGGACAGCTAAACGAAGACCAGAGAAAATGTACAAAATCACCCAAAACTAATATAAATACTGTATATACTCATGATATACGGATCTGGGAGCACTCACATCAGACATGTGAGCAGAATAGTGTCCAGGAAGAAGGCCATCTCAAACAACATGATCCCAGCTGATGCGACTCTGATGAGGAAAAAGAGATAAACAAACCCCAAAACACATTAGAAACATGATTCATGATTTTTTTATATATATATATATATATTTGTGGTACAATTTTAGCATAGTAGTTAGAGTTTAGAAATAGTCATTTAAAGTCTGATCTATTAGTTGTCTTTGAAATTTTGATAAAAAGTGTATTTCCTTTTGGGAGGTTTTCCTGCGGGACATTGGCCAAATACCAGAAAGATAAAAGGCTACAATGCTATGAAGCTTTGTCAGTACAAATGTCTTTCAAAAGCCACAGGCAAGGAGCAAACTTTAGACAAATAAATACCCAAAAGCATTATAATAAATTATAATCCACAGATCTCAAGACACTTACAGTAGGTAGATGCCAAGGCTGGTGAACTGTCCTCGTTGAATAGTCTCAATCCCCACTCCACACAAAACTAAAACAAGAAAAGAAACCACTGTTCAAAGTTTGTCCACCAGATGTCAGTCTTTAGTCACAATTAACACGTTGACCTCACGTGACACTGTTTATAAGGACCAGGGAAACCCTAACGTAATGACGTGCACAGCCCTTTTGAAATACCTCAAGACTTCATGTTGTTTTTAATGCCAGCTAATAGTTTCCTTCTTCTAGGTCATACTATTGTCATAAGGCGGCTCCTGCTTGTAATTACCACTTCAGTGCCCACAGAGTAGCCTAGTTTTACCAGTTAAAGATATTTTAAATACAGGGCTTAAAAACCATGCCAACAAGTAAGCTTCCATCCTGCCCATGTCCCCTGGTGTAAAGGAAGTCCACAAAATCTGTGGTAGAACACTCATTTACTTGATTCAAAGTGTTCTCAAGTTAACTAAAGAAGATTACGTTTTTAATGTGTTATTTCCATTTGTTTTAGGCCTGTCAGAAGCCTCTCCATATACCAAGACTGGCAAACAATTTATATGGCAGCCTGTAGCTTATTGTGCTTAAAGATACATTTCTGACTTTTAACACAATGTCAATTACTACAACACAACAATGTATACTGTTGCACTTAAACATATATACAACCCACATAAATTAAGTTACTTCTCCTGACCAGAACTAACTGAATGGGGACACATTTTCAAAACAATAATAATTCATAATCACCGAACATAAAACTGAACACCTGAATTTTCCCAACAAGCTTTGAAGCTTCATCCCAGTTTGTGCACATGGAAACGATTTGTGTGTTCTTCTCTGTTGTGTTTACCAGGAATCTGAGATTAAATCTGCACCAGAGTGAGACAAGGGAATGTGGCTGCTGCCTGTTTTCTGGTAGTTTATAGAGTGTGAGGGGCATTAACGCCACTATAGCCCTGCTGAATATATTAACATATATACATGTCTGAGTATAGAGATTACAAGGATTAGCTGCAGGGCAAGTTATCGGGGCACACAAGTAGACACAAGTCAATCACAGTGGAAAATGAAACATGTAAATTATAGGTGAGAAACACTAGGGTCATGAACGTTGCTTTTGCAGCTGTGTATTAAATAAAAAAACATGAAGCATACTGTAAAAACATATTTCAAAAGGGAAAATAAACATAAATATACCTAGAGTTTTGATTTTTTCATCCACACATGTTTTAACACTCAAATCCCGTATATTTAGGCTGAAACAGAAAACACTCTGTTTCACCTTGTGATATATAATATGGTAATACAGGAACTGCTCCACTGTGTTTTTAAACTCCAGACACCTTCACTAGAATAATTTGGATGATTACAGCCCTGGAATTACCAATCACTGCTGAACTAAATGTAAAAGGAGCTGTTAACTTGAAAACTGTAGCTTCATGACATCACAGGGTGGAACAGAGCATTTTAAACTTTGGAGATGTAGACAGACTAATAATATATGATCACTCAAACACATGTGAATGAAACAAAAAACAACTTCACTTATGTTTTTGAGGAGATTCTAACATGGTTTACAGCTCAAAGTCAATTTTGCATTATGTCTGACCTTTAAGAATAAATGCTGTAACTATGGAAAAAAAATCTGAAATTTAATAGAAATCTACTTAACAAAAAACCTAAAATAACCTTTCAGATCTTTTTGAGATTTTATGCTTTCAGTTCAAAGCATAATGATGCATGATAAATGATAAAAATGATGAAAACTGGATAAGCATCAAAGCGTATTTAACCGTGGCACATATTTTGAGATTCGATGCAAATACAGATTTAATTATTTTCATTCAAATTCAAAGCACTCTTACTAAACTATGCTCACTACTGTAGGTGTGTGTTATCAACAGTGTGCCATTGATGTTTCTGGATCTACTACGAAGCACATGTCTACCAGTTGTACTTGAGTGTCTGCAGATGTTTTGATTTGAACCAAGGGGGTCCCATATTTCAATGAAAAAGAAGAATTAACCAGCCAGCGATTTCCCCATGATGATTTAACATGTATTGGAAAGATGAGTGGAGTCTGCCCTGAGATTTGGACCAAAACAACGCCAGGGAAGCTAAAACAGTAAAAGTTGTGCAAGACTGAGTCGGCATACTTACATTCATCATCAAAAACATGTTTGGATGATCTGAGAGGTCAGTGCAACAGCTGCTCCACATCAGTATTTAGCCTACTTAAGTTTTTTTTTCCTATAATGTCTTGCAACTTCAGAAATGTTACACTATGACAAAACATACAAAAATTATATCATACAACAACATAGTCATACTCTATGTGCATGATTTATGCCAGTACTAAGCCCAGATAATTAGAGGAAGCATGTGGCCAAAACTCTGTATCCAAATGCTAGAAAGAAGATGGTTTGCACTGTCAAGTCAATGGAAAGTTAAGAGGAAAGACAATTCAGTGTGTTACTATCTTACTTTACTTGGCCCATACCTGTTGCCGTAGAAATTCCAAGAATCCTACACGCACACTCTAACAGCATCCAAAGGCTTTCCATAACTGTAAATCCCTCTTGAAACCAACTTCTTCTGGAAGTGGATCTTAAAAGATATAGTTAAACATATTACTACAAATATGGCACAGCACACCTACATTTTGCAGAGCTCGTTCAACCTGTGTCACTTGAATAAGGTTTGTGGCCCAATGCCCCCGTTGCTTTGGATAATCGGCTTCACACAAACACAAGCCTACATACACCGCTCAGGAATTCTTTCACTATGTCAAGGTGAACCTTTTGTCCCAGTCATTATTCATTAGTTAACAATTATTAACATTACGGGTGTTTCTTTTTTTTTTTTCTTTTGAAACACTGAAGTATAAGGGAGTCTGTTAGAGTTTAGACATGATACTTTATCATTTTAAGAGATTGGAGTTTCACCTTGTTTAACACTGGCCATGAGTGCTCTATTTACTGCAGGGGGTGATGTAGTGGAGACATTACTTACGTCAGCAGGTTCAATGCAATGCTTTTACACTAGAAACATAAACAATTTTACATGCAATTATCTATAATCGAAGACACTTAATCTTGGTGCAACACTGCTGTAAAAGAATATATTTTGTCCAATTTCATGTTTAGTGGAGCTTGTTCACTGTTTGGGTTTATGAAGTGTTCAGTCTGCAGAGGAACTTGGTGACTCCTGTTGGTAGGTAATATAAGCTTCAGAAATCTCCTTAAAGTTCAACAAAGGAGTTGTTGTTGTGCTTTTGTTCTGCTTATTTCCGGATCAGTGTCAAGGTTGTAAGAAGTAAGATCCCATAGGTCGTCTACTCAAGTAAAAGAACTGCTACTTCAAAATAATTACATTTTTTGACTTTTTTTCATATGATTTGAGTGGTTATTTTGACCATGTTCGAGTTCAAGCTTCAGCAAACAACAAACAAAAATAAAAAATAAAAACAGAAAAAATAAGACATTGATTTGTATTGTAACTACATATACTTCAACAAATTAACAACACTTGTGTGAAATACTTTTAACCCTTAAAGAACATTTTTTAACAGGTACTTAAATATTTTTACTAAAGTAGATTTTTTTTTCATGTGATACTTTTACTTGAGTAACTTTTTATCTCTGTATCTGTACTTTTACTTAAGTAACATAATTGAGTGCTTCATCCACCACTGGCCTACACACACACACACACACACACACACACACACACACACACACACACACACACACACACACACACACACACACACACACACACACACACACACACACACATACACAAAAAAAAAAAAGATTGCAACATCTTGGAGAGAGTAAGTGAGAAGAGGAAACATGGTTATAACCTCTGAAAGTTGATTTTGCAGAATAGGTCTGCTTTAAAGCATTTATTAATCTCTCCCTTCATTTTGAATTCGTTCTTGTACTAAGATTAACAATTTGTTCTTCAAAGTACGTACAATTTTTAATCAAGTAACTTATTTTAAGTTAACAGAACAATGTGACCGTATTAATGTAGATCTCTGGTAACGAAAATAGGACACTGGACAATTTGAATAAATGATTGACAGCTTGACTTGTGTGTGGGATGGATAGATGGCTGCCCTCTGGTGAAAGTATAATTTATGGCCACTTTGCAGATTGTAAGTTGATTTCATTTACTCTTGAGAACAATGTGGTTTTACAACAGTCACAACATGCCAGGGGGTAGGCTATTAAAATAACAGTAATAGGTTAAATCATTTGTGAATTAAAATATTAAGTTACTTTGCAAATATAGACTAATTTTCCTCGTGGAATAAAACTCAGACCTGTTTCACTGTAACACATGTTCCACCCAATTCGTTTTTATTCAGATTTATTTCACTCGTGGGAATTTCTGTCTGTCTACAGTTTTAGTCTTGGCAAGTAACGTAATCACCTAGGGAATTTTATGTATTTATAACTTTATTTCATTTTAACATTCAGAATTTTTTGTGTCCATGAATAATTATGCAGCATATTTTCCAATTGTCCCTAGTAATTAACCAAAACAGAGACCTCTAGTGGTAATGAAAAGTACAGTTACATAAAAAATCCTGTTACCTCTGATTTATAGTCCAGATGGGATATCTCGCTAACACTGAGAAGAAAGTGAAACTGTTATTGCCTGTTTCTTGGACATCATCAATAATGACACCAAAGGGTCGGGAGCATTGTCCAAAGAGATGTAACACAGACCCAGAATATGGCCTTAAAAATGCAGTTGTGAAACTCTGAAATACATCACGAAGGAGCAGTGGGAGGACAGCAAGTACAAATACATGCCCTCTGAGTACTGTAAACACAGATTTTAAACATCATGGTGGTGTTATGAGCTTTGAGACCACACTTTCACGTTCCTATACTGAGATGTAAATCAACCGTGAGTGATCACATTACGACTATCTCGAATCAAAGCAGCAAGAACTGGATCAGGTTAAAATACTGGTGCTGTTATGGGCCATAAACTGTTCATCCCATATGTGCAAAGTGCAAGGTGCAGAGCAGAAGGGGCTGCCATAGAGGGTCCCAGGTGGAAAAGACCACAAAACACTCTGATTTCACACCTTATAGAGAATGGAAAACATACAATTGATTTAGTTAATGTTATAAGCTAATATATACTATTTAATGTTTATGTTGAGTTATGTTATGTATGTCCTGCTGGCTGTGTCCAAAGACAGGCTCAAGACCAGAGGTGACAGAGTGTTTCCTGTGGCAGCGCCCATGGAGCAGCCTCCCTCTGCCCTAGACTGAAAACACACCTCTTCTCCCTGGCATTTAATACTACCTAGACAGGATATGTGGGTGATTTATTGACATACTCTTATTTGTATAGCACAATTCATACACAAGGTAATTCAAAATGCTTTACAGAATAGGAACGACATTAAAATCACAATACAACAAATCAAAACATCACCATGCACAGCTAAACAGAACCATTTTGAGCCTGTATTTAAACATTGCCAAAGTAGAGGCCTGTCTCACATCTTCAAGAAGACTGTTCCAGGTTTTAGCTGCATAAAACTGAAACGCTGATTCCCCATGTTTAGTCCTCAGAGTGTGAGGACTAGTATTGCTTCATATGGTGCTAACTGTACATTTGTTTTGTTTTTTTTCTTTACTTTTTATGTGAAACACTTTGGGGAGCTGAAGTTGTATTTGTTCTATACATAAAAATTAAATTGAACAGCATATTTTGTTAAGTAAAACTCAAAATGCAATAGGCCTATGTTTGCCATGTTTGTTTTTCAAATATACTTCATTTTGAGTTTAGTAGTCTAAATATCAATATTTAATTTCACACTTGACCCTTATAACATAGCTCAATGTGAATCCTGATCTCTTTTAGTGCAATAAGCTAGCGCACATCAGATAAATATTTACGTGTGTCTATTGCTTTGTTCTCTCTGAAACTAATATAAAACTGCTGCAGTATTTGTGCTTGGCTTTCTCAATAAGACAGAGAAAATGATCTACAGAGCTGAGGTCATCTCCGTGGTGACTGCAGTGTCTGATCAACATCTGTCATTCTACATAAAGCAGCAGCACACTGTGAGCAGAAACAAGGCTTCCTCATTTTCCCATCATGCACTGGGTCAACACGCCTCCTTTGCTGTCGGTCAGTTATCTGTCTTACTTGTCTTGACACCATGATTCATACAGTACAACCAATAGGAAAAACTAATTTGATTGAGTAAAATGTCATCACCACAAATTGAGGATCTCGGCTATTGACTGCATATAAAGCCAGAGAAAGACAAAAACATTCACATAACTGTTCATTGTCTAGACTCTGGTCTGGCCTATAACCACATTGCACAGCCATTCTTTCATGTTAGAGCAGGCAAGGCAATATGGCTGAACATTCATATCACAATATAAAAGGCAAAATTTGTGGTTGTTACATACTGGCGCCTCTTAGCCCTATTATCTCGGTGTATTTTTAATATTTATGCTTGTTTTGTGGCGTGGCTGGTCTCACCATGGCTGTTAGCTGCAGTTAGCCTATTGTGTTTGGAGTTAGTTTGGTGACGTTTTTTGATTTTAAGTTATGTCGGTCGCAGCGTCTTCAGTCCTGTATGGGGTTGGACAAGTGCCACATCCTTCTCTTCTGGTTTAGCCAGCTCACTGGGTCCACCTTTCTGTTGTTACTTTATTCTTGGGAATGGGAGGGGGTTTGGGCTTTTAAAGTAATTTAAAATTAACTAAAAAAAACAAAAACTTTTTGTAACCTTTTTGACCCTTTGTCCTCTTTAATAGTTAATATGTTTGGTCCACCTGGGTTATAACAGTGGTAACTTATTTATTTTATTTAAGAAAAGGGGGAACAGTGCATATTAATGAACAAATGTAAATGAGCCAGATGATACATTTCCATCTGTAGACCCCCTGGCAGTTAAGGTTGCTTATGGGTGACTTCTGTAATATTTGTACTAACTTGTTCCTGGCTACTTAAGTTGTAGCTATCCTCACATCTTATCTCTTTCATTATTAGAATTGTAGCTCCCACAGAGCCTCCACAATCAGTGTTTAAGTTGTTATAGGGACATTAGCCATAGCAATTAGCCACGATCTCTGTCTGTCTCCCCTCACAACTCAGAGTAAAATCAGCTACAGTGCATGGGCATATTTCATATCATCTCCATAAATATCACAATATATCACCAGCAATGAGACATGGCCCAGCTCTAATTCATATCCTCACACGCTGACACTAAAGAGAGAATGAACTGCAAGCATTTCTCTGTTTGGAGGGGACTTTTGTGAATAAATCTAGTATGAAACAACATGTTAGTATGTGGTTAGTCAGTGGTTAGAACAAAATCGTAAAAGATGTTCCTCCCAGCGACCTCATGACTCACACTGTGCCACACAGGCTTTCAATTGGTTTCAGTAGAAGAGATATGCGTACCATTAATCTAATAATAATAATGGGATATTATGGAGTTCTTGAAAGATAAATGTCAAGATTATGTTCTAAGATATTTTTTCTTAAGTTATTTTAGGATGTTTTACTTCAAAGTAAATGATGACTATGTATGTTGATTAGATTACCCAAATATGTAGGGTACAGTTAAGGTAATTTGTCCCCTGCTTTTGACTATAACCAGGCTTAACTTGGTCAGTATTACATAGCTGGAGGATCTGATCTTCTTTGCGTGTCTTACATTGATAGGGAAAATCAGAATACCAGAGTAACCGTGGGAAACCCAAACATCGCACAGAAACCTGGATGAGTCAAACTGGGATCCTCTTGCTGTGAGGTAACAATGCAGTCCACTTATGGTTGATGTCTTTTACTTTTATTTAGGCTTGGGTCTGGCCCACATTATACGCTGGTTTGAGGATGGATTATGAGGAGGACTCTTACCATAACATTCTTGACATCCAAACTTACTCGTAGAAATCTGCTCCTAGTTTCTCTCTTGTTCGTCCCAGGAGCAGACAGGAAGCATTTGGGATAATCGGTCTACGTGTTCAGTCAGAGGGTGGGAGATGACACAGAGCAAAAGAGAAAAAGGAATACGTCAGAGATTTCAAACGCACCATTGCGTGTAACAGATTTGAAAAGCGTTGGGCTTGATCTGGGAGGGAACGACTGTTGTGTGGAGGATATGTTAAATGCAGGGGAGAGCTGTGAAAGTTTTTCCTGTTTGGAAAAGGAGAAGTGTCAGTCTGATAATGAACACTTACACATTTGGGAGTCGTATGTAAAATGAAAAGTTCATTCATCAAAAGAAAAGGAAATACTGTGAACGAAGACTCCAAAATACAGAATGTGTGCAGCACTGAAGCAGCAGGAGAACTCTGCTGTTAGCTGGAGATTTGTCCAGTGGGGGAAGAAGTACTCAATGTTGTTACTTAAGTAAAAGTACAGATCCTAGAGCAAAAAATACTGAAGTAAAAGTAAAAGTAATACTTTTACTCAAGTACATTTTTTCATGTGATAATGTACCCATGTAAAAAGTATTTCTCACAGATTTTGAAACTTATAATAAAGTTTAAAATGTTGTGATTCTGATAAAAAAATGTGCTGAATTCTGTTCAATAGAAAAAAAATGAATTGATTTGATAGTTTTATTCTAGCTGTTTTTATTTGTAAAATTTTGTATGCTGAATTTAGGAACGTGTTAAAAATAAACTTTCAGCCTTTTCAGCAGGTCTCAAATAATAATAAAAAAATACTTTTCAGTCCAGTTAAAAAATGTAGAGTAAAATGTAGCAGAGTAGAAAGTACAGATACCTTCTCTCAAATGTATTGAAGTAAAAATATCCATTTAAAAATGTACATAAGTAAAGTACAGATACCTAAAAATAGTAGTTAAGTACAGTACGTCACTACTTTTACTTTGTTACATTCCAACGCTGGATTTGGTATTGTACAGCTGTTGTATGATACACTATGTAACTCCTTTGGCGAGTCTTGTTTTGCTTGAAATATTCTACAGTGAGGCATTTAACTTATTTTGCATTTATTCAATTACAGGAGTTTTTACTACAAAAATACATAGAAAAACATGTCAACTTACTCTAAACAATGTCTGTTTGTCTCCTTGGACATTAAACAAGAAGCTTACATAGTGCACCTTTAAATGTAAAAATCAGTTTAGGGACCTGGATCCAGAACAGGTACAGCAAATACACAACAACGAGTCAGACAGGGTCAAAGGACTCAGTCAACCAAAAGCTTTTCTAAACAAGACAGTCTTAAGGTGCTTTTTAAAAGAATCCGCAGAATCTGCCACACAGGGAGAAAGGGGTGGGGAATTCCATTATTTTGGGGCCACAGCCTGAAAGGACAGGTTTCCCCTCGAGGTTTAAACTTGTTTTTTGGGACCACAAGCAGGTTCTGACTGAAGGACTGAAGGGTGCATCCAGAATAAGGATCAGTGTCCAGGGTTTTTCCAACAAGCCAAAGATATAAGGAAGGCTATGCTAAATGGAAAACAACATACAAAATTGAGTAATATTAAACAAAAAATTGTATGCATTAGATCATTCGTGTAAATTCATTCCTACAGTCATTATATAAGGCTTAAAAGGAGAGCCCTGATGTCCAAACAGGTGCAGCACAGGAGCGTGCATGAGGCTTACAGGTGCAGCCAGACTCAATGTGCTGGTCTTTGGCTGTTACTTTTCACAGGGTTTTGCTGAAGTATTTATGGACTTCTATCGATTATTCACATGTGCATATGTCATGGGCCTGAACCAAGGGTGGATTTAGAGCTGCGGAGACCTGGACATATGGCATTTTGAGTTTCCATAATTTACAAATTTGGAGCACAGCGAGGCCAGCTCCTGTTTGCCTGGTCAAATAACTTAAACATGTCCAAACACACCTGTATCTGAGATTAGATGTTGTCCTTCAATGTGAAACGAAATACCCAGCTCGCATGCACCATATTTGACATAAACCATGAATGCATAATTGTGTGGCTGTTTTTACAAGAGCGGGGAAACGGATAAAATGGATGATTAAGTTCAAGATCAAGGTTAAGAGTGGAATTGGGTCCCATTATAGCGTTATGGACACCGTGTTGTTAGTCATGCTTACCGAAGTTGAACTGCTTTAGTCATGAGCTTTTCGATCCGGTACATATGGCTGTGTTTTGTGTGAATGAGTGTGGTACTTACGGAGAGGGCTATCTGTCACTAAATGCTTCCATGCAGTAGTTGAAAAGCGCTGGTCACACGATGATGCCAGTGACGTGCGATCGTGGACCGTCTGCCTGGAAAAGACACAGTGGTTTTGGCTCAGACTGAAGCCACTGAAAGAATAAAGTCAAAACAGCTTGGTAAGTAATATAAATAGTTTTTAAAGCTTCTGGGCAATTCCATTTCAAAAGGTAATTTATATTGATAGCATCATATTTGTCCAGTAGTTGAAGAAGTAGTCAATGTTACTTAAGTAAATGTACAGATAACAAAGCCAAAAAATACTTAAATGGAAAAGTATCACATGAAAAAATCACCTTAAGTAAAAGTATATCTGTACCTGTTTAAAAATGTACTTAAAAAGTAAAAGTATTTCAAGCTGATTTTGAGGTCTTATGAGGCTTCAAATGTAGTGATGTTGATAAAGATTTGTGCTGAATTTTGATCAACAGAAACAACTGAATCCATCTTTTTATTCTAGCTGTTTTTATTTGTTTATTTCTTGTTAGATTTTTGTTTGCTCATATGTGTGTGTGTGTGTGTGTGTGTGTGTGTGTGTGTGTGTGTGTGTGTGTGATAGTGTGATAGATAGATAGATATAGATAGATAGATAGATAGATATAGATATAGATATAGATATATAGACAGATATATTTTAATATTCAAATCTTCCACATGGCCTATCTGTGCTTTCTCAAAAAATATTGAGTTATTTCACTTTTTTTCTTTACTACATAATTCCATACATCTTGCTTCATATAGCTAATGTCTTCCATATGTATAAAAATCTAAAATGTTAAATAAAGACAAAAAAAAAACCAAACAAACATTGAGTGAGAGAGTGTGTCCAAACTTTTGACTGGGAGTGTATGTTAAAACAATAAAAGTCAAAAGTTTGGACACAATATTTTTTTCCTTTATGTTTATTAATTTCTGCATTCTATACACATGGAAGATATCAAATACACAATGTAAGAAACATGGAGTTATGTAGTAAAAATAAATAAATAAATAAAATAACTCTACTAAATATTTTTTGACAAAGCAAACGGTGGCGACTTTGAGGATTTCAATATAAAAAATATTTTTGAAATGTGCACAATTATTTACCTTTTTTTCTTTACTACATAATTTCATATATCTTGCTTCATATATCTGATGTTTTCTGTATGTATCTAATATGAAAAAATTGAATGAGTAGATGTGTCCAAACATTTGAATGGTATTTGGTGTATACTTGGAGACTGAAGAATACAGCTGGTCTTTTCCAGAATTATTATGGAGCCTGTCCTATTGTTGTCAGTTGGCATATTGCTCATAAAGGGCCCATATTACACTATTTTCTGATTTGTTCTGATCTTATAATGTTGTTTCCTAAAAACATATCTGCAGTTTGTGTTTCGTTTCATCCACATGTGTTTAACACACAAACCCTGCATATTTAGGTTGAGTTCTTCTCTCAAACTGAAAACATTACGTTCCACCTTGTGATGTCATGTCAGGAAGTGCTCCACTGTGTTTTTAAACTCGATACACCTTCACTAGAATCATTTGGATCATTTTAGCCCCAGAATTGCCATTTGTACTGAACTAAAGATAAAAGGAGCTGTTAAAAACTACCATTTCATGCCATCACAAGGTGGAAGAGAGCATTTTGAGCTATTGAGATCTAGACAGACTAATAATAAATGGTTCCTCAAAAACGTGTGAATGAACTCCTGGCATGTTTTTGAGAGGGTAAGAACATTCTAATATGGCTTAAAGCTCACAAGAGTCAGTTTTGCGTAATATAGGACCTTTAAATATTGAATGAAACTGGCAGGATCAAAATGTCTTTGCTTGAACTGATTAAAAGTGAATCTTTGAATAATCAATGTATAATCCCGGTGTTAATGAACGAAAGTGAAAGTCAGTTTTACAAGTTACAAGTAAATTTTATATATCCATATTGTAGTCATTAACATATTACCTCAACAGTTAAAAAGGGTGTTAACTACTTGTACAGCTCATATATCGGATGTGTAATACAGAAAGTGTTTATTCTGGCCTGTGCAAACCCAATATGATAATTAATGGTGAACTGAGACATTGTTCAAATATGACTTTATGGAAATCCAAGCTGTAGTGTGAAGTGAATGTGTCTGCAGTTGTGCGCACACCTGCCACACACATAAGTCTGTTTTTACAGTCGAATATCCTAACAAGCAGTGAGTGACAACAGCTCTGAGTATGAGGAATACGCATGATTTATGGCCCAATTCTCAAAGAGCACAGACAGCCCTCTTGAAGATTTATGGTGCCAATGAGTTTTCCAGAAATCCTTTTTATGCAAATGTTATAGACTACCACATATTTGTCCATCATCAGTATGACACATTCTGCTCTTTGGTGGTGTGACTCATGCACGGTCCTATGTCACTCCTGCACAACCTTTCGCTGACCCCTCTTGACCTTTGAACTCGTTCGGCCACACAGAAGTGCACTTTCAGCGGGGTCACGGCCGCTCTTGTGCACTGGCTTTAGTGGAGTAGTTAATACAAGAGCATCCTTAACCAGCCCCAGATTTCCTCTGACCCTAACTCCACACAGGTCACACAAAAATGGGCATTTTCTTAGCAAGTATTGCAGTTATTGATTCTAATATTGAAAATTATTCTAAGTGATTGGAAAAAATTGAGCTGAATTTCAGAAGTAACTCAAGTAATCGATTAAGGTGATCAGTTTAAGCTTAAGGTCAATATGGTTTCATTCCATAGAGTGCTAGGCGAGACGTTGGGCCATTAGAGGTGAGTAGTCATTTGTTCTAATGCAAAACGCCACCACAGTAATTATTATGCAGGGAGTTTACAGAGAAGAAAAGGAAAAATGTACACAATGAGAAGTAGATAAACTGATTATTTTACTGTAAAAACACAGCAGAAATATTTATATTGGGCCAATTTGTAGGAAAAATAAACTTCAAATTGTTTGTTCAAACGTAATAAGAGCTTTCCCACTGTAATCAGTCTTAAAACATCACAGACTGTAGAGCTAATAATTTTCATTTATCTTGTTAAATGCAATGGCCAATGTCATCATCTGTGGACATGCACTGGCAAAGCATTTAAGTACCAGAATCAAACAGCTGCTCCTGGAGGTGTGTGAAGACCTGTCTTTTTTGTTTATTTTATTGTTTGTCCCCTGAGCAACCTACTCTTTCCAGCTCCCAGGGTCAAAGGTCGATGAGCAATCCAGCTTCACCTTCACAATTTCTGCATCTGCTCCAACCTGACAGAGAGCCAGGGGTAATAAACATGCCACAGGATAGCCTATTAGGTAAGAGGCCAGGAATTCAACCAGTCCAATATTGACTGCAAAGTTAATGTCCAACTTATATATTTCACTGACTTGTGATCAGATGTGCAAACAGGAAGTTCTTTGCACTTCTGAAAACTATCTGGAGTTTTTTATTTTTTTCAATTATTTATGAAAAATCCAAATCTGTTGGAAGATTCTAAGGTCCGTTGCAGGTAGGAGTAATGTGTGAGTAAAGTGTTGAGTAATTAAATTAATTACTGAGTCATTTTGTGTATTTTAGCCACCTTCTCATCTCTACTGTTATGTTATTGCTTTGCCTGGAATGTGCCACAGTAGGACATTAATTAATCTGTCTTGCATTTATTCAAATACAAGTGGTTTTATTGGTCTAAATACACACTGAAAAACATATATTCTAACTGTGAACAGGCTTGCCTCTCCAGAGATTGGACTTGTGGTTTTGGCCTGGTAGCGTCACCTCCGTGTCACCGTGGAACTAGAAAAGGAAATTAATTGCACACAGTGCGGAACATTCCAGGCGAACTTTGTACATCTCCATGGAGACAAGCAGCTGGTATAGCCTCCACCAGAAAAGTCTCCACAGACACAGGTCTTTCCTCAATATTTCTTGTATTACTTATTTCACACCCCTCATGTGAAATAAGCTTTATTACATTTCCACACATATTTGCTGATTAACTGACCAGCCCTGCTTGACATTCCACTTCTGCCAAATTTCATGGTCATTGTATTTGATAACAGTCGCTCTGAGTTATCCTCATGACCTCTGACCCTGCGGCCCCTTGTGACTCCATCCAAACCTGTGAGTAAGTGATCCAGGACTGAGGAGCCTGTGTGGCAGGGGCTTGTAGTGTGCATCGGAAAGGGCCCTAACTCTTTTTCGGCTTCACTCCAGGAGGCCCCAACTTCAACTTGTAATAGTGAATAGTTGAAATCTAGGAGTAATAATGGACTCAGACAAAAACCCTAACAGCCATCAAATCAATAACATCTGCAATTTTTTACTATCTAAAAAACATTGCAAAAGTCAAAGGTATACTGTCTAAACCAGACTTGGTGAGGCTTATACATGCATTTGTCTCCAGTAGCTTAGACTACTGTAAAGGCCTGCTCTCTGGCCTCTCCAAACAGGCAGTAAGATAGCTACAGTACATCCAGAACGCTGCTGTTCGGGTCCTGACTAGACGTAAGTCCTGTGCTCAGGTCTCTGCATTGGCTTCTGTGGCTCAGAGAATAGACTTTAAAGCAGCTCTGCTTGTGTACAAGTCTCTCCATGGCCTAGCACCAAAGTACATCTCCCACATGTTAGTGCCATATGAACCATCTCACACTCTGAGGACTTCAGGGACCGGCCTCCTGCTGGTGCCCAGAGTCAGGACTAAACATGGGGAATCAGTGCTTCAGTTTTATGCAGTTAAACAGTCCTGAAGATGTGAGACAAGCCTCTACTTTGACAATGTTTAAATCCAGGCTCAAAACAGTTCTATTTAGCTGTGCATATGACTGAAAGGTTTTTACTCTGGACTTTTCTCCTTTAATGCAAATTTTATGATGTTTTGTTTGTATTGTGATTTTAATGTCTTCCTTATTCTGTAAAGCACTTTGATTTGCTTTGTATATGAATTGTGCTATACAAACTTGCCTTGCCTAGTGTCTAATATATGAACCATTAGTCACATCTGTACAAACATCCCAATCACATATCACCATGACTCTATTAATATCTGATCAGTCATTGAAAACATGCAGACTGAATGCAATGCTGTGACTTATACTTTACATACTCAATGCACAAGGATTAATTTCAACACCACAGTTCCAAAGTCTCAGCAGACATGTGCCAGACCCGTGCTAACTCATGCAGGGGTCATGTATTCCTTGTGAAAATACACATGCTAATTGCTGTATGCTTCATGCCATTTATCAAACAAAAGTATGATTATAGAGAAATGAGGGTGTTTGTGAAGCAGTTAAACGTGACCTTTTTCACACACAATGAACACTTGCATTAACCAATAGATTTTTTTCAAGGTAAAAAAGATTTTTAGGTTATGCTTGAATGACATTCTTAAACAAGCTAAACATTGTCATAGACTGATTCTGATCTAAAAGATATCTTCAAATACTATAAGTGATTATAATGGCTTTCTGAAGCGGTACGTGATTGCAACACAGAAGCATGCGTCATAGTTGAATGGCATAATGGTAACGGGGCTATAAAAACAACATTAAAAAATTAAAATATAAGATAAGTTGCTATAGAATAATTTTAAGAAAAAGTGTAGTTCAACTTTTACACATGCATTATTTTAGGTGGACACTAGAACCTGTTTTATTTACTATCTATAGTAGTTTAATATCAATTTGTGATGTGCTTTTGTCCGCTATGTAGGTATAATCTATGACACTCGTGGATCATTAAATTATAATTTGCACATCTTAAATTGCAATATTCATCTAACCCTAACCTTAACGACTTAATAAAAGAAACAAGTCTGCTGACTTCTACATTAGTAAACTGCGGTGCCAAATGGGAGCTGACAACGCCATAAACTTCATCACAACAAAGAGCTCTGGAGCGGTCGGCCTCTTCTATGGATAGCTGCATATCACTCTAGCAGTAGCAGTAGCAGATTTTTTTTGTTTGTACCAAAATGACTACACAACGCTGCCAAATCCTACGCATATCATTGGTCAAGAAAATAAAAGTAAAGAACAAAGTTGTCCAGAGCAATGGTGGTGAAAACAGGAGTTGATCGGCAATATGGCGTCTTGAAAATAAGTGATTAAATATTGCTTAAACATGCAGGAACCACTGTAAATACACCTTTGAGAAGGTAAATGAGAAAGGAAACAACTGTAACATGGTTAAAAGCTCTGAAAAATCTGTTTTGCAGATATGGTCTCCTTTAACTAAACTTTAGGGAATACTAAAAGGAAAGTATTTAGGGTACAAATTTACCTTAACAATAACATGAACAGTTTTGTCTAAAAACTTGTTAATCACAGACTACTCATGCAAAAGTCAGCTGCTGACTCATCAAAACCTATTCATTTGATCCATACCATGACACAGCCTGACAAACCACAGCATTAGTTGAAATGAAGCAGGACATCTTCACAAATTGAGTCACTTTAGGGGATTTTTTCCTTGTGAAAGACATGACCACAGTCCAAACAAACGGAAGACAGGTAATCCCATATTGGACATCTCTCACTCACTCACTCGTATGTCTGAGGCTTCGTGTCCAAACATATTAACAGTCAGTGTGGCACCACAGGCATGCAACATAAATAGGAAAAGTGGTATTCTTCAGTCAGTTTTGTTTTAGTGTTTATGTTAAGAGGGATCCAGGGCAGTCCTTCTAAAAATATGTGAATGGTGCTTCATTGTTGCAATTTTTTCAACCGTAAAATCTGTCAAGCGCTTGTTAAAATGAATGTATTTACTGACACAATTATAGTGACAGTATTTGTTTCAGGAAACGCAACATAAATCATGAGAAGAGGCCCGGCTGGAGGTCTTTGAAAGTGTTATCCTACAGCTCCACTCTTCAGACATTAGGAAACTGAAGTGAACAGCTCCAAGGGTTCTAATGTTTTTTCACTATGTAACTTTTCTGGTGGAGGGACTGCTACATGCTTGTCTCCATGGTTATTCCTTTGACTGCAATGTTCCACAGTATGGCATTAAAAAAAGCTAAATCATCACATTTTTATATAGCACTTTTCCACCTTCAAGGCACTTAAAGCACGTTACAGAAAGGAAACACTCACCCATTCACATACACATTTATCCACCAGTGTATGCAGACACAGGGGGCATGGGTGGGTTAAGTGTCTTGCCCAAGGACTCCACAACAGCATTCATCTGTGGGAGCTGGAATTGCACCACCAACCTGTGGGTCAATGGATCTGACCACTCAACCAAAGATGTTTATGTCAAAAGCAAGAATTGGACAGGCAACCTTCAGATATTATCTGTGTATTTTAACTTTCAAGCAGGTGACATTATCAGGCCAAGTTACACATCAAGTCTGTGGAGAGGTGACCACGCTGAAACTGAGAGGGTGTTTATTAAGAATATATAGCAATTTTTAAAAATGGTATTGAATGAATAATGCAAGAAGCTTAGTGCCATAGTGTGTAACAATCCACGCAAAAAGTGATAACATCTCTATGTACATGCACATGCACAAGATAATGGCGGGCCTTTAAGTGGTTAGTGTTTAAGTTTGAACAGAGTAACATCGAAAATAATACAGAATAAACTTACAGATCTAAATTTGTCATTGACCAACAACTTGCCTGTCTAGTCCTCTTAGTAAAATAATAATAAATACTATTCTGCACTTATCAAAGCAGTCTTAAAAGGTCCCATTACAGGCCTATAAGAGTGTTGTTCTTTGGGGATCTTTGCTTTGGCCTCGAAAATTTGAAGTGTGATCCTAGAACTGCTGCAAGTGCCTTAACATGATTCCTGATAGACCGTGCTTTAGAGATTACGTCTTGATAAAATAGCTCAGGGCTGCTTGAGTGCAATGCTTACCAATGAGTATTTTTGCAAACTGGTGAACAGGAAATCATCTTAATCCACTTGCATCAGCTCATTATGCCCCCAGACAGACTCAGTTAAAGGAAAAATAATAACATTTACCACAAAAACAGGCAGCAAAATGTCAGATCTGAAAATGCCGGCAGCTTGGCACATGGGCAAGAGGGTCTGTAAATGTTTTTCATTCTGCACATGTCCATGCAGTCGAGTTCATGCATGAAGATTGGAATTTCACGGTTGAAAACTTGAGGTAAGTCTCGCAAACAGAAAACAAATGCATCCCTTTGTGCACGTTAAGCATCGAAAATATCTTCCTCAAGCCGAACCAAAGCAGAATGTTAATAGGTTTCAAATTAACATTGTTTAGTTGTCCAAATACGTCTTGAGTCACTCCACGCAGCATGGAACCAGCTGTACAAACACGAGCAATTTACCCAGAGGGAGTATATGTTTCGTTTCATAGAGCGCAATGGGGCAGACGGCGCGTTGACAAAAGATAGGGTTCAAAACAGAGACGTGAAATACATATAGGAATCACTAATGCATCAAGACATAAGATAATGCCAAGCAGTGGTAACGGCAGACGTGAAAACCGCTGGGATCTGTAATATCTTCCAGAAGTAGCGACTTCTCTTTCACGTACAATAAAAAGTCTAAAAGGTTTGGACAGGGATGAAAAAGATCTAGATATGCAAACAGAGGCATCTGTATTGCTTTACTGTATCTCAAGAGGTTTCCATGGATTCTGTAGGAGGAAAAGACCAACCAGGTCCAAACAAGATGGGAACAATAAACAAAAGTACGAAAAACTACTGTACATTTGACTAAATATAGAGTGTGTAAACAATGTAATAAATACTGAAAATGAGTTGAAAGAGGAAATCAAATATATTTTTATTGCAGCAAAATATTTTACAAAAGTAACAGAAAGGAAACATGAGTAGTTTAACAATATAAATGTTAAATGTACAAACTAAACTTCCAATGATCCACAAATGTTGAACCTTACCAATATTTGCCAGGGTTTGGACCCATAAACATAATAATTTAATCTGACAACAATCATGGAAAAAATGGCACAACTTTCTGAAACTTTTATGCAAAAATGATTTCACATTTCATTATTTATCCAGACAGAGCTTTGTTCTGAGAGGAGTTTTCATGTTTTCATGTTTCATGTTTGGATAGACTCAATAATTACAGAGATTTTATTTAGGGTGACCAGACGTCCCTATTTACCCTGGACAGTCCCAGGGTAAATAGAAACCTCTGTCCCCTGTCCCAGCAGATTTATCCAAAACCATTGATTTGTCCCGGTTTTATATATGAAATGTCCCAGATTTTTGACCAGTCTGATCCCTGCCAGTAAAGGGGGCAATATATTGTTGTTTGTTTAGCTAAAATATGGAAAAATGTGCTTGAAAATGCACCGACTGAAGTCCCTCAGATTATGACTGAGCTGAGAATGGACAATATTATGTACTCTTTTCAAAATGTTATTTATACCAACCATCCCCACCAGATTATGTCCCAGTTTTGAATTTTGAAAATCTATTCACCCTATATTAATCATAAATCAGGTGAAGTTAGCTGCATTTGTTAAAGTTAAACAAGAAATATAGAATTCTCACCTCTCCTCCGCCTCAGTTTTAAAATATAGGCCTTAGAATTGGCTCTGTGAACAGCAGCACCTGGCAACCTCACTGTTAGCATCACTACTTCCTGTCCAGTTTATTTATTTAACTACTTCAGTACTGATCAGGCAGCGGACAAGGAGATGCGGGTGCATGTCACTCACAACATGTTAAACACAACACAAATAAAAGGAATACTTCAGTGGATTGTGTTTAGAAAAAGAGATGTATGCGCCTGAAGTATTACAAATAAAAACAATTACTGGGTAGGTAGTTTATTATAATTAATTTGAATTTGAATAGGTTGTTTATGTTATTTTTTCCGATTTTAATAAAAGTGACAACTTTAAGACACATTGAGCCAGCTAGCATGAGGCTGTGCACAGAGCCTATATTGTGATGTCACGTTACCAAAAACCTATTGGCATCCTCCTGACCCGAGATCCTCTATTGCCATACAAAACCAGCAGAGCATAGCTATACAAAGAGCACTCAGCCTTACATCCTCTATATCCTTTCACTAGAAGTCACGGCCTCAGCCCTGTGCTCTAATCTGCATGCTCTAACTCTTTTACTGCCTCTATCCAAGTTGAAATCTGACAAATTTAAAGGTTACTTATCCTGCCTTTATTTGCCCATGTCTTTTATGTTATCAGGTTTATATGGTTACAGATAGGACCTCTAGCAGCGCCCTCTGTGATAGGAGGCCTACCAGACACCATCCTCTCCTGTCCTGCATGGGAATTGTATCCTCTTATCAGGATCACAGCAGGACATAGGCCCATTTGCCCATCTCACCTGATAACACAAGAAGGAATGAGATCAACGAGGGTGAATTGAGGAAAGATGGTGAAACATTTGGCAAATAAAAAGCCAGTTCACAGAAGGGGTTATCTTTGCAGCATTCCTTAAATTACAATTCCCAAGTGTTAATGATGCTAAATAGTTACAATGACACTAGGCAAAGTGTGTTATATAACACATTGTTTGCTTTGGCACTGTTACCTACATGTTAAGGATGACTTGGTTATTTTAGGACATCAAAATGCTGAAAGAAAGTATTCCATGGTGTTAAAGTTGACAAAGACAATTTTTTCAAATAGGCCTGTCATGATAACATATTTTGAAGTTTGATATATTGTAAAAATATAATAATAAGTAAATACAAACAATAAACAATAATACTGAAAGTAATTTATGCCACTGACACAACAACCCAAAAGCAGATCTAAACCACAAAAACGGTTTTAAATGTAAAATATGGTTAAAAACACAAACTCTTGGTGTTTTATTGTTCTTCCCTGTATCGCGTTATCTGTATATCTGTTTTTTGTTTACCTTAATGTGCAGCACTTTGAGGAGCTGAAGTTGTTTTTAATGTGCTATAGAAATAAACTTGAATTGAATTGAACTGGGAGTATAATATATGTTATAGAATACACTTTTTCTATCTTTTAATAAAATAAAATAACTTAAGTACTAATATAGAGTCAGTACAGTATTTATAAACTTCCCAGCGCTTCCCTGTTCTAATTGCTATTAAAAACGATGTATTTTCCGTTGTACATTTTTACTTGAATACTCCCTGTGCCATGTGTTTCTACTGAGATGATGAGGAGGTCTGGAAAACCCTGTTTAGAGCCTGTATATTCACCACAGGACTCCCTCTTGTAAACTCCAATCATGGCTACTGTCCAACCTGCTACAGCTCACTTCACTTTACAAAAAGCCTATGTTATGTACCGTCTGTGCTGAAAGTATGTTGTTTAAGCTAATCGTCAGGTAATAAATGTCAAAATGGCTGCTCCAAAAATAAAGAACAGCTTTTGCCTCTGTGAGAAAATAGCGGTTTGCTATACTGATTGAGTCTTGAGGCGTTCTTGTATACTTCTTTAAAAGCACAATTTGCGAAAAGGTGCCATATGGACAGAGATTTAGCCTCTATAGCTCACATTTCAAACCTGGTCCTATACATTTGGAGAGCAGATTATCACAGCTTCTCAGACCTTTGTACAGCTCCTGAATGGGTGCTTGAGCTTGATTCCTTGTTAGCAGCACCGCTGCATTTGTTAAACGAGGAAGTAAAAGACGAAGAAAAGAGGAGATTTCTCATTCACCTCTGGGAACCTTTTCGGTGCTCATGCAGCCCCAAAGCAGACACAAAGCAGACACAAAGCAGCTATTGTCAGGCTAGTCTGGGGTAACCAAGTCTTGTTAAGGACCAGGACGCTGCTGCTGCTGCTGGGAATCTTCATAAAATCACAGAGTCAACATATGACAGGCTTTTCTTTTCTATACTTTCTGTGTACAAAGTTTGGTACATTTATTCTCATAAACAGTTTCATTTCTTAGATCATTCAGTAAATATATAAAGCAAGCATTTTCCTTTTTTGAATGAGTTGGACATAGAAGATAGTTAGTTGTAATCAGTGGTGGAATGTAGCAAAGTAAAAGTAATTTACTTTATTTTAAGTAGAAATGTTGAAGTTGGTATTTGTACTTTATTGAAGTAAAATTTAAAGTGGATACATTTTACTTTTACTTCACTACATTTGAGAGCAGGTATCTATACTTTCTACTCCACTATATTTTTGAACTGGACTGAAAAGTATTTTTTTATTATTGTTTGAGACTGCTGAAAAGGCCCAGAGTTTATTTTTAACAGGTTCAGAATCTGAACAAAGCAAAAATATACAAATGATCAATTCAGTTGTTTCTGTTGAACAACTTCAGCACAAATTATCAAAGTATCTTTATCAAAGTCACTCAATTTATAACTTATTTGAAGCCATATAGCCTCAAAATCTGTACAAAATACTTTTACTTTTAACTCTTTAAGTACATTTTTAAAGGGATACTTTAATACTTTTACTTAAGTAGATTTTTTCACATATATTTTTACTTTTACTTGAGTATTTCTTTGCTCTACTTCTTTCATCACGGGTTGTAATAGTAGCATTATACATTTAGTAGGCTACATTTTTTATTTTGTTACAGGAACACTTGGCATTACTTTTATTTAAGATTAAATTACTTTAGTAAGGGTAGGTCCCAGGGCCAAAAACGTGCTTTAGTCTCAGTTTCCAGCCATGGCAACAGCTCTTAGACATCTTTTATTATTGATGACTTGTTATTGCCCGATGACATCGACGTGCTGACGGATGGACCAGGAGTTTGTCATTAGATTTGAACGGTTTGAAATTTAAAACTCCTTTTGATATCTAACTTGAACTCAATTCATACTGGCAAAAAGTCCTTGAAATTAAAATTAAAAACAAAAAACAAAACATAAAATCAAGATTACAATCATTTGACTGAATCTGACTGTTTCTTGATGACTAACAAGGAGCGACCACAACATAATGCCTCAGATTCTGTGGGCTGTACCTCAGATAAATTTCCCATGTTTTCTTGTTGTTGCTTGCTCAGCTAAAACACAAATGTAATCTATTTATGTGGCACAGTTTCTTACTTTGTGTCAGAGCAAATATATTGATGTTCTGAACAGGACCGAAACCTCAAGGTTCACAATGAACAACTACCGCACTGCTCTGTTTAAACAATAACCCAGAGAACATGTTGTTCATGGGCTAATTATGTGATGTCAGTTGACCATAATACCACCATCACGTTATAACCAGTGGTGGAAGGTAATGCTATGCCATTTCTGAATGTTATAATGTTGTTTCCTCATCAAAAACATACCTGGAGTTGTGTTTTGTTTGATTCAGACATGTTTAACACACAGTTCCTCTCTCAAACAGAAAACACTCTGTTCCACCTTGTGATGTCATGTGTTTATACTGGAAGTGCTCCACTGTGTTTTTAAACTCCATGTACCTTCAGTAGAATAATTTGGATAATTTCAGCCCTGGAATTGCCAATCTTTACTGAACTAAAGGTAAAAAGTAGCTGTTAACTTGAAAATCACAGCTTCATGACATCACAAGGTGGAACAGAGCATTTTAAGCTTTGGAGATGTAACTAGACTAATAATAAAGGGTTATTCAAACTTGTGTGAATAAAATGAAAAACAACCCCAGGTATGTTTTTGATGAGGTATAACATGGCTAAAAGCTCACATTTTGTGTAATACTGGACTTTTAAGTACAATTTTCAGGTATCTGTACTTTAACTGAATACATTTACAGTGGATACTTTTTACTTTTATTTCACTACATTTCTACTTTCTACTCCACTACATTTTTTAACTGGACTGAAAAGTAAAAAAAAAAAACTTTTCATATGATTTGAGGGGTTAATTTTTACCATGTTTGTGGTAACATCCTGACTAAAGTTTTTCGAGTTCAAGCTTCGGCTTTGAACAAACAAAAATAAGTACACAAAATTCATAAGAAAAATTAAGACATTGATTCGTATTGTCACTGTACAACACAATATGTATCATTTTAATCACTACATTAAACAGTTTAACAAATGTATTTATCTAAATCTATGTGAAGTACTTTTACTCTTAAAGTTCATTTTTAAGAGGCATTTAAATAGTTAAGTAGATTTTTTCATGTGATATTTTTACTTTTAACTTGGGTAACATTTGCCTCTGTATCTGTACTTTTGCTTGAGTAATACAATTGAGTACTTCATCCACAGCTGAGTATAATGAGAAGAAAAAAAAAAAAAGTATAGCAGCAGAGACCTCTACCAGGGCGCTGAACCGAGCTAGCAATCATACAATGCCTATGATAAAGAGAAGAAAAATAATTATATGGCTTTGTGCCGTGTCAGCTTAGTATCTAGAATCGCATCATAAAAAATCATTAAAAGTCATACATTGGTCAAATGTATTCCTCTTATTTATAGACCCAATGCTGCATATGGTTTGTATTAGAAACATATGTACTTTATATCTATTTTAATACACCTCATCTAGTGTAAAGAGCAGTGACAGTAAGTGAGTTATCGCCCCCCGAGAGAGGAACATAAGATGGATGAAGAAATGAAAGACAAGGACAAAAGTAAGGCCTAACTTGAGTCCATTTAGTACTTGGCGAGGAAAACACAGAAACCCATGAAGTTGAATACAAAGTTCATCATTTGTCATGTTGTTCCCTGGGACACATGATTTCACTCCCAGATCAAATTAAAGACATTCATTTCTGCTTTCAATAAAAGTGGGGTGTGGGGTCCTGACTGCTTCATGCTCTGACAGAAACAAATTGTCCCTAATGTTACGATTCATTCAACAAAAATGAAGAGCGGATTGACTTTGTAATGTCACCAAGCATAGCAAGAGCGTTTTTCATTCCCCCCATTGTGTGGGGTCCCATAACTTAAAGGCAGGACCCCCATTACTTAAAATGGGCTTAAGAGGTTACGGTTGGGGGTATAGTCGTGAATGTAGTGGATGTATGGATGAGAATGAGGGTGTGACCGTGAGTTTGGGCAGCTAAGAAACACAGCTACGGGTGAGGCGTTCAGTGGTCAGCCGCATGTGGTCGGGGTTTAAAGGAGGTCTGTGGTGGCTCTGGACACTTCAAAGGACACATAATTGGAGCACATGTTCAAGTGTGTGTGAAGACAAGCTGAGCACATTTTTGGTGGGTTTTGGTCAGAGGCAAAACCAAATATTTGTCTTTGTCATGATTGATAACTCTCATAATCTATGTGACACAGTTACAATAACAGCCTCTTGATGATTGGAGATATATGACCACTGCTTTCTTGCGCAATGGGAAGTATATGTATTTTCGGCTTGTTGTTTTTATTTACTTACTAATCATGTTTTTAAAGAATGCAGTGGGTAAGGATTAATCATACTGGCATGAAATAAAATGTAATCACAGACATGTTCAGTTCCATAATTATCATGTTTTGTAATTACACTAACTACACTTTTATCGTGCTATATGTAAATCACTTCAGATTACTTTGTGTACCAATTGTGCTATGCAAATAAACTTGCCTTGCCTATTTCCATTTTATTATTATGCTGTTAGTATGCGATCCCCCGACCATTAAAATGTTGGATACTTTGGTGCCACAGTCGCCAATTTAATAATCTAGTACCAAACTTTTATACTCACACCTGTTCCTGTTTTTAATGTTTTAAATTTATTTAAATTATCTGTATTTTGAACAGGGTGTTCAGGATGCTCTCAATGGGCTTTCCCTGTATAAATAAAGACAAATGAAAACAAAAAATTTATCGCCATGGAGAAAAGCAGACCAGGCAAACACAGGTCAGGTCTTAGAGGCCTAGATGCCAGATAGATGGGTTTAACGCCGTGCTTTACCGATGTACAATGCTTCAATGCACACCCTTATAGATGTTTTAATAAAGACGCCCTGCTGTCCTTCCACTTACTCATCAAAAACTTTCTGTGAAGACAAACAGTCAGAGAATAAAGGAAAGCTCCGGGAGGACGGACAAAACAGGAAGCAGTAAGACCAGTGCACTGCAAGAGATCAGCTGCAGACGACGAGGACACATGAAGCTGAGGAAAGACAAAGTAACAAGAGGTGAGGGAGAAAAATGAGCGTCCAGTACAGGTCTGTCCAGAGCTGGATCTGATTAGAGCTGAGTCCTGGTTTCATTTAGTGGATAGGGGTGCAGCAGAGAGGAGGAGGAGGTGCAGAGTGAGAGCTCTACGGAAACAACAATTATTTAGAGTAGGCAAGAGGCCACTAAATTCTATCCAAACCCCTTAATGACTGTGTTCAAACATTTAAAAGTGATAAGAGATCCCCACTGTACACAATTATCCTTAGTGTAATGTGTTTTGAGTGAAACATTAACCAGCTTGTTTAAGAGTGAAGTAATGATTTTATACTGCCATTGAGTAAATGTCCAAATATGTGTAAATATGGTAAATGGTATATAATTAATTAATTTGAATTAAACTACTTAATTAAATTGTACACGCAAATACAACTGCATAAATAATTGTTAATATTATGCAAAAGAAGAAGTCCAGTAAACGTAAAGTACAAACGTTTTATAGAAAATCAAAATTGTTTTAAATATTTGCCCGTTTAGCTGAGGTGAATAGCTGGCTACAACATAATCCACACATTCGCTGTTTCAAATCTATTTATGGAACTACTGCGTCTTATGGGGTTTGTTATAGGATCACATCTGTTTTAAATACCCCATGTTTATTCTTCTATATCTGTGTGTGTGCCGTGTCTTGACGCCTAAAGATGTGTGTGATTGAATGGCTCGGATTCGTCTACATAATCCCATTCATGTTCATTTATGCCCCTCTTGAAAAATCACTATATCCTCTCTGAGGAGTCTGATCAAAGACATGGGTGTAGGGTGAATAGCTTGTAACTATATCTCCTGTTTGTTCATGTGAAAATGGACAAGACACTCTGTCTTCTCCTCGCTGCTGGTGACCCTCGCTAACTTTGATTAATATATATTTGATTACAGACTCGGTGGTTACAAGCCCGAGTGGTGCCGACTATTGCAGACTCCGAAGTTACATATATAGGGCACATTAAAGGAGGTGTCAGGTTAAAGCGCTTTAGATTGACAGGTGTAGCTTTTAACTCTTCCTTCTAAGTGTTTTATGTATGTAGTAACCTGTGCATAGCCAAGCAGTAAAGAGAGGGCAGCTGGAGCGTTACAGCTCAGCGGAACTCTGAAAATAGAAGGACCTGGCTGCATGGGGGCTGCCCTGATGGGGAAGGGGTCAGGGGAAAGGGGAGGATACGACCAAATTAGGAGAAAGTGTGCTCCTTACAATAACACCACAAGGATCAAAAAGATGGGGTCACACAGGTTTGGGACAAGTCTGTGAATTTAGAATGAGAAAATACTAGATTGTAGATCAATTAGGCTTAATAATGTGACCAAAATGCTGCTCTACAACAATATTACGTTATTTAAAGGGCCCATATTACGCTTATTTCCTGATCTATATTATAATGTAATGTAATGTGATTTTGTTGTGTTTTGTTTGATTCTCACATGTTTAAGACACAAACCCTGCACATTTCAGCTGAGTTCTCAAACTGAAAACACTTGTGATGTCATGTGGTAATAAAGGAAGTGTTCCACTGTGTTTTTAAACTCCATATGCTTAATAGAATCATTTGGATGATTGTAGCCATGGAAATGCCAAACTCTACTGAACAAAAGGTAAAAGGTAGTAAAAGGTTGACTTGAAAACTAAGACTACATCACATCACAAGGTGGAACAGAGCATTTTGAGGTTTAGAGATATAGACAAACTAAAATCGAGGATTACTCAAACATGTGTTAATGAAACAAAACTCCGAGTATGCTTTGACAAGAATCTTTTTTGTGTAATATAGGACCTTTAGTTAATACTGAGCCCCTGTATATGAAACGTTGATGCAAGTTAATGCTATAGTATTGTTTTGATCATTGTCATCTTGAAGTTTCATAGTAATTATTAAGATTTATGGAAAAATAGAATGGACTGCTCACGTTTTTCTTGTAATTTTAGACTTAATTATTGAGTGTTCAGCATAAAAAATACAATAAAATATCTGATACTGTTGAACGCCTACATGTTGCTTACATAACTATTGCTTTCTGAACTTTTTACAGCCTGGAAATGAATATATGGAGGAATAACAATGTTTCATCTGAGTTCATGCTAAAACGAGTGTTATTTTAGATTACATCACATCTCTTTATCTCAGCATTTTACAGTCACTGTGCATGTGCATTATTTGAAGACAACAGCCAGTATAAAGTTATTAAAATGTTATAGCTAATAATACAAGACATTTTCATGCTTATTTTGGCTCTAATTATTTTTGTAACAATGCCAGACAGCTGCAGCATTTGTTTTAGATATATATATACACACTAATTAAAATGTATATCCAGAAACACAAAGGACTTTTACTAGTCTTGTTAAACCAAGCTATGAGGGGCTGTATAACATTGTGATTTATGTGAGAGATTTTCAGCTGTTTTTGGCTCGCACTCACCTGTTTAGTCATCAGAGCTGCATTACATGGCCACATACCAGGTTGACGACAGACAGGGAATACCACTTGTGCTTTTTGACGCTAAAGCTAGGGGTGAAAAATGTAATATTAACAACCTCCATGTGGCTCGAAAGGGTTTTTATCACACAAATGGATCAGGTTTACGGGGAAAACTAGAACTAAGCCGCAACAGGAAACTTTGACTAATGCATGTGCTTACCGAGCTAGTTTTGGAGAATGTATATCAATGACGGTACGTATGTGGTCCATGGATGAACCATGGTGCAGCCATGTTTGTGTGGTGGCTTTGGATTTCAATGACAAAACAAACTCATAAAAAAGATGACACAATAGTGGAGAGATCCAGTGTGTCTGAGCATTCACAATTTACTAACACACATAACCACAATGACAAAGTGTGTACAACAGCCAAGGGTTCACAGCTTCCCATGTTTGAAGAACTGAAAACCAATGAACGTGTATGACAAGAGACAAAAAACAGATGTAAATTCATGAATTAGCTGACTTGGGACTGTAAAAATACATTTTTTTAATTGATTAGTTCTTAGAAAGAAAGGAGAGAATGAGAGAGAGAGGGATAGGTCCAAGGTCCTTGATGGCATTCCTTGCATTTGTAGAAAAAGCGTAACTTGATGAATGGCTGGGCTGCACTATATCACAGTTGTGGACTTCAAACACACAATTCCGCAGTGTCATGGCATCTTACCGTGTGTCAAAGTTGCTATGCTAATACCACACAAACAGCTGAGGACAGGCACTCTGCTCCTGACGGCTCCCGAGAGCCAACAGAGCCAGGTGTCAATCACCAATACCTATTAAATAAAACTATAAAAAGGAAAACTCTGTCCTACAGTAGATTATTGTTAAGCTGTGTTTTCAAATGAACATTTACTATAAAAAGTTTCAATCAACTATGTAGTCATACATAACTGAATCACTGTTTCCCATTCTTAAAGGAGATGGTGGCTTAATTTTTGTCTCCATGGTCTAAAAACAAGCTAAATAAAAATTGGTGATACAAATGATAATTTACACTTGTGGTATTGAAATAAATATATAGACATAACTATTTAAATATCAGCAGAGTCAATAAATGACATTTATACACCCATTTTTAAAATAAAATGGTTCAAATGTAGATGGCTTCTGCCGCCATAGTCTCAGTACAAACCTGTGGGAAACATTGATTAAATAGTGCTATTAAATCAACTCTAACATAAGGGCTTTGCGGTCAGAACAGCACTAAATTTGATAACTGATACAGCTAATTGAGATCAAATTCTCAATAAGACTTAAATCCTTCATCCAAACCAGAGTAAGACAGGA
The DNA here is from genome assembly GCA_019594935.1 of Periophthalmus modestus. Taxonomy (NCBI): domain Eukaryota; kingdom Metazoa; phylum Chordata; class Actinopteri; order Gobiiformes; family Gobiidae; genus Periophthalmus; species Periophthalmus modestus. The sequence continues at coordinate 28,740,016 of JAIEZT010000441.1, forward strand.
AATGATTGCCCTAAGATCTTTGAGTAATTGTAAGCTTGTGTCAAAAGCACTGTGTTTCCTTTGATTTGGGTTCTATTGCTAAAGACGTAACTGACGGGCCCATATGCTAGTTTAATAGGTGAATCTATGGAAGAGGAGGACAAAGACTCAGCAGCAGCACCTCAGTCCCATGGCTCCACAATGACATCCTACCGTGGCCAGTTGCCTGTTTGTTCACAGCGTAAATTGTGATCTGTGGAAATTGGACAATTCAACATAATGCGTTCAGTCATCCATAGCACTGCCCCCCGGGTAACACTGTCTGTAAGTTTCACTATGACCTGAAAGGGTTTAAATAAACTGCTCAGTGACAGATCATGATTTCTCAACTCCTCTGCAACTTTACTTCAGAAAATATATTCATCAACTAAAATGTATTTTTAGGCCTGAGCCCCAGAAGCTGGCAAAGGACCTATTAATATCGTAAAGCCGTTTGAAGAATGATCGTGCATTACAAGAGAGGAACGGCACCAAAAAAAATGAGCATAGAATCATGAAATTTGGCACAGAGATAGATAATAAGACAAGTAAAAAAATATATTATTACAGTAATGGCACCCACTCAACCAGATGTCAGCCATATTGGATTCAATTATCAGGTTGGAAATGTTTGTAAATTTTGTACTTTTACAAACTCCTCCCACCCACTCATTCACTGGAACAGTTTAAAATTTGCTAAAAAAATCATGAGGTTGGAGCATCAAACGTTATGAAATTTTTTGGCAAGAGCCATATGGTCTCTGTGCAGCCACAAAAGAGTGCTCAAAATTGTTTGTATAGTTTGCTAGTTAGCTTGTTAATGACACACTCAGGTTTTTCACACATCATATTTTTATGCGCATTTATCGAAATGAGCTCAAATTTGGTAAAAATAATCTAGATAAGTGGGACATCAAGGGTTATCCAAACACATTGACTTGTGTAGCAAACATCAAGAGAGAGCCTCACAAGGGCTGATCATTGCCACCTGCAGCTATACTATGTTTATTATTATCATATTCATTGTGAACAAATACTGAAAACATTTAATATACATTGATCAATATATTATTTAATTTAATGACTTGCCTACCAAACCAACTCATTTATTTTTTGCATGAATATATGCAGCACACATTTGGCTCAAAAATGTGGTGTTGAAACTGACTTTTATCATTTTTGATAAGCTCATCAAAAGCCACAGATCAATTGGGCTACTTTAATCAAACTACTAATTTAAGCATTTACTATCATTAAGATAGTCAAATTTGTGAACAAATATTTAACCATTACAACATCTATAAATCCAAAACAAGTATAGGACATTTTTTACCTCCCTGCTGCAAACAGCCTGAGGTCAGGACATCTGCTAAGCCCAAGAATCTTCAGAGAACCTGGTTTGTAATTTACAGTCATGGTCAAAAGAGTGTGCGATGATTCTCTTTGAGGGTACAATAAGAAATGGTGCGTACAGAGAACAGGAGATGGACCCCTGCAGTGGGACCTCCCGAAACATGAGCACCACATGGGAGACAGACGACTGCAATGGAAGCCAGCTCCCATAAGTAGTGCTACATGCACAGGTGTCAGGGAAATGTAACGGGATCATACATTTTAAGTCTAACATGAACCTAAATCACCAGAACCAATGCATTTCCTACTTTTTCTGATTTAAGATATAGAGAAACTCATGGAAGATGAATGTGATTTAAGAGAAGTGGGTGTTTTATTTTGGGAAATACAAAGCCAAAACTTGTTACGTTAGAGGGAAAGAAACAATAGAACAATAACTGTTGCCATGTTTTGCTTATGTAACCCTTCTACTTTGGTCCATTCACCTCGACAGATGAAAGTTGCAAAATAAGATGTTGGGTTGGGGTTGCTGAGGTTGCTGGGGTTGGGGTTGTTGTCCCATGAGAAGTCACAGGCCGATATCATTAACAGCGTGCTTTCAGTTATTTGTCTTTTGAGAACAGATTACTTTCATTCGTGTTTTTGCAAGTTTATGACATGTTCACAGTTTTAGAGGAAAGAAATTCTCTTACTCTGCACTTTCAGACAAGGGTTCAGTGACTGATATTTTTGTATTGAGGGTCTACAGTGGTACTCAGCAGTTCCTAAAAGGATAATAACTCCATAAATGAACAAGGCGTATGAAAGTGGTTCCATTAAATCTATGTAAGGCTCATGTTTTAATAGGCTAATTTTGGCCTGTAGGCATCAACAGATCAGCACAGCAGGAAATGGCAAAAGAACAAGGATAGGCAAGGCAAACTTTCTCTAAAGATTCGGGGTTGGTTTAATCCTAATGTGAGAAACTATTTTATACTTAGTGTCTTTCTATTTAGTTTCACTTAAAACCTGCAATAAGGATCTTAATCTCTGACCTCCTGCAGTTTTTATTTATTTTATTTTACCTTCATTTCACCAGGCAAACCATTAAGAACAAATTCCTGACAATGTTGGCCTGGGTAGTCCTGCCTAAAGACGGTGCTTTCAAAGCCAGTGTTTTAGTGGAGGTTCTTAGAGAGATCCGCTGCCACAGGGTCGTGGCTTGTTGTCTTGGTCTATTTCTCTCTCACCCTTGGAGTCAGATGCTCTTTGAGGTCTGTGAGAGAAGTCAATATGTTCTTTCAGCTGTCAACGGCATGCCCAGCACTCGTCATGAGCTGCCAACCCGGTTTACATGGCAACGTCTCAAACACCACCAAGTCCATGGCCCAGTAAAAAGAAAACACTAATAGTATGTTGACTGACCACTATATTAGGTACAACTGTTATGATAATATTTCAGTTCACGTTTTAGACAATGTGCTTAAATAAAAAAGAACTGGCAATATTACAGTTTCAGCAGTTGTGAGCCAGTTATCCTAATTATAAAGTGGCCTAATACACATTATAATTACAAAAGCACATGTTTTCTCTGTACACTGCATCCGTCATTTCACTTCACATATTTTCATTCTCATTGTTTTGAGATGACCTATTGGCTTAAGACTTGAAATACAGATTGTTTTGTAACTAAGTTTAGCAAGAAAACACTTTAACTTTAAATAACTTTAACACAACAGAGGCAGTGCCTGCACACAAACTAAGGTTCAGGATGAAAGCCAAATGCCTGCCTCACATCTGCATCCCGTTAAGGACACTAATAACACCCGCGTCCTGCGCCCGCAGCGACCACATGCACGCGCTTTCGTACATGCGCACGGTCAGAGTGGAAACTTCCCCGTAGAGGTGGAGGTGATCCCTGGGCCCAAAAAAATGCTCTACCCAAACATGACCTGAGTGACATGCCTATTGTTTTAAATCCGTATTTGCTTTTCAAAGCCACGCGCCTTTTCGGTAGATTTAGAGCAAATAGGCTATTTTAAATGTATATAGATATTTAGAAATTATCAAGCTGCTTCTACAGTGCTTACTACATAAAGAAAGAGCTGTATTTATACCACCAGCAGAGTGGACCTATTTGGATACATCTTTGCAGCTTCAGTAAAAAAAATGAAAAAATAAATAAAAAATCATCAGATTGTGTAGCCTAAACCTGAATGGGTGGCCAGCAGAGACAGCTGCAGTTTCATTTTAAGTAATTACTATATTACCAAAAGATCAAATCTAGATTTGAAGTCTTTGGATAAGACCCAAGATCCGGAGCGCGTAGTTTAGGAGTCTTTTTGTGGAGGTAGTTAGGGCCTGACGTATCTTAATTGGGAGCGCGCACCTCTGGCAGTTGAGGGAAAAAATCCACGTGTGGAAACGGAAACGAAAACTTTCTGCAAAATAAAACCTCATAGTATAAGTTTTCAGAAGGATTCACACATCTGGTGACAAAAGTCCAGAGTAATGCATTGGATGTCTCTGTGTGCAGGCATTTAGTTTTAAACTGATACTAGCGAATTCCAATCAATATTTGAGCGTGGAACCTGCCGTCTAACCTTTCGTGTGGATTTTATTAGCAAGCAAACCGGAAGTGACGCGCTGTCTCTCCGGCACTTGACAGTCGGCTGTGCGTAATTTAACACTCCAGCAGCGCGCCGTCTGTCAGAGTTCCTCTGGACTTTACTGAGAACACATCAAACAGCGGTGGTTCTGGTATTAACGTAGGATGGATTTGAAACTGTTCGCAGGCGTGGCCACGCTTATGTTAATAGCATACGCACCAGAATCTGAAGGTAAGGAACAAATAAATTTACTTTTGAAATTATAGTTACCAAGTCTGATATTAGGCTACTTATCAGTCTAGCGTGGAACAGACAAATATAACAACACATTTATATCTGTGAAATACAAAGGTTAATCAGCTGAACTTAAAGTTTAATTGATTGAGTTTAATTGACTTGCGTAATATGTTGGAACCACGTGATTCCGTTTAATAATTAACTGTGTTCTTAAATACTTGCAGTTTTGCAAAAACAATGTTTGCGGGGGACTCTTGATTTCAGACCAGAGCACATTTTTCTCCGTGCGTAAAAGCGCGTATGAGTGCGCGCTTGACCGGCGCAGCGCTCTTCAGTGTGTATTTCTTCTACTTCACTATTTTAATGTTGCGCAAATAAGGATGCCATCAGTGCCGCTAGTCTTCATGGCGACATCACACATCTACCTTTCTTCAGGCACTTCGCTCTTTATTATTATGTTAATACGTGTGCACCAGTGCAAAAGGATTTAACGTGGAGACTTGCCCAAAATCGCATTTTTCATCTACAACATTGCTGTGTGTTGTTTGGCGTTACTTTTTCTTTCTCTTTATTTCTTAAAAAATATTTTTTTTGGTGTTGTCTGTGTTGTCTTCTAATCAAACTTGAATAAAAAAACAACAACTCAAGAGCGAATCTAAGAATTAGCCAGCTTGAACAAAAAGTTCTGTCCGTGTTGGCACATAGTTAATATATCTCGCACACATGGGGACCACACGGTAGTTCAGAACATCCTTGTGTTCCTTTAATTTTCCTTTACTGTTTTAGATAAAATGGCAGTTGTGTATATATATTATCTTGAGAGTTGACGATTTGGGGTTATGGCTTTAACTGATTTCCAGGTTTCATAGAATTGCTGTCATGATGACATAAGAGGTCCTGCTTTTTACCAAATGTTTAAGATTATTTTAGTTGTTGTCTTTTAGTTACAAGCTGTTACTTCTATTAGGACTTAAGTCTTAATCTGTTTACCCTCTTTACAGGAAAGCCCATCAGCCTGGTGGAGAGATGTTACTGCCGCTCCACAGTCAACAACCTCCCCAGATCCTTCATCCGGGAGCTGCGGTTTATCCAGACGCCTAACTGCCCCTTCCAAGTGATGTGAGTGTAACTTTCATTCAACACTCTTCAACTGCCCAATCACACACATGTACACTGTTTGTCAGGTGTCCTCCTTCCTGGATACTTCTCACCATCAATCTCGATGCGTTGACAGGATTGAGAAAGGCATTTCTAGCCACACGCCCCTCTGTCACTTACACTGACACTTACACATCTTAAGAAAACGCAAACTTTTGTCTTCCTAAAAAAAAACCTCAAGACGTATCCGGGAAGTGGCCATTTTTAGTAGAATGAAGGGAAGGTGGATCTTGCAAGCACTTTTTATGGAGGGAAAGAATAGTTGTGGTTTTTGTGATTGCGTAGTTGGTTTCGTCTTTCCCTGTGTTACGATTCAGACTTAATTCAATGTTACAGCTTGTGTGTGGTAACTTTATAGAACAAGGTCTGCATTTGGTTAAAGGAGATGGGAAGACATGCTAAAATAAGAAGAAAATCACTTGTAGCATTTGTAATCAAAATCTTGGTTACTATGGCAATCATCTCCCACTGATAGACACATGATCTGGTCTTGACCTTTTCTGTAAATAGCTGCAAGGTTACATTTATAGAGGTTCCTCTTTGACACATGCTTCTTTGATGTCAAAACTCATATTTTTACAGTGTATCACTTTGGCATCGCAATTAAGAATGGCATGTGGGACTAACATGTAATCCAGGGCACAGTTTTGGTGAGAAGGGGTGTGAGTGGCCCTCAAAAACAAATAGACCGCTGTGAAGGTGTCTTTAAGTGTTAAATTCACAGTGTTGTGTCAAATCGGCTTGTGTGATAAGAAAGCATTGAAAAAGTTGATAGCCTGAGTTTTTGCATAAATAGTCTTTCATCTTCTGCTCTAGCATAACCGCCAAATGCTCACTTGTTTTCTTTTTATTTCTCTATCAGCGCAAAGTTGAAGACAAACAAAGAGGTGTGCGTGAACCCAGAAATCAGGTGGCTGCAGCAGTACCTGAAGAATGCTATCAACAAGTAAGTACAGTATTTTGTGTTGTATAAAGTGTATGCAACTCTAGTGTCTCCCATCAACTAGCCTATGTCTGGCTGTCTGTATAATGACTTCCACCCTATAGACATTCAAATATACACAAATACACATTTAAACATGTAAGCAGACATGTGAATAGCAGCCTGTTGGTAATGAGAGAAGCCTTAAATACCCAATTCTTGAGGCAGAACATGACTAACTGATTTTTATCTATTAAATTGAGATTTGACCATGTCGTTAAACAGAATTTGCCGTCAAGTGCCAAGAAGTATTCCCAGAAGACACTGTTACCATTACTGTCTTTTGGGAGTGCAGAAGCAATGTTTAAAAATACTTGGCACTGTAAAGTTCGTAGAGGGATTCAAGTTTCCATCATGAACTTCTCGGAATCATTTCTAGTTGTAAATACATGTCCTGTGGTTTGCATCTCATTTTATGAAGATTGTGATTTGATTTTGATGAAGACAATTTCCTGTATTCTGCACCAATTCTAGCCATTGAGCAGCATTAGTAATCGCCCAGGCTTGTCCGCTCCGAATACCCATGAGACAGTTGGTCTTTTTGGGGCTTGTAGCCCGTCCGTCTGGCCCTGGGACGGTTGTGAAGTCCTTTGGGTGTGAATGTCTTATGCATAACAAAACAGCCCATGTAGTAAAGTAGATGGACGGCATTAACAATGGATCAGACCTAATGTGTTTTCAATTGCACACTGGGTCACAAAAGGAGGAGGGTTGTGCTTGTTCTCTAGGCGTAAAAAAACTCACCTCACAGGATTACACATTTTGTCTTTTGTATGTTTTAATAACTCTTAATGGACACAACAAAACCTAGTTATGACCAGTGTAACTAATGACTAACTAGTGAGGACTAAATTAACACATACAGAGAAAGGGAAAGAGATTATGTCACCACGGTAACGTTAAGTACGGAGTAAGTGTTTGCAGACATTGTTGCAGCAGTGCTTTTTATTAGAGCTTTGTTTTAATTGGTGAGTTAGTGGTTAGTTTTTTCAGTTTAACTTGATAAAACATATAAAAAATATGCAATGTTGATTGATCTAACAGAGAGTATGCCATTTGCTTGTCATCATGGAGATGTTATTGTATTGTCTGGATTGTATGGCATCAAACTTATCTGTCTCGGTGGAGAAGCAAGCGATGCCACCAGGCTAAATTACAGGTCATCGCTCATAGTTAGAATGTACGTTTTTCAAGCAATAAAAAAACAATGAAATTGAATGAAAGGTAGATACATGTAAGTTAATGGACCCAACCCCATCAGTAAAGTTTCACAGCGCAGCCTTTTATATATCAAATAATATTACAAATAATAAGAAACACCTTTTATTTTGCTAATCAGTTCTCTGTTTTTATTTCTTGCAGGATGAAGAAAGCCAAGGAGGCCGTCTAACCCCTGTTTTAAACCCATGTCTTTGGCCTGGGCTGGAGGCACCATCACAATAATGAAGCCTGTTTATTCATGAGATCATCTGATATATTATACAGCACTTATTCTGGCTGTGATACTGATTTGTGGATAACTAACCTACAAATCATCATCATTATGTCACCTGGCTACCGAGACTGTGGGCACTATCACCACATAAATATATGACATTATTAGTGCAATTATATGAGTGTATGTTGTTTTATAATGTTACTGTATATAGATTTTGTCTATGGACTTCACCAGTAAAGAGCTATTTTTGATATGTCCTTGTTCTGGCCTCTATCATTAAGGAGCAATGGTGTAGTAAGGTTATTGTAGGTCATGATGAAAGTGGTTATCCCTGCAGTTCACTGAGCCAGGAAAAATCATTTTAAAATCATTATTGTCTTCCATTTGTTACAATAAGAAGTTGATTGTTTACAAAAACATTCTGAGTTAAGTTCTACATGTTTTGAGTTAATTGGCGTCTTGGAAAACCTGCGGCTGCCTGCTAACTTTAGCCTGATTGTCAGAGTGTACACAGACTCTAGTAAAAATGACAATTACAATGTTTTGTGATGGAAATTTGGATGCCATGAAAGCTGGGGCATTTCCTAAGCTGGTCTTGTGGCTTGGAGTGAGCTGGTCCTCTTACCGAACACATATAAAGAGCCGACATCTGGATCACTAAGGATTTTAATTGAGCAGCCAATATATAGAAATTTACTGGAAACGTAAAAATGGTCAGCTGAGCAAGAATAATCACATTGGTGCAAAGGAATTTACGAAACTATTAAAGGAAGTTGTAACGCAGTTAGCCACCTCAAGAATTCACTACCACACTATCATTCACTTGTACATACCTACTGTCATGCGGATAGCAATGCACTTTATATGTGATGTATTCTTGTTCTAACCCATAGTGTGATTAAACTCTTGTCTTTTATCCATATGTAATCTCATTTAAGTTCTTGAATGTGAAGAAAAGAAATGTCACCAGTTCATTCTATTCATAGGTGCGTTGCATGTAAATTTAAAATTATCTAAATGATTATTTTTGTACTCTATTGCATTGTATGGAATCAAAACATTAAAATGAAGAAAAACTATGCTCATGTCTGAACCACAAGACAACATTTTAAACAGAAATATTACACATAGCATATTTTATCATTTTATACTCTGCAGCTCAGTTGATATATTGCAGTTTTTTCCACAACCCGCACATAGTTGATACTGTAGATCAACAGGACCAATCTTAAAGACTTTGAAGTGAGAACATGTGTTTAGATTTACTCGCAAGGGCAAATAAAAGGCAAGGACAATGATCCTCTCTGTGATTTAACTATTAACTCAACAAGCAGTCATTAGGAAAGCATTAGGGCTAAACGGGTTGAACTTTTAACTCCCCTCTGAGGGTACAGAGCCATGTATATTTGTGTGATGAGTGGGGGTCTGCTGATAGAAACGTTAGCAGAGATAAAGAGGGTGAGTGGGCAGGCATTATACACCGATGACTGAGTAACTCTGAAGACTGGTTTAATTGTGACGAAAGCGGTAGCTGATTGATATCAAACCATCAACCAAACTTCCTGTAATGCATGAGGTTATTAAGACACAAGCCTACCAAAAGTGTATGTAAATGTTCTTTGAATATGTATCACTGAGAACATCAAGTTTTTAATAAATGTTTTTTTTTTTAATCACATGTATATTCCAGTCTCTGTGTGTTGTAGTAATATTGAGGCGGCACCTGTAGAACATTCGCTCACAAACTGAACACAGGTGCTTTGATCTAGACGCCCGTCTCCAAACTTCTGTGACCAGACACATATAACCATGATGCACATATCTGAATGTGGTGCATCAATCTGCCCTGTGCAGCTGTGGCTACAGAATAAACATGCAAGAAACTGTAAAACTAGTTTGGAGTTACATAATCCTCTAATTTGATAGTAATAAGCTATTTGTCTTAACCCCTTATAATCTTGGGATCACTGCCAGTATCTACCATTTAAAACTACACAGGCGGCACAGCTGGTCTCACGATGTAAAAAAGATGTTTGAAAGACTCAGCTCATTAGTTCATGTGAATGGTACATTGTTGTGTAAAGTGTTAAAATAGAATTGAATGGAACACTTTTTCTCACACAACCACTCATTAGCTTGTATATATCTTAATGTGGCTATAATCCACATGAGCAGGTTTTACTGACAGACCTACACATCAATGTTGTTGTTTAGTTTTTCTAATCTGAAAGGGTCGGAGGACTTGACATTTGTGTAATGAGGCGACTGCTGTTATATTCATAAAGACAAAGATCAGAAAGAAAACCGATATTACTTCTTATTGTGAGAGAAACGTAATAATTACTATCATGCATTTGTTTAATATAACGCTCATTTGGACGTTCAAAGTCACTTTACAATTTAATTTCATTTCATTACAATTTTACTTGGTAGTGACAAGCTGTAACCACAGCTGCCCCGGGGCAGAGTGGAATCGGCCCCTCCAGCACCACCAATCAATTATTCAATAAAGAAACTGCCAGTCAAGGCATGGTGTTAGACACTGTCTTTGACTGAAGTAGGGCTGCATTGGCCATTGGGGAAAAATAGGTAAATAATAAGCACTTAACAAATGTTCCCCCAGCACCTTGGTTTGGGTAAAACTGTTCTGTTTGTAAAAGGAGGATGTGGAATATCTACAACTGTCTAGTTCCTTCAAAATTCAGTGGGAGTTTGACCACAGCATCAGACCAAAGAGCTGACACCTCCAAAGATTAATATGGATTTGTCTAGAAGAATAAAAAATGGCTCCAAGCACAGAGAGAAATAGTTTGTATGCAGCTCATTGTGCTTCTAACCTGCGGTTGTAACAGTTCCCATATGTGAGGCCAATCAAACTCTACTTTGTGGTTTCTCATTATGAAAGCTGATCATATAAAAGTACAATATGAAATGTGTTTGAACCCAAGTGGTAACAAGGCATAGGGGGTCACAGACAGTCACAGACAGCCACCTGGAATGGTCTCGTCGATCAGACTGATCGTCTGTAAACACTTTAGTGTCCTTAAAGTGTTCTGGGTTCTTAAAGAGGCATTGCTCATTTTCATACTAAGTCTCAATTCAAAGTTGCTGTTAGATTTATTCAAATGTAACTGTACTTTGTAGATATGATAGAACTATTATGAACTATGACACAGATTATACATTAAGTACATTAGCCTATGTACTGCTACAATAACTTCCAATTTTACACCCTCTTTATTTTATTATTTTAGCCTACACACGTGGTCACAGGGCAATGGGAGTCAGAGAAAACCTGTTTAAAATAGGCTTTAAACAGGCTTTAAACATAGCCCTTTCAGGTCACACTGTTCTTCTATAAACAGTAAATGTACAAAAGCCAAGGATCATTTGTTTTGTTTATCTTCTATTGAGTTCACTGCATGTATTGTATATGTTTGAAGCCACTAACTAGACTTCAGCCATAATGGCAGCTAAACAAGCCCAAATCAATCAACACTCTGAATGTGGAGGGATGTGTGAGAAATGCCCCTGTGTGTCTTTGGTGGTCAGAACCCAGGCATCCTTCAACACTGTGGTCAGACCTCTGAGGACCAAAGAGCAGCACCACAATCTTCAGGAGGGAAAGAAAATCACAAGCCATCTGCAGCTTATGGACTGTTTGAAGTTAAGTGCATACATTTTATCTGACATGTAACATGTAAACTACGAAGGCTTTATCAGGCCCTTTAGTTTAGTCTGCACCCTGCAATGATGAGTGATGATGCTATGAAAAATAAAGTTGAAATCCCAAAGTGAAATCAGAAGTAAACAACCTACGTCATGCTTTTTACCACACATACCATAAGAAGAGTGATGGATGCTTTCGCTTGACAAAATTCTGGTTGTCTGCTCTAACTGCCAACATTTTTATAATTCAACCAAAAAGATATCAACGAGGTGAATTCACAGGTCCAAATTCAGATATGATCCAACGTTCAGGCCAGTTACACAGTTTGATGACTTGCAGTGAGGTTGTAAATAGAGCAATGCTTCCTTACTGACAAGCCCTAGGTTTTCAGAAGTGCACCATTGACAAACACTATTAGACCGTCTGTTATTACTGATGATGAGACCTAGAACTGTTTGACCTTGCTGAAGAGCCTAAAAGAGGAAACTGTTATGTATACCAGCTGCCTCACTGCTTGTAATATAAGTAAACACAAAAGACCTCTAATGATCCCTTGATTATAGCAAACTTTTACATAAAACATCTGTCAAACTCTGGATTTTTCCCTTTCTTCTGGCTTGACTCATCTTAAATGGTCATACTAATCTCCCTGTGTGTGTATTTTCTGTGCAGCTCTTAAACTATTTACAATCTAAGTTCCTTCTTAAACAAAATGTCATTCTTACTTCCTGGCCTCAGCTCTAACTTTTACACTATAGCCATGGGCCTGCATGGACCTCAGTGATCGTCCTCCTGGGGCACATTAACACAGTCGTAGGCGCTCTTGTGTCAGGCTGCCCTTAGCACACTGTTTCTCTTTAAGCTTAAGGTAATGATTTGTAAATGATCTGTTGATTGTCCCTATGCAGTTAATTGCATCACCACTGCTGCTGACCTGCCAGCAAATTTATCTTAGTTATGACTAAATGAATGACTAGGGTGCACATGTTTAACATGACCCCAGCAGAAGAGGAAAGGGAAGTCTGTAACCAACCAAAAGCACACTTCAAAATATATGTAAATAAATAAATATTTCCATTTAAGTATAGTCAAAAACAATCTGTATGATAGAATTAATAGTACTCTTGGTAGTCCTAATTCTAATGCTAGACAGCCAGCTCTTGCCTCACAGCAAGAAGATGGGTGGTGTCATTTTGTGATCTATGTAATAATCTCCAGACCTGGAGTTGTGTTTTGTTTCATTCACACATGTTTAACACACAATCCCTGTATATTTAAGCTGTGTTCTTCTATCAAACACAAAGCACCTCTTGTTCCACGTTGTGATGTGTGATGTCATGTGGTAATACAGGAAGTTCTTCAATGTGTTTTTAAACTCCATACACCTTCACTAGAAACATTTGGATTATTTCTGCCCTTGAATTGCTGGTCTCTACTGAATTAAAGGTAAATGGTAGCTGCTAACCTGAGAAATACTGCTTCGTGACATCACATGGAACAGAGCAATTTGACATAGATGTAGAAAACACGACTCCAGGTTTGTTTTTAAGGAGGTAACAACATTCTAAAATGCCTTAAAGCTCACAAGTCAATTTTGCATAATATAGGACCTTTAGCTTAGGAGCTTGAATGTTATTGGGTGGGTTTCATCTGGGTAATATGGTTTCCCCCTTTAACCCAAAACATGCACAATGGCCAAAATCTTCCAGCTATAATAGTCCTGTCACATTTAGCTCAAAACTGTAGTGGTACTGAAGGATGAGTCAAATGCCGAGGACAACTGTTACAAATTTAAATATTTTTCATCCAAGGACATATTATGCAACTATTACTATTACTACTACCTACCACAGAGAATACTACTACTGGTATAGTTTATTTTTTATACAAAACATATTTACTGGCTTTGTAATGCACTGAAACATGTATTTATAAAATGAGGTATAGGAAACATTATTCATTTACATTTGTATTTCATGTTAACTTACTTTCTGCCTCTGTACTGTGCATAGATATGTGTTTATGGGGAAATGAATGGGAGCTAATAGAGAGGCCCATGCTAACAGTTAAACTCGCCCCCTGCGGTCTCTGTATCTTTCATGTGCTAATATTTGGAGGTTATGAGTCCCAACTCCATCTCTCTCGACACACATGCATGAATGAGGGAATGAGCGTGAGCGTATACATGTGTAGCTAGCATGTGAATGGGGCCTTCATGAGCACAATAACAAGCACCACTCTCCAAATTCCTTCTCTGTGATTCGGGTTTAAGCCCATAAAATCTGCTGTTTATGGATAAGAGCGCACAAAGGACTTGGAGGCGGGAGGAGGCCATCTTAAACCAGGCTTGTATATCACACATTGTGCTTCCCTTTACCACCACTCCTTTCATTATTATAATCCGCATTCTCACTGCTGGATGTATCTGCGGTGCCTCTGGGCATGGTCTGTTTGTCCATATGTGATTCTTATTGGAAAAACAAAAAGTTCAGATATTTATCAAATTATCTCGAGACAATTTAACCACAGACACATTCAGACATAAGGGAGGACACATGTAGGCGTACGATTGACTCAGACCATAAGGATGCTGGCCACATGTAACTGATTCAAAAGTCTTACTCTGTAAAGCCATTCACTAACATTGTTCATCCCCAAAATCATGTTTTTCTAAATATGTCGCAGGAAAATTCATTCCTTCCACAATACACACGGCTTACACTTAACTGTAATGATGACCTCACAAATATCCCTACACATTTTACGCTCACTGAAATAGAAAGACTCCTGCCGTCTGTCTATCTTGCAAAAAGTGAGCTTTATGTAGAGTAGAACAGCAACGTTTTGGCAACAAGGACTTCATCAGGAAAATTTTTATTTTTGATTTTGACAAGGATTACATGCCCTCTCCAACTCACCTGGCTTCAGAAATACAACAGGTGATGGATACTAGTACTTATACTTACTTAATCACAGTTATTTATCATATCTGTTAGCATATATGATTTGTACAAATAAAGCCAACAAGCAGCGGCCACAGAGAAAATACTTTATATTCGGACTTGGCCAAAAATGGTGTATATTAACCCAACGAAACTCTTGGTCTAAAAACACACTCAGTTGCATTCACAGGAAACCTATCAAAGAGAACGGAAGTGTAGAATAGGCAGAAGAAGAGGAATTCCTCTATCAGCCTGGTCTGGATTATTCTAGACAGCAAGGAGACTGCTGGCCCTGGGACAGAGAAATCCCTGTTTGGCTGTTACAATTTTTTTTATAGCTTTGGAAAGAAGTCTTTCTATTTAACATAACATATCAAAGTTTACTTTTCCCTTCAGAAGTCCCCATAGCAAATCCTCTAGATACAACTAAAAAGTGAGAAATTGCTGGCACATTACATGAATTAAAACTATATTTGTCTATTGCAAAGAGATGTAGTAATGTAGGTCTGCAGAAGGTTATAAAGAATTGCAAAACTTGTCATAGGCTTAAATCCAAAGGTTTAAGAAGTGTTTTAGTATAGCCTCTTAAAACAACTCACAAATAATACAGCACTCCCTCACCATAAACTTAGAAAAAGTTTTTGAAAGTTGCAATAAAACATTTCCCTCCCTTTGACTGTGTATACTTTGGCGCAGATAGCAGATAGTTATTTTAACAGAGAAAACATAAAGGTAATAAAAAAGAGGAATTACTACTGTTAAGTGCTGGAAAATGTCACATTAGGGATTAAAGGATTGAAATTATCTCACAAAATGTAGTAGCGAGATGTAATGGAATAGTAGCTGTTAATCACAAAATATTCAACCAACATGAAAATTCTCACACTCACATGCTATAAATTGTTAATACTTGGTTTGAATGTGTAACTCAAGATATCACACCACCTGGTTCTTCTTGAGCCTGGCATGTTATAAAAATAATCTAAAACTGTTTCAGATTTCAAAGTGTGGATAAATGATCCATAAATAGCAGTGGCACAAGAGAACATCATGCATTTCCAATCCAAAGTGGAAAGAGATTTGAACAAGACAATTTGTTGACCTCATACCATATTTTCCGACTTTATATTTTTCCAAACAAAAACAAACATTCAGAGAATCTTCTGTTTTAAGTTTGGCCATCAAAGAAATATTTTCTTCTCTGTCAAACTATAGCATCAGAGGAGCCTGTTACATTTGCCCTTTGCAAAGACAATGTCAGCGTACCAAGAAATACTGACCAACAGGCATGTCCAATGGACAACAGAAGAGGAGTCTGTTTTCCCTGTTGTCTTATTGTTCGACTATGATAACTTGTTCCTTGCTTAGTTTTGAATTCTCCACAAAAGTTTTGTTTTGTTCAGCCGCAAGCCCTCAGTAAGAGCATATTACTTACATCTGAGAGTCAATAATAAACTGGATATTGCCAACTTGGCCTGTGCAAAATTTCAAACAATGGGAAAGAGGAAGAGGCGTTTAGATTTTGTCAAAATTGTTGTGACAATATGCCTTTAAAATTCAATTTGACAAATTGAGACTTTTCAGATGAATAGGAAAATGCATTACAAAATGTCTTGGGCGACTCAAGACACATGGAATCATTTTATGTGACTTTGATAATATGCAATATCTATATACAGCAATGTCTGCATTATTCAAGCTGTTTCTAAAACATTTCAGTATTAAAGGGACAATTTTGAGCTATTTTCTATATCTATAATCTGTTCCTCATCAAAAACATACCTGGAGTTCTGTTTTTATTTTCATTCACACATGTTTAAGACAAACTCTGTATATTTAACCTGAGTTCTTCTCTCAGACAGAAAATACTGTGTTCCACCTTGTGACGTCATGCGAATCACTGTGTTTGTCACTAGAGTCATTTGGATGATGCCCTGCAATTAGCAATATCTACTGAACTTAAGGTAAAGGGTATCTGTTAACTTCAAAACTACCACTTCATGACATCACAAGGTGGAACAGAGCATTTTGAGCTTTGGAGATGTAGACAGACTGATAATAAAGGATTACTCAAATGTGTGTGAATCAAATAAAAATGCAACTTCAGGTATGTTTTGGGGAGGTCACAACATTCTAACATGTCTTAAAACTCACACGAGCCAATTTTGTGTAATATAGGACCTTTAAAGTTTTTCATTATTGTGTTGCCATTATTTGTAGGTTTTATATTGTAAGTTCATTCAGATGGCTTAGACCTGAACACAAAGACAACAATTTTTTGTATGTAAATTACCAATATTTAATTCAAACCAAATGAGAAATTAACACCAAACTGATGCACTAACATTTTTTTTTTTTCTTAACAAAAACAAAATTTAAAAGTGTGTTCTTCACTTGCGGAATTCCAATGACGTTTCTACACATCTGAACCTCTTTTGTGTTCAAGTAGTTAGAACAGCATTTATTTTTGGCACCTCCCCACCACACTGTGCAGTGTGCATGGCTCTGTGTGGGTATGGGATGAGTGGCCACATTGTGAGTAATTTCCTGTGAGGTGAAAGTGCAGCTAACACCTTTTCATGCTGAACTAATCTCACTCCAGAGATGTGTGCCATTATTGGAGGACTATTCAGTAATTACACAGCTCCCAAAAAAATACCAGCGTTAGCCTGGCCCCACATCAAGCCCATGGGACCCAAAACTGCTCTGAAGGCTGTTTCGTCAAACTCATTACAGTGGCTCCAAGAGTTTTCAGTTTATATGAATGTGAAACTGAATCTAATTGATATAATGTAAACAGCTTCAACTAGTGTTTATTCTGCTTGTAAACTTTCACCAAGCCCTAAAAACATGCTTCCTCTTGCAAGCATTCTTCTAAAAAACAATGCTAAATGAATGCACTCATAAGGGTGTTTCTGCCATAAGTATACCAATATCAATACTGACATCTTCTCATTGCATCATGGCTCAAGATAGGTGGGATAAATAAACAACGAATATATGAATTCATTTATTATTCAGTGGTCTGTTCTTATTTGTGGCCTATGTTTATACGTCACCTGCTTGTCTACATGAAGATGTTATTGCGCCAGGAATATATCTAGACCTATAGGCTGTTTGTGGAGGCAAGCAGATGACACCAGCAGGCCAAGTTACAGGTCAGATCTGTGGAGAGGTGAGCCTGCTTATAATAACGTGTTTCTAAGGTATTCTGGAGCAAATAAACACATTGTCATTGAATTCATGCATATAGTGCTGTATAATCTCCTGGTGTCAGACCCCCAGCAGAAAAGTTACATAGTTCACCTTTAACTGAGGCTAGATATTAAAGTTCTGCCGAATGGATGCAGAGGGAATAGACTTTATAAAGAAGTGGACTAAATGAGTGTGACGTCACCCATAGCATTAATATATACAGCCTATAGTACAGGGGGTTGGAATGTATGTTACTATGCTACTTTGTATAAAAAGTGTCTCCTTTGTCTGTCCTGCTGAAACATTCCACTTCTATTGCAAAAGAAAAGACAGTTTACTAGAAGCCAACACAAATTTGCAAAGGACTTGACTAAAATATATTTTGGATTTGTCTATGTTTAAGTCTATGTTTGGTCTCATGTTGATTCAATTACAATCACCCTTAGCCCTAAACACACAAAATCTAGTTGCTCAATGGCAGTGGGTCAACGGCCAAGACAATGTATCATGTTAGAAAATGCCACAGGGGGACACAGTATTTTGTGATAAAAGGGATTTGTTCTGCAGTTTTTGGAAATTGATAGTATTGTTTGGTGAGTTATTTTTGGCAGACATCTTGTTATTGTCCTGAGTTACCCCACAATCACGACTGCGGTGGGCCAGTAGCGTCATTGTCTTAATGAACCATGAGATTTGCAAAAAGCTTGTCTTATTGGTTCCAATAAAAAGACCATAAAAGATGTTTAGAGCTGTCATATTTGTCTTGGAAGGCTGTGTGCTATATACAATAATGGGATTACTCATTCAACACTCAGACCTGGATTACACAAAAACAAACCACTGTAACTTTGACAAGGATAATTAAACTATCAAACAAATAAACATGAGGAATGTGCTTTCTTATTTCCAAACAACATGGATGTATGGTCTACTTGATAGCAGTTCTATGTCAGTTCTAGTTTTGATAGCAATTCTGTGTGTTGTGTGCATGTTTCTCCTTGTGTTTGGATGGGTTTCTCTGGACATCAAACCTAAAACATTCACTGCAGGTACAATTCTCCAGCTAAGGTGGTCTTGACCAAGCCTAACTTGAGACTTGACGCTGTACTGCTCTTGAAGTTGCCCCAGCAGCACTGAAGGATGGGTTAAATGCCAAGGACAAATTAGGTGTGATTTCTGGACAGTGTCAATTTGCTCTTCAGTCCATTTCATGCTATTCTGTTCAATAAAGCCTACAGCCAAAATCCTCAACAATTAATTATGTTATTCTGTTATTGTGCACTGTTTTGGATTTTCAAATGTCTACAAATCGACTATTCCCCATTCAGTGCAGTTGGAAGCTGCTGTGAGGTGAATCCAGGAGCAGCCCCACAGGGAGGACCTCTCTCCTAGAGGCGGCTGTATCTGTTCAAACACATCTCGGTTTGTTGTTTTTATCCCTGTGAGGCAGAGGGGATCTGCTTTCCATGGGAGCCGCAGGGATGCAACTTCTGCCATGTTTATTTGTCTTTCTCACTGACAGCAGCTTTTATCAGTAAAGTTTTAAAGGCTTCAGGAATCACCATCAGCTTTTCCGTAGTTAGTCTTAATCCAATAAAAGAGGCCATTAAAATATCACCCGCAGGTGTGTGGGAGAGACATCTGACACCCACAGGAGGTGCATGAAGCTAACTGCTGCAACAAAACTTACAACTTAAATGTAGACCATGCAAATACATATTTAACACAGTAACTTGAGTGGAATCTGTTGACAGTGTCTTGAGGCATTTTGAGCCATTTTGACTTGGATCACTGTAGTAACATTTGTTGTGAATTACAGTGTTAAAGTTTGTATGCGGTCTGTGGGAAACAATATACAAATATAGTTGTTGTGAGAGTGGAAATTATTGTGGAAAGAGAAAATTTATATACTGGACACCTCTAAATGCAGTAACATGTTGAGTGGCAATACTTTGATTTTGTTGCAGAACGAAGGTCTGAGGTGCCATGCAAAGACACCAGAAGACACCCCCAAAAATGCAGCTACTTTGCACCACAGAGGAATAACAAGGATGTTTATATATTAGCTATGGGACGGAAAAGCGGGGGAAATTGGCAATCGACTGCCCTGAAACCACTTTGACCTCTGGCCTTTTCACAAGGACTTTGAAAACAGAGACACCATAGGTAAAACTGGCAGACGAGAGTGTAGAATATATACTGAGAAGGAGCAGAGAAGGTCTAACTGATGCAGATGGGACAGGAAGAGGCAGTGTGGCCTGACACGAGTGTGAAGGATAATAAAGAGGGGCTTAGGAACCTTGAGTGGTTGTCGTGGATAACAGCAGGACAAATGAGAGGATTTCTAACAGCAGCCCTCCATGAGCCCAGCTGAGTCAACAACAACACCACGGGAAACGAGCACCTACCTGCAGGCCACTGGGACGTCTTCCTCAACACACAATCTGATTGGCCCTTCATATCAAGATCAGAAAAGATATAATCAATATTAATGATTAAGCCGGTAAGAAAATATGGCCACAGTGTGATGTGAACTCATATTGCATTACTGCTATCTACAAATGTACCTGACCGAGTTGCACTAAAAAACACTGAAAAGCTAATGGCTCCCTTGGAGCTTGAACAGGTTTGGCTCTGTTACAGGCTTGGGTAAATTTGCTCCATATAATTTTTCTGTAAATTTCCACTTTCTTCAATAAATAAAGGACATCTTAAATATCTTATTAACAAAAAGGTCCAGCAGTGCACAAAACGAATTTCACTCCTTTACTCCTATTTTAGGCAATATAAGATACTATGTATAATTTCAGAACTCAGCTAATGCTTTGGGAAAACTGTCATACACTGAAAAATAAGAATAAAGCAATGTGTAAACTCAAGATTCTTTGCATATTTAAGAGGGTTTATCTTAAAAGGATTTGTGGTGCATTGAAAATCTAAACGGGGGCCAGCACACATTATTAGTACAGAAACACTGTGAATACAACAGTCATATATCTTTAGTGAATAAACAGCTTAGACAGACAGCCTAATGCTGAACTATACTTGAACTGAAAAACACATGACACAAACCACTGCCTCATGCACATATATAATATCAGAATATACAACTCCCCTACTCAGGGGAGTTGACAGAGTGGGGCAAAGGAGTCTGTTGTCCTGGGTCCCGGGGTCCAGGTTTTGGAATTTATATTACAGGGGGGCCCATGTGAGGTCTCTTGTCCCGGGCCCTGACATTTCTGTTGACGGGCCTGTAGTAGCTTATAGAAATGGTAAAAGTCGGAGCGTTGAGTGACTGCCAATGCCAATGCACAGTAAACAGCTTGAGGATTGTATGAACTGTCAAACCAAACCAGACAGACATATTAGATCATACTGGACAGTGGACAAATACACAGAGCTAAATAAATCACATCTGTGTTTCATTTCCCAGGGAACCAGAAAGTTGTCCACTTTACTGAAAATATTTGGATTGCAAACAGCAGATGTTAAGACAAGTTAAATCAGCTGCTTGGGACCATGATTGTCACTCAGACACATCTTGGACTGGCGACAGGTGAGACCCCACACAGTTGAATTAGAACAATGATGTGGGACACAATAGTATGGTTCAGCACGGTGGCTTAGTCGCTAGCACTCTCACCTCACAGCCAGATGGTTCCAGGCATTTCTGTGTGAAGCTTGTATTGTAGCATTCTGGTGTAAGGAAACATGCTGAATTTCTACTGGTTGTTTATTTTCTGAGCGCAAGAGCTACTGTAGGCTATAACCCACACTAAAATAAAAGCAAAACAATAGTAGTCAACCTCTAGAACCAGTCTCCAAACTGACCAGTAACTAACAAATCAAACCTTCACATCCACTTGTAGGCATAGCAGCCAGGTGTAAACACAAAATATGAGATCGTTACAGTATGTTTCTCCCTGTGTCTGCTTGAGTTTCCTCTGGGTATCTCTAATTTTCTGCCATCAACCCAAAACATGCACAATAAGTAAAATCTTCCAGCTAACGTGGTCCTAACCAAGCCTAGCTTGAGATCTGTAGATAGGTCTCTGGGTGGGCATTGCTGCAGCCACTGCTCCTGACAGGTTAATCCAGCAGCACTGAAGGATGGTTTAAATGCAAAACTAAGGACAGTACCCATTAGAGCCACTACCTCTCCACTGTAGCACTTGGTATTTTTAGGTTTTGATATGATTCAAACCTCACCGGTGCTCACCAAGGACAACATAGAGTAGCCGTCATTTCAGCCTGTGTAACTTGTCATTGTAGTTCATTGTTTCAAGTTCCTTGGACAGTGCCTTCACATTCACAGTACTGTTTCCAGTAAAAAAGCATATAGCGCAAAGAATAACATTTTGTTCCACAGATCATTCTCTTTTTAATGACCTGATTAGCTGTTGTTGTTGTTGTTTCATTGTGAGGTCATTTCTTTTTCTTCAGTGTCACTCATACTGTATTTATTACCACAATGGACTTCCACTATGGCATATATGTTCCTCCAATGCTGATGTGGGAAATTAGACCTTACAAGTCAAAACAAGGGCTAAGTTACTTAGTAAATCAACCATATTTACATAAAATTTCTACATTGGTCTAAAAATAAATGTTATATGTCATATGAGCAGTCTAACTTACAAAGTCAATATGACCAAAACTGAGAAAATGTGGAAGTGATGAAGTCCTTTTATGTCAGACTCATATATCCGATACTTGAGAAAGATATTCATTAGAACAAAAATATTACTGTTCTTGCGTATTCACTTTTTTTAAATCTTGGATGTTGCCCCTAAGCCAATACAGCCACAATCTACTTCTTTGGCCCCCAGGTTGTAATAAACAAGACCCCCACTAACCAGGGATCAGGGTCCTGCCGGACAAAGCAGAGGCCAAAAAACACTCTACAACACCAGCAAATGTACGCTGAAAGTGACAGCAGGACGACGGGGTCACAGTGGAGAAAGTTCAGTGCTACAAGTTCAGAAATTAATCAAAAAAATTAGTACAATATTTTGTAATATGTTTATAGCTCAGTTAGTCCATAAAGGATTAGGAGAATGCCAAAACAAAAGTAGGAAGGAAGGACAGTGATGACGGTGGAAACGCATTTAGCATCAGCAGGGAATAATATTTTCCATGTTAGATCCGTCTTTTGTATCGAAGAATGTGACTATGTAGAATAAAATACATTTGAAGGAATTTAAATATTATTAAAGGTATTATCTATATATATATATATATATATATATATATATATATATATATATATATATATATATATATATATATATATATATATATATATATATATATATATATATATATATATATATATATATATATATATATAAATATTTAAATTCCTTCAAATGTATTTTATGTATAAAATATGTATTGGATTATATATGTATTGTGTGTATAATATATGTATTGGATTACATATAGTAATGGATTACGAACATACTAATAATATAATACACAGAATAAATATACATGTAGATTTCAGTCTCTTCTTTGAAATCTTTAGATACTCTTTTTCACTCAGCCCTTCATTTCAATTTAAAATACATCACTGTGCACTCTATGAAAAAGTAAGTTGCCCATCACAATCTGTCAGAAGCAGCACTGTGTAAAATATATTTATAAGGAACTACTCGATAGACTGCCTGAATATCCCACTTGTTTGTTGAACTTTTATATAGGTACTTTTAATACAAGATCTCATGATTGTCTAAGTATAAAAACTGGCCACACTGGAAATGAAATGTGAAAAAAAGCTTTCAGTTATTTTGCTTTCTGAAAATGGAATATATTTCAAGGGCATGCAAAACTTTGTTGCCACAAATGCAGAGTAATAATCTGGTGATAAACATTTATACTCAAACCTGCACCTGTTTTTAATGTTTTAAATGGACCTATGCAGCTATTTGTTTTTGTTTGTATTGTTCTGTATTTGAACAGATCGCTCATGAAAAGGGGGATCCGGACCTCTCATTGGGCTCTCCTTGTATAAATAAAGACAAATGCAAATGAAAATTTAAAGGTAATTAGGAGTCACTAGTTTTATTGTTCTAACAATCTTCATATTCAAAACCAAATGTAAATGTCCCTTGTAAAATTGCCCAGAGCCATAAGTAGCCTACACTACGTTAATATATAATAATTATTAGAATTCACAATGTACACATAGTGCTTTGAGGTATTTTGTCAAATCTATCTGTCAATCACTCAGACAGAGACTGATAGAAGGACCGTAAAGCTCCTATAAACTAACGAATTACTGTGATATGACTCATGATATGATGCATATTGTCACTGGGATAAGATCGTGAATACTTGTCATACTGCCCAGCCTATAGATTTTACAGAAAATATTTTATTACACTATTCCCGATGTTATTACTGATCCATTGACTTGCATTCTGATTGGACTCATAATGTCTGACCACCAACCCATAAGTTGTGTATTTTTCTTGCAGACAAGTCTCTGGTCATTTGGTCTTGATGATATTGGATTGTGTTGCATTGTGGATATAAGACTCTGGACTCTGGCTCTTGTTCCATTTCAGAGCTTGACTCAGTGAAGTTTTTGGAGGACAAACTCACAACATAAATCTGTAGTTTGTAATCAGAGAGGATCACATAGGAGTCACAACCTCATTTCATCTTACCCTTGACGGAATAATACCCTTCTCAGTTACCAATATGATACATAAAAGCAAGGTAATCATGGGATTTAGATTTGCCAAGATCCTGCTGGATCCAAAAATCATGAAATGTGAAAACTGAGAGCCATGTAAGTCACCTATAAACTGGATTTTGACAAAATGTAAAATGTATTTGCTTTAGCACAACATATTTTGGATGGACTACAGGATTATATGGTAACATACAGTGGTTTCTAGGGTCGGGATACTTTGATAAACTTGATGTTAGATTTTGAGGGGTGGTCATTGTTAATAATTTTGTTTGTCAATGGCGATTAAAGAATCATATTTGGCACCCCACTAATGTGTTGTGATCGGATAAGTTAGGTTTGTGGAATAAAGGTCTACTACATACATACATACATACATACAGTATATAACTGACAATAAAAAGTTAAAGGGTATAAGACAAATTGCAAATTGTAATGCAGCACAACTTCAGTCAAGAGTATGAAGGATTTATAATTATAGGCTTAAGAAAATCATTATTTTCAAATGGACTTCAAATTGATCTGTCTATAGAACTGCAATGACAGAGGAGAATGAAAAACTGAACCTCAGACAACAACAAGACAAACATCTACCGAGAAAGAGCCACCTCCTCAGCATCACTGGAGACAAGTATTAAGCCCCTGGAGTTCCTGGAGTTTACTAATCAGACCCAGCACAGACAGAGACCACACCAACATGGATAAAGTGTGGCAGACGGAAAGCAAAGGAAGAAGTCCTTTGCTAACAAAGCTTTTGGCTAATTTATGACCCCTTTTAACAGATGGGAGGCCAGTCTCAGACCCGCAACACCCTGTGATGCTAACCTGGAGTAAATCAGTCCCTCAAAAACCCCCCAAAATGCAGTCTGAGTCCTCATAGACCTGGTGTAAATCAGTGTCAGACAGCAACAGCAGCAGATGAAGGACAAAGTGATGGACAAAAGACAGAAGTCCCCAGACTCATAAAGCTCCCTGTTCAGTATCAATACAGGCCTTTTTCCTGGAATACATATGAGAAGACATAAACCGACACGAGGTAGTGTTACAACCAGAACCTCCGATTTAAATTCCACTTTGTTTAAGCAGAGCTCTATAAGCAAAGCATTACTCTTGAGAAAAGCATACATGACATAAAAAAGATTTAAAGCTCGTCCAAATCCAAAGCCAAAAAAACATTATTTAGGGAGATTTTTCATTTAATAATGAAACTGTGGAACTGCCAAAATGTGCTTCCTATTCCCAGAAAAGGTCCTAAGATTATCTCCTAATATTTTGAAAGGAGCAATGGATTTTGAACTTGAGACTTGACCTGACCTAAGCCACCAGCTCCATCCAAATTCATTGTTCCCTTGAGGCCTTCTAGCAATAAATCAAACACTTTTGCAAATTTTGCTTACAACTCATCTCACATAACAAAATAACAAACGATAATATTGACTAAATAACAAATGTATCTTCATAATGTATATTATGAATGTACTGTTTTTGAAGAAGCACATTACTCCATGTTTACATCACGGTCTGCAACTGACTTTTTATGTCCTTAGAAACGTTGTTAAGTAGTAGTGAAGGTTGTGGCACCAAATCAGTGCATTTAGTTGTGATGGTTTTGGATTTTCAATGAAGAAATGAAATGATAAAGCTGAAACATGTGTCTCATGTGGGTGAAATAACATCAGCTCTACAACAAGTCAAGTGGAGTAAAGTAAGAAAGGAGTAACTGTCATGATCCAATATACATAATAGCACTCATACTATAATACAGCTATTTCTAGTATGAGAGACTTTGCTACTAATAATGCTACTGTTATGTTTGGGCACTTTTTCCCTTGTATATTAATAGCTCATATTTTTGTTGTATTTTTTCCCAGTTTTAGTTCATAGAAGAGTGCCTTTTCCTTGTATTTTTCTTATTTCTAGTTAGTCATTAGTTTTGCATGTATGTATTTACCAAAGTGCTCTTTCCTTTCCACATCTTAGAAAAATAGAGAAGATCATCAAAGAAGAATCAGAATCAAGTTTAAAAGTCATAAAAAAAACACCGAACTTTGTTTTGTCTGTCCTTAATAAATATGGTTTGGTCTACTTTTCAGTCATAATAGCTACGACTAACTTTCACTCCACATTGTAGACGGCATCCATAAAACTATATTCCCCCATGAATGTGGCCTGTGTTTTTAATCTGTATAAAACCACGACCTTAAGAACACTTTCTCTTGTTATTTTCCATCGCTATCACTTTTTCTTACATTACAAAACTCCATATTATTTGAGCACATTCCAGTGATGTTGATTGTCCTCCTATTTCTCTTTCAGCTTCAGTCATCTTCTGAGTCAGAGCAGAGCTGCCACTGTATATCACTGAAACAGGCCAGATCCCATTGTTGTGGTCTACAGTCCCTTCAGGCCACATCTGAGCTAAGACATATCATTGAACAGTAACTGAACAGAAATGCATACTTTGGGCCGATTTAAGACGCATTCAAATGCACACATCCTCTTTGTAAAACTGCTCTCAGGACAGAGAACTGCATTGTGGGTTTTGGTTTGTGTAAAATGTCACTACAGCACACAGCCCTCTCCCTGATCCTCTATGCTAGGGTTTGGTCCTGCTGAGTCTGAGGTTGGACACACTGATTTTGGTGACAGCTTACTGTGCCAAATTTACAACTTATGCATAAATAAAAAATGTGGTATTGGCCAAACTATTTGATTATGTGTATTTTAAGATTACAAAAATAATCTCTGTTATTCATTGTACCACTACGGCAATACGATTGTTCTATTTGACTACTACAACTACTGCTGTTACCCATGCTGCTGCTCCTTTTCCAGCTAGGTTAACACTCCTAATATTTCTACAAGGCTACTAAATCAACTACTTAGGACTACTGCTACTACTACAGCAACTCTGAGCTGATTTCTTTGAGAGTTGGTCTTGTCTAATTTGGTTAAATACAGGTTTATAAACTACTGACAACAACTATTAATTCTACCACAAATGAGTAAACGCTAAATGGTCACATGCTTATATAGCACTTTTCCACCTTCAAGGAACTTAAAGTGCTTTACATTAAGGAACCACTCACCCATTCACACACACACTGATACATTAGTGTATACAGACACTGAGGGAGAGGTGGGTTAAGTGTCTTGCCCAAGGACACAGCGACAGCATTCATCTGTGGGAGCTGGAACCGCACCACCAAGCTAAAGTGCTTCTACTGTTACAAATACTACTCTGCTCCTTCAGCTATTAGTGTTACTACTCTGTTACTAGTACCTCTAAGTCTACTAGTGAGATGGAAGTTGCTTATTAAGAGCTGTTGCTATGTTTGTGTTATGGGCACCCACCTGCTGCTGTCTGAAATCACAAGCAGCTGGACCAGGCCTGTGGCACGGCAGTGAGTTGGGCACCCGGATAAACACCCCTGTAATGACAAGCAGACGCACACACAGAAACATATGGAAGATAATTGTTAGTGCCAATATGGATGTATGAGAGAAAACTGTGATGATTTATTCAAGAAGACATTCATGTCACTAAATACATGTAGTTGACTTCATACAATGGAATCAACTACATGGACGAAAAAACAGAAAGTGAAAAATTATATTGTTATTTCTATTTGCTTTAAAGGGGGGCAACAGCAAATTTGCAACTAGCTCTATATAACAAAACATAGCGATCAGTGCTATAATAACAGGGGGTACACACATATTAGATTTTTTTGTAAATTAAGAAGGATGGATCTATGGCACTAATTCACGCTCCAGACAGCTGATAGCGTAGGTCAGACAGAGCCTTTTGAGGAGGGGGAGATTGGTTGAAAGAAGTGTAAGATATAGGTCTATTTATAAGATATAGGTCTACACAATTTTTCCTGCAAAATGTCAAAACTGCTGATGTCTCCATATATTTGTCATACTCCTACTCCCTACCTACATCTCATTTCTCTAGTTGTTATTGTACCATCATGACTAGTGGTGGAATGTAAGAAAGTAAAAGTAGTAAAGTACTGTAAATAAGTATACATTTAAGGTATTTGTGCTTTCTACTCCACTACATTTTTTAACTGGATTGATTTGAAGTATTTTTTATGGTTGTTTGAGACCTGCTGAAAAGGCTGAGAGGCTTATTTTTAAGAAGTCCATAATTTGTGCAAAAACATAAATATACAAATAAAAACAGCTAGAAAAAAAAAAAAAAATTGATTCAAATGTTTTTGTTGAACAAAATTCAGCATGAATCTTTATCAAAATCACTACATCTGAAATATGATATACATATATATATATATATATATATATATATATATATATATATATATATATATATATATATATATATATATATATATATATATATATATATATATGTGTGTGTGTGTGTGTGTGTGAAAAAAGCTAAATACTTTAACATTTTACTCTCTAAGTACATTTTTAACTGATACTTTAATACTTTTACTTCAGTAGATTTTTCCATGTGATACTTTTACTTTTACATGAGTATTTTCTGCTAGTAAAAAGAAAAAACATAGAGTACTTCTTCCACCACTGGTCATGACATGGTGACAGAAGGCAGCAGTGTGAACATCATATACTGCGGTCACAGGGATTTACAGCCTATAAATGCACTGACCCTTTACATATTAAGAAACTGACTCCAACACTGTAAACACAAACCCATGTCCACAAATATAGTCATGTCTGCCACTCAATAAATCTCTACATGTGTGGGGTCTGTTAACTGCATGTTTGTTTAAACCCTGTGATAATATTTTGGGTATAAATTAAAAGCACAGTGAAGACTAAGGTTGAGTTGAGTCCATTTACATTTCATCGGGCCCCTTCTACATGGTCGCCTGTCTGAAAACATTGTTTATTTGTGAGTAAATGCAGGGCTTATTGAGGTTACTGATACTGTAAGTTCACAGATATAGGCTACATAGTCAAAAGGCAAAGGAGACCAGTGGAGGTGACCCTCATTTCTAAGCAAATAAAGTTTTTGCACTCAGTTTTAATATGTGAAAGTCAAAGGTAACAGAAATAGTCTCTCAGCAATGCAGTTTCATTATGGTGGAATAGAAGAAATATTTTAACTAAGCCGTTCTTTATTTTTGCATGACTAAAAAAATAAACTTTGAAATAATGTGCATTAGACTTCTTGGCACTGTACTCTTCACATAATTGTAAAATTATAGAGTTGTTTGAGAAAAGAAATAAACAATGATCCAAAATTGCAAAAAGTCATACAGAAGCCATAATCTTAATTAAACGTGCAGAATGTAACTAGTGGAGGTCCACCACCCACTTTCCTTCATGGAGATGTTATTGCTTTGCCTTGAGTGTTCCAGAGTATGGCATTAAACAAATCTATATTGCTATTATAGTGGTTATATGGTCTTATTGCTGAATAATTCTTTGGAAAAAATGCATTCTTTTGTGAGCAGGCTTGCCTCACAGATTTGACCTGTAACTTGGATTCGTGGTGTTTGTCTCTATGGAGACAGATGGTATCTTGGAACATTTGAGGCAAAGCTATTACATTTCCATGGACACAACAAGCAGGTGGAAAACTCTCAACCAGAAGTTACATAGTGCATCTTTAAAATTAACTTAGCATGCTCCTAGTGACACATCTTAGGCACCATAGATGCCTAAGATGTGTGAATCATTGCGTACATTTACATGGCCAGTAAACATCAGATTACCAATTAAATCAGATTTTTGGTGTGTGTTAACATGCACAATGTATCAACTTTTTAGAGTAACTTTCACTTGCATTTGGAAGACAAAGTACAATTAATTTTAAAATAACTATATATCCTGAACACTTTTCCCTCCATTTTTCACTTTCCCACGTTAGTTTGCCCTTTTATTGCATAATTTTCCTTGCCAAACCTGCATTGGTGTGAGCAATCAGAAGAGAGCAGATTATCCACGTCAGATCTCATTGTGAACATTTCAATACTCCAGATAATGGTTAGATTTTTCGTGTGCATGCAATCAGCTGGTGTGACTCAAAACTGTTAGCGTCCCTCAAATACAAAATCTAATGTTGTGGCTCCACCTATAGGCTAAAGGAGAGAGGCGTGTGACCAGCAGGGGGCGCAGTTAGACACAGCCTCCTGTCACCGGAAACCAGGAAGCGCTTCAACATGTTATGAAAAGCAGCTAGTGATGCTTGTGTAACTGCTCGTTTTGTAAGTAATGAATGCATTTACTGCCTCTATCCTTTTAAAATCGTAATATAATAATACAAGTTATTATCGATACATGTTTGGCTGCTATAAATCGGTGTCTTGGTCAAAATGTGTCGCCTACAGACCACGGTCTCTTTAAATGCTCAGCTGGTGCTTTGCTTGTGTTAGCTTAGCATGATAGCCACGTAAACAAAGGGCGTTTTATTGACATCATATATAATAAAGCACACTGCATTTTGTTGTCGCGGTCCACAACATATAAGTTTATTCACGGTTTGTTTAATTTTAAGTACTATTGATATGTATTTGTCTGAGAATTTAATTCAAATTACAATGACCCAAATCTAAATCGTACATTATTATACACTCCTATTCTCCTAATAGATACTTGCTAACTGTGAGAAATTGACACAATTAATATAGTACTTTCACTGTATAAATTGCTTGTATTAGATTGCTTGTAATGTTGCTCTTGACGTTTTGACATGTGAATGACACAGATCCTGCAGCTGCACAATGCCAGCTGAGGGTACAGAGGACCAAGCCCCTGCCTCACTCTCCAGCCCGGGCAGTGCGGCTCTCACCCTGGGCGGGACAGAAGAGGATGGGGCTGCAGGGGGCACAGCATCCTTCCCTTTTCCAGAGAGCAGCCAAGGCTCCGAATCTGCTGCCACATATCCTGCCAGTTCAGGACCAGAGGAGGGACCTGGTATGTTTGGACACCAATAAACAATAACAAAACAACAACAAAATCGACAAAAATTATATATTTTTAATAATATAAATGTATATTTTTTTAGGATCAAAACGGTCTGGGCACTTACTGCACATTGACAGACAGCGAATCCAAGCAGCATCTGCCAGTTCAGGGGCAGATGAGCTGCAGGGCCTTGGTGTGGCGGTCTATGATCAGGAAGTATTGGAGCAAGGTGTACTTCAACAGGTGGATGAAGCCATCCAGGAAGCAAGTCGCGCTTCTGCTAAAGCAGAGGCCGAAAAAGAGTACGAGTCTGTACTGGATGATGTCAGGTAAAGGGTTAAATGAAGTCATAACAACACTTCACAGAATTCCTTATTTATCCTTTTTCATAAACAACTTCAAATGAATATGACCCTCATGCAGGGTTGGCCGGTCTAGATATTCCCGTTCACAGAATCTGAGCCTGTACCATATAATATTTTGATACAAATTTTGTTTAACATGTTATTTCTGCATTTTTGTTTTCCAAATAATCTCATCTATTTTGTTTATGCTTTAAGGTCAATTACAATTGAATTAAAACATATCAACAAGATAATTGATCAGCTTGGACCTTATGCTACCTCCAGTAAAGATATCAGCAGAAAGATTGAATCTGTGAAACGGCAAAAAGAGAATAAGGTAACTCCACACTCTAGTTTACTTTGTTTGCTTGGTGTATAGGCCTGCTTTATTCAGAACCAATTTGATCTTAGGAAAAACAGCTGAAGAAAATAAGAGCCAAACAAAAAAGACTCCAGGCCATTCTGGGTGGAGATGACTCTTTGAAACTTGAACTTGAACTCTTAGCTGAAGAAGAGGATGCAGAAGAAGGTAGAAGCAATTTTCCACTGTGCAACATGTCATGATTTTTTCCAATTGTTACATTCATATATGTGTATGTTTGTCTTACTATTACTAAAAGCTGGCCCGTCCACACTTGGCAGTATGCTTATGCCAGTGCAAGAGACAGAGTGGGAGGAACTTATTCGCAAAGGACACATGACACCATTCGGTACTCGGATCCCACAAAAAGAGGAGAAGAAGGAGCCCCGAAAACTGATGCTAGCTGAAAACTCTGCCTTTGACCAATACTTGGCTGATCAAGCCAAACTTGCAACAGAAAGAAAGAAGCCACCGATGTTAAAGAAAAAACATACCTCAAGCTACAACACAAATGGAGAAGTCAAGCTCAAAAACAAAACATTATCCCCAAAAGATAAAAAGCTCAAAAAGAAGATACGCAAACTTCAAATAACTGCTTTGAAAGCTCATCCCAAAGCTCGGCCAAAGCCTGATCCAACAATTCCAAAACAAAAACAAAAACATAAAAATGAATATGGAGAAACTGACAGTGAGGGTTCAGAGTATGTGCCGAGTGATGAGTGCATGGACCCGGACCAAGAGGAGCAGGAGGCTATGGAGGAGGGCTATGGTGAAGACGATGGTGAAGAATATGAGTTAAAACCATACAAAAGGAAGGTGGTGGGCAAAGGGAGGAAGAAAGTGAAAAATGAAAGTGATGAGGAGTTTATTCCTGAGAGTTCAGACGAAGACTGCGAGAAGAAGAGCAAAGCAAAGAGATTTAAAGATGATGGAGATATTGAATACTATAGACAGAGAATAAGGTAAGAAACTGTCGTTTAGAAACACTACAAATGTGTACAATACTTTTCCATGTCTTTACCCAGTTTAACAAACACCTGATTAGGTCTTTAGGAGTGCAGTGCGAGTGTGCCATTGTTATTCCCATCAGTTCAGAAGAATGCAGTTGGTCTGTGCCTGCTGTTCATGCAGTGGGAGCACTAATCCCAGATGAGATTGGCAGCTGTTTCTTGACTAAGCAAATTCACTCCCTGTTGGACTTCTTTCTCTGCACTCACATCGGCCTAATTATCCTCCCGCACATGGTTTTATACACTCACCCTAATGCTCAAATTAATGGAAGAGCAGCCCTAATGAGATTTCATATTTATAGCAGCCAAATAAATTGTGTTGGCATGTGTCCTTTTTCCTACAGTACAGTGATTGAATGTCAATTCACAAGCACAGACATGGCGTGGATGGCGAGGCTAGCTCATATGAAGAATGATATTATTAGACTGGGCAGTATTTGTAGTTGGGTGGGGTGGAGAGGGGGCAGAAAAGTGTAATTAACTGAACCAATGCTTAGTCTTGACTTAATTAGAGAGTGTGGTCTCCCAGGCCCAGCTAAAGGACCAGTACTGAGGCAGGGTGACAGGACCAGGCCCAAATGAAGATGG
The DNA here is from genome assembly GCA_019594935.1 of Periophthalmus modestus. Classification (NCBI taxonomy): domain Eukaryota; kingdom Metazoa; phylum Chordata; class Actinopteri; order Gobiiformes; family Gobiidae; genus Periophthalmus; species Periophthalmus modestus. Next base: position 28,773,503 of record JAIEZT010000441.1, read on the forward strand.
ATTCTTATCCTATCCACCTCACACCTTTCTGGGGAACTCTCACTACTAATTGTCTATATCAATCTTCATTTGCTGTGCGACGACTGTGGCTCTAACTGCCCTCTTTTCTGCACTCTTAAAACTCCTTTACATTTCCTTTTTGCTCTAAAAGCTCCCAACTCAAGGGAAATACCTGCAGCTCAAAACATTTGCTATTGATACACCTTTGTAGGCAGATTCTAAAATAAACCACAGATTTCACTACATCTGGCTCTGCACAGACTGGGCACGACCTATAATAACCGGTTATTACAGAAATATGGCTGGAAAATAAATGACACATTAACCACATTTAAATGTTTTAAACAATATTAAGGATTAGTGGCTTTATGAAATTTTGCTCACTAAAATGTTTACACTTAATTAGAAAATGGAAGCGTCAGCGCCTTCGGGAAAGAGAGGAAAAAAGAGAGAGAGGCGAGGAGCTCACAGATGACAGTGATGCTGAATTTGATGAGGGGTTCAAAGTACCTGGATTTCTCTGGAAGAAACTTTACAAGTAAGTTCCACTTTCCCCAACTTTTTAACAAAGCTTTTCATGTGGTATAGAATGTCAGTGTATGGCATCCAACAGGTAGTTTCTATTCTAGTATTATTAACATTATAAATATCATACATCCATTTTTCTATTGCACTTAGATACCAGCAGACAGGGGTACGCTGGCTGTGGGAGCTCCACTGTCAGCAGGCAGGGGGTATTCTCGGAGACGAGATGGGGCTGGGTAAGACCATCCAGGTCATCAGCTTTCTGGCTGGTTTGAGCTACAGCAAACTTCGGACTCGAGGGTCTAACTACAGGTACGCACCAACACAATCTGTGGGCCGCGACTGTGTGTCTGTATGGTATGAATATTTGATCAGGGAAGTTCGGCTTGAGAGTGTTCATCTGAATTATTAAACATGTTTCAATTATCAGACTCTTCACTTTCTTACTGCAGACATCAGAGAAATCTGTGTGTGTCCAGAGTGTTCAGATGTGTCTGCTTGTGAACACTCAACAAATTTTCAGTCTTTTAAACTGTGGTTGAAGCAGGTGCAGGACAATAAATTAGGCCCTGAAAAGATGATGCACTGATGGTAATAATGTGCTTTTACTGCGCAGCACAACACTGTGCATTTAGAGGGTGGAGCTTCCCTTGTGATCAATACTCTGTCTTCTATAGACGCCCACAAATTGATTGCTTGCAAACTCAATTATGGCCCAGTATCAATAGCTTTTCCCAAGCAGAGGTTCATACCAGCCCATTAGTGTGTGTGTTGACAAAGCTCAGTTTGACAAGATCTCCACACAATTCTGTACAAATAAACTCTTGTAAAACAATTGTATCAAGCCTTTCTGTTTAGATAATACCCATTCTGATATATTTATATAGATCCAGCCATACAAAGTGACAATTGTAGCATAAAAAGATAAATAAAAATAACCAGAAACAAGAATTTGTCAATTAATGTTTTAAAGAAAATGATTACAGTTTTTTTGGTTGTAGGTATGCTGGTCTGGGGCCTACTATAATAGTCTGTCCAGCAACTGTAATGCACCAGTGGGTGAAGGAGTTTCACACCTGGTGGCCCCCTTTTCGCGTAGCTGTCCTCCATGAAACTGGTTCTTTTACAAGTAACAAGGTGAGTGCCTCATGTTTGATACTATTTCCTCTGGAGGGCACCAGAGATCTGCTCAAATGAACACTGAGCCTCTTTCTATTCAGTCAAATGTTTTATTTCATTGCAGGAAAAACTTGTTCCAGAGGTTGCCTCTTGTCATGGTATCCTGATAACCTCATACTCAGCCGTGAGGAACATGCAGGACATATTACAGCGCTATGATTGGCACTACATAATTTTGGATGAAGGTCATAAAATCAGAAATCCAAATGCTGGAGTTACTGTCGCTTGCAAACAGGTGCTTTACTAATCAAAGTTGTTTATTCTGTTATTGACAGAGTTTAACCTGATCCTCCTCTTCTTTCACAAATTTATTTTAGTTTCGCACTCCTCACCGGTTCATTCTGTCAGGCTCCCCCATGCAGAACAATCTGAAGGAGCTGTGGTCTCTTTTTGACTTTGTTTTTCCCGGTAAACTGGGGACACTGCCTGTGTTTATGGAGCAGTTTTCTGTGCCAATCACTATGGGTGGATACAGCAATGCCTCACCTGTTCAGGTAATGAAAATACCAGCTTTGAATTTGTTCTTTATTTAATATACAATACACTACCGTGTACAATACACTACTATATAATGTAAACACAAGCAGAATGTGAATACCAGTGCATTTAGTACTGAGTAACATAATGTAAGTGTATAGAAACATAACCGAATCCCTGGTGTGTGGAAAGAGGGGGCTAAAGTAGACGGCAGTGAACTAAATTGTGGCCCTTTGTCATTAGTGTCCAATCGTTAATAACCCACTGACTGTATGGATTTAATTATTTAAGCCAGCTATTGATGCTCCTTCCGCTGTCGATAATAAAAACCTTTACTAATTATTAATGTTATTAAATGGTCAGAGAGAGCTGTGCTCTGCTGCTTTATACTCAGACAGAGCAGGCCTGGATGGATACAGTAGACTGGCCTTTTGAGTTGAGCTGAATACATAAATACAGCAGCAATGATTACTGGGTCTGCTGCTGTTTTTACTTTACTTCCATTATGACTTAATCCCACTGAAATTGTCCCCTCCAGGCTTCCTTGGTGTCTCTTTGATGCCTTTGTGGACCTTCAGTGAGTTAATGTTTAAAGCTAACTGGCCTTTAGCACTGGCCATAGATGGGGTGTAACAGGCCATCTGTATTCCCTACAAAGGCTATGACTCCTGCCCACTTTACTACTGTACTACTGACCAACACTAGTCATGAAAGGGAGGGATTTTGTCCCCCAAGAATACAGTGCTCTGATCAATGTTTAATGGCTCTTTGTGCTGAGAGGGACAGCAAGATGATGGGCTGCTGGAATGGGGCTCAACAACAATCCAGCCCCAGGAAACACCCACATGACAGATGTTGAGGTGTTGTTTAAGAGAGTAAACTAAATTATGTGTGTGTTTTGAAGCACTTTGTTGATAACGTTCTGCTTAGAGGGTTAATTCTCTTCTTGTTTGTTTACAGGTTCAGACCGCCTATAAATGTGCTTGTGTACTGAGAGACACCATAAATCCTTACCTGCTCCGGAGAATGAAGGCAGACGTTAAGGCCAATTTGTCTCTTCCTGACAAGAATGAGCAGGTATTCTTCAGTCCTGAAAAACATTTGACCCCCTCTTAGTATTGAATTAACTCATCTTTTTAAGTCATGTTTATCTGATGAGTGTGAATGTTTCTGCCACATCTAAAGAGTGTTTGATGAATGTAGATTTGATGTATTGTCAGGTGAACTCACCTAATAAAGTCATGTTAAAGTAAAACGGGCAGGTATTCATTAAGGGTTCTGGTCTCTGGTCTGTCCTCTGGCTTGATGCTGGTTGACTTCTCAGTCCACTTCAGCTCATTAAGTGGGTCCCTGAGGATCGTGTGGCGCTAAAAAAGACAACACTTCCTTCTAATTTCTTTTTCACACACTTCATTTCATCCAGGGGCTTTAAAGGGGATGTTTGCTGCTCATTACCGCCCTTACACGGCCTTTGTTTGCACAGGTCCTGTTTTGCAGATTAACAGATGAGCAGCGGCAAGTGTACCAGGGATTTTTGGATTCTAAAGAGGTTTACCAAATACTGAATGGAGACATGCAGGTAAGATTATAAATTGTGTCAATATACATGTTTATTTGTGCTTTATGTTGCTCAATTTCTTTGCCACACAAATGCACATATATTACAGTCATGTAAAGAACTGATGGAAAACACCCTTATTGATTTTTTTTTTTTACCCATGAGCCCACAAATTTAATTTTGGCTTCCCTTCTGTAGAGAAACCACATAGTACAGATTAGATAGCATGTTTTATGCTGTGTGTGAATTAAGTTAAACATCTAATTGCTTTTAGCATATTTCCAGATATTTCCCTTCAGGAAGTTGTACAGTAGCATTAGCCAGACCCGAGAGGAAAAGATATTTGACCATTCATCACTACTGACCAAATGGACATGGTTGTACAGCTATAGGTTACCACAGTAAATTGCTCACACACTCATTTTTGCAGGCGTATTCAGTGGTCACTCTCAGTCCATTAACCACCATTACTAATGCAGTGACCACTGGGCCTTCATCAAGAAAAGCACCCTTTTTGTGTGTTAATAAATTATGTAACTAACTTCTCTAGCCCAAAGTAAATGCGCTTATTTGTTTAAAGGTGCAACAGTAAAACATAGCACTCTTCAGTATCAATTACATCACCTAACTGCATTGTACTGTTTAACATTTATGCCTATTCATGTGAATGTTCAGGTCTTTTCAGGTTTGATTGCTCTCAGAAAGATCTGCAATCACCCAGACCTTTTCTCTGGCGGCCCCCGGATGCTGAGGGGAATCCCAGAGGACCAGCTGACTGAGGAGGAGCACTTTGGATACTGGAAACGCTCGGGCAAACTGATTGTGGTGGAGTCTCTACTGCGGCTCTGGTTCAAACAGGGTCAGAGAGTGCTGCTCTTCACCCAGTCCAGACAGGTGAGAAACAGAATACATACAACTGTCACATTCAGGCACATGGTTTTAGCTGGGTATTGTGTCTGTTTTATTTTACTTATAATTCAACTAAATGCCATACCATATGCCAGATATAAACACAGGCCTACATATTATGAAAGCCCTTATCTTACTGTGTAATAATTGGCTTTTGTGTATTTAGTTATGTTTAAGTTTTATTTGTTTCCAAAGTTCAGACCATGTTGTATGTGCGCACATGGCACATGTTAGTGTGGCCCCAGCTGTTGTAGTCAATACCAATGAGATTATACCTCAGAGGCAACCTGAGAGTCTCCCGTTGGTATGTCTGTCCATGTAATATTAATCTGCTCTAATCCTTTTAGAGATAATCCAAATCTCAGACCCCTCCTTAGTCTGTGTCTATGCCATCTCTTCACCTCTTATTTGTTTCTCAGATGTTGGACATCTTGGAGGTCTTTATGAGAGAGAATAACTACTCATACCTGAAGATGGATGGCACTACCACTATAGCGTCCCGGCAGCCTCTCATTGCACGCTACAATGAAGTAAGGATTAGCCGCCCCTATTAGCTGTTTCCTTTGACAATCCCCTCCTGAGGCAAGCTGTAGATACTCCACTCACCCTGGGGTGGGGGCACTAATGTTGACAATCTGTTAAACTGGGACCACTCACTGTTTATGTCAGCAGGTCAATAAAGTCCATCTGACTTTGGGTTGAAAATTAAGTCAGTTCTCTATATAAAGGCAAACATCATCATTGTGTGTTTTATTTATAGATTACATTTAGAATTATATAGTATTTTATAATACAGTTTTTCAGTGCTTCTTTTTCCCTTATTTCACTTTCAGGATAAATCCATTTTTGTTTTCTTGTTGACCACAAAAGTCGGTGGTCTGGGAGTCAATCTGACGGGAGCCAATAGAGTCATCATCTATGATCCAGACTGGAACCCCAGCACTGACACACAGGTCTGCACAAGCTTCAATAAAGGATATTATGACTAAATGTACAGTGATGTATTTTTGTATGCATTTGTTCTATATGTCCAGAAAAACTTGTATTCATATTAATGTGCCTCAGATAATCATAATATCATATAATAACCAAATGGATTATCATAGGCACGTGAGCGAGCGTGGAGGATCGGTCAGAAACAGCAAGTAACCATTTACAGATTGCTGACTGCCGGGACCATTGAGGAGAAAATCTATCACAGGTCAGACTGCATTTCATATTGTTTATTTACACATTAAATGAAGTTATACAATCAAATAAAAGCATAATTATTGCTTCTCAATCTTTTGTTTTCTCCCTGTATTGTTTACTGGTATTGATTTCACACATTGATATATAGTTCATAGCTAATTATTGCCTAATCTTCTCTAGCCCTGTAATTGAAAAGCTTTTTGCATTTTATTCAATTACCACTCTAGGAGCCCTAAAATTATGTTTTATTGATTTTAGGTCTATACCCAAATTTCAAAAGGCAAGAACAAAACACTATATAGCTTAACCTATAATATTAAAGTTGACTAATTTTCTCTTCAATCACTTTAAGTATTCTGCTGTGACAGGGGATTGGGGACTCCTGCTGAGCCAAAATAAACCACAATCATCTAATTATGTTCTTTGTGTTTTTAATTCAGGCAAATTTTCAAGCAGTTCCTAACCAACCGTGTCCTAAAAGACCCTAAACAAAGACGCTTTTTCAAGTCCAATGACATCTACGAGCTCTTCACACTCTCAGACCCTACTGGTGCTCAGGGAACAGAAACTAGTGCCATTTTTGCAGGTGCGTTTTGACATAATTGTTACAACATTTAGTTTTGTGATTAAAGGATAACGTAACCTTCCTGTGTTTTTGCATTATAGGTACTGGCTCAGATGTCAAGGCACCAATGAAAGTCTCAAAACAAAGTGCTAATGCAGAGAGCCAAACAAGGACACAACATTCAGCAAATGCAAACTCGTCAAAAAATGCACTATACAACAAACACAACTTGTCTCACAACAGCCAAAGTGGAGATCCAGTATTGACCAGTCCACAGAAACATAAGGCAAAAAGGAAACACTGTCATGCAGAAGACAGCACGAGACGCACAGAAAAGAAACGGAAACACTCCAAAGACGCACGCTTTGAAGGGCATCGGATATCTCACCTGGTTAAGAAAAGGGACTATAAGAAGGCTGATGGTGAAGAAGAACAAGACAGCCAGGGGAAATCTGATGATTATGTTCTGGCAAAGCTATTCAAGAAATCAGGTGAGTTTTGACAATGCCTAATCTGTAGACTTCTATTGCTTAGTGTTGACTGTCAGCTCTTTCTTGTAGGTATCCACAGTGTGATGCAACATGACACCATCATGGAGTCCTCCAACCCTGACTATGTTTTGGTGGAAGCTGAGGCCAACAGAGTCGCCCAAGACGCTTTAAAAGCCCTTAAAGTTTCTCGTCAGCAGTGCAGACTCTCCTACACCAACTCCACTCCTCCACAAAGGTGAAATTTTCTGTCTTTAAATTAATATTTTGTTGCTTTTGTTTCTTTATTTATACTTGTTGTATATGTTTTCCCTTTAGAAAAAGATTTGGACAGAAGAAAAATTCTCTTCTTGTTGAGCCAACTGTTCAGTCTGTCCCAACTACAAGCAAATGCAAGGTAATGACTCATTGTGCTTCTGTGTTTGTAGAGCATTATTAAATATTCAATGAATAAAATATTATTAAATGCAATAATGTGCATTTTTAGGATGCTGCAATTGTAAAGAAGTTGAAAAGGCCAGGTTCTGGGGCACACTTCAGTGGAGAGGCTGAGAATGATGGTGCATCTGCCACTCTCTCCTCCTCCTCCCTGTTGGCCAAGATGAGAGCTCGCAATCACATTAGTGTCCCCTCTGGCCAAAGAGACGAAGAAGAGGAAGAGGAAGCTGATGCACAGCAAACCAGTGGACCACCAGCTCAACACACTGAGCACGACGAGCTGTTAGTTGATCTGCGTAACTTTATAGCCTTCCAGGCCCACATAGACGGACAAGCTAGTACTCATGAAGTGCTGGAGTATTTTAAACCACGACTGACTCAGTCACAGGCTCCTGTTTTTCGAGAGCTGCTCCGCAGCATCTGTGACTTCCACCGAATGGCTGGTCAGGAGGGGCTCTGGAAACTCAAACCACACTTTCGCTAAAGAAAGTGCTACTTATACTTCTTTGTACATGACAAATAATGATTTTTTTTCTACTTTTATGTTAATACCATTGTTTCTCCATTATTAAGAAGGAAAGCATTTGTTTATGTCACATATAATGTGGCATATCCACATTAATACTGTTCTTTTTTCGCACCTGATCATACTTGAAATCTTGTTTACATAAACACTGATGTGAGTAGTTCTATACTCATATGATTTTTAACATGGCTGCCTCAATTTTGCCATATTTTACTCTGTGGTTTCCAACTTTGTTCAGGAAACGTATTTGTCATAGATAAAAAATATAAGATTACAATGTTATTTAAATAGTTGTTGAAGAGTAACCAGAGGGATGTGATATTTTGCAATAAACTAGTCATACTTTTTGGTTTGATATAGTGCTTTGGCTCATTATAAATTACTGTAATGTTGACCATGGTCCTGAAGCTGCCCAACTTTGTTCATTCAGATGTGGTTTACTTTACAGGACAATGGAGAAGGCGCGGACAGCGCGCTTCAGGCCTGCATTGTCAGAGCTGTCTAGACCAAATATGAGGATAAAGTTATCAACCGTTATTTGATTTCAATTTTCTACACGTACCTCACCGAGGTCATAATAACAACTTTATTTTCTGTGGTGCATAAATTAATTACGCGCATTTAATAACTAAAATATCATTATATTCCCCCTTTAATAACATAAACGCTGCACGCCAGGGAAAGCCTTAATAGCGCGGGGCCCTGTAACTGGCCATTATACGCCTGTAATGATATTACAGAACCAATTACGCGCCATTAGAAGGGATTTTCTGCACTTTATGTGGTTTAGTCCAATCCCACACTCCTCTTCTAAATTTCAGCAGCTTCTCGCAGCCTCATTTTGCCTTCACCTTAGAGACGCATGGCGTCTGCGCTCTGTCGTCCCAGATGCGCTTTAAAACTAATTGAAAGGGTCCCGTAGCACATCATTTATCTGAGGAAGCGAAATAAATCGCGGGACCCCTTGCTGTGAACAAAATCAAAAATTTGGCCTTGTGAGTGTTCTACATACGCAAGCTCCTGTAAAGCGGAGCCCTAACGCACCCTGACGAGCCATTAACGCGCCCGACAGTCAATCTAAAACCCAAAAGAAGTCATCTAGCTTTTTTTAATATATGAAAGAACCAAATAAAAAGTGCACCGGCCTAGCGCGTGTGTTTATGGTCAGGGAATATGCCTGACTCTGGAATAACAATCACTTGTGATGAATATTGTTGTACCAAAGCTGAAGTAGAGCAGCCGCCCGCCACCCGGGTGCACTTCTCCTTCCTCTGTCTTTCCGACTCTCGCGCACAAGCTCTGGCCGAGGGTTCGGGTGAGACAAAGCCCTGATAATCCTATTATGACCAATTAGGCATGAGATGGTTTCACGCACGCTGAAAGCCTTAACACTGTGTAGACAGTTATACAGTTATGGAGACATCTGGACACCCCAGAGAGAGTGACATCCGACTGTGTGTGTGCGGGTGCGTGTGAGGGGGTAAGGCTGTGGACCCTCCCATACACAAACGCGCGCGCGCGCAGTGAGAGGAAGAAGTGCAGCATCCGCTCCACATCCACAGCATCCTCCCATCCTGCTCTCTCACACCCGCGGTGTGTGGGACGACAGTCAGGAGAAACACTTCAACTTGAGTCCTCCACAGAACCTGACGTCTTTAGCGCACTCTTCTTTGGCACTACGCGCTCTTCTTTGGCACCGCGCGCTCTCAAGCTCTCGCTCAAACTTTTCCACGCGCCAGGATGTTCTACTTCCACTGTCCACCGCAGCTGGATGGGGAATGCTGCCGCACTAACACAAGTAAGAGGACTCTTTTCATTTTTAATGTTTGTTCACTTGAAAAATGAAGCCATAGAAATAGACGGAGACAATTTTACGCTGTCACGGGAATGCAAAGGCCTTTTTTACGTCTTGTTTTTGTACGCCTAGGCTAAATCATTTCACTCTATCTGTCACTCTCTATATATTTTAAAATAAAGGACAAATAAAAATACTTTGATAATTTATTTAATGTCTAAATATAACTCAGTCAGTCGCAATTAATTAGAAAATCAGCGCGTCTCCTACAATCATTTCACGTGTGTGTGTTTACTGGCTCAAACCCTGCCCGAGGGCGCAGAGGCTGCACGGGGCGCAGGGGCTGGTGGTCCCGGCCAGCTCGCACACATGTCCAGAGTCATAGCTCTTACATAGCCACACTTTCCCTTGGACTCACAGAGTGTGTGTCTAATTTCAAAGATAAGTTACCACGGTTCAGTCCAACTGTGCCAGATAAGAAGAGCAAGCTCGTGCCAAATTATTTTAATCGCACATCTCTAATAATCTAAAAAGCAACTTGTAGGGTACATGAATAACACTATACATATTTATTTATTTATTTTTGTAGTAAATTCTAGTGGCTTTGGAAACCACCCACCGACAGACTTTGATGATGGATTTTTGCGCAGAAAACAACGTAGAAACAGAACTACATTTACTCTGCAACAGGTAAGTTACGAAAGAAGCTAAAGAAAACATAAAAAAGAGATTACAACTCCGAACAACTCAGTGATAGAGATGATCCTATTTGAAGGCCTTAAATCCAGTTAAAAGTGAAATAGTAGCAGGCCTGCCCTCAACTATCTTAGACAGACAAAATGGCCTAATAACCTTTTACTTTTGAGTAGACACATATCTCCACATCCCGTTTTCAAAAGGATTTACTTTAATTTACACGTAAATGACCCCAGAGCAGCAGTGCTCTGCAGCAGTACTCTGCACTCTGCTCTGCACTCTGTTCTGCAAGAACAGTAACGTGGAAGAGATGAACCATTTGCAGATGTGTTTTTGAAGAATGTTTTGTTGCACTTGCAGCTTGAGGCTCTGGAGGCCGTGTTCGCGCAGACACACTACCCGGACGTGTTCACGCGAGAGGAGCTGGCCATGAAGATCAACCTGACCGAGGCCAGAGTGCAGGTAACAGGGATGGAGTGCATGTAACAGGGCCAGAGGAGTGCAGGTAACGGGGCCAGAGGGCAGGTAACAGGAGCGCAGAAGCGCGTGGTGCGTCCCAGACACGTGTGTCCACGTGCTAGAGAGAGGGTAAATTAAGCCACTCTGTCATTCTGGCGATACACTTTAATAACATCAACATAATGGTGAATATTAGATTAGCTTGATTAATCGGTCATTCATAATTAAGCAGCGATAATGTTCCTCACTAATTTGTCCGCGTCTCAAAGGTAGGAATACATCATGTCCCCAAAACAGGAAAAAATAGACAAATCTGGAGTTGTTGAACGCACTGAGCCTATAGCAGAACACAGCCCACATATACTGTACCTTAAATGTGCCAATTTATATTCTGCTGTTGCCCTGCACACGCGCGCGTTTATAAACTTGGCCAGATGTAATTAAGTTATGTGTCCTGTATGTAATTTCCTGCATTCCAGATTTGCTTTTGGGTTTTGTTGTGCGAGCAGATCTAATTGTGAGAAATATAATAGTTTGCCTTTTGTTCCCCAGGGTCATCTTACTATTGCTTAAACCCAATGGCGGGCTTGATAATGGAATCCAGCGCTGTAAATTAGGGATTGTAAACAAATTATTCCCCTCGTAATCCGATTACCACATTCCTATTATTAAATCTGAACATGAATCCACAGCAGTATGCAGGGATATTAAACTTACATTATTATTAGAAAATAAATTTCCTTTCTGTTGTAGTGTTGTGCCCCCCTTTTTGTAAAGTGTCAATGGGCCTCCCCCGCATTAAGAGCACAGCAAATTGAGATTAATGGAGCAATTATAGCCCATTCAGAGCCGCGTGCGCATGGGGGGGGCGGGGGGGCGCGACTTCTCGCTGGAAGGTGCAAGGGTGAGATAAGTCCATGGCTGGTATTGTTGTCCTGCCACCAAAATGTTGTCTTTTCTTTATGCTGAATGCACATGGTTTTGTTTCGCTGTTGACATCATTTGTACCTCTGCCACAATAGCGCAGCGCACGAGCGGCACAATTCCGCTCTCCATTCACACACATCATGATTAATGCCCACAAGAAGCCGGTCCTAATCGAATCTGATGTTGTCAAACAATCACTAAATAGGGAAATAAACGACTTCATCATAGCCGGCGCTGCACAACTGTCACTGGGAAGTCATTAAAATATGATAATGAAAAATTGCTCAATTAAATGTAGTTATAGGCAGTGACCTTCATTTGATTAAGATACCACAACTTGGCTTTACATTCTCTTCTCAGTGCCTAGTTAGTTTTCAGGATAATATGGGGAAATTGCTCTGTCACAATCTAACCCACAGCTTTGACATCACTAACAAGACACAATTAATTCAATTTAATTTTTTTGTTTCTCCTGATCTCAGGTGTGGTTTCAAAACCGCAGAGCAAAGTGGAGGAAGACAGAGCGAGGGGGAGCAGACCCTGAAGGGGGCAAAGAGTCTCTGAGTGAGGGCTCTCCTCCGTCCCGCAGTATCAACTCCCAATCCCCCGTGGACCAAGCCCGGAAGCAGAAGGAGCCGCTGGAGATGCAACAGAGGTGAGTAAGCACACGGATAAGACAACCACTGTGTGACTTTGTGCTTTTCACTTCAAAATGCAAATCGGTTTAATGCATGAATTTGGTTCTCAATAATATGAGACAATACAAGATCTTTAGGTCACAAAAAAGTCTTCTTAAATATTTGTTTAAAATTGTGGTTGGCCAACAGTGTGGCTGTGGCGTTATTGTACTGACTGGACTACTGACAGTTTAAGAAGACCATTTATCAAACTATTTAGACCAGTGGTTCTCAAACTGTGGTGCTCAAGCTTTCACACGGTATGCAGATTCTTTTGCAGTTGAGATATTTGCTGAATTTAGAGTCAAATTAATTTACATTTTTGTCCTCTTTTGGGTTAGTTCTTGATTATCAATAGTACAGCGAGTGTGTAAGCCAATTTTAGACCTGGTTTAGCCCCAGTTTAGACCTAGAAGAGTCCTGTTACAGATCTGTTTTGGTGATACTCAGAAGGCAAAAATATTTTTTTAGGTGGTACTTGATGTGCAAAGTTTAAAAATCACTCCTTCAGAATATTGTAAACACAAACCATTAAACAAGACAGTCACATTTTACAGTGTGTGTTTTATTATTAAATGTGATTTTTATTTTATTGTTATTTGTGTTATCATGCAGTATCAACAGGACGGTGGGTCCCGGTCCGTTCTTCCCATCATGTATCCCGGGAACACTTCTCAATTCAGCCACATATGCCCAGGCTCTGTCTCAGGTCGCCACACTAAAAGGTAATTCTTCAGTGTTTGAGCGTATTCTTATATATGTCTATGAGGGCAGGAAAAATGTATGCGTAATATCATGAATGTAGCAGTAGCAGAGGTTTCTTAAAGTTCTGAACCAAATTTGTTTTTAATGTTTGTTTTTACTTACAGGTAACGGTCTGTGCTCTTGCTGTGTACCGGACCCAATGGGCTTGTCCTTTCTACCGCCCTACGGTTGCCAGGGTAACCGGACCGCCAGCGTAGCCGCCCTGAGGATGAAAGCTCGGGAGCACTCCGAGGCCGTGCTGCAGTCTGCTAACCTGCTGGGGTCCAGTGTGGGCCATGGGGCTGGGGTCCTGTCCGGAGCAGGTGTAGGGGCGCCCTCTCTGCCCCGGCCCAGTGTGGGACCCCCCATAGAGGTGCCCAGCAGCGTGGGGAGAGGCCCGGACAGCTCCAGTGCCAGTCCAGTGTCTAAGGTGCAAGTTTTGGGCAGCCATGCAGACAAACATGGCCACTGCTCCAAAGATGCTCTGGAAAAGAAGTGAAGAACTGTGACGATTTGTTTCTGAAAATCAAAGCACAATAGAAGGACTTGTGGAAACTACTGGAAAGAGACTTCTGAACTGGATGTACTGTATTTATGGACTGAAATGTTTATTTAACAATGAATTTAAATTGTTTGTGAGAAATATCTGGGGCTATGTCCCACAAAAGCACAAGCGTGTTTTGGATCTGCAGTATTTTATGCACTCTTATTCACCCATTTGAAGGACTGATTAAGACGCATCCATTTGATAATGTGAATCACTGTTTGTTTTCACTGAAGACAGCAGTTCATTGTGAATATTATTGCATGTAACTATACAGCTAAATGCAGGACACTGATTATTTATTGACTATATGTACAGTAACATTGTGCTTATGGCATCGGCTCTAGTCTGTTATGGAGTGCACTTTAATGGCTCTGGTGTGCAGTAGTTGATGTGTTGTGACAGATTGGTGTATATTTCTCCTCTGTTAGCATAGTGCCGGCAGACAGGGGCACACCAGTCCTGTTGTGACACGTTCTTTAAAACAATTAAAGATGTAGCCGCTCATGTTCCTTTCCTGTTGCCTCTCGCTTCAGCCATCTGTTCTGATACATTATTTATCAGCTTCCTCTAAATGCAGAGACTGGGCCAATTGTGTGACTTTTACCCAATTTATTTTCCTTGAAACATCCTTATGCCTCCTTTAACCTGTAACCCTATAAATGTTAATTCAAAACATTTAAATTTAAAGACATTATTTTAATCAAGATTTGAATTTAAATAAGCAATTTTCAAAATTCATAGTCTCCAGCTGGTCAGATCGTTAGCCGCTCGACTCACAAAGGCTAGGGGTAGTATTTGGGCTTGATTCAATTTGCGTCCTTGAGGATTTTCAGGAAATTACTTTTGATAGTCAATAATGCAATTAAGTAAACTACACGCACATTATCATAAATAATTGAGAGGAAATTATGTATTACCATGAAGTAGTGGATCAATAATTGATGAGGAAACACCCTAGTGACACAGAGGAGGGTAATGTCATGTAAAGTCATCCAAAATTCAACATCCTCCAGTACACAACAAGCTCATCCTTAAAAATAAACAAAAAAAATAAAACATGTTACTTTTATATTTTGTTTTTTTTACTCTAATACAGTACACGTATAAACATTTTGTCAGTACAAAGTTTGAAAATGTCCCCAAACAAATCATTTATAATCTTCCTTCAATGAATTATTTAGCCCTATTATAATCCAGGTGTCCTATTGTGTGATTGCATGTCCCAAAATAACAAATACATCATCTGCTATAATATCATAATGTGTGTTTCAATGCATGAAAGAGGCCCGGTGTAAAGATGTTAAGCCTTATGACATGGCAGCTAATGATAACGTAATATCCCTATACAAATTGTCTCCTGTTCCAAAAATGTACCATTATGGACAAGCAAACGCTGCCAAGTCGCACAAAAGATGCAGAAAACACATTCAATCTCCTCAAAATTGAATACAGTAGTCGTGGAATTTAATCATTAGCCAAAACAAAAGAAGCTGAAGTTATAATGACTCCGATCATCATTAAGTTCTGCATGCTGCCCATAATTCACGGCTTTAATATTTCATAAACAAGTCAAGTTGGTGTTGACATTCAGCTGTGCATGTGGCATCATTGATAATTTTCTGTCACCTAAAAAAAGTCCTGAGGCAGTTTTGTGGAGCATTGTTATATCAAATTAGCTGGAGAGCAGCCAGAAAAGCAGACAAACATGGTGAATACGGGGGACAGCAGTTGAACTCTGTTCTTACAGTGCAGTTAATGGGCTTCTTTTGTTGCAGTAATGAAATATTTTTGCAGCGATGTGGGGAAATATGTCCTGAAACAGGGGCCGGAGCGCACATTCACCCATTCAGAGGCAGCACAAACAAAATAGACAAGATACACAGCCGTGCTGTGACAGAGGCAGGCCCTGGGCTTCTTTAGTTTGTACACTTTATGGACAAGCTTTAGCCAAACCACAGCATTCAGACTCTGAAAGACACAATATCATCACTGCTTTTACACATGCACAGAACTGATCAGTAGCACAGTCATTTAGAATCATTCAGTAACATTTATGAATGAAAAACAAGTGCAAACCACAAAATATATTTTGTGCAACCAAATTTTCTTGTGTTCTCCACTCACAACACAAACAAGAAAATGCAGCCCATCTATTTGAAAGACAAACCAAACAATACCCCTCAAATTAAATATCACAACTAATGGCATGTAGTCTGTTTGTCCACAAGGGGGGCTAGGTGAGCCAGAAAGTCCCACTCACCACTGAGAGCCCCATGTAAAATCACAGTGATCTGTCCATTCACATTGACTGTTAATATGACGTAGTAGCCTAACATTTTTAATATGATGTAGTAGCCAAACTATTTTTTCACCAGTTATTATTATTAAAAACTATAAAAGGTAAGTATAGTTTGAGGGCAAAAATATCAATCAGTGATGTTAAAAATAAATCTACTTGGAGGTGGTTCTGATAGAGTGAAAGATGAGTGAGAGATGATTCAAGAAAAGTGACACTGTGAGCTTTTTTCCATCTGTGTGTGGACAGTGTAGAGCTGTGTGTCTCCATTAGCTGCATGTGCGTGTGTCTATCATTCAGCCAGACCAGCCCTGCACCCGCCAGCACCCTATCTGCTCCAGCAATCTCTTATTATAGCAACAGTGGCCCGGGACAGGGGAGGGACGACAGGAGGGGCGAGGGGAAGAGGTCAACACCCCCCCTGCTTTTTGGCCTTTTCTGCAGTGGCAGAAGTCTGTGAGTACATTAAAAATACATATACAAATAAATCAATAGTTTTAGTTTAACATTTACATCACATGTATCTTGACCAAACCAGAACAATCAAAAACTATATACAGAAAATCTAACACTTTTCCTCACTAAAATTTAAATAAACCAAGATAACCACAGTATTTGTATGTAAACTGTATCTAGACTAGAGCTATCTATGTGCATTTCATAACTGGGTTTTACTTCTTAAAAGCAGATTGCTATGTGCACTGTATTAAAGACTATGTTACAAAAAATGTCTTCACTGTGAGATCTATCAAGTTATCTTTTCTCATCTTTAAAACACCCACAATTTGACAAATTTTCCGTACTAGCAGAGACCATTGCCTACTTGTTGTTATTGTACTGTGCTGTGGGAAGGACTTTAGTGGGGGGAAACTGAATAATTTATGAACCCTGCAGCCCCAAAAGCACCCCCTAACACCCTACCCCTTTCACGTATCTCAGAGTATTTTATTCCTCAAAACCTTTTCTCCATCTTCTATCTGTAATATTGCTGACAGTTAGTCTCCCATGCGTAACTGTCAACATGGTTAACTCGGTTTGGATTTAAAAATAGTTTGTTGTAAAGCTGTTTCTTTCATCTGTTGGACACCTGACACCCCAGGATCTTACAGAGGCACACATGCTAGTCGCACACTCATTCTGGCCTACATGGTGGACCGCTCACTCTGGGACAACTTCTCTATTTCTGTCCCTGATCCCTAGTCCCAAGTCCCTGCATCGGTCAAATGCTCAAACAGTGGATCCAGGACCATACTGAGGTGTTTCCATTATTGCTTGGACCGGTCAAGACTCAAACAGAGGCTACACTAAAACGGATTGTACTATTGGGGTTTGGATTACATGGATTTCTCAGTTGGAATGTAAGTTAGAACTTTCAAAGTACTGTGTATGTTTTTTTTTTTTTTCTAGATAGATGTAAATCTAGTTTTAAGCCAAAAGGGCTGTTTCAAAGTTGAACATATTAGTAACTTGTCACTTGTTATGTGAGGTATTAAATTCGATTTATTCATGATCTGGGCTGGTAGAATAGCTGGTTTCTCAAGTTTTGGTGATAGAACCAAGTCTTATTTGGTGTCATGTTTTAGCATCACTGGACAAAAATAAACACGTGCAGGACTGAAGAAAAATCAAAAGGTGTTTAACAGCCCAGGAGTTAGCTTAGTGTAAAGATGTCTAAATGTTTGCTCCTAATACTGCACAAACACATAAAATATGTTAAATATTTTAGGCAGCACAGACAGACCTAGTAAATCAATGTAGATTAAAAAAAAAAAATATAAAGTAAAACCAAAATTCTCATGACCTTTAGAAGGTCATGAGAATTTTGGTTTTACTTTATAACCCGTGACTGTGATCAAATCAACATAATTTTGAAGGTTCAAGTTTGACTGTCAAACTTTTTACAAATGAGGTGAATGGCCTCCAGGTCAGAAGGTATTAATAAATCACTGGATATTCTGGACTAAGTGTCAGCAGCTGCAGGGAATGTAACCAGGACATAACCGTGACATTACCTTATCACCTAAAAACTGTAACATTTTTAATTTGATAATGAAATAATACAATTTCAGCTCCTGATTTTAACAGTTGTATTTTATCATGATACAGGCAGCACAAACATGCTGTCTGTATCAGAGTTGGCTCAACAAAACACACAAATCCACATGTGAAATGGATGAATCAGGTTTTTGCAGTAGAGCTGTTGTAGAGGACATGTGTGTTTGTGAGTGGCCATCTAAGATTGCACTGGTGCATCCTCTGCACTCAAAATAACTCACGTGAGGCTGTCTTCACTGAGCCTAGCAACAGTTTGGTTTTATCCACAACATGATCATGAAGGTCACAGTGAATGAGAGAAGGGATTACAGGCTGTTCTCAAAACTGCATCATGTACGTACAGGCTTAATACAGAAGGAAGGGATCTCTAAAAGTGGTCCATTCCCACATAAGGAGCATCATGTTTATAGGTTATGTTGTCATTAGGGTTACTGCAGTACAATATGCCTGTGTCAGAAAACACAAACACTTCTACAACTATGTTTATATTACATCTGGAATAATATGCAACAATAATTTATCTATTTTCTAGAACCCAAATGCACCCCTACTGTGAGGACTGAGGAGAGGCCCACAATGCCGGGAGCTTGATCCCGGGACTGACCTAACTCAGACACACGTGGGTCTGAATGACCAGGTCTGAGGCCAGAGCTCTGTGCTCCAGAGAAGCTGCGTCATGGCGACAGTGGAGAAGCGGCGCTCCAGTCGGAAGAGTGGCCATCGCAAACACAACGATGGCGGGTACAGTGACACAGAGACAGACCGTGAGGTGAGCAGTCTGACAGACAGGGCTTCAGGAGCTTGTGCATCGGAGATGAGGCTGTATACAACGACTCTGACCTGAGCGCTTCGCCCTGTGCACAGAAGGACACAGGCAGACAGGAGCTGAAGAGAACTGCACACGAGAGCTTTAGCCTGCGAGTGCAGCAGTATGGACAGGACTGGATATACAGAGGAACGTATGGAGCAGAGATTCACAAGGGTCAGCAATGGGGGGTCTATGGGGAGAAGGGGGCACCGGAGCCCCCTCAGCAAGGATACCCCCCCAGAGAACTGTCCCTGTTCAGCAATGGGATGACAGAGGTGAGCTCGCAGCAGCGTCGCAGCCACTCACGAGTCTCCTCTTTAATCAGGGCCTTTAACTCAGAGGGACAGGGGGACGAGGCCGTGTATAATGACGAGACAAGCTGGGATAAGGCTTCACTGATGACTATCGAGGGGGAGCTGTCCGAGTTCTCATCTTATCCTCAAAATATGAACACAGGATATTTCCCCTCCGCTGGAATATTCTCCTCCCAAAACACAGACTATTACTCCTCACAGGTGGCAGCCATTTCCCAGATGAACTCTGCCTCCTCTTTTATGAGATCTTCCCACAGTCTGTCCACACAGGTCAACTCTAACTTCTTCATTCACAGCGAGTTTAGTCCGTTCAAAGTTTGGAGGGACCAAAACAGGTTTCCCTTCCACGGAGGCCAGGTCTCTGGCTTTATGCCCCGTTCAGAGTTTCAGAAATGGTACGAGACGCCCATGTACAAAGAACTCTCATTACAGCCACAACAGCATCCCTCTATGTTTTCTCAAGGGTATCACAGGAACACATTTGCCCCTGCTATTCCCATGAATTCTCAACGCTCAACTTCTGCTTCTACGATGATGCAGAGAGCTTCAGCGGTGGAGAAACGGTGTGAGTCAGAACTCGCAGGACAATACAGGAAGCGCACTCAGAGCATGGGAGCTAACCGGTTACCACCACAACGGCCCTCCACTGCCTCACCCTCCAGTGAGATGTCCAGGCGGGTGCGGGACACGATCAGCTCTGTGAAATCCCTCCAGCAAAAAATCAAGATGATGGCAGAACGCAATGTAGAGACTCAGCGCCAAGATGAGCTGTACAACAATGATTATTTAAATGCATATGATCCAATGGTGCCTAATATTATGAGTTCTAATCCATACACAGCCCCATATCAAATACAAAAATCATCAGCTTATGCGCCTCCTGAACCACAACAATTATTGCAGCAGCATTCAGCTTCACCACAACCAGTAGAGCATGCACCTGTCAGGGCAGAAAGTAGAGGGGCAACTCCAGACGTCAAAATGTCCAGCTACAAATCAAGAGCTGCCAGCCTCCTTTACAATCTTAAAGACAATAGGAAGAGAGTCAAGGCAACCTACAGTCCTAACGCATTTAAAGGCCAAGATACACAGGAGAAATACAAGCAGGAAGCAAAAGACTTTATTATAGATGTTCCAGAATTTTCTGCTAATGAACTTTTGAATTCGACAGATGATAGAGGTCACAGATTAAATGTTCCACAGTATGGATACCAGGCACATAGTCCAGGAATGCACATGCAGAACTCTCAACCTGTTTATGAAAATTCCACAGAGATGGGTAAGATAAATGTTCCACAGTATGGATACCAGGTCTATAATTCAGGAATGCCACAGAATGCTCAACCAGACTTTGTAAATCCTGTAGAAAACAGTACCAACAAGTTAAATGTTCCACAATATGGATACCAGGCCCGCAGTCCAGGAATGCCTCAGAATTCCCAACACATGCAAAATTCCCACTACCACTTTGTAAATCCTATAGAAGACAGAGGAAACAGGTTAGATGTGGGTCAATATGGATACCAGGCTCATAGTCCGGGGATGCAGCAGAACATCCAATTCTCGCAATTTTCTCAAAATACACAGAATTCCCAGCAGTTCTATTCAGGACAAAGCTCTAGTGAATACTATAGAGCGCAGATGCAAGGTGAAGTGGCACCTCATCCCGGGTTCACTGGATACTCACACGAGTATTATGCAAACACTCAGCTGACTAATGGACAAAATCCTTATGAAAATATATCATCTTTTGCTCCCTATAAGCAAAGCATGAGTGATAAAGGAGGAGGGAATTATGTAAACCAGCTTGAGCAGAACACAGAAGTGCAGAGGTTTGGTGCAGTCGTCCAGAGCAGAGACTATGTAAGTAAAGATAATAACACGCAGCAATTTAATGAAGCAGCAAGTGGGGAATATACAGGGTTGGACAGATATAATCAACTAAAAGAGAACAAATATGATTATAATAATGTTTATTCCCAAGACACGTGGGGGCAGACCAATAGCCAACAAATACAGAAGCCAGGAATTCCCTCGGCACAAAATTATCAAAATATAAATGCTTATTCAAGAACAAATGCACAGGAAAATGTCCAAAACTACAATTATGAACAAAAGGTAATGGAAAATTATGGTGCAAGACCACATGGGACAGCAAATGTTTCAAATCAGATGGTACAGTATGCCCTACCTCATCAGACAAATACAGGTAATGCTGGCTATAATACACAACAACAGCCTGGAACATATAGAGATATTTATGCTCCTCCATCGTCCCATGAGTTCAATAAGGAAATCAAAATGAAAGAAAATTATGCTCCTCGAGACAATCATAAATATTATCATCAGGAATCTAAAACGCAAACCATCATTTCTAGTCAAGCAGGAATGCCTATAGCCACAGAGGAATTAGGTCAAAGAATTGACGAGGCCATAAAAAAGAATGGGATGAAAGGCCTGCAGTCGAAAGAGACAAGATACACTGAAAATAACAAAGAGGAGAAGAAAACAGAACAAGAACAAGTAAAGGATATTTCAAAAAGAGACCAGGCCACAAATGAACAAGTGTTTTTGCAGCAGAATAAGTTGAATGTGCATAAAGCTGAGATAAATGAAATAAAAGACAGGTCAAAGTTGAATTCACAGCAGCACAAAGAACATCTAGAAAAAGAAGCATTTACAAAGTACAGAAGTGCACAAGATACGGACCTCCCCACAGCTGAAGAAATGATAAAACAGTTACGAAAAGAAAACTCAAATTCAGACCACACCAAAATACAGGAGGTGATAGACAGACAGGAATGCATGATGGAGAGTGAGCCCCAGAGACCCGAGCCAGAGAAGCAGCAGCCCATAGTGCAACATGCTAACACTGAGAGGCTAAAAGAGGAGCCTATAAAATGTGAACTGGCAGCGAGTAATGAAGAGGCCAGAATAGAGCAAGTTAAACCTGAGCCCAGTCGTAACGAGAGGGTCACAACTGAACAGGCCACAGAGCCGCAAGCAGGGGCAGAGCATGATGAGAGAGTGATAGAGGAAGACAGGAATGAAGCCAAACAAGCTGTAATGGAGCTGTTAATGGAGAGCCAGGCTAATACAAAACCAGAAGAAAATAAAGACATAGAAATTATTGATGTTAAAGATAAAATCCCTGAAACTGAGGTACAAGAATCACAAGAAGAATTAGAAGTTAAATTTACTGAGGAAGTTAAAGTTACTGATAATCGCATATGTGAGGAACATACAAAAATGCAACAAATACCGAAAGCGGAGGCAACAAATGTAAATAATGTAGAAAGTGTATCCAAATCTGAACCTCAACAGCCAGCAACGCATGAACCAGATAAAGTGGAGCAGACTAAGACTGAATTAGCTAAAACCAAAGCAGAGTTGGCAAAAATAAAGGAACAGATGAAGGGAGAGCCGAAAGTTGAGAAAGATGAAGATGAACATACTGAGCAAGAAAATGACAGTGCTCATACATTGTCCAAAGAGCCACCAGTCACAAGTGTAGACCTCAATGACAGGGGAACAAATGACTTTGGACACATAAGAGAAAAATATGGTTATAGCCAAGCCACTGCAAGAAACAAAACCTTTCACCCCAGGCAATGTCAATGAACAGTCAACAATACCTGACAAAGATGACAAACTAATAGAATACAGGATGGACACAAACCAGGATAAAAAGGCAAACAGTGAAGTACTATCTGATACAATAGATGACAATGACAAAAAATAAGAATTTGTATGATGACCCAACAGGAAGTCAGTATGTTTATAGTGAATCATCTAAAGATTTTAAATTATCTATTGCCTGTAATGAACCGGCTCATGAAGAGACAGAGAACACTAGTGAATTTGTTTCAACCAAAGAAGCTGCTCCAGTTGAAAAAGTGGAAAAATCAAATGTGCCTCAGCTGAGAGATGATGCAAAACAACATCTTGTCAACAAATGTAAAATGTCACAAAGTAATTGCCCAGATAATGCAGCTAAAGAGGCCATTCTTAAAAATGATGCATGCGAACTAAATGACCCTGTTCCTGTTGAGAAAGTAGAAAAATATGACATTTCTCAACAAAAAGACGCAAAACAGGTCCCTATAGAAAGAAAGACAAAGTCAGCTGATCACAAAACAGGTTCAAGTAAAGAAATATCAACCAAATGTGTGACCCATAAAGAAAAAGCTCAAACAAAACAGGAGATTCTGACATCAAAGATCAAGGCTCATGCTGAAAAAGAAATATCTGCAATCAAAGAAGGTTTTGCCAATAAAGATGGACTTAAAAATCCCACAAAGTCTTTAGGAATAGGCCAGAATGTGAGCATACGTCAGAAGCCACCATCACAGGAGGTCTATAAAAAACAAGAACGGTCAGTGGATGGCGACACAAGCAAAGTGTCTGCTGCACTTACAGACACTGGTGAGCCTGCAGACACTCCACTGAAACATATGAAAAACAATGAGAATACAAAAGAAAGAGTGGAGACAGTAGCAAATAACGAGTTACATACAAGTACAAAGTCATTTAAAATGACAGAGAATCACACAGTTCAAAAGGATAAAAAATGTGGTTCTCCCACAGATGACAAAAAAATTAAGCCACAACATGAGGACAAATCAATAAAACAAGATTATCTGCGTAAAGAAGATAAAATCGATCTTGAAAACACAGCACCTTCTCTTCAACTCCAAAATGAAATCTCTTCACAAGACAACTCTTTATCAATCATGGGAATAATGGTGACAGTGAGAGAAAGAAATTCTTCAGAGGAAAACAAAGACCAAGATGTTAAACATGGCCCTCATGTTGCAACAAACATTACAAGACTTTCTGACAAAGTCAATGTAAATGAACAGAATTATACTGAAACAAAGCATTTTGAAAAAATGCAAGAAACTGACTCAACGACACACAAGAATTTTACTGACAGCACTACTGAGAAAACTGCCCAACACGAAAGCTCTTTTCCAAAAGAGAGACCCCAAAGCGAAACACTACTCCCTGACCACCTGGCTGAAAAAGTTGTGCCCCCAACGGTTACAGTACCAGCTAAAAATAAAGTGTTGGCTGAAACACAAGCCCTTCCCAACAAACACGACATAATGGCACGAGAAACTAAAGTCTGTGCTAACAAACCTCCTAATGCTGCCCTGGAGACCACTGGCATCAAAGATCAAAAAGAGATTACCGACATAAGAAGAATAACTGAAGAGCTGCCCACAACAGAAATGAAAAGAGTCATATCTGTGTCTACAACAAGCTGTGATAATACACAAGAAGATATCCTGCATATTGACAGCATTGCTATTCAGGTTGTGCCAGCAGTAGCCGAAGAGGTGAACAAAGCTCCACAAAGAACTGCTTCAAATTGTTATTTTACTGAGAAAGAAACTCAAAGCAACATCCAGAAAAGTGTTCCTTCAAATGATGATGTCCAAAAAGTGTTATCCAGTGTTAAAAGGCAAGCACAATTACTGAAAAACTCTAACCAGCCAAATCTTAATAATACAAGCAGAGAAAGTAGTGAAAATGAAAAGACTACAAATGAGGTTGAAACCCATAAGCCACCAATGGAAGAGGGTTACTTCCAGGTTGACAAAAGAGATACTGTACCACAGAATAACCACACAAGCATGGGACTAAGTTCAGAAACTGTCTCACAGGAACGGAAACTACCGAGATCTCTGCCAAACCAACCTAGTTCAGCAATCAAGCAAGATCAGAATATTAAAACTTCAATACAAATAGATAATAGTCCAAATGATAAAAGTAATAAAGATGAGAAACCAGGAGTTGGCCATTTACATCACACTAGAAGACATCCCATGGCAAAGGGTAGACAAAGAGGTTTTGCAACACTCCCAGATAGTAATGATAGTAAGATTGAAGTTAAACCAAAACCAAAAGTCCCAATACCTGAGATATCAGCCCTTGCTGACTATGCCAGACTAAAAGTGATTGTTTCTAAAGATGATGAAGACACTCTCCAGGAACAGCCCCCAAATAAAAAAGAAGGCTTTTTCCCGCTTATTCAGAGCCGCCATAGCAGACGCCCAGTGTTTACGATGGACTCACAAGAGGATCCTGTGAAAGAGAAAAGTTCACAAAATCAGTCAAGTACTCAAGTTAAAGTAAGCAAAGAACCTACTCCTGTTGTTTTTCCCATCACAGATAAACAACACCAAAGGACTGGAATGTTTAAACTCGAAGCCAAAGAAAATGCAGACGTACAAAAGATAGAAGAAAGTAAACCAACTTCAATGGACCAAACACCACAAGACAAAACCAATAACAAGGAGAAAAATGCAGAGGATAAAATTAAGGACATGCTGGAGAAGAGCAGAGCGAAACAAGCAGAAGAAGAGAAGAGAACTGCTCAGAGAGAAGAGGAGCAGCGGGCCCTCGAGAGAGAGGCCATCGTGGCACAGATTCGGGAAAGACGCAAGAAACAACGAGAGGCAGAGAGACACATGGAGGAGGGGAAAGGCAAAGAACAGAAAGGGGAGACAGAGGAAAGAAATCTTCTACAGCAAAATGTGAGTAATAATGAGCAACAAAAAGAACAGCTGTCAGAAAGAGAGCTCTCAATAGAAACAAATCCAGATGGACATGACAGGATGTTACAAAAGAAAACTGCTTCAAATACACAAAGGAAAATGGATGCTCAGAATGATCTTGACCAACATAAAGAAGCTCACATTGAAGAACAGCAAAGAAATGCAGAGGAACAGAAGAAGAAAGACAGTGTGGATGAACATCAGAAAAGGGCTGCTCTAGAGGAACAACACAAAAAAGTGGCTCAAATTGAAGAACAGAGAAGAAAAGCTGCTAAAGAGGAGCAGCTGAGAAAAGCTGCCCTCGAAGAACAGACCAGAAGAGCCAATGAAGAGCAGCAAAGAAAAGCAGAGGAACAGAAAAAGGCCATTTTAGAGGAAAAACAGAGAAAGGCTGCTCAGATGGAAGAGGAAAAAAGAATAATGTTGCTAAAGGAACAGCAAAGAAGAGCGGCTCAAAAGGAACAGCAGAGGAAGATGGTGGAGGAAGAGCAGCAAAAACAAGCAGCAATAATCGAAGAACAGAAGAAAAAAGCAGCTTTTGAAGAACAACAGAAAAAGCTTGCACATGAAGAGCAGCAAAGAAAAGCTGCTCAGGAAGAACAGAAGCAAAAAACTGCTCTGGAAGAACAGCAAAAAAGAGTGGCTCAAAAGGAACAGCAGAGGAAGATAGTGGAGGAAGAACAGCAAAAACAAGCAACAATAATCGAAGAACAGAAGAAAAAAGCTGCTATTGAAGAGCAACATAGAAAGCTCGCACAGGAAGAGCAGCAAAGAAAAGCTGCTCAGGAAGAACAAAAGCAAAAAGCTGCTCTGGAAGAACAGCAACGAATAGTGGCTCAGAAGGAACAGCAAAGGAAAATGACAGAGGAAGAGCAGCGAAGACAAACAGCAATAATTGAGGAACAGAAGAAGAAAGCCGCTATTGAAGAACAACAGAGAAAGCTTGCACAGGAAGAGCAGCAAAGAAAAGCTGCTCTAGAAGAACAGCAACAAAGAGCGGCTCAAAAGGAACATCAGAGGAAGATGGTGGAGGAAGAGCAGCGAAGACAAGCAGCAATAATCGAGGAACAAAAGAAGAAAGCACTTGAAGAACAGAGAAAGCTTGCACATGAAGAGCAACAAAGAAAAGCTGCTTTGGAGGAACAGAAGCAACAGCAACAAAGAATGGCTCAAAAGGAACAGCAGAGGAAGATGGCAGAGGAAGAGCAGCAAAGAAGAGCAGCAATAATTGAAGAACAGAAGAAAGCAGCACTTGAAGAACAGAGAAAGCTTGCACATGAAGAGCAACAAAGAAAAGCTCAGGAGGAACAGCTTAGGAAAATGGCAGAGGAAGAACAGCAAAGGAAAGCTGCTATCATTGAAGAACAGAAGAAAAGAGCTACTATTGAAGAACAACAAAGAAAGATGGCACAAGCTGCTCACGAAGAAAAGAAGCGAAAGGCTGCTCTTGAAGAGCAGCAAAGAAGAGCTGCTCTGGAAGAACAGAAGCAAAAAGCTGTTCTAGAAGAACAGCAAAGAAGAGCGGCTGAAACTGAACAGCTCAGAAAGATGGCAGAGGAGGAACAGCAAAGGAAAGCTGCAATAATCGAGGAACAGAAGAAAAAAGCTGCTTTTGAAGAACAACAGAGAAAGCTTGCATATGAAGAGCAACAAAAACAAGCTGCTCTGGAAGAACAGAAGAAGCAAAAAGCTGCTTTAGAGGAACAGCAAAGAAGAGCTGCTCAAAAGGAACAGCAGAGGAAGATGGCAGAGGAAGAACAGCAAAGGAAAGCTGCCATCATTGAGGAACAGAAGAAAAGAGCTGCTGTTGAAGAGCAACAGAGAAAAGTTGCACAAGAAGAGCAACAAAAACGGGCTGCTCTGGAAGAAAAGAAGCAAAAAGCTGCTCTAGAGGAGCAGCAAAGAAGAGCTGCTCAAAAGGAACAGCAGATGAAGATGGCAGAGGAAGAAAAGCAAAGGAAAGCTGCCATCATTGAAGAACAGAAGAAAAGAGCTGCTATTGAAGAACATAACAGAAAAGCTGAGGAACAACGAAAGAAAGAAGCTCTAATTGAAGAACAACAGAGAAGGGCTGCATTGAAAGAAGAGCAGAGAAGAGCTGCTCTAGAGGAACAACTGAGAAAAAATAAGATGGCTGAGGAGGAGCAGCGAAGAAAAGAAGCTCTAGAAGAACAGCGAAAAGTAGCTCAAACTGAAGAAATGAGGAGGCAAGCAGCTCATGAGGAGAAGCTGAGAAAGGCTGCTGAGATTGAGGAGCGAAAGAGAATTGCAGCTCTGCAGGAGGAGCAACAAAGAAAAGCTAAATTAGAGGAAAAGAGGCAAAAATCAATGATGGAAGAAGAGAGAAAAATTGCTCAAATTGAAGAAAAGAGAAGACAAGCAGCTCATGAGGAACAGCTGAAAAAGGCTGCTGAGACTGAAGAGCAAAAGAGAAGGGCGGCTTTAGAGGAACAAAAGCGAAAAGCTGTAATAGAAGAACAGAGAAAACTAGCTCAGATTAAAGAAATGAGAAGACAAGCAGCTCATGAAGAACAGCTCAGAAAGATAGCTGAGGAGGAGCAGCAGAAAAAAGCAGTGATAATTGAGGAAGAAAGGAGAGCAGTTCTTGAAGAACAGCAACGAAGTGAAGCTCACAAGGAGCAGCTGAAAAAAGCTGCAAAGATTGAGGAGCAAAAGAAAAAGGCTGAATTAGAGGAACAGAAGCAAAAAGCTGCTATAGAAGAATGGAGGAGGAAAGACTCCCTGACTGAAAAACAAAGGCAAACTCGACAAGAGGAGGAAGAGAAGCGTCTGGCTTATATTAGAGAGGAGAGAATCAGAAGACAGATTGAGGAAGAGAGGGAAGTTGAACTTGAAGAGGAAATGACAAGGCGACAGCAAAGCTCTGAGCAAAATCAAACGCACACAGGGAAAGATACAAGACGCTTCAGAGGCCAGGACCTACCTCGGAATCAGACAGAAGTCAGAGCAAGACCAGAAACAGCTGAAATGGAGGAGCAGAAAAACACATCTGATAAAGAAGCTCTCCAATATTACTCCTTGACCTCGGCAGAAGCAGAGAAACCCTCACCTCCCCAAAAGAGAAGCAATGCAAATGGACCTGACACAGTTGATGATATGAGCAGGCCATACGCTCCTGCATCTCCAGCCCCCTCTCAATCCCGCTCCACCACAGCCTCCCCAGCATTCGGAACCAAACCCTCCATGTTCAAAGTCAAAGACAACACTCTCCGAGGATCTTCTGTCACTAAGTCCATCAAACCACGTTTCCATAAAAACTTTGGGGAAGAATTCAGGGTTGGTTCGCCAATGGAAAGAGTATGGGAGAAAAATGAGGGTGATCTAGACACACTAAGGTGCAGAACCCCTTCTACCCCTCTCCCACAGTACAGGCCATTTTCAAGAAGAAGCCTTGCTCTTGATGAGGAAGACTCACGCTCCATCATCAGCAATTTGTCTGAGGATGTGGAGAGCTTTGCCACCAATGCAACTGACCTTGCAGATATAAGGGCATTGTATGACTCAGATAGACCTGAATCAGCATGCAGTTTTAGCAGTGATGTATCGCGTTCATTTGGAAGACCTCCTGCAGTTCCTCCTAAGAGTGAGAAGGCCCTGCGGAGGGCTAAAAGACTGGCTACACGGAGATTAAAAAAGGAATTGGCTAAAGATGTGACAGAGGAGTCATATGAGGATTCCATGTCAGAAGTTCCAAACTCTGATGTTGTGGCCTCTCCTCATTTTACACCTCCAATTTCCATAGCGCGCGCTCCACCTGCTGGATCAAGTGTGTCATTATCGCACTCAGAGCCCGCTCACCAGAGTTCTCTGCATACTGCTCCACATGCCACTGGGCCTATCTCACTTCCCAATTCATCTTCACATACTTCTACTCCAGTATCTTCAGCACAAAATCCTGGCTCCTTTTCCACCCCTGCTGCTCCAAGGTCGATTCCTCAAGTCCCCTCTTCTCCCACTCACCATAACGCTCCCAAACCAGTCACACAGTACCAAGTCGAATCTGGCTTTTCACAATCCTACACACAGAGAAGAGTGATGCAAGATATAGGTTCTGGTCAGTACTATGTCGTGGATGTGCCTGTTGAGGTAAAAACAAAAACTTTCTTTGACCCAGAAACAGGCAAATATGTTCAGTTGAATGTACGTGAGTCTAATAGAAATGCCACCCAAGGACAACCCCTCCAAGGGTACCCACAACCTCACCTGAAACCAAAATTACATGCCAAGCTACAACCAAATACTTCAGGTAATGCACAATATCAAGGTGATTCTAGCAACTCCAAAGGCTACCAGTCTGCTGCCACCTCCTCTGGCCAGTCGATGACACCAGCAACTGTCATTCAGGACCAACAACCAATCAGATCAAGCATGGCCCACCGACACGGAGGCCCTGAAACTAGCTATAGCCCAGATAAGACCCCTTATATGGATACAGTTAATAAAGTGGACAAGGCACACCATTCAGTTTACAACACACAGGGATCTCAAGGGGCAATCACAGAAGGTGACAGCCAATTAGTAAACTCAAGATATGGGTCACGTGATATTATTAGTATGAGTGAACTGGAGGATTTTATGGAGGTGTCTGACTGGTGAGAGAAGACATTACTCTAGGTTGCATTCATATGATTAATTTTAAAGGGACAATAGTTTTAAATTGAGCTGGAAGGAAGAATTTGCTATTAAAGCGTTGAAATGCAGATGTTGATATTACTGGACGTATCACCATCTAAAACAAAACTCCCACATATGTCAATGTGGATTTTCTGTATTCTTCAGAAACTGTACTTTGCCCAAATAATTCATCAGACATTAAGAGATTTTACATTATGAACCGAACCTGTGAAATGGTTTAGATAAAAATTGCGTAGGTGTGTTATATTTAATGCTGCTGCTTTTGAGTTTATTAAGCTGTTTATTGTTTTACAGAAAAAAATATCATTCCATTTGACTTATGAATGTTGAGAAGCTATGCTAACACTTTATTGTATTCTGTAGCAGGTTGTATGTGAGTGCAATGTCCATATTGAAAGCTAGACTGATATACAAAACTACTTATTTTTGATCTGCATGGCATTTTAAAGAGTGTCCAACAAAAAAGAAGTTTGGAGATGGTATAAAGGACTGTTTGAATATAACACAGTGTAAGAATGATGTGATTATAGGCTATTAATTCTGTTTTGAACTATTTAATTTCTTAGTTCATTTCGAGGTTTCAAGTCTGTGTTGCTGTGTAAAGTGTGAACACACTATGATCTCTCTGTAAAAAATATGCTTTGAAAATTATTAATAAAAACAAGTAGGCTATTAAATGCGTGTGATGTCATTGCTTCACAATTATAATCAGTTATGAAAAAACTGCACACTTGTATAAAATATCTATCAAATTAGCAAAGTAGGCATATTGTTTGGAATGTATGAATAAACTGACAGAAGCATATCGACTGGGCATCAGTCCTTAAATTTCTTTCATGCCCTATAGCCTATGTGTAGGGTGACTGGATCTTCAGAATTAATAACTGGGACACATTGGGTTGGGGTGGTTGGTAATAATAAACTTGTGAAAAGTGTAATTAAGAACATTATTAACATTATTAAGCACTCCGTTCATTCTTGACTCACTTGTGAATCAGTATATAACATGAAATACTTCTGTCATTGCAACTGAGTGCACTGCTTGACCTTCTGGCGGTTTTCAAGCAGTTTTCTGTATTGGAACAAAAACATCTGACAATATGTTACCCTTTTTACTCTTGGCAGGGATCAAATATGTCAAAAATAGGGACACCTGGGACATTTCTTGTATAAAACTGAGGCAAATCAGTGGTTTTGGATAAATCTGCTGGGACATGGGACAAATGGCTCAAAACTGGGACTGTCTTGGGTAAACAGGAACATCTGGTCACACTACCTATGTGGCATATTCAGTCCACTAGCAATTTTGTTTCTACAGTTGCGCTGGGCACTCAGATTTCACATCTCAGTCCATAGCAGCAGTAATGGACTAATACTGTAAGTGACGTGTATCTTGATGCATAATGAAGCTTGAAATGTTTGCATTAAAATGCTTTTTTATGCAATCTGGATGGACTAGTTACACGTAGGCTAAGGCTAAGTCATGTCCTCATTGCAACCCCACTGTGAGTTTTGCGTGTGTATTTAAAACTATGGCTATGTTTTTCTCTAATAATCATTATATTTAACTGATTGTAAATTGATGCCTTACCAATGTACTACTGACCTGTCGACCTGACTCCTGTCACCAACATGCCCATGATGCATACGATCTCTAGAAAGTAGTGCCCTTCTTTGGCCACTATGAGGCAGAAATTAGCAAAAATAACTAGGGCATTGGGCATACCATGGAGCAAACACACTAAGTTACAATTACCCTTACAAAACATGAATC
This sequence comes from Periophthalmus modestus, assembly GCA_019594935.1. NCBI lineage: Eukaryota > Metazoa > Chordata > Actinopteri > Gobiiformes > Gobiidae > Periophthalmus > Periophthalmus modestus. The sequence continues at coordinate 28,805,670 of JAIEZT010000441.1, forward strand.
AATATGTGTAATTTCCTTTTTCTATGTTATGGTAAAAATGGTTCTATTACATGTGTTTTTATTTAATCTTTTGAAGAATCAAATAAACAGACTGTGCTTGTTCACTCTTCAGTTTTGTGAGAAGTTTTTGAATACCTGAAGGGTTAATTGTGTTGTGTAATTGTGTTTGGCTTTGGCAGGACTGGAGAGCTGCAGCAGAAGTCCTGCCTCAGCACTTTACCCTGCCCAATAAAGCAGCAGGCCTCTCTCCGCCGGGACGTCTGACAACCACAGAGACAGGCCCATGCCACTGTCCCGCAGCCAGACAGGGAAAGAACAGTTTAACATCTGCACACACAACATTCACACAACCTGAAATAAAAGCAGGGCTTGTGCTTGTTTTACATAAAAACTGCAAAGCTTTCAAAAGATTAGTATAATGAAGTGTGTTTTTCATTTTAGGGTACTAATCTTTAAAATGAGGTATATGACGTTTTGACAATTAGGGGGTTATTTTTAGGCACTACAAAAAAATGACACATGGAAGCAAACACAAAAACAAACCACTCGCTTGAGTTTTGGGGGGTTTGGGCCTCGGTCCAAGACTTCTCACAGGAACACAGGAAATGACATTTCCTAGGTTCTGCAGGACACAACGAAAGAGGCAGAGACAGATGGAGAGAGGGAGAGAGAAAAGTGGGAGTTTCTAAGAAGGAACAGAGCATATACTGTTTCACATTACAGAGAGAAGAGACGAGAAAGAGGAGAGGAGTTAATGCTGGGTACGGCTCTGGCAGGTCCTGCAGCCAGCCGCACTTTTCAATGTAGCTCCCGGAGTAACAGCTGTTTATGGATTCACTGACAGTGGAAAATGTACCTCTCTATAGTGGCCTTTGTCCTAACTAAAGCTCTGCTCTCAGGTAAGTTCAGTTTGTTTACAGCAACTATAAGAAACTGCATTTTGACCCATACTTTGTCTCTAATTTTCCAATCAATGAAATAAAGTAGAAAATTCTGAAAAAGATTGTACACCCTGACAATGTGGAGTAAGAGAGCTTATTCTGTTTATTGTTTGTAGGAGAACTCCATGATAAACTATTTAAGAAAACAGGATTGTGCGTTCTCTTTTGCATACTTCCCAAAATGTCTATTGTTGTAAGTTATTTTTATGAACAAAATAAAACTTCACAAGAATTCACAAAGCACTGGTTTATTTGCGCCAATCCCAAGCTTGGGTGAAAGGAGAGGGCAGAATTAACAATCTCTAAAATAACTTTTGCCAAATCAATATCCAAATGCGAACACAGCAGGGATTATTTGCAGGGAACCTATGAAGTTCTTCAATAGGAAATACATGATGAGTGGTAGGCCTACTTATAGTCATGTCATAAAGATGCCTTGATGCTGCTAATGATGCTTCTCCTGTGGTTTGTCACTTCAAACAGAGGAAGACAGACCCTGAGGCAGATTCCCCAGCTAACATAAAACCAAGAAAGCAGCATGGGAACCCAGATGGTCCCTGTTAGCTTGTCGTGTTGGTACCGGCCTGTTTTGAGTATACTGTACCCAAGATGGATGTTTCCCACCTGTAGATGCTCCACCACGCCTATCTGATCACATCTTGTGTCCAGACTTTGTGTCTCCTCCAAAAAGACCTGACCCATCTGGACAAAGATAAAACACAAATATACAGAAAAATGAAAAAGGCGGCTGAAATCTACTCTTGTTATTCCAAAACCCCTTGTGTTTTCTACCATTGACAGACTAAATTCCCATTGCATGTTAAGCAGAAACTGTAAAAAGATTGAGTCTCTCCGAGGTTGTAAATCTGAGCCGCCACTGTGGGTGTGCTTATAAAACATTGAGTTAAAAATGCTGTAATTATGTTTAATTGGCAGGAAATCAAACATCGCAGAAATGATTGCAGGCCTTATTCTGTGTGGGGTGCAGGGGAAGGCCAGTTAAAGTGTGGATGTTACAAGCATTGTTGTTATGAACATTTGAGGAAAGGTCAGTAAAGGGCCAAAACGTTGTTCAAGGTCACAGTTTGAACTAAAATACAGCCTATGCCCTGATCCACCTTTTTTATTGACAGCATTTGCATTTAGTATTTTGGATGTTAAATACAGTAAAATAAAAACACTGATCATGAGAATGTTAATTTATGAATTTTAGTGTTATGTTTATTGTGAGAAGATACAGTTTTCCGACTATTCATGATTATTGAGAACTGTGAATAATAACATAAAGTTAATGTGACATAAACAGCTATTTAAAAAAGCATAGCACAGCATAGCTCAGTTGGTAGACTGTTTGTCCACTGATTCAATGGTTGGTGGTTGAAATCCTGCTCTCAACATAAAACATCATTGGTTGAGTCAGATCCACTGGCCCACAGGTTGGTTGCAATTCTAGCTCCCACAGAAGAATGCTGTTGTTGTGTCTTTAGGCAAGACACTTAACCCACGTTGCCCCCAGTGTCTGCGTGCACTGTTGTAGGAATGCGTATGTGAATGGGTGGGTGGTTCCTTGATGTAAGTTAGTTTGAGCGCCTTGAAGGTGGAAAGCACTATATAAAAAATTTGACCATTTATCATTATTATTATAATTTTTGGGGGGGAATAAATATCATTATCAGTTAAGTATCTTGACATAATTAGTTGATAACAGATTCCAAACAAATGCTGTGATGTTTTCCTGTTTTTTTGCAGCAGAGGTTTGCCATGCTCTAAACGTAACGGTGACACCGGGACCTGTCGTCATGGTAACGGAGAGGGACAATTTGACCCTGTCCTGCCTGGTGTCCCAACGCAAGAGGAGCAACAGTGTCCTCATCCTGCGCTGGTTTTACTCTCCTCCTGTGTCCCCCACAACAATCCCTCAGGACTCATTCACTCATCCTTCTACACAAGAACCAAATCAGCTTCTCATTGCTAAACTGGGAATCAAGAAAATTAAGCTCTATGGGAACTACACAAGGCGTTTCCCTAAACCCAAGTTTCGCCTGTTTGAGGAGCAGGAGGGAGAGTTATTCCGGCTGTGGATTTTGAATGTGTCTGGGATGGACCAGGGACTGTACAGTTGCAAGGTTCAGGAGATACGTAAACTCAGGAACACATGGAGGTCCTCATCGAATGGTACAGGCAGCACAAAGCTAATGGGTAAGTGACGCTATAGAGGTGGGCAACAGTTCAAGAATGTTTACACAGAAATTGTTGTTTTGATGCTGTAGAAATTAACTTGCATAATCTTTCAAAAAAGTGATATTTCTGAACTTACATATGTGATATTTGAACCTCACTGAAAGCATTCCTGTTGAACTGCAAAAATCTATTGTTATTGGAGTAATAATATTGTGAATAATGCCCATTCTTATCCTTGTTGATAATGTCTTCACTTGCTCTGCTCTTCAACAAACATTTTATATTGTATCTTTTAAAAGCACACTATGTCCAAAAGAAACAGGGGAATTCTGTGTTCCAATCTTATGCATAATCCATCCATTTCTGTCCAAGGAATCCCCTCTCTGCTCACTCCCTCTCAGTGCGGCCCGCTAATGGAAACTACGGGATAAAGGAAAATCGGCAGCTGATAGTGGAACACTGAGGGAACATTGAAGACAGCATTTATTTATTTTTATGTGTCTATTTATTGAAGTTAAAACCCCTTGCGCGTGTGTGTCTGAGTGTGACCCCAGTTCTCTGGCATTTCCATCTCAAAACAATGAGCTCACAGCCTCACACAGCCAGCTCTGTCTGTACCAGCAGAGGGAACGGTGGAGAGAGTGCTGAGCTGGCTCTGCTTGCACTGAAATACATTACATCAGCATGTTGAGTTTAAGGCCTCTGCAAACCTCGGGAAAAATGGTTACTGCAGATTCCAAATGTGGTGAAACGTTTAAGGGACATTTGAGGATCATAATTGCTTGTTACTTAATTTAAATCCATCTATTCAGCACAATCAAACTTTACCAAAAAGGCATATGTCATCTGTTTTAGTTTACAATACCCAAATACTGTTAAGTGTGAAGAAAACAATACTGTATTAATTTACCTTGCTTAATTCTTAAGTTAAATTCATGTGACAACGCCCTGACCTATATTTGGGTCAATGTCCCTCCAAGGAAGCCACACAACCTCAGGCATCTCCGCCATGCTTTGCCACAGAGACAAAACACTAGTCCTGGTATTCTGAGGGTAAATGAAAAGGAAACTAAGTTATAGTTTTGTACCAGGAATCCCCCCTGTCTGAGCATTTTAACAAAAGCTGGTATCTGTCTCCTACACCACAAAAGCTCTGGGGAGACAGTGCTCACTTATTTTGAAATGCCATCTTCAGACCATATGCTCCTGTTGTTTCTTCTCTCAAAATGAAAGGGCCTTGCTCTGATAAAATCTAGTTTTATTAGCGCAGACTTCAAATTTCACTGCTCCAAGCTGAGAATCTGCTTGAACTTTTCTTCACAGTGGAGCAGGGCCAAAGCACATGTGCCTAATTCGTACCTGATGATTTTGTGAAAGGAAATCTGCGCAGCTCACTTTTGTTCAGTAGGTGTCCAGGAGAGAGAGGTGAGGCATGTGTGAACACTGGATTATTGGTGCCAGCTGCTGGTTAACCACAAAATGAGGCTATGTTCGATTTACAACTCTCATTATCAACTGTATAGTGCCCTTAAATGCATGACACTGTAACCCTTCATGCTGTGTAATAGCAGTTATATTTAAATGAAATGCTGCTGGATAAGGAGTACCACTGAAGACATGCTATTTAACTGCCACATTCAATATTTGTTTAACTAGTTTATGGTTAATTTCTCCGTTATTACTGGGCCTTTCCACATGAAATAAAACCTGGCACAAAAACTGACTTCTGTATGAAAATAAATAAAGAAGAAAACAGTGCCATTATTCCACCGTGATTGTTGAAAGAACTTTAAACAGTAAGATTTATATGGCAAATTTGTGGAACCAAACATTTGTGAATCATTAGTTTGAATATTTATCTATGTCTCATAGAGTTAAAAATGCTCCTTCCCTCCATCTGGAATGGCATAATTCTAATATGTGAACGCACCCAATAAATAGTAATAAATTCCTCTACTATTTCTGATTCTCCCATGATACATCTGTTGATACATGATACATCTCCCATGAATCATCTGTAAATAATCATTTCACCAGTGTGATCACTAAATGTACTGTACTTCTCCTAATAATGCGTAAACAATTGAATGTGAAAACCCTAAGAGGAAGTGGTTATCCAGAGAAACGGGGAACTCCCAGATCCAGTCCAAGAGCAGCAGTCCGCTGGGCCCCGCTTGTGTGTACACTGTTTGTGTGGTGTGTTTGGCGGATGAGGTTGTAGTCTCTCCGCTGACAGCGGTTTGATATTTCTGGAAACCACTAAAGCAGCCTGCTCTGTTGGACCCATGCCTCCAGACAACAGCGTTTTTATAATAGGCACACTCCTCTGTCCTCAACGTTTGGCTTTTGCTGACTTTTACATCTGTTATTCCAGTGCACTTTACTCATGAGGACAGCAGAGGAGAAGGACTGGGACAGTGGTCTGCAGGTATTCTTGCTAAAAGTCACTATTAATCTATGTTATCACCTATTTGATGTGATATGTGTGTGTGCGTTTTCAGATGTGTACCTGGGGGCAGTGCTGATCTGCTGTCTGGGCCTGCTGTCCATTTTTTTCTTCACTTTGGTCCTGTCCTGTCAGTATTTCTACAGGAGACATAGACTCAAAAGTAAAGAGAAAACTTACATACAGTTAGTCAGTTCATGCCTACATTAGATTAATACACCTGACTCTTTTACAGACAGTTATCTTCTTGTCAAGTGCCCAGAAAGCAGGTAATGCAGAATTCTAGCATTTTCAATTAGAGCTTTATGGTAAATAAAATATAATTGATATGAGTACTTTTATAAGCAATAACACATTTAGTATAAGTAAAAATTGCAAGACTAGTTGTAGAAGTACTATCACATAATAGTAAACAGTGGTGGAACTTAACGAAGTACAAGTAGTAAAATACTGCACTTAAGTAAAAAATGTAGATACTGTACTGTTCTGTTCTTTACTTAAGTACATTTTTAAGTGGATGATTTATTTTTACTTCACTACATTTGAGAGCGGGTATTTGTAGTCTCTACTCCAGTACATTTTTGAACAGGACTGAAAAAAGAAAGTATTTTTTATTATTGTCTGAAACCTGCTGAAAAGGCTGATCAAATAAAACTATACAAATAAAAACACAGAAAAAACAAAATCACTACATCTGAAGCTTTATAAAACCCCAAAATATGCACAAAATACTTTTACTTTTTACTCTTTAAACTGGTAAATGTAGCAGTAAGTAAGGAAAGTAGACTTTCACTTAATATCTCATCTTCAAGTATTACTAATAATTGGGAATAGATTTCATCACAAGTAGTAAAAATAATTCCAATTCCATAGCAGTTTTGTAAATTGCTGCAGTAGAAAGTACCTGAGTAAATCTCCTATCCTCCACTAAACTAATGTGTTGAGGTACTGCTGTAAAATGAATACTTCTTGAATACTACTTAATCCAGATTTGGCCCAAACCACATGTTAACCTTGTGTATTTTTCCTAACAGCTCAGGCGAAACTGTGACCAGCTCCAGCAGCTCCTCCAGCTCCTCTCCAAAAGCTCTGAGAAAAGACACAAGACCCACGATACCTGCCAGAACAATAACACCACCCACACTACCCCGGGAGCCCCCACCGCACACACCAAACAAGAGTAAGACTATGTAACTTACTTTGTCACAGCACTTATCCCATTATAAGTTATGTAGTGCAGATGTTGGCATCCAGTGATAGGGATTTTTCAGTCTTACACTTGCATCAGAGGGTGGGGGAGTCATTTCAGTGTCAGTTGATGTTTTTCTGGATGGGGTTTCGTCCAGACAGTTACAGAAGTCTGAGAGAGGCTCCAGCACCCCGTGATCTCGACTGGAGGATTTAGTGGGTTAACAAAACAATAGAAGCAAAAGATACAGTATCCAACTGGGAATAAATGGAAAATAAAAACATTACTCATACCAGGATATCAAGTCTCACTGTAAATATTGTGAGAAAATGTCTAGCTTTGTCTAAAATCAAAATTTAAAGCATTTATTTCAAACCAGATCATTTTGAAGTTAGTTACATATTTAAAAGTGCAGTGGTGCTCTATGTAACTCTTATGGCGGTTGGTCAGCTGCCTGCTTCTCTCCATTGAAATAATACTGCTTTGCCTAGCATGTTCCACGTTTTGACATTAAATTTATCTATCTCCATGGAGACAAGCAGGTAATGCCATCAGTAGGGTGACAAGACAGGTTTTCAGCCCCCTGTTCTAGTAGATTTATCCAAAACATTGATTTGTCCCAGTTTTATACATATGTCCCGGTTTTTCCCATTTTTGACCAATCTGATACCTGCCAACTGTAAAGAATATATTAATTTGTTTCGTCAAAATACAGAAAACCGTGCTTGAAAATGACCATAAGGCAAAAAAAATGCATCAGAAGAACCTTGGATTATGACTAACGCACACGTGAGTCGAGAATGGAGAATAGTACACGTTATTTTCACAATTTTATTCATATGAACCATCCCGGTTTCCAAGTTTTTCATTTAGAAAATCTGGTCACCCTAAGCATCAAGTCAACTTACAAGTCAGATCTGTGGAGAAGCAGCCCTTCTGATTGTAAGAATTTTTTTTTTTTTTTTTTTTTAAATAGACAAGATAGACACCAGTTATTGAAAAAAAAAAATGCAAAATAGCTTTAACACCATATGGCCATGTTTTGAGTATTTGTTCTGTTATTGGTTCTGTGGTTTACTTCTGTGTTTTTAGTCCCTGTTGCTGCAAAGAGACCCCAAAAGCCCAAAAGGTCAAAGCTGCTACAACAAAGAGCAGCTAATGTAAGTCGTATTCACTCACTTCACTTTGACTAAACGACTCATCTGGGGACATCCACAGTTTCCATATTATGTGTGAAAATATAAATTGTCTCTGTTGTTCTGGCCGACTCTCATTCAAGTATATGCAAAGGGGAATTTGTTTCACGACTGCATGATTGTCGAGTGGAGTTTATTACACTCTCTTCATTCAGTTATGAGCTTGATAATTCTATTTATCTTTATTGCTTCTCATACACTATTATTTATTTAGAGCGCTTCATTAGTTTTATATCTACAATAAAAGTGTAAAAGACATGCCCGATATTTCCTGAAGTGATTTTAAGGGTGCTATTTTCATGTACCCATCGTGTTTTCTGTTTGTTACAAGAACATACTGATTAGATTAGTGAAAAAAAAAAACTCGAACTAAATAAAATGTCTTGACAAGCTTTGAGATCTTTTCAACAAATGTTTTATGTACAATCCAAACCAGATGTTTACTATAACAATGTGACCACTACTGTTTATAGGGAAAACATAAGCAAACAACATTACATTTTTGCATTTATCCTTTTGGCCTACATTCTCCTCTTCTTGTTTCCAGACACGGGGCTTGCAGGAGGACAGTTTGACCTACGCAGAGCTGGAGTTAGTTCGGCCAAGACCCCATCCTTCGGCCCTTTCAAGTGCAGACCCTGCACCTTCTGATTCGGACACTGTTTACGCTCAGATCCTCTTCCAGGAAAAACAGCTGTAAACTCTGCAGCTAAAGAATTCAATTTGTCAAGCCAAACTAATCCTCGACGATATTTATAGACAATTATCTTGACATTAAACAGTCATCTTGTATGGCATTAGTGGACTGGTTTTGTGCCTCAGCTCTTACATTGTGCGTTGGCTTGACTAGTCTGTTCACCAGATGTGTGGGTATGTACGAATGCCGTATTATTCTTGTTTAAACTCAGGAGAGGACGTAGAACAACCCTTGGCCAGGCTGTTTTAGTGTTGCCTTTGAGGGATCTGTAAATTCTGCTTTTCATTTTCATTTATAAACATCATAATTAATGTATGTGGTCAATAAATATGTTTGTGGGTACAGAGCGTACATTTGGGGTTTTATGGGAAAAAGTTAGCACTGCTTAGAAGTTCATCGATTTATTTTATTTTTGGTTTGTCTGGGTTCCAGAATACACACTTCTTCAATACTTTACGAAGATGTGAGTAAGGTCACTGTTTTCAAATGGGTGTGACTGACAGGTGGATTAGCCAGTCGGGGGTGCACGTGATCTGTCCGCATTGGAAAAAATAAAGAGAAAAAAAATCACAGGGGGCTGAAAAACATGGTGGATTTCTTGAGCAAAGCACTAAACTATATTAATCTGAGGTAAGATAAATTAAATTTTATTTGTAAATCATAGGTGACCACTGAGCTCTTCATTTCACATGAAATGAAGAGCTGAAAAAAAAAAAAAAATCTGATTGCACGACCACGTTTAACCAGTCTTGGGACCTAAGGGAGGACGTGGGAACCAGATTGATATCAATCTGAATAAAAAATACAGAGAAATATCATTCTGGATTTGCTAGACAGGTTTTTGGTTAGTATTTTATTCTACTGAAGCACTAAAGCCCTTATTTGTCCACACATAACTGATAAATATTGTGTTTTTAGTCAAACTATGTATCAACAATAGGTATAGTAAAGACTGTATATTAGGTGACAGAATTCAAGGACAAAACAAATTGAACTCCAGACGACACACTCAAGCCCCCAGAAAAGGTGAAGGGTTCAGACCATTTTGTGAAGGTCATTGTGTGAAAAAGGCAATGAAGACTGAGATGGCGTCTGAAGGAAAATAATGCACCATCAAGAGGGAGACAGAGAGAGAGAGAGAGGCCATCAGCCCCCACAGTCCACAGCCTCTGACGAGGTTGAACCCGCTAATGACTACATTTATTCAAATTAGACTAATTGTAATCATGGTTAATAATTAGCTTTACAGTGCATTATAATTGGGTTAGGCTACAAGATGGTTCTGCCGAGGTGCAATAATTTATTTGATTTAATTATTCTGAGGAACCCAGTGCTTTGACATTTCATATCATAAAACCAGCGGGGTAGAGAGAATGGAGATGGCCGTTGTCTTTAGAGAAGGTCATTGCTCGCTCTCTGGGAAAATTATGAGCACTATTTTCCACTCTATTAAGCCACTCCACTTAGCACAATTAGCCACACACATAAAGGTTAAAGAGAGAGACCTCTTTAGTTATGACAGAGGGGAGTGGCGCGAGTGCTTATGAGAATGAAAACAAGCCTTCACAGCACTGACAATGTACAAGTTACTTTTAAAAGGAACAAATAACAAGCACTATTCGGAGTACTGATAACCTAATTGTTCTGTTAAAGGTCCTATATTTCACAAAATTGATGCTTGTGAGCTTTAAGCCGTGTTATAATGATGTTACCTCCTCAAAAACATCCCTGGATTTGTGTTTTCTTTCATTTACACATGTTTGAGTAATGCTTTATTATTAGTCTGTCAACATCTCCAAAGCTCAAAATGATCTTTTCCAACTTGTGATGTCATTAAGCAGTAATTTTCAGATTAACAGCTGCATTTTACATTTAGTTTAGTAGAGATTGGCAATTCCAGGGCTGAAATCATCCAAATGATATTAGTGAAGTGAATGGAGTTTAAAACCACAGTGGAACACTTCCTGTATCACCACATGATATCACAAGGTGGAAATATGCATTGTTTGTGTTAAACATGTGTGAATGAAACAAAACAAAACTCCAGGTCTGTTTGTGATGAGGAAACTACATTATAACATAGATAAGGAAATAGTGTAATATGGGCCCTTTAAATGTTTTGAGTAGTGTATGTAAAGCTAGTTCCTACAAACTTAAAGAATAAATGCTAACCTAATGTCCGTTAAAGTTAGAAGTTACCCTGACTATAGCAATGAAAGAAACAACAAAGTGAAGTGAAGTAAAGAGGGCGATATGAACATGGAGCATAGTAAATGAACAAGCAAACAACTCTTTAAATGCTCATAAATTCACACTCCAACTCTGATGGAAAACTCAGTGGAGAAAACAAAGAAAATGTGTTCAGTGTTCCTAACCAATGAGCACACTGAACTGTTGATACCACAAAAATGCACCAAAGAAATACATTACAATACTTGAACTGCTGACTGAAGGGAATGTCTGACTTTTTACTGAAACTGACTTTTCCAGTAACACATGAAGGCTTCAGAATTTCATGTTAGAAATACAGACCCATTTTGTATTGTGTTATTTTAATGTAACAATGATTGTTGGTGAAAAAGTAGTAACAAGTTCATGACTGTAATACTTAAAATCGCTCTTTCTTTTCTTCAGGCACAGATAGTAAGACATATGGCATTTAAAAATCTTGTATGTCTAAAAAACATGTTTAAAATAGATAAGATAATTTAAATATTTTTTTTTTCACAGCTTTATATACATTTTAATAACAAAAGCATTTAGGTAGATAGCACAGATACAATTTAATACGTTTAAAATTTACCATGAATGAATATGTAACAGTGGTCTTGATTAGGGAAACACAGGTCTAGCCTTTTCTGTTTCAAGGCTGATTTCGATACCGCAGTTTTAAGTTTCTGCCAGTACCCAATATTAACCGATACCAGTGCAGCAACTGAAAACAGCATTTCATTTCTTTAAACAAAAATAACAAAACAAAACTGATCCAAATATGTTACATACCTGTTATTGATCTCTCAAGTAACCACTGAACAACTTTGTGTAAATAAAAATGCAAACATTATCACAATCAATTTACAAGACCAACCAGGACTTTATCTGAACCTATATTTGGAAGTTGATATCCAGTCCAGTATTAGATCAGTGCATTTCCCATCTTAATCTCCAGTTGAAGTAACACTTCAAATTCCTGAGGAGGTAGGGGTTGGCTCACTCACACGTCCAGGTAAACACTCTGCCCCAGGCGTCACCCACCAGCAGAGTGGCATGGCTCCTGCTCAACATCCAAAGTGTGACTTAGTTGCACTTTTAGGTTGTACAGTACATTTAGGGTGTATTCAGAACATACCTGGACATGGCCAGCGCAGTGATGGCAGGGTTATTTTTGTAGCGTCTTTGTGACACAGGGATGTCCTCTGTTTAGTTCATGACACAACACCAGATGTCTCTCCCATTTTTGAACATTAGGTGAGCTGCCGACTGAAGATATAATGGAGGAATATAGTTTATTAACAATGTGTCATCTAACCCACTGTAATTATTACATGTGGTCAGCCATGACATAAACAAATGTTTTGAATATAAATGCTTCCATGTTACATAAAGACCTTTCTCAATGTAATTTCCAAAGCACAATACTCCTATGAGGTGACGGAGGCTGTAGCCAACGTATGCCAAATTGGATCTGGGTATTATTGCTTTCTAAATTATATCCACTCGCACACGTCAGCAGAATTACTCATCAGTGTTTACTGCCTCTATGTTTAATAACTTTATAACAACATAATTCCTGCTAGCCCTAACTCTAGTGAGGGATGGGCTAAGCTACACAGTTACCTGGAAACACACTGTAAAGTTCTAAGATGAGCAGTTCAAAATATTCAAGTCATTTCACATTTTGTCTAATTACCCTGTGATGGGATTCTTACATTCTCTTTAAAGATAGTTTTTAACGATTGCACCCATGTTTTCCACAGGCTTCTACTAAGACCACAGCAAACAGTCTTATTTGAGTATGTACATTTTATACAGTTCGAAAAAATATTGAATCTTTTAACAGCTCTTTAGAATAGTTACTTTTTAATGTATAATTTATCACCCCAGTTGCTCATCTTGATCTAGACTATGGCGGCACCATTAATGGGAAACACAGGATGATCTCATATTGTTGTTCTTGTCAACCACTCTCCATATTGACTTTATTACTTTAGAATATTATTGCATGTAATTTCTTACCAAGAGCTACACTGGTGTCTGCTGGTACTGTTCGTCCCCGCCCCTGGGACACAATGTCCTCTGAAGTAACAGGGAATTGTGTTTGTGTGAGTTCTGTCCTCCAAATCTAGGAGAGAGGCAAAATCACATCAAGTGCACAGTGGAAAAACATTTTGCACTCTGTATGTTTGAAGCTTAGATAATGGATACATGTAGTATGTCAATCAAGGACTCAACTTCAACTCATTACTCACCCTGACACTGCCATCAGTGCAGCCGGTCACAATGACATTCCTGGCATCCCACTCAAGTCTCTGTGAGAAGCTGACACAAATGATGTCTGCCTGAGGCCCACAGGAAGTGTCTGTGCGGGCCAACAGCTGCCCCCTCATGGTCCACAGGTACAACTGCGAGCCTGCACAAGATGCAATGTCCCCCTATCAAAAAAGGCAGAAAGTTTATTTGTACAGCACAATTTGTACACAAGGTAACTCAAAGTGCTTTACAGAATAAGAAAGACATTAAAGTCATAATAAAATCAAAACATAAATAATCACAAATAAGCATCATAAAATTAACATTGAAGGAGAAAAGTGCAGAATAAAAACCTTTTAGTCATATGCACAGCTAAACAGAACCATTTTGAGCCAACATAGAGGCCTGTCTCATATCTTCAAGAAGATTGTTTCAAGTTTTAGCTGCATAAAACTGAAATGCTTATTCCACATGTTTAGTCCTGACTCTGGGCACCAGCAGGAAACCAGTCCCTGAAGTCCTCAGAGTGTGAGATGGTTCATATGGTACTAACATGCCAGAGATGTACTTTGGTGCTAAGCCATGGAGAGACTCATACACAAGCAGATCTGCTTTAAAGACTATTCTTTGAGCCACAGGAGCCAGTGCAGAGACCTGAGCACAGGACTTGATTATAGTCAGGACCCAAGCAGCAGCGTTCTGGATGTACTGCAGTTGTCTTAACACTCGTTTGGAGAGGCCAGTGAGCAGGCCGTTAAAGTAGTCTAACCTACCGGAGGCAAACGCATGGCTCAGTCTCTCTAAGTCTGGTTTTGACAGTATATCTTATCTCTGATTTTTGCAATATTTTTCATATGGTAAAAAGCTGCAGATGTTGTTGATTTGATGTGGCTGTTAAAGTTCAAGTCTGAGTCCATTATTAACCCTAGATTTCTAGCCTGATTTGAAGGTTTTAGAGAGAGAGAGAGACTGAAGGTGACTAAACTAAGAATAAACAAACAATTGAACTCAACTGAACTGCGCAGGGATCCATGTACCAGTTTGAGAATCACTGCTTTAGATGCACAACAAAACAAAAAAATACAAAGAGGAAAAGAGAGGTATGCAGGAGGTACATGTGTGGCTTGACTTACAGTGAGCTCGTTGATGGCTATTGCAGAAACACTGCTTGTGTGTCCTGTGAGCTGCGTCACATAGTTGAGCTCTTCTAGATCCCACAGGATACAGGTGCAGTCACGGGACCCACTCAGCAGTATGTTGTGGACCTCAGACACAGCCAGGCACGTCACTGCGTCTATGTGCCCGTATAATGGCTGCCAAAACAGTTACTTTATTATTACAACAGTAGCATCCAAAAAGATAATTTGTGTAGAACAAAGCCTGTAAATATTTTTGCAACAGAAAACATTGTGATAAACAATAACAATTTCAGCAGGACAGTCAGTCCTTATGAGCAATAATGTGAAGAAAAATCTACTAGCACATATTAAAATACATTAATTTAATAATTAAATAACAATAATTCAATATAGTAATGGGTATACTTAGATATTTAGATATTATTCACCTGTCTGAGTTTCATGTAACTGAGCTTGTCTTTAGTGAGAGCCACGTCCCACACACACACCACTGTGCTGCTTCCTGCTGTGATAACTGTGTTTGGATTTGGACAAACTGCACACAGCGTCTCGCCCCAGACGCACAGCTCTTCATACACTGCAAAGGTCTACACAAACACATTCAAATTTAAAGCTGTAGTTAAAAATGAATTCATTAAATTATCCATATAGTAGGACCAGTACCTTTCCGGAGGTGTAGTTTCCAAAATTACAGCTGTTGTCAGGAAAGCCCCAACTGAAGTAGCAGTTCAGCGCTGGTGCCAGTAAAAGCCGGTTTCTCTCTAAAACCAAGACCTCTTTGTCTATGAATATTATCTGTCCAACTGGTCCCCTGGGGAGTTCTGGATTTTAATATAAAAATGAAGAAAAGATGGTTGATTTGTTTGTTAAAATGTATGCAACTGCTGAAAAAAAGAAAAAAGTATGACCTTATTCTGCCTTTTGAGTCCAGGTATAAAATTGCCTGACCAAATACAAGGTAATGGCTCTTCAAAAACATCACATTAAAGAGTTTGGTACTTTAGTAAACTTGTAGAGGATTTTCATTAAATTGACCGTGGAAAACTGGGCAATTAAAAACTATTCCCAGATTACTCCAAGCGAGGCTCAGTCCAACGGGAACACCTGCTATCTGGACAGGACAAGTTGTATGTGTTTGGGTCCGTAATTGTACCAGTAATTGACCAATTCATGCGGATACAGGCAGAAATCATTACCTCCTATCACCAGATCTGTGTTTAAAACCCCAGAAACGAGATGCATTAGTCTGGGCTTTCCTCGCTCCTATTCATCTCTATCTGCTTATTGATCAGATCAGACACAGTGAGATTTAATATGAAACGTAATATGCAGGAATCTCTCCCTGAGCATTCGTGGATTCATCTCCTCTGCCTCAGTGGGCCTTTAGGGATATTCAGATTATTAAGTAGGGCTCAGCCGAAGAGTCATCTCCATATTGTGGCTCAAACGGATCGCTCCTTCCAGTGTAAATTAATCTATGGATGTACCCGCTTTCAACAAATCCCACTAGACTTTGCTACATCTTTATATATAATAATTGGCATCAAATGGTATGAAATAAAATAAGTAAGATGTTATACAAATTGTACCACATGAAAAGGGATGTAATTGAATGTAATCCAGTTTGCAATGCATGATGTTGTTAAAGCATTTTGGGATTAGAACTATTATAATGACTTCTATGAAAGTTAAGATAATATGATATATCAGTACCTTTGTAAGGCTGTGCCGTGGTCTTAAGTTTGTCCAGCTTGAAGAAAAATGGAGTTGGTGTGGAAACTGCTGCTGCTTCTTTCTTTGAGCCAAAACGTACTGGGTGCGGTCTGGTAAACAACTGTGAGTTAAAAATATGAAAATAATCAGTTTGAATGCTAATGCGTAGAGGACTGTTTTCATTAAAACAGATGAATTGTTTTGTTTATTTCTTTTTTTTTTTACTTTTTATAACATTGTTTGAGGAATGCAATGTACCAACGATACGATGTTTAGATGTGATTTTAGTTTTAGAATTGTTTGAAAAGGCATCCCATTTCGAGATGCTAAGTTCATCATTTGGCAATAAATTCTCTCTAAAGCCTATATATGCTTATTTGTCTAGGCAGTGATTTGTTTATTTTTATTTATTTTTATTTCTGTAGATAGCATAGTTTGAGGAAATGTAATGTACAAAAGATATGATGTTTAGATCTGATTTTAGTTCTAGGATTGTTTTAAAAGGCATCCCACTTCAAAATGCTAAGTTCATCAATTATACATTTTATTCTGGACCCTATATATATACTCATTCGTATAGGCTTTGGCAGAGAAACATACTCTCCATTAGTGTTGTTCTGTCTAAATCAAAACTTTCTTATACAAACAGTATTTTAGAGCTGATTATAGATTTGATTTCTAGTTCTATACATTCATACATTTACCTAACTAAAGAATGAATAGGTTTGTACCTGTTTTGGTACTTGGCCAAAGTTGCTCACATATCCTAACTTTAAATTTTTAATGAGTGGGTCTTTGGAGTCTGCCCTTCCCCGCTCGGCGTAGAAGTATGGGTGAAACAGGTTCAGACTCTCCTCTGCGGCTGGTCCTTGCTGCTTGTATCCAAAAATCAGATCGATCCATAAGTGAAGGTGTGAACTCACATAGTCACTCTCCAAAGCCTAGGGACAGAGCAGGAGAGTCTTAAACTTAGTAATAATGTAAAACTACTACACCTGCAATAAGGTGACACTATACTGGAGAGAGAATTGTTATTACAGCAAGAGGAAGGCATCGGTCAAATTGTTAATATTTGAGTTTGAAAAGAAAAGAAACTTCTACATAAAAGCACAAACAAGCTCATTCAGATGTGGTACGGTATCCCCTACAATTAAATTTGAAAGTCTAAAACAGCATAAACACAGCTGTATTATGAGCTTATCTTCATGTTACAATTAAAGAATGATTTTGGAGCATTAGGCAAAGATTGTTTTTGAACAGTTAATAAGAGAAAAGTGGGCATTATGACCATCCATACTGTGCCCCAATCTTAATAACTCCATCCAAGAATAGCAGCAAAAAATCATAACTAGGATATATTGTCCTGAGTTAATTTGTCCATAGAAGAAAAACAATCTTCCAAAGTCACTAATTTTATGACAGTGGTAGGCAATATGAGTAGCTCAGTAGATTACAGAGATAATGATCGCCATGGCCCCAGGAAGAGAAAAAGTAGGGTCAGGCTGCAAAAGAATCAGACCAACATAAATGCAGAGGAAAGAAGCACAGAGAGAAGAAGTGACTTTTAATAGGAGAAAAGAGAGAAGAAACAACAGGAGACAAATACAGACAAAAGAGCACTGTGTTGGCATTGTGCACTGGTAAACAGGAGTGCTATGGTACACTTGTTCTTTTATACTCAGATACATGTCTGCTATTATACTAAACACAGAGACATACAGTTGAATTCATCTATTGTTGAGTTTGCTAATACTACAGGAGAATAATATTTTCTTCTACCAACATTAAATAATGAAAACACAAACATGCCTACAATAATCTGACAGTGCACCACTCTCCATCATACATTTATCTTTATGTATGTCACTTTGCTCCTTTGAGAATAGTATCAACTGTATGATCACTCTGATTGGACATTTGTAAAAGAGTGGAGGGGTCATAGGTCACTGACCTCTCGATGGACTCTAATGAACTCCTTAGGGTCATTCTTTGCCCAAGGAGGCAGCTCAACATCTCCCAAAGGAGTCCCATCCTCCATACAGCCTATGGACAAGAGCAGAGACAAATGTTCTCTTTCATTATTTTTCCAAAAATATAAAAATGATCAACACAAATGACAAAGGTTTTTGCACTAACCCAAATTGATATGATTAAAATTAACCAGAAAATCAGGCAGATAGAAGAACTCCGGGATCAGCTCTCGGACATCGCCCATGTTGTCCCGAGAGGCCGAGTCCCACTCCTTCTTCACACTGTGAAACATGCGCTCTGGGATGTCAAAGCCACCCTGTTTATAGACAAAACACTGTCAGGTAAATCATTATGTTTCTTTTTGCATGGAAGAGGCCAGCATTTTGTTTTATTTCTGTAAAAATTCATAATCTGTGATAGAGCTCTCACGAGAGAGAATGCAATTTAGACTAAAACAATTACCCAAATGAACAGAAATAGCATATATACTGGCAAAATGAGTTAGAGATGGAAATCCAGTTATGGATATTACTTCACACTCATAATGTGCTTTAGAAGACAAAAAGGCACTGTAATTCACCAGGCTAACCTGTTTATTGCCTTATTCAGACTATCAAATATGCATGGCTTTTTATTATAATCAATTGCATGCTGAATTGTAAATGGGCAACATCTGTGGCTTTTTGCTGAGTTCTTTTTGTCACTTTCTGTAATTATTTGCATATATATTGAGATCAAGCCATAATGAGTTTGCAAACCTAAAATATGAACAAATGCAGAAATGTAAGAAAAGCTAAGAATTCACACTCACGTGATACAAATAATTCACTTAAGTATATGTTTGAAATTAATGTAAATGAGCTGGGTTTCTGAAACTGTGGTATGTGTACCACTGGTGGTACGTGGGCTTCTTGCAGTTTGAGTATTTAGTTATTCAGAGACAAATCTATTGTAATGTTTTTGTATCCCTAGGAGTTATTCATAATTTTGAAATACCTTTTCTCAAGTCTCAATATAGATCTGATTTTGTTTCATTTTAGATGTTGTTTATCATGTCAGATCATGTTTAGCCCTAATTTAGACATGATACAATCAGGATTTAGATCTGGTGGTACTCGAAAAGCTAACTATTATCTTTGAGAACCGCTGTTATAAGGTAAACCATCTATGTCCTCACCTGCAGCGTGTGGTAGGTCTGAGAAAAAGGCTCCATTCGGACAAGGAGAGAGGCTACGATGATGGCAGAGGAGTAGTGGGTGCAGTAGTGACACTGTGCTGATACATCTGCTATAATAATAAAAAAATAGATATATAATAAAAATAACATAATATTCTTAAAAGGAATTAAAATGCTATACCTACCTTCGCCCTCACTGTCACCAACTTCCTTGTACCTCTGGATAAACATCTGCTTCCTTTTCTCTGTCTGAGCTCCCATTGGTTTAGAAAGGTCACGGAAAGAGGTAGGATTGGCCAGATCAAGTGTCTACATAGGACATACAATAGAACATTTATGAAACAGAAAATGTCATTTAAAGGTCTTCTGTCAATTCTGTCTCCTCAAAAACATACCTGAAGTTATGTTTTGTTTCACTCACACATGTAATCCCTTATTATTAGTCTGTCTATGTCGCTGCTCTACCTTGTGATGTCATGTAATAGTAGTAGAGATGACCAATTCCAGGGCTGAAATTATCCAAATGATTCTAATGAAGGTGTATGGAGTAAAACACAGTGGAGCACTTCCTGTATTAACACATGACAACACAAGGTGGAACAGAGTGTTTTCAGTTTGAGAGAAGAACTCAGCCTAAATATGCAGGGCTTTGTGTTAAAAATGGGTGAATGAAACAAAACACAACTCCAGGTATGTCTGTGATGAGAACAACATTATAACATAGATCAGAAAAATATTAAATATACCTCAGATTCGTAGTCAGCTAAAATCCATGGAAAAACTGGATACTGCATCAGGTCATTGTATGTTCTGCCAGCCAAGGTGTTCAAATGCATCAGATATTCAAAATTACTTATCTCTCCTCGCTGTAAGAAGTGTTGATTAAAAGGTTAATATGAAGAATTTATTGTAATGATCAAAATTGCTAAACAACTGATTAAAATCAACAGTACCTGCCACTTGAGAAGAGCAGCCTTTTCAACCAGAGGTGCTTTCCTGAAAAACAAACAGACTGAATGAATAAAGGAAAAAAAAAAAAACATTAAGAACTACCAGCCAAGGGTATTTGTAGTA
This sequence comes from Periophthalmus modestus, assembly GCA_019594935.1. Lineage (NCBI taxonomy): Eukaryota > Metazoa > Chordata > Actinopteri > Gobiiformes > Gobiidae > Periophthalmus > Periophthalmus modestus. The sequence goes on from JAIEZT010000441.1 coordinate 28,825,864, forward strand.
CTGTATAAAGGTAGTCATGCTTACCTGGTTTTGAATGTACCTTGTCATGACCTGGTTCATCTTGCTAATTATTTATTTATTTTGCCTGCGTTGTTGTTTTTTCTTTTTACTACTTTCTACATTTTGTATGCATACAAAAGGCATCAAATATATGAAGTCCATCTATATGGAATTATGTAGCAAAAAAGGAAGTTAAATAACTGTACTAAATATTTTTGTACATTATATATTCAAATCCTCAAAGTTGTCACCCTTTGCTCTGTTATTTTTTTTTTTTTTTTTTTTTTTTTTACTTTTTTCTTTATTACAAAACCCCATTTGATGAAAAAACATTGAATGAGAGGGTGTGTCAAATTTTTTGTCAAAATTTTGACACACCCTCTCATTCAATAGTGTATGTTTCAACAATACCAAAAAAAGTTTGGTCACACCTTCTAATTCAATATTTTTTTTCTCTATTTGTAGAACTTTCTACATTTTAGATACATACAGAAGATATCAAATATATGAAGCAAGAACTTATGTAGTAACAGAACATTTTTCAACAAACCAAAGGGCGGTTACTTTGAGGATTCTAATATAACATATTTTTATATTATTTAACTTTTTTCCTTTTTTCCATTCATCATACTCCATATATCTGATGTTTTCTGTAAGTATATAAAATTCAGTAAAAAAATAAAAATAAAATAAAATAAATAAATAAACACTTAATGAGAGGGTTTGTTCAAACTTTTGATTGACTTATACTGAAGCCTTTCCCTTATGAATACATACAATTAATATATATTTATAGACAATAGATTGATATTCCTTGTTTTGTAAAATGCATTTCTGCCAAATTAAAAACAGATCAGATTAATTTCAAAATCTCTGCATCTGGAAACCAACCAAACTTCCCCCTGACTCTTCCTGGCTGTTGCCTGGTAACTGCTGTTTAAACTTAACACACACAGAGAACACTAGACCAGTGAAGAAGACAGAGCATGGAGGAAACTGAAATCCTGTGTACACAGCTGTAGGAACAGTTAAGAGCAAGAGTGACTTTTAGAGCAAAGAAAGCAGAGGATGCGATGTCTGATGCCGTCTGTAGACTGTGAGTGCATTTTATGATTTTCATCATATCAAAGAAATAGAATGATCAAAAAGAACAGTTTAAAGTTACTAACTATTATTATTGTGCAAATGGTCTGAGTCAAAATGTGCGGAAGGGCATGGGAAAGGTACAAGTTTTCCAGATTCATTAACCAACACCGGCCATAATTGACTTTACAGCTGTTTGTGTTTAAATGGGCTTGTTGTAAGATGATACTGAAGGAATTCCTACAAAAGTGGCAAACACTGCCTGAAAATTAGGCCTATGCATAAAGAGCATACATTAAACAACACAAAAAGCATAGATTTTTTAGTGTAATTTTTTTTTTTACTTTTAGTGAAAACCTGTTCATTTCAATAAGGAAGATGTTCATCAGTCTGAGAAACATCTATTCCCTTTGTGAGCTTTTAACATGGCAGTAAAGTGCTGGTGCCAAGCACCTTAGTTGCTAAGTAACATTGTAAAACAACTTGACTTTTCTTAGGTGGTGTAACTGCTAACGATAATATGGTCTGGGGTTCGTTCTCAGGAACAGTTTTCATAATTTTCATCTTTATTCCATTCATAAGTTTTAAGTGTCAGTTTCTCAATTGCATGTTTCAGAATCCAGCCACTAAAAATCCATTATGCTCTTTTGAAGTTACTCCTCTGTGTGTTCCTCGGCCCCTGATAGTTTTTTTGTTAACAAATGAAAACCATCACTAGAAAAAAAAAAAAAACAACACATTCAACTTGTTGAAAATTATTTCCGCCACCCGAAAAAGCATTCACACTTTTACTTGACCTCTAACTTAATATTTTGTTGAGACATGCAACTTATATAAGTCATTTCTAATGTATGTTTAGGAGTTTATGGGATACATACATCATCAGATTTTTCAAAACGGAAAAAAAGAAACAAAAAAACATCTCCATCTGGAACCAGAAATAACAAGATCCGCAGAAAATTAGGTAAGTAAAACCACCACACATCCATGCTGTTATATTTGAAAGGTGAACACAAAAGATTTTCTCAATTTCTGATACAAATAGCTCCATGTCCACACACTCTTCCTGACCAATTTATTTGGTAAATCTACACTAAATCAATCATCAAATTTGGCCCAGTATGTGTGATCTAATTGCAGGCAATAATTTCATGCAATAGTTTTCTATAGGAGGTTATAATGGGAACAAGCAGCGCTGAATAACCTCTCTCATCCTGAGGATGATGAATGAGGCGAGAGAGGGCCTTGGGGTGTAACACCGACACAAACAGACAAACACCTTGCTCTTTTAGACAGCGAAGAGTCCCCATCACACTCCAACACTCCCCAATTTATCAAAGTCCTGCTTTGACTTTATACATACACTTCTGTATCAGTGTATCTACGTCAGCACAGAGGCTGTCCTGTTCATGACATGCTTGAAAAGAGTGGGCTCAAGCCAGTGAATGGAGAGAAAGCTTCAGCTTTCATTTATTTTTGCTGTATTACCCAGTGTCGCCTCTCTCCTATTGTTCCCCTGCATTAGCCTTAATTAGAGAGTCATGCTCTTAAATACCCCCATGGGCTACACAGGGCAAACACGCGCAGACTTACAAAGACACACAGCGCTCACACTCTCATTCCTCTCTCGCTGCCCCGGGCCATACATAGGCCTTTATATCTGAATCAGCCTTACACACACATACTAACACACAAACATACACACTACACATTTTTATCTGGTCTGGAGAGAAAATGTAAAAATGTATAAATCAGGATCTAGGACTGTCAGCTATTGCAAAGAGAGGCTGATCTCAGTGTTTAACTGAGCCTGCACTTCTGTGTTTCAGAACAATGCCCAAAACAAAAGGAGCCAAAGGAACAAAGGTGACGCTGAAGATGGCCAAAAAAGCCGTAAGAACCACTATAGAGGGCCGGCGCAGGCTCATACTGGCCAACATGGGAATTGTTGTTTTCCCAAAATGTATCCTCAAACTGAATAATATCGATGAACTTGACCTGAGCAGAAACCAAATAGAGAAGATTCCAAATAATATAGGAGATTTCCAGTCACTCAAAGTGTTGGACCTACACAGCAACAAGCTGGAGTCAGTCCCAGAGGCAATGGGGAATCTGAAAAATCTTGAACACCTCAACCTCTCAAATAACCTTATAACTACTCTACCGTCAACTGTGGGATCTCTCACTCATCTCAAGGTTTTTAATGTAGGAATGAACCATTTGGATTCTCTCCCTATGTCTATGGAGAAATTAGAAAACCTGGAGGAGTTAGGGCTATTTGACAATCAATTCAAAACACTGCCCAGTTTTGTGAATGATCTCCCCAGTCTAATCAAGTTGAATTTAAAAAGGAATCCTGTGTGGTACTCTCAGGAAGATGGTCCAACAAAGCCAGAAAGAGGCAATGTATTGAGTGTAATGTATCTAGTCCATGAAAGCAGTCTATGCAAGACTTGCCTCAGGAAGTGCCAACAACAAAAGCTGAAATTTGGAGGAGTTGGAAAAGAAGTAACAGTACAAGAAGGTAATGAAGAAGAACTATTAAAAGGTAAATGGTCAAGAACATTTACAAGGCTGATCAAACCAAACTCTGTGGCTAAAGTCAAGCAGAATGCATGAAGGATTAGAAAGGTGTGCATGTATCTTTTTCTGGCAGGAGAGATGAAAGCTATGTATTACTATGTATTAATTCTACAGAATAATTCGTTACATGAATGTTCTATAGCATATGACAATGACAATGAATGTTTAGAACCAAGATAACAGTGTTTGTTTTTGTTTTCAACTTTGATAGAAACAAATAACTTACCGAGCATTAGCAATAACCTCAGTCATGCCTCTTCCTTTTAATGATGGCACTGCCAGGCACAACCTTCACAGTAGGAGGTAGATTAAGACATGCAAAAGTCACAGTGCATCAAAGTATATTATATGTATTAAATAAATTGTTACTTCTTAAAAGCATTGACATGGTCTCTATTGAGGAATACCAAGAAGGCAGAATGTCCATTTTTCATGAAGATCTCCAAAGCATTGTCCTGCACATAAATAGGATATAATTATTATAATGATTACATTGTACACAACTTGAATTGAGAAATAAATGACTATATAAGGTTGACTCTCACCTCTAACAGGTATCGCATAAAACGTGCCTCCTTTATATCTTGATAGTGCCAGCGCCTGCAACTAGACACTGGTAGATCTCTACTCAGCATGGAAGAGATGTAGGAATTTCTCACACTGACAGAGAAAAACAATACATTAAAAAATTGATAGATGCTTGGTGAATGCTAAATGCTGTTTGTAGATTTACCTGCTGGCGTGATGATTTCTACAGCAGAGTTCTCCAGCAGAACTTAAGGTGAAGCCTTCACACAAGTACAGACTGTCCTTTCCAAACAGCAGCACTCCTTCTGTCACTCTAAGGCCACTAACAGTCACTATACACATTTTAGCTTGCACCTGAAAAAAGATAACTATAGAAGTTTGTTGCATACATTTTGAAGGATTGCTATGAGGAATGTAAACAGATTATGTTATGCATTAGGTGCACATCGTACAGTGAGAGAGTGAATGTAGTTTCTCATTTGAAACAGAGGTGAACATAGATCAGGGCTTCTTTGAGAGGCACTTTACCCCTCTCTCCAGAGACAGGACAACAGCCACTTCAGGCTTTACATGATTGATCATTTTAATCAGATATTTTAATCATTATTAAAAAGACACAGTTGAACACTTCATTATATGGACTGATTGATAGACAGCAGGACTTCTTTTCAGCTGTGTAACTATGGTCCCAAAGGTGCTTCTCATGCTGCTTTCAGCACTCGTTGTAGCTAATGCTAACTGCATTGTGATAATGTGCAGCTAATTCTATTGTCTCCCTTCATTTCACACAGAGTGCATGCACCTGGCTGTGGTCCTGTGCTGCCCCCCCCTGCAGGCCCCCTGGGACAGAGCACCCAAAAACCATATGGGGCCCTAACAAAGCCCCAGGCCCTCACAATTTATACTAATCAAATCAGACCTCCACTCCAGACACAGTTGGTAGAGTAGAAGGGCTGGCCATTATTAGACAAATTAATCACTGCCACATGCACAATGGTAGACCTGCTAAGTGATCAGAACCTCTGTTTTCACACTTAACGAGATGCCAACAGTGATAATAGCAGTCGACATATAACTTAATTTAAGAGACAAGAGATGGGAGCATTAACTGTACAGTTACTTAGGACTGTTTAACTGATTGATTTAATGGCAGAATATCTAAATGTGTCCAAATCCTACCAGCTAAAATTAGTTAAACTGATTGTTGTCGAAGATTGAGTACAAAACAATAAACTTTATCTCATAACTGTGCTGCACAGATATCCGTTATCACTCTCCGAGTGATTTAGCCCATGATGGGAAGAAGGAGGAAAGAAGGACTTTTATTGACTGAGCGCCTAATGTCAGACCATTGATTTCTCCCCGCACACATTACTGTCATAATCACACTATTGGCGCTGGCGAGCTAATTATGAGCAGCGCTCCCTTTGTGTGTTACACAGTCTCCATGTTAGCTGAGCAAGTGTGTGCATTTTTTACAGCTAATGACTGTGTTCATTTGACAGGAAGCTCAGCAGGACCCACACACTGAACCACAGTAAGACTCCAGGACGCACTCGCTCAGATCACACACGTACTAAGTGAATGTTAGACAGCTTGTAACACCTCCCACTGTTTTTATTAATACTTCTGTCAGAAGCATTAAAAGCTGCTGCTGCTTGCCGCAGTGAAGAGGGTCCCTGTCAACATGTATCTTGGTTTCTAACCGATTGGAAGAAAGAGAAAACTGGACTGAGCCTCTCCACATTAAAATAAACCACAGATTATCAAACATGTAACTAAAACCCTAATAAGGCCATTGGCACAATCATGAGTTGAGAGATTTTGTATTTTACTTTGTGTCAATGTACCTTGTCTCCCTCTTGCAGTTCCTGTAGAATGACACGCATAGCAGAGCAGTCTGTAGAGGAGGAACAGTGTGTGGAGGAGCTGGGGTCAGAGGCTGCCTCAGAGTTTGCTGGAGTTTCATTAAGAACAGGGAAGAAGGTCAACTGAGCACTGTCCTGCTCCTCATCCGCCATGTTTTCTTTCACTTCAGACCCAACATCACACAAGATCTTGGCCTCTGATTACAATAAAAGTCAAACTTGTGAATATATATGATAACATAGTATTAATATGTTTTTTTTCTTTTAATGTGGTACAATTGCACATAATGACCTGTTTCAGCCTCTGCACTTGCTAAACCCAAACACAATGGCCCCATCACCTGTTCACAAAAATATAGTTTTTAATACATAATCTATGCTACCTTTCTAAACATCAAAACATTTTAAAGGTATACCTTGTTTGATTTTCTTTGAGTTTTTCTGCGAATGTGAGGTTTTGTTCTGTTAGGACCTTCTGCAGCATCTTGTACCCAGCCTCTGCTCAGGAGCACTCCAGGCCCAGGTCCAAAAATAGCCCTCTCCCTCAGCAGTTCAGCCTCCACATCCAGCCACTTGGAAGACAAGCGCTCCCACTCACTGGTCTTTTGCTGTAGGATCAAAAACAGGATTTTAATTTAGTATTAATCATTAACATACATATATTAGTATTTTAACATTGTGTTCATTGTATACTCCAGTATTGCTCTGTAACAGCTTAATGATAGAAATTAGACTGTTGATTTCCTACTCAAAACTGCAAAAATGAGAACAATGAGAATTGTGAGAACAAAAAGACATTTTTGTGACATTTCTGAACCATTCAGGTAGTTCCCATTTTTTCTATAAGCACAAGTATGTACACATTAGTGGATGGAGAGAGTAGGGTAAACAGAACATTTCAGAGCACTAAAGCCTTGACTGCATAACAATACATGATTAGGATCTCAAAATTGTAAAAAAAAGACTCATCCACACCAAAATGAACTATTGCATTATCTGTATTGTGGAAGGTCCTAAATTATACAAAATTGACTCAGCACATGGATTAAAGCAAAACTGAGCTTTAAGCCATGTTATAATGTTGTTACCTAATCATAACATACCTGGAGTTGTAGGTTTAACAGTTACCTTTTACCTTTTGTTCAGTAGAGATAGGCAATTTCATACAAAATTAAATCATACAAATGATTCTAGTGAAGGTGTATGGAGTGTAAAAACACAGTACAGCACTTCCTGTATTACCACATGACATCACCAGGTAGAACAGAGTGTTTTCCTTTTGAGAGAATGACCTAAATATGCAGGGTTTGTGTGTTAAACATGTGTGAATGAAAGAAAACAAAACTCCAGGTATGTTTGTGATGAGGAAATAACATTATAACACACATAATAAAATAATCAATGTATAGTCAGTGTTTTTTGTGCCAAACCTGTATGTGGTTCATTCTCATGCGTTCAAACATCTTTTGACCTTTCTGTCGAATCAGCTCCATAGACAACATAAACTCCTGGAACAAAAACAAACTTTGGAGTGATAACCGTGAATTAAAAGCGTAATATCATCAACACATGTGCCAAGCCAACACACATGTTCACGGAGATCCTATTTTCATAATGGTATTGTTGTTTCCTCATGCAATTACAAAACATTCAAATAATTATGTTTGTAGTAAATTGCATTCAGTGGGCAAAATAAGCTAGTGGCTACAGTCTTACAATAACCCTGTCAACATATGTAATCATTTGTTTGTGTGATCTAATTAACATAAACATTAATATTACAGAGCCAGGGAACAGTCAAGGAAAAACCATTGTGTACGTGTGAGTAAAAGAGACTGCGTAAGCCCCAGAAATAGAAATAAAAAGCCAAAACAGACGCGTACTGACACTGCAGGGTACTCATGTTGGGCAAACACTCTGGGATCGTATTTGAGTGTTAACGGCTTCATTAAACCCATCATCACAGCAGCGCTCGCTCAGAGACTAGTGAAACAACATGTGTCCATCCTCACAGCTGACCCAGAAAAGCTGTTTAATTGACTAAATCAACATGCGCTAACCATTTACTATATCAAGTCTTAGTTACACATGTTAACTAGCTCATTTGGGTTCTCTACCCAAACTGTTTTAAAATGTTTCCCTTTTGGCTGTCAAAGGTTACCTATTCCAATAAAAGGCTTCCATTTATCCAGTCGGGGCGATAACACACATACTGATGGGCAATAGTGGCAAAAATAGTAATAATAATAATATCTAGATTTTTTTTCAGGTGTGAGGTTCAAGACAAGAACAAAATGTGAATGAACCATAAAATTAAAAGTATATATATATATATATATATACACACACACACACACACACACGCACATATATATATACACACACACGTATATACACATATATATATACACACACATATATAAAAGTACAATATACTAGTATTTAATAACAGCAATACCAAATGCTTTCCAAAAAGTTCCAAACTTGTAAATTGAAGACAATGAGGTTTTGTCAGAATGAGTGACTGTCTATCGCAATCCAAATGTTAAAAGGCGAATTAAATAAGGCAGTAATTTGAGGAGAGATTAGGAAAACATTACAGGCAGAAAAGAATGTAATAATGAAGTTTGGTGGCTGCAGTTGTTTCTTGACAGATAAACTGAGAGCTGGCATCATCATATTCTAATTCCATTCCTTCATTTGGACAAACATAAGAAATATATAGCATTAATTACCCCATTTAGCAGATAGGAACCTTGTTGGCTTTTAAAATGCTGCATTAAATACATAACTCATCTCTTCGTTCTGCAATTAACATCAGAACATCACACTCATTTCCATTTTAATGGCTTCCCAACAATACGCAACCTTTGATGATAAGGCAACATAATGTCAACTTCATTGTGGGCTGGCAGAGAATGTGTAATGAACTTAACGTGATCATTAGTGCTGTTAATTATCTTTCTAATATGAGGACACAGATATGATTATGGAAAACTGCATTCGCTGATGAAATAAATCTCTCGAAGCATTGCACTGAAGCTTGACTTGGGACAGAGACAGGCTATCAGACGATGTATTGCCATGTATTACTTATACAGAATAAGAAGTCCAATCTTGTTCACTATGCTACACAATAACAATGTAGTTTTTCTGCACTTTTATTGCATGAATGTGACTCTAATTCAGTAGAAAAGAGACTTGTCCAAATAAGGTGATGATACCGAAACTAATTAATGACTTGCTTGGCTCTCATTGAAAAGGACAGATAATGGAAATAACCTTTAAAGGGCGCATATTATGCTTATCTTCTGATCTATCTGTATATAATGTATAATAGTAGTTTCTTCATCACAAACATACCTAGAGTTTAGTTTTGTTTCACACATGTAATCCTTTATATTTAGGATGTCTTCTTCTATCAAACAGAAAATACTCCTGTTCCACCTTGTGATGTTATGTAGTAAACCAATGTGTTTTAAACTCTATACAACTTCAGTAGAATCATTTGGATAATTTTAGCCCGGGAAATCTCTAATCTCTACTGAACAAAAGGTAAAATATGAGAAAAAGAAAGAATATAAGTTGTTAACTTGAACTACTGCTTCATGACATCACATGTAGACAGTGTAACAATGCAGGATTACAAACACATGTGTGAATGAAACAAAACACAACGCCGGGTATGTTTTTGAGGATGTAATAACATTGTAACATGGCTTAAAGCTCACAAGAGTAAATTTTGTGTAATATAGGACCTTTAATGAAGTTTTGAACTGAATGTATTGCACGTTTATGGAGTAGACTGGTCCAGAACAGTGTAACATTGAGTAGAAGAACAGTAGCTCCCTCATCTTGCATTCCTCTGAGATGGAAAAACAATTCATCACCCTCTCTGATAGCCTGTCAAAGACTGATATGATAAAAAATAACATCAAATGAATAATGTTTTCATCAGATTGCAACCGCTATAATTGCCGACGTGATTTCTATGGGCAAAAGATGTGCACAAACAAGAACGCACATAGACTTTGTGGAGGTGAGACAGACACACAGACGCGGTAATTTCATGCCTGTGTGCCTGAGTAATATGTCCCCGCTCCCTGCTCCAGATGGCTCAGCGTCTTAAGCGTTGTGGGGGAACTAATGATGTGGGCCACGTGTTTCAGGGGGAAAAACAACAATAACTGTGTCCTTAACCTTCAGCAGCAAACTGTGTGTTGTAGCAAGCGTTCCCATGGATGAGCCTAACAGATATCAATTACTATGCCCACTCAGGGGCGATCAGCTGTGATAATCCAAATCCATTTAAAGAAATAATCAAACATCCCCACAGGGCTCAAAGGCCCATCACCCAAAAATAGCAGTGACTTTGGGACCTGGAGTCAGGAGATTTCAAACTCAGTGATCTCTGAGCGACCAATGACCAAACAGGGCTTACCTCAACAGTTGAAGGCTCTTTGCTCAGTCTGTTCAGAACAGAGGAAACAGCACTACTAATGCGGTCAAAGGTCTTTTGTGAACTGCTAAACAACATCTTCTTCAAAGAATCTGTAAAGAAAAGTTAATTTTTATCAAAAAAAAGAAGAAAAGTTGATTTTGCATATAATCAGTACATTTATAACATAATATTTGACATATTCACCGGTGTACAGCTGCCAGCCTTTATGGATAATCTCCTCCCACAGAGGACTTATTTCAGTCATGAGGACGGGCCGTGTCTTTGGTGTGTTACCGGCTGAAATCTCAGTCTTAAAACTTTCCTCAAGCATACACTGCCTCTCCTTCATGAGCTGAGACCAGCAGGCCTCCAACAGAGACTCTAGTCTTTGATCGTCTGTATTACACAAAACAAATCACATTATTTTTATTGTCTACTCTAGAAATGATGATCTCACACGATGTTTATACCTGAGTCAGAACTGCTGCTACTAGACTTGTTGTCATCATGTCTGATTTTGGCAGGGAATATCTGCGATGGCACATTTCTGTTGTGTACTTTTCCAGAAGTACACTGAAATCCTTCCAGATACCTAAAAATAATTTTAAAAAACCCACAACAATTACAACACTATCCCTCGCTGCAAATAGTTATACAAAATCATGTGAGATAGTTCTAATACCTTCCAGATCGCGCTGTTAGCAAACAGTAGAGGAAACATGTCATAAAGTTCACATTGGCATTGTAAGTGGCCATTATGACATCCCAGCGGTCCAGCACTGTCTCCAATGTTCTGATCACCACATTTTTGTCTTTTTGGAAATGTTGAGGTTGAGACATGAAGAAAAGCATCACTCTGTTGATGGAGGAATACAACTCTGATAGAATCTTGTCTTTCTGTGTCTGTCCATTTTCCAACACCTTAAATATACATACAGTATTAGTGTGCAATTAAAAAGCATAGGCAAGGCAAGGCAAGTTTATTTGTATAGCACAATTTGTGCACAATGTAATTCAATGTAATGCAACGTATAATGAAGATAATCTATGTTAGGAAATTATCTTACCATAACAATTTGATCAGCAAGGAAGTGGAGTAAACTCCTGCAGTCTCCTGTGATTGTCCCACTGTAAAGTTTCTGCACAAGTGTCTTAGTGAAAAGCACCACATTCTCCATCAAGGTGAGTAGATGCCCTTCAGACATCTGAGTGTTAGGGTCTTGAAAAAAGGGCACTTTGATATAATGAACAAACCCAAGCTACAAACAGGTGTCAAAAATGTTTAAATGATACCTTTTGAGGATAGTTGCATACAATTTTCTTCCTCACCGCTGAGTACATAAATAATATCAATGATAAATTCAACCAACTCTGTTTGGAAAAGGAGTGACTGTTCCACTGAAGCTCCATTTGGCGAAAGCTGTAAAACAATATAGTGTCTTCTAGGTGACATGAATTATGAAGTGAAAATATGATATGGAACCTTCAAATTAAAACTAAACAAGACTTTGATATAATTGGTAACTTTTCAATTCCACTTATTTCCAGATCTTTACAAATAAAGGATTAAAAACTATATATATATTTTTTTATAAAATCCCAGAAAGAACTTACAGCATGTTAACACTTGATCACTATGAAAATAATAAAATCATCAGTCTTATATTGCTCATTTTGACACTTAAAAATGGTATTACATTGTATTTTCATTCACTTCCTTCTCTTGGTAGAGGTAAGCATTAGTACCTTCTGTAGCGTCTGAGCGTAACTGCCAACCTTCCTGAGCCAACATAAATAAGTTTCTGCTTTTACTTGTCTTTATTCTCACTAAACATATTGTTAAAACTCAACAGCAGAAACTGAACTTCATTGCATTGTAACTGAGCAAAGAGTGACATCTTTTGGGCACAAGCTAACACTGCAGTAATACAGCAGAGTAACGTGACTAAAACAATCTGCACATCAAATCCTCAAATCTCCTTTTGTATGGGTAAAATTTAAAAAATGCAGTGGTTACAGTCACCTCCATCACGATCACAACAGGGTGGCTGCTGCTGGTTGAAACATTGAGCAGGCTGTCCATTAGAAGAATGCGAAGAAAATCACACACTGGCTTTTTAGATGGAGCTTTTTGTAAGGCAGTTTCACCTTCATCACTCAAGGCCTGAAAGTAATGACAAATACAAAATGAATAAAAGTTACAATATTCAGTTGATGCTAAAGTACATATCACAACTAACCTGCGAAGGATGAATAACACTGGCAAGAGTGTGGAGAAACTCTGGCAAAGTCCAAAGTGGATCTCTGGGTCGATGGTTATGAAGAAGACAGAAAAACTGCATCACACTTGATACACAATCAGATCTTGATACTGTAGGGTTTAGTGTCTGATTCACTGCAACAGTCAACTTTAAAAGAGAACATGAGAAAATTTACAACTTATTAAATCTAAATCTAAACATATGAGACAGTTTCGATTTAGTAATAAATACATACTGGATTTATGGTGACTTTGACCAGTTCAAGAAGTATCGTTGCAGCTTCAACACAAAGTTGTTCTGTTGAATTGTTTCCTTCATTGTCAATATAAGACAGCAGAATGTCATCCAAAGGCAACTGCAGAGGGTTATAAAAGTTAATGCTGTAACGCAGGCAGCAGATCATTAGACTTACAGTATGTGTGACTCACATTTTCTTTTGTTTTGTGCTTTAATTTCTTTCCAAGTAACAGTGTCACAAGGAACTCATAAGCCACAGGAAGGTTAAAGTGTGTAATTAGAAGCTCCTTTAGAACATCAAACCCTGAACAAGTGGTTCTAGGAAAATCTAATGAAGATGAACGGGCCCGAAGGTTGTCTAGCAATTGAAAATACAGACATAAAAGTGAGTTAAATAACTGACTGAGCTATCAAAGGAAATGGTTCAATTTTCAAAATTTACCTAAAGCAGTTGAAGGCTCTTCCATCAAAGAGCACGGTGAAACAGCCTCCCTGAAGATGCTCAGGAGACTGGGGTTCAACAGAAACTGATTCAACAAGACAAGACCCAGTTTTATGGTTGAAGGATGAAGGTGAGACTGAAGGAACAGCAGGAACCAACCACATCCCAGCGTTTCAAATAAAACCTGCCGTCTGTTGAGAAATACAAAAATAATTAGCTAATATCCCTGCAACGCACCTAAACATACTGTAAAAATACATGTTAAGTACTCACTCCTTTTCTTGCAGCTTGTCAGAGTTGAGGATTTTATCTAAAAGACACAGGATCTGGTTTCGAACATGTATGTGACTGACTGGACCAGAATTCTCGTCTCCAACTAAAGAAAAAAAGATTTAAAAGAACCCAGATCACCGCACCACAGATCGAGTAAATATGGTCTATGAAATACACACCATTTGTATTGTGATGGCTGTCTAAAAGATCACTGCTTTCAGCTGTGTTACTTTGTGCGGGAAGTGTATAAACTAGAAAGAGTCCAAGCCTTGACAACCACAAAAGTTTTTTTATAAGCATATAAAAAACAACACATACTGCAATGGCTGAATTTCTTCTAATACCTGCTTATGTCCAGAGGGTTGAAGAATTCTTTCACAAGTAAAGTGATGACAGAAGAAATAGCTTCTACCCTCCGAGGGGTCATAGATGGATTGGTGAGCACAAACAACATCTTTGGTAAAATACCAATTTTGTGCATTATTTCTGCATTCCTGTTGTAATCACTGACATAACAGAGAAATATATCACTATCTGTTCTCACAAAAAAATTAATCTAATTCATGTGTTCTCTCAGTCATGCACATTCTGTCAGACTGTGTCCAATTCAGCTGAACATTTCCCAAGCCTAGTTATACTGTTTATCTGTGATCCAGATGACCCCAGCCACTGTAGATGGGGCCAACTATGGTCTGTCATAATGTCTGAACAAGAAGCTCTTTCACTGAGGGATGGGATGTTATGTAATGAGCAGGCCATGTGAGTAAATAGAACATCAAATTACTACAAATGCTATGGTTCGGTCATGCACAAATACCTGAAAGATTTCAAGACTTCAGCAAAGTGGTTGAGAACTGTCAGGTCCAGATTATCAGAAGTGGTCTGCCACACCTGAAACCAAAGCCGTTATTATTAGCTTCCAGAGGACAGTGCAAAATTAGTTACTCATGGGCCATTTCTATTCCTGTCTGAACATAGTGTACTCACATCCAGGTCAGAAATCACAGCTTTAAATGCTGGGATGTTCTGTTGGTGAATGGAGCTGGAGTTTGCCTCTGTTGAGTCAGCAAGGCACAAAACCAGCTGCAAGGTTCTGTTACTAACTATACTGCTCTTACTCTTTAGAAGGAAAGCCAAAAGCTGAAAATGTCAATAAAAAATTGAATAATCCACATTCCAAAAACAGCACATTCCACAAAGACAATTCGATGTAACAAACCTTATAGCCATCAATGCGTGTCATTTCTTGCTGAATAGTTGGGTCAGTCTCCAGCACAGAAAGAAGAACTTTGACTGCTGCATAAAGGGAGCTATCATCAGGTGCCATCGCAACTAGACTCAGAACAACTGCAGGCCCACCAACACACAAAAATCCATTGACTGCACTTCTTGGTGTAAAGGTACGAACACCTAGGAAAAGAAAAACTTGGGTCTACAATTTCTATAAAGAATAGTATGTCAAATGAGCCATATCTACCAAAATGACCAACAAGAACTGCTCCAATGGTTCGCGCTGTACCACTTAAGTGTTGACTGATGTTGCGCGCAAGAAACACAGGGGTTGAATTATCCCGTGAAGTTATTCCCATCTGTAATGACAAAAATCAAAGTTAAAAACTACTCTGACTCATAAATACAAATACAAAAAAACGCACCTCTTTAGCAATAAGGCGACAGTCCACCTCGTTGTAATCCTCCCTGATTTGAGCAACTGTTGTCACTGTTGAAATTGCTGGGCTGATGCCAAATGAGATCCTCTCTTCAGGAACCAGCCGCACAGGGTTAGACTCAACACCTAAATTATAATGAGGATTAGATAAAATGTTTTCAATTTCCAAATAAGCAAGTAAAGAAAACAGCTTTCTGCGCCCACAAAATGGGCAATGTACTTCTAAAGAAAAGGACTTTTTCACTTCTATATTTTCTGTGTTTTATAAAGCTATTAAGAAAAAAATAATCAATAAATATTAGCAAATTAATAATAAATGCTTAACAAACTACAAAAATAGTGTTACATTTTTATATAGGAAAATTACATCACCTGACTTGCAGACAGACAGGAAGTTGCCGAGGTAACCAGTGCCTTGTGAATATAAAACACTGATGACCTCAGAGGTCAGAGGTTCCTCAAACATGTAAGAAGAACCCACTTTCCAAATTAAAGCAGCATAGTCCTTCCAGAGAGCAGGAGTCCCAATCATGGCATACACATCAATGACTGCTGTCGGCTCCATGGAGACGTAAGTACCTGGAAATGGCTGTATGTATTTCATCTAGGGAAAAATGACAATATAAGAACAGAGACAGTACAGATCAATAAGTGTTATTTTTAAAGCTGCAGTAAGTAACTTTTCTGGTGGGTGGTCTGCTACCTGCTGGTCTTGATGGAAAAATTGCTTTGCTTGAAATTACAAATTATGGCATTGAACTTCAGTATATTTCAGTGATTCTATTACATGTATTGTTTTGCTCATAATACCATGAAAAGCATGCATCTCTTAGATCTGACCTGGAACTTGGCCTTGCTTCACCTGCCTGTTACCTTGGAGATTGGTAGATATAATGTCAAAACATTCCAGGCAAAACAATAATTCATCCATAGAGACAAGCCTGTAGAACCCTCCATCAAAGTAGTTGCACAGTTGAACTTTAACACACCTTTCCAGTTCCTACAGCTTTGCCATTTAGATAAGCAGAGACCAGACAGCTCTTCTTTATGTCCTTGGTCAAAACCACAACTAAATGATGCCACTGTCCTGGGATCAGCAAACTGGAGCAGCGAAATCTCAGTGATGTTGGCAAAGAAGTAGGGCTGGATAATTCTGTCTCCATCATATCTGGCAATAAAAAACTTTAATTTAATAATTTTGTTATCTGAATTAAGAAAGGATTAGCCATAATTACACTAACCCAGGTATGTCAGTGCCTCCTCCTCTGTAGAAATAACCAAACAACCATCGCAAGCAGAAAGAGAAATGGACAGACAGATGAACTGCTGCTCAGTGCGGGACATGTGACGAACCACTGAGAGGAAACGAATGGGGTGAGATTCACAAGCAGAACTGAACTTGTGGATCTGGAACCAGCAGGAGTAGGTTAGTCCAGCTGTAGGAGGAAACCCTCTGCCATCTGAAATATTACAAAATAAGGTTTCTTTAACATTTTATGTTTTAGAACTATATATTTTAAGTAAATAAAGGTATTCTTGCCTCCTCCAGTTCCACCAATGGGAATTGAGTCTGCAGAGACCCCCTTCACTGTGGCCAAAGAAGGAAGGAAAAGACAACTGAAATACAGAAGGTTATCCAAATTATGATTAAAAACGTAATAGTAATAAAACAGTAATTTGTGCTAAATTTACACTAGCTTACCCATATCCACTTTCACTCATATCAAACTCAACAAAAGCAGGTGTGGCTGAGATTCTGTGTGGCCTGTAGGTTCGAGGTGATGTCATGGATACCAGACTGATGATTTGGTGAGTGGGAATTGCCGATCCAACAGAGTTTAATAGGCTAAAGCTTCTCTTTATGGTCTTTCCTGCAGACTCTGATGAGTTGTCTCCATCTGAATTGGTGCCTAGAAAATGACAAAGACAATTAAACAAAAATCACAAAGGAAGTGAAAATAAAAACACAATGCAAAATTTTACCGCTGAAGCCAGGGATTTTATCATTCTCCAACAAGTCACGTTCATCCATTTTGCCTGATAAACACATAAGGGGGTTGCCAAGACAAAGGAAATTCCTAAAAGGAAAAAGTGTTATTATTTCTCAAGCTGAGTAAGCGTACATTAATTGTACGACTATAGATCACACATTACCTAAAGTCTTTCAGTGTTATTGATTGAGAGGAGAGCTTTTCTAGAATGCGAGTGACTGGGAGATGTAAAGGGTGTTTTGGTTCAATCAGCATTTTACTGCAATGAGTCAGTAGAGTTGTTATCAGTCCCCCATCACACATGATTTGTCTGTTTCTCTCTGATTTAACCATCCCTTGGATGTGGTGTACCAAAGCGTACTGAATATCCATGGAAAGCTGAAAAAAATGTTTTATACTTGTTTTATAATTTGGACCAAATATTTCTTCAAATGGTTTCCCAATTTAGAACAAATACCTGTGGGTCCTCAAGAGTAAAAACCAATGGAAAGAGAGTCATAATAACTCTAATTGCACCAGGATGAAGAATAACAGTATCACAGCTAAACCTGAAATTTAAATTTCAGTATAAATCCAAGAAAAATGTATGACAATATTTGCCAGAATATGTCAAAAACAGTAATTGCATTACAAATCATACCTGAAATGTGACTCAGTACTGGCAATGGAGATACTGGGTGCTACTTTTCTTCTTTGCCCATGTGTGTCCTCCACCCCATCATGCACAGTTGGAATATTTGATTTCTGATTGTCACAGTTTATTTCCAAGTTCAAATCGGGACAAGAGAAGGTCCCTGTGGAGAACTGATTTAGGTAGGACAAGAGTATTATACAAGTCCGGAGTGTTACTGGAAGGATCAGCTGCGAATCAGATTTAGATAAAGAAGACTGGGAGGAAATTGAGGACTCTGCTAAAGAAACTAATTGTTCAAATGTTCTCCCTGGTGACTGATTGTCCTCAGCAATCAAAGGACAGCAAACCACCACATTGTCTTTATCTGTGTAACTTTCAGATGTTACACAATGGAAGCAGCCTAAGTTAAGTAGTGCCTCTGTTAGTCTTTCAAAATAGCCACCAGTCTCAAAATAGTGTGCGTTTATTCTGTGCAAGTGGACAGCCAGGGCTATAATGTGCAATGCAAGCAGAAGAATCTCCAAAAGAGGTCTTTGTCCGATAGACTTCAACACTTCTGCCTGAGGTGGGTTAGCAAAAGCTCCTTCCATGTCGTTCACAAGTGACAGTAAACCAGTGAAGCCCCCAGCCTTCCTGAAGGCATCCCAGCTGTTAGGACTCTCCAGGACCTTCAATATAGACTGAAAAAAGAAGTAACAATGTCAAACATCTATAAGACAATAGTGTCAGCTTGTAATAATGAATTTAAGTTGAAAGTACTTGAATGTTAACCCTACAGATGCTTGAGCTTTTGCTAAGGTTTGTGAAAACGTTCCTCCAGTCAATTAAGGCATTACAATAAAAAATGGATGAAACATATAGATATATCATAAATCATTGAGTGTAACTAGTTTTTGGGGGTTGAACAAATTGCATTAGCTTTATTCAATTTGGACAGCTAATCCATCAGATAGGTAATGTGTGAGGCAGAGCGCAAAGGGGAATGTGATTAACTGAAAGTGGAGTAATCACAATGGCTCTCAACACTTGCCAACCCAGGTCCGACCCAATCTGATTGCCACCTGCTTTAACTGTGTTAGCACCAGCACAAAGAATACACCTCTATAGAGGCACAAACAAACACAAGCCTGCACACCTGCACATGAATACAAAATATGTGATAGTAAGTGCTCTACCCACTGCCATCTATAAAATGGACACTACACACTAGGTGTAACTTATTTAACTTTAATCAGATCTGTCCTATTCACTGATCTCACAGAGGTGGTAATCTTCAGAGCCACAGCACAATCTGCCAGTATAATCGCATCAGTCCAGAGTTAACAGCTAAACCTATTTTAGCAAATCAATCTGCGTTATCTATAACACAATCACAGTCCCACATGCTAAGAAAATAAATTCATTGACCCATTATGTTATAAGTGCATTAGAAATTGTTACTATTTGATGTAGAGGCTATTGTTACAATTCAGCTTGAATCCCTTGCAGATAAACCTGGGTGACAGTACCTGTAAGAGATCGCTCTTCAGTTTGATTTCCTGTTGGGTTGAGGAACAAAGAGCTCCAATGGCTATGCTCATGAACTCCTCAGGGTTGATCTCAGCTAACTGCTCCAAAATGCTCAAAGTTGAATCTCGATACTGATCCTCATTCAAGAAGATCTTGATATAGGGAACCATACCAAGCTCCCGAACTGAAACTAAAAGAGGCTTTGGATTAGAGTTGGATTAGAACATTGGACATTTACAGTATTTAACAACATAATCAGCAACATACCAGTGTTTTTTATTGAGCGCAAAGTAAAAGTAGAAACAATTTGAAGCATGTAGTTGGTGAGGAGTCTTTCATTGTCGTCAATGTGTGAAAGTTGCGATGCATCTGAAATGAAAATAAACTTTACAATTTTACAAACTCATATAGAAAGACAATATTATGTTCTGGGAAAAGAAAAGACTAAAGCCTTACCTGTGGTGACAGATACAGCTTTTATTAGGATTTTAGCTCTTCTGCGCAATTCTCCAAGTAGCAACTTCAGCAGACCCCAGTCACTGAGTACCTCTGTTAAAAGACCACTATGCACTGTAATCCTGACAAAATAAAAATGAGTGAGGGTTATATCTTTATGTTAATTCTGCATGCTCCCATGTAATTTAATTTATGTACCTATGGAAACACGTGACAGCAGCGACTCCAAACTCCAACCCATTCATTTGTTGTAATGTTGCTCCTGTCCACATCTGCTTCAGTACAGTGAGCACTGCTCGCAAGGTCTCGTGTGGGATAAAGTTTAATTTGAATATTATCTACAAAAAAACATACAGTAATTAACTCTACAAAGCGTAGATGTGATTTCTGCACAAACAACACAGGTGACAGTGATTACCATTTCTAAGAGTGAGAAAAATAGCTTATGTACAGGAGCAGGTTTAGACAACACACAAGAGGCCAACTGAGTCATTGTCTGGGCTGACCACTCCAAAAGAAAAAAGTTTGCTGTCTCTTTTTCCCAAATCCTCTGCATGGTTTGGAGGATCTGGCAACACAACCGAGAGTCCTGAGATCGCAACAGTGACTCCTGCAGTAGGCGAAAGGCTGGGAGGTTCCTTACAACTGAACCTACAAACAGAGTTTTTATTAACACACTCACTATAACAACGTTTTTGCGTAACACATCAAAGAAAACTGATGTCTAATGATCAAACCAATATTCTTTTTTTTTAGGTATAGGGTGATCTAAATTTCAACAATTTTAATATATTAAAAAAATTAAAACTTTCGCTCTATCTTTGATACTTGCTGATGTGAATTTATTATGGACACCCCGATCATGAGTGTGGGATGGAGAAGCATGTGTCTGTGATAGATGGCTGGTTGTTGTAGGCCAGTGGTGAATGGATGTGAGGCATGTTAACAGAGTTAGTGTAGAAGGCTCCACTTCATCATCCCAGACATAATCATCTCAGCTTCCTGTTAACCTGAGGGGTGTAGTCCGCTGCCATAGGGCAGAGCAGGGAGAAGAGTCAGGCATCTTGGGAAATAAGCAATCAGGGTGGTGCACTTAGGGGGGGGTCATAAGAGGGCGTGTATGTGAACAAACTGTGAACTGTGTTGGCATTTAGGGATCAAACCTTCCTTTCCAGAAATAATTAAAGCATGCTTTACAAAATTATTTATGGATAGCATTTTTGTGGACAACACCTACAATATTAGAAGTGACCAAGAACAATGAATAGATTGAGTGAAGATCTGACCTACCTGTGGCTTGAGGAGCATCAAATTTAAATCCTGCGGGTTGAGGATTACTGACGCATACAGCTACTTTCAGCTCTGTCTTTCCAAACATGACAAATGTTGCAATGAGTTCAATTAATTCCTCCACTGGAGGAAACTGATCTGCAGGCACACCTTCTTCACAACTTCAAATGTGGCAAAGAACAAAAATACAAGCAAAGAACAAAAATCATTTGTCAATCATCCTTACAAAATGTTAAATTACAACTATTCTCTGAATCTCAAGTTTTTCTCTTACCATTTCAAAATGTTCTCTAGTGCTTTATAGCCATTGTTGGTGTCAAATACATCAAAAAGAGCAGGGTTCAGGTCATACGTGTCTTTAATAAAACTAAATACGGTAACTGCCACTGCAGCTAATATTGGTCCAGAGACATCTGACCGAATGTGCAGCAAGTTTTGGATGCAAATACGTACACAATGCTTGCCTGATGAGACATAAAAAACAGATATCAGACAGATATGACCATGTCAAAATTATTTTTAAACCATACCTAACAAACTTGGGACCATGTTTCTTGTTGAAGAAGCAGAAACAGCCTTGAGAATTTGGGACGCCTGGTGTCTCCATAAAGCACTGGTCTGGTCCAACAGTGATGTGAAGCCAATAATTAAACACTGAAGCTCTTCAGTCTCTACTAACCTCTCCACATTCACAGACAGCCTGCACAGGTGGAGAAAAACCTACATGAAAACAATAAACACCAATGTTAAATAAACGTAACAGTTATTTATCATTTTGGTTATAAAACACAGAGTCAAACAAATATGAAAAATTTAGAGTATGCTATATAAAGTACAATAATACACAAATGCACCTGTGTAAGTGGTTCCTGAAAGGAGTGCTCAAGGGCTATGTTTTCCTGGCGGGGGGGCAGGCACACCAGTAAGTATAGACATTTTACCAAAGCAGCAGGAAGCTCTAGGTTTAAACTTGACAGTAGATCCTATGTACAAATAGAATTAGAGTTGGTAAATACTATCATAACAAACATGCAAACACATTAATATAAGCTGTAAACATGCATTTTACACATATTATTAAATCATCACTTACAGAGCCATCAGCTGTGAGCAGAATCAGAGCTTTCAACAGTAACCACCCAGAACAACATCCATTTTCAAAGTCTGTGCTTGTATCTTGCCTCTGGAAAAACAACACGACTTCATTGCGGGCTTCATCTGCAAAAGACACAATTTATCAATCAATATGAATTAACATGGGTGGCTGTAAATTCAGTATTGGTGGAAAACATGAAGATATTTTTGAGTAGACTGTAGCCCCCAGGTTTCAGGGCATGTCATATTTGCATTTAATTCAATGTTTTTCTACCATGCACACACATTTAAAGAGGAACATTATAGTAGTCAAAGAAAATCTGAGAAAAAGCAGAAGTGGCCACGAAGACACAATAACAACTTTATTGGTACACTCCTAATGTTTAAAGTGTTGGGAATACCTGCGGGCTTTTCTGCCAGTCTCCTGTGGATGTTGTGGACAACCATGTCAGCCACAAGAGCAGCAAGTCCCTTTAAATTTACAACTTCAACTGTTCCTCCATCCTCACAAATCTAGCATAAGAAAAGATTAATTTACATATTATATTAGTTAACACAGTAAAAACAAATTAACCAGTAATAAAAGGAGCTGAACTGGTTTGCGTAATGTAGGTCACCATCAATAATAAAGTGTTTTTACCATTCCTTAAGAGGATATCACTTTTCCCTGAGTTGGCTGTTTTCATAAGTAAGGCTTTATGTTCTGGTCAAATCTCTAGTCATGAGGTTTACATACACTACATTTCTAAGCTTGGTCAATGAAGGATGGCAGTTTCCACTATTGTAACAAGCTTCATTCAGTTCTTATTGATGCCTAGAAGTGATTGTTGGCTCAGTTCCCATATAAATAAGAACAATAACAGGATCTGAGCTAAGAGCCAAACCTCTGAGAGAAGTTTGTTATTGTGTGGAGTTTACACAATAACACACAAATATTAGCTAGCATTACCCTTTTCACTGTACCTGTATATATAGAGACAGGGCTTTAGCAAGAACTTCCTCTTTTGGCACTAGAGGGAATTTGTCAGTCTTCTGGTCAGAATATGAGTGAATCCTCAGCTCATGTAATTGTTTTATGAGCATGTCCCGAAGCTGAGGGTCTTCAGATACCACTCCTGTTTCAGTCTTTAACTCCACAGAGGCCGATAACTCTCCTGACGCGCTCAGCTCCCCCGTCTCCTTATTGATCCTCACCCCTTTAGCAGGCTGGTCCTAAGGAAATTATGTAAAACATTAGGTCACATTTTGTGGTAATCTCAATATAAATGCAATTAATGCCATTACTTTATACAATGCAGTACAGAGTCATACATAGTGAATGGTTCAAGTTAGGGTATGAGATTGAAAATGACACAACATATAAGAATCTCTGCAATTAAAATATCAAACAAGACTGAGTAAACCGTTTCCTACGTATGTAAAGTGGTCTAAGTTTTTATACAATTCGTTATGACAGATAAACCGTGTACAGGCTGCAAGGATAAAACTATGTTTTTGAACATAGTAACGTGGAAGACATTATTCTTTGTTATAAACTACTTTACTGTCTATATAGAACAGAAATAAACATATACCTGTATCTGCGTAAGAGCCATTCTGGAAATTCCCTTGGTAGAAGTGGAGGACATCTGTTGAGTTGTTTTGTGAAGTTACTCCGTGTGAGTACAGAGTCTATCCATGTTCCTATATCAACAGTGGAAGACAAGCCAATACTTGCTGAAGCATGACTGGTCCTTACAGTACAGGACCTTCTGTGGCTCTGCCCTCCCCTCACTAATCTGACACAAGCTGACTGAACTTTGCACAACAGAGCAACTCACATCAGCTGGTTCAAGTCATGTGCTTTTACACTTCCGTAGAAAAGAAGAAGTGAAAAACTGTTGTCAAGCTGGTTGGATGGGACCCTCCCACAGCTCAAATCATTGCTTTTAATAGACACTTCTATCATCATAAGAATCAGAGTGACAACATCACATGAGACACAAAATAAGTCACTAAATAATGAATCATAACATGCTCAATACAAATTACAATTTAGGCAAACTGTTCATTAGAGGAGTTGAATTATTTGTGGTAAAATGAACTTACACTAAAGACTCTCTTACTTGTAAATGTTACAATATTACAGAGATTAACAACTGATAATATTTGAAGTACAAAGCTAAATTGGTAGGTTTGAGGAGGGTCTGATAATGTAATAGATGATCAATAAACCAATCATTCATAGCTTAACACTGCCCTCTTGTGTTATTTAACGGGAATTCATAACTTTGACATAAACCTGCTTTATCTTTTCAAGACAAGGACGAACAAATCTCAGCCATGTTTTCCCAAACCCTAAACCCCCAAACTCATCATTAATTGAATGTGTGATACCTTCCTTTGCATAATGAGCATGAGTCAGTCAAAGAGCTACGGACGTGCAACAGTGACAAAGAGACCACACCCTACAATTATGAAATTAACCATGTACACATTTAAGAAAAAAAAAAACTTTAAGGCAAAACGTATGCAGTTACTTCTAAGTCTAAAATATGTGTAAGCAGAGAAAAAGATCTTTCCATGGCCAATCAGCGTCAGCGTCAAAGCGTACGTGCGTAAACAAATATTTTCTGAGTTTCCGGTCATATGACTTATTGGAGCCAATCAGGTGCTTAGGGCGTGTTCCGGCTCAATCTGTTTAGTTTAGCTGCACAATGTAGGACCACCGTTATTTGGACGCGGAAGGCAATTTCTTGTCTCTGTTTACAATATGATGTTGCTAGTTTGACTTCTGTTGCACTTCCTAGTCGTGGATATTTTTGTACAACATTTCTGATAATGCACCCGATGCCGATTTGTAGTGTTAGTGGTGGAGACATATTTGACTGTATACAGAGGGGGAATTTAGAACAGTGCATACACTTCATCCAAAATGACCGATCCATCTTAAAGCAGAAAGGTAAGAAACAGATGCTTTACACTAACCTTAATTTCTTGTCATTTTAGTTGTAAATGTTGTTTAATAGTACTAGCTAGATGATTGTTAGAACAGTATACATTGAATTGTTTAACTAGTTATATTTGCATTTTTGTACTTACAACTAGATTACATCCGGCTCTTTGTATTCAAGTACCACTGAGAAATCCATATTGTTTTTACCTTGTTATTACCATGTTACATATTACACATGTTTGGGGGTATGTAGACCTATTTAGGCTTTGTAGTAATTTGCAGTGACCTTTTTGAGGATGAAAATGACAATGTAAATAAATTCAATAATTTAACAGGTTGGGGTGGTTTCACCCCTCTTCACTATGCTGCCCTACATGGGAGTCGTTCAATGGTGGATCTCTTCTTAAGTAATGGAGCTGACCCTAACCTAACATGTGATGCTGGACAGACAGCCTTTCAGTTTGCCTGCAGGTAAATTACCTCTAATTCATTGCAAACGTAACTTTATATATAAAGAAATGTTTGTTTTACAGTGTGTCACATGACTATCTTATTTCTTTCAGGCAGGGAAACATATATATTATACATCAAATGATGCAATATGGTGCTGATTTGCGTATCATAGACCTGCAAGGGAAGACATCTCTGCATCATGCTGTCACTGGTGGCAACATGTATGAAAACTGACAAAAAAAATAAAAACAGCAATATTATAGGAATATGATTTTTATTTTACACCTTGTATTTTGCAGTGTTGCCGTGCACTATCTGTGGGAGACGGGGATGTTCAGATTTTCTGATACAGACATGTACAAAGTGACACCTCTTCACTTGGCTGCATCCACAGGCAACACAGAGGTGGTCCGATACCTGCTTCGAGACCAGGTCCGTTGAGTGCCAGCTGAGTTTAATTACTTAGACATATGTGTGCAAGTTTATAGTTTAGTTTATCAGTAAGCCTTATTGAGACTGTGTGTAATGCTGCATTAAAACATGCGTTTGTTTCAGAGATGTGCAGTTGAGGCTGTTGACCAGCAGGGAGCAACAGCACTTCATGTTGCAGCAGAGCGAGGAGGAGTGGAGGTTTGCTGGACTCTGCTGCAGAAAGCAGGGTGCAGAATGCTCCATCAGAAGAACCATAGTGGCCTCACACCATTGGATCTCTGCAAACAAGGGAAAACATTTAGGTAAATTTGTCTTTCTAAATGATTTGGTAAACCTCTACAGGAAATGCTACCTCTAGTCAATACAACATTCAGCATGTTGGCAGTTCCCAATGACATTTTTCTCTTGGGATTCTTGTGCTGATTAATACATTGCTATGCTCTGTATTTTTTTCTAGACATCAGCAACTCACCAAACTACTGAGTCGGTACATTAATGAGCCCTTATACCAGAAGCCTAGAGAGTCCCATGGTAGTAGCATGCATTTGAAACACTTAAATTATAACACCATGTTAAGTGTTTGATATAAAGGTTTATTTTTCTGTGTTTGTGTGTTATTTTCAGTATTGTACTACTGGACACTGTTTTTCCCCTTGCTGAGCGGTGCTGCCATTCTGCTCATAGCTGCCATGCTGGGGGTGTATGGTAGCTTTACATGTGGTCTGCTGTTCCCCTGGCTTGCCAGAAGTATATTTACTCAATATCATCGCATAACAACATACCA
Organism: Periophthalmus modestus; assembly: GCA_019594935.1. Taxonomy (NCBI): domain Eukaryota; kingdom Metazoa; phylum Chordata; class Actinopteri; order Gobiiformes; family Gobiidae; genus Periophthalmus; species Periophthalmus modestus. The sequence goes on from JAIEZT010000441.1 coordinate 28,852,828, forward strand.
AAGGTTTGGTTGAAAGTGCAGTATGACCTTTTGAAAGTGTAACCCATATAGTTAACCAAACATGTCTTTCTAGGCTACCTAATCCAGTGTACTTGGGAACACTCATCGCTGGTTTATTCCATTCACTCCTCTGCTTCTATGAGAAAATCATGCCTAATATCCTTCTAAACATGTGTGTAGCTACAGCATTAGTTTATTTATTTTAAAGGGGACAAATGATTTACGATTGACCTTAATGGGCTTTTAACCATGTTATGATGGTATTCCCTCATCGTTTACTAACTCAGTGTTGTATTTTGATTGATTCATGCATGTTTGAGTAATCCTGTATTGTTCACCCAAGTTCTTTTTATTCAAAATAGTAAGAATAGCTATAGCCTATAGCTATTCTTAACAATGAAAACAATGAATATCTTCTGCACTGCTTAGTGCAATTTAATACCACTATGAAGGTGCGGAGCCTCTCAGTTTTGCATTTCTGAACAGGAAGTCAATGGAACCGTTTCGATTATTAAGCCGTTTTAGATGTATTTTGCTGTTTACATTTGATAATATGTAAAATAATTATCAACATATGTTAATAGTTTGATATTAATTACACATACAAAACATAGTGTGTTGTCTTTATAGATAATCTAATTTAATCAAATAAGTATGTTTCTAATTTGTAAATGTATAAAAAATAGTTTCCTTGACTTTTTGAATGTGTTTGGCCAGCCTCTCCACTGGTCCAAGTGTCAATGATCCACTTCTCTATAGTTTTGTGCTTGTTCTGTAAGATTTTAATCCAGGATCCCGGGAGGTTGAAAAGAGAAGAAGCCGATCCTAGGTTTTCCTGTATAGCTGATTTAGTTGAGAACAACCAAAGTCATCATAGATTCTGCCCATATTGTGAAGTAAGTATGGAGTAATGGATCTGGTATCAAGTTGCAATATAATATTTCACTAATTAGGCACACCTGTTATTTTACCGTTTGGATTTAGGAAGAATAAAGCTCTTGAATAGTGTGGATGTTCACTGAAACTCTTGTCTCTTCTTCAGTTGTTTCTGCCTGACAACACAAAACACTGTAAGCTTTGTGATGTCTGCATTAAGGACTATGACCATCATTGCCTTTTCCTGAACCGGTGCATTGGCCAGCACAACCATCGGCTCTTTCTTCTTTTTATTCTATCCATGGTGGCAGCCCACATTCTCTTTGGAGCGACAGCAACAAGTTACTTATACAACAATAAGCCAGCAGGCAGCCACACTTTTTCTGTGTGGTTAACACTGGTTGGAGAGGAGTTTTGGGTAGTGGTCCTGTTGGTAATGAATGTACTGACTCTCCTTTGGGAGGTATGGCTACTGACAGAGCAATTTGAAGCTATAGCCAATGGCACGACCACCTACTTCAGGCAGTGTGAGACGGGGTCCAGACACAAGTCACCTGTACAACGCTGGGCTACTGTTCTAACCTTTATTTTGGAGGGGCGAAAGCGGGTTGGTAGTGGACCCACACGTGAGAACAAATCTGCCATAGATATCTAACACTGTTACAACCTTTTGTGTGATATTGGTCACTTAATGATGTTTAACTATGTGTTTACAGTGTATGAAGTGTGCTGTTGTGATGTAATACTGTAATGCCATTTATAATGTGTACTTGTTCTCAAACTTTACCATAGCTTAGCTTTAATAGCTTACTGTGGTTTTAAGCAGCTGCTAGAAAGATCACACTTATAAGTGTTTTAGTGACCCCACTGATCGTGACTAAATAATCATGTCTTTATGAATAGTTTACAATCATGTTATGGATAATTTACAAACTGTGAGTCTTATCTTTTGTATTTTAATATACCATTTTAATACCTTTTAATATCTTCACTTAATGGCCAGACTAGGGTCATATATTATCTATATTGGTGAAAACAATTGTGGACATTTTTGTTAAACTATAATTTCTGATCATCTTTACTAGCACAGAAGACTATTATAATTTCATTACTTCCATGACCTGCTCCCAGTTATGTGCCAAGACAAATTCCCTCCCCTCATTATGGGACATGGTCTTTCCAATTACACTTCCCCATTTCCTGTGTGTCGTTCAAACCATATTTCTTGATTATAGATCACACCCCACAGCCACTGTGCTGTCTCTATGATATCTTACTTTTATCTTGATATACATTTATATGTCTCCCTTGCGTTGTCTACTGTGGTCAAAATTATGCACTTTGCACTTGTATTGATGGTTTTACTGTGACTGATATTATATATATTTGTGTATCATACATGGTTACAAATAAATCATATAAAATGTTGCTATTAAATAAAAAAAATATCTTGCCAGACTCCACTAGACTCTCTCACACCTCTCAGAACTTAGGGGTAAATAATTTTCAAGCTTAAATCGACAATGGCTGGCGATGATTACATTTGAAAAGCTTTTTTATCCCTACATTGTCGGTCAGCAGTTTTCACTTCTTCATCACACTTCCTGCGTGGAGAAAACATATAGAACAATTCTCATCTCGTTATTATTAAAATACCATATGACATTTTCTCTCATTGGGTTTTTTTTTTATATAACCGAGAAAAACTCTCTCTCTTATTTTTCAAGAGGAAGTAAAACTTATGACTCTTTCAGGGACTGTCCAAGGCACACGTCACTTGAATGTTGATGTTGGTAAAGGAAGTCTGGAATGTGCTTTCATTTCTCAGTACTAATTAAGGCTACGACTAAGACATCAGTATTACTATTGTTTGGCCTCTCGTTGTGCTGGTGTCTTTGCCTGGATTTCCCAGTTCCAGACATGGGTCCACTGGAGAAGAATATAAAGCGTGGAGACCAGTTTATGTATTCACCAATCCAGAGCTACTCAACAAGAGAAAGGCTGGAGGAATTGGCAGGTAAAGTATATTTTCTATTAGCCTTTGATACACTACTGAAAACAAACTAGTGTCAGTTCTGTTAGTTATGTTAAGATCAGTTACATGGTTATAAATAGTTTCTTTATTCTCAAAAGAATGGATGTAGACCTAGTTCTAGATATATTATCTATAGATGAAATTGAAAATGAAATACAAAATGTAGTGATTTTGTGCAGATTGGGTAAAATAGGAATTAGATGGTATTTAACTGTAGTAGTATGTAAACAGGACAAAATAATAATAATAAACAAAATAGTAGGCTACATTTTCTAAAAACAGACCATGCATATCACTGCCAAATGCAATCTGCTGGTCAAAATGCATTGATATATAGGCAATAAATTACTCAGCTTCAAGAATGCTTGTACTGAATGTTGATATCGCTTGTTCTCTGGATTGCTAATCAAATCACCTTAAGCAAACAGCTGGAGGGATTTTGAAGAGCCGCCTAATAGCAGTGCCTGTGTGAAAAGGGAAAACAGAGGCAGAGGACACACAGCCAGACATATTTATAGACAGTGAGAAATTGATACTGAGTGCAGCAGCAGTGGGTAGAGAGACACTCAGCTGAGGAGAGGAGGGAGGGGAGATAGTGGGCAGGGCTCTGGATATGTGAGAACAACAGCACGCTGCCGGGGCCAGTGGGGCAGAAAAGGAGGGAGAGGCAGAGAGAGGCGTAAACGGGAGGGAAGGCGGGGGAACCGGCGACGGTGGTGGTTGTAAGTGCATGCAAATGTGTGTATGAGTGTGTGAAAGTGTGTGAGAGCCGGCGACTGGAAGATGCGCAGGGATGAGGAGTAGCAGGGCGAGGCACTGGTGCTGTCTGAGTGTGTGAACAGTGGGATGCAGTCATGTCTCTGTAGGAGGGGAGCAGCACAGCAACCGTAACCATGCTGAGCCCCAAGATAAAACAGGCACGAAGGGGTAAGCACCTCCCATTGCTTCACTGGCGTTTTCTCCCTCTTATCCATCTGAGTGAATGTCATTCTTTTATACTGCCTGCAAAGCCTCTTCCAACAGTGTGTGTGCTATAGGTGTATTGGTAATGGCAGTACTGTAAATGTATAACCTCATTATGAATGTTTGCATCCTACTTTTTCCATAGTAGTTGATCTGCTTTGTTCAAGTGTTAAACCACTGGTTACTACAGGGTGATGTCATCCACTTTCATAATCCCTCCTTATTCCTAGAAGGCTTGGACCCTAATGGGGAGACACTGGGTTGTAGTAAAACATGGCTGCTGTCTCCTATGGTTTGCTCACACCTGCAGTTTCCTGGTGAAAATGTGCTTAGATTTTGCTTGGTGCGGTTATGTGCTGGTTGTTTGATTTGAGATGGTTTGAATATTGTGGGTCCCTTACACCTCATGTAAATCACAACAGCTGACCGTCAAACATAGTTCCTCTAACTGGGGTAAAATCCACTTGAGGACAGGACACCACATAGATAGGGCATGCTTCTCACATGACAAGGAAACTGGAACATAAAAATCCACCAGCTCTGAAATTAACATGATGCTGGATATAAATACTTGTGTATTCTACAGAGCAGGTGGTTGCTATAGACAACCATCACACACTGGTCCATATGGATTGAAGAGAGTATTGACAGAATAGGCTAATATTTGCCTATTCAAAGCAGCTGATCTTTATAAATATTGGACATGCAAATACCTTTAATGTGAAGGTGGTTTACTAATGCATGCTTTGTGGTCCTGTCATAAGAGTGTACAAGACGTCGGTCAGGAGATACGCCTCATCTTTCTCCTTTATGAGCACAGTTGGAGAGTGCAGTGATTTTCAGTTTGCTCCCCAGCACGTCATCTCTCATTTGCTGCATGGTATTCTTCTTTAATTAGATTTCCAGCTTTGCTCTTCCTGATCTCTATCATTCATACCAAATGGAGCATCAGTGAAGCTGGTGTTTTGGCTACTGTATTTCAAGTAAGAAACCTAAACCACCCATGGGTCGGCTTAGATAATACTGAAATTTCATAATTTAAGTACACAATGTAGATTACAAACAATTTAAACACACTAGAGCACCGTACAGTTACAATTACTCATTGCAGAATAAACATAAAACGTCAATATCCAGATGCTGTGCTGATCCTCCTATAGGATCAGATATATTACATTGCAGAATTTTATATGTCTGTTCCTGATTTATGGGATTAAGAAAAAAAAAAAATCCAAACTGACTTTTGAAATTACAATAAAGGGATAGAATATTTACTTTGTCTTGTCATTTCTCTTTATTGACCATAAAACAGTTTTCTCCTTAGTTTAGTAGTTAGTTTTTAGAGGAAGGGTGTGGGGGTAGCCAACATAACGCAAAAAAGTCTGAAGACCAGGCTACTAGGGTAGATGCTTTTGGCATTATTCAGACTGAGATTATATGGAGATGTACAGGAAGAAAATAGTGTGTGGTGCAGTGGGGAGAAGGAGTTAGGTTTGCCAGATCTGAGGTCAAGTCATAACCCAAGAAGGTAATTCATGCATGAGTCAGGCTGAACTGAATGTTGCTTTACAAAATTAATGTTTTTTTTACTAGCCATTTTGACTAATTTCATTTTTTTAAAAAAAATAAAATGTTAATATTATGGCATAATTAATTATGGTTCATAATGTTCAGAGTACACTACAAATGGGATACATAAACAGAGATTTCAGGCCTGTGCAGATACAGTACCTTCACTGCTGTCCTCAGCAAAAAGCCAGATGCAATTAACAAGGAAAGAAACGCCATTGATTCCTCTCTCTTCTCCTCTCTTCTGTCTCTGCCTTCTGATAATCTCTCTTTCCCTGTCTCCCAAGGGACCGCCCCACACTGTCACTGCCTTTGCTCCATACTCTTGGCATGCAGATGCTAATTTATAATCTATCCTAATAATTGGCCTGTAAACGTTAAAGCATTGCTGATCTGAAGCAAAACTCTCCGTAGGCTACGCTTTCACATCAGTACTAAGTAAACTTCATTACGAAAGCATATTATTAGACTGACTTAACCTGTCATCCTTGTTTTACCTGCAGTGGTGAGAGGGCTGTGTTTCATTTTAGTCTGATTTGAATGCACACTCTTTCTGTACACATGAATGTTTTTCAGTCTCAGTGTAATATCAGAAAAGACAGAACCTGTTCCTAGTCGTGTGTTGTGTCCATGCAGCCCGGTCAAAGAGCATGGTGCTTGGGGAGCTGTCACGGGTGTCACGGCCCTGCTCTCCTCTAGACCAGGAGAAGGCTCTGAAGGCTGGATGGCTCAAGAGGCAGCGCAGCATCATGAAGAACTGGCAGCTACGTTGGTTTGTTCTGAGGACTGAAGCTCTGTACTTTTATAAGGACCAAGAGGAGACCAAAGCGCAGGTAATTTATTATACAATCAGTACCAGATTTTGGTAAACAGCAGGCTTTAGATTACCACTCTGTATCTTAATAATAATAGATAACACTTGTATAGCACTTTGCATGATACTCAAAGATGCTTCACACAGTTCAAGACACACAAAGCACAAATTTCTTGGGATTAGCAGTGGTGTAGTGGGCTAAGCATTTGTCAATGAACCACGGCATTGGATTCCACAGCAAGACACTTTGAGAGTCCATTACCTACTTCAGCCACTATAACGTGGCTCGCTGCAGTAGAAAGAGGTATCAAGTCAATAATAATCAGAGCACATGGTGCCAACAATTTGTAAGGTGTGTCCAAACAGTTGGCTATTACTATTCAGTTCTACTTGCTACTTCATTACATTATTCTCTACAATACACACCTTTCTCCTTCCATACCTTTCTCAAGCCAAATGAAGATGGTTGTGTCAAGAAGCTCATCCACTGAGAAATATATATATAAAACAATGAAAACGTATGAAGTTAGAATAACAAGTAATTATAATCATATTGCAAATGTAGGTTGCTTCTGTCCATTGAACATTATTATTAGCAATGTGTTGAGACATGTGCTGGTGCACTGATAATGTAACTGGCTGCCCTGTGGTGCTTGTACAGGCACTTAGCCGGTGACCTATGACCTCGTATGTGGTGGGGTTGTTTAGACTGCAAACCAGGAAGTAAATATGGATAAATAGATGAAGAGATGTTTCCCTGAGTCATCCTTGCCTCCATCATCATTACCTTACTTTCTTGGATGGCTGCCCAGAGCCCACTGCTCTCAGGGCTTAATAATGTTTAACATACACTACACGTTCAAGTCCACAACCACCAATTGATTTTAGAGGCTGAAAAGTATTGGTGCAATGTTTTCTTTTTGCCTCTCTATCAGTCTTTCTCATGTCTGTTGGGTTTCTCTTGCAGGGCTGTATCCCACTTCAGGGCAGTCAGGTCAATGAGCTGCCTGCCACTCAAGATGAACCTGGCCGCCACCTTTTTGAAATAGTACCAGGTCAGTTTACTCTGGAATATGTTCAATTTGATGCCTTAATCATTTTGTATTGTTTAAATATATCTACAGTCACAGAAACATCTTTTTTATTTAACTAGTACTTACTTACTTACTTCATTGATTTACTCAAGTATTACATGGATTATTAAAAAAATAATAATAATTAGGGCATGGGGGAATTGTTAAAATAATAGGTTAAACTATGAATGCAAAATACACACTAACCCTTGAAAGGCATCAGAAACTATGCAGAGTAAGAGCCATGGTACAGTTGCTTGTGTCCACTGGGAATTGTATCCTTTCTGGGTCATTTAATCCACATACAGCAGTGCACACCACAGTGAAGGACACAGTCACAAATGCCGAGGCCAGTTGCTCACAGAGATGTTCAGGAACGGCAAGATACTTAAATACTTACTAATACAGAAAATAAACTAGATATAGTGAAACAGTACACTTGATTTAGATGATTTGCTCTAAGTTACTGAATGTCTTAATTGTGTAATTTATAATTTAATGTTTATTACAAAGTATTAAGGTTTCTGGGTATTATATTTTTTCTAGGGTCCAGTGGTGAAAAGGAGAGGCCTGGAATAAGCCATGAGTCTTATCTACTTATGGCAAACACTCAGAGTGACATGGAGGAATGGGTCAGAGCCATACGCAGAGCTATATGGGCCCCGCTCGGAGGAGGTGGGACATTTTCATTTAACTGTATCGTTATTCTTCAGCTAGTTCATGTTGATTTTTCAAGTTCCTAAAAATTCCTATTCGTAAAAATAATATAATATTTTACATTCATTACACATCTAAAACATACAAAATATTACAATGGTGGTTATTGTTTATGGGTTATCAGGCATCTTTGGGCAGCACTTAGAGGAGACGATGCTGTATGAGGCTCAGTCGGCACAGCGTCAGGTGCCAGTGCTGGTGGAGCAGTGTGTGAGTTTTATTCGTGAAAATGGACTAAAAGAAGAAGGTCTTTTCAGGGCTCCAGGACAGACCAACCATGTCCGAGAGCTCCAGGATGCATTTGACCGAGGAGAAAAGCCGGTATTTGACAGGTAACGAAAACAGAACGTTTTAAGTGCTATACTACTGCTCTTTTTTTTAACCCTGTGCTGTGCTCGGTTTACCAGTACCACTGATGTCCACACAGTGGCATCACTGCTGAAGCTGTACATCAGAGAGTTGCCTGAGCCTGTGATCCCATTTGCCAAATACACACAATTCCTCTCCTGTGCCCAACTTCTTACCAAGGATAGAGAAATGGTAGCTCACATTTAAGTATATAAAGCATATAATAAAGTAAGTAATATAAAACGTACATGTTATCCTCTGTATTCATATTCTTCTTTCAGGCTGTTGTAGAACTTTGCAAACAGGTTAAGTCCCTTCCTCAGGTCAACTACAACCTCCTTCGCTACATCTGCAAGTAAGTAACAGTCTTGATGATCATGACATTTTTTATCTACCATATATGGCCAGTATTACACAAAATGCACAAAAACAGGAAGACTGATTTTATGTCACTACAGCAGACTTTGATGGACACATTGAATGAATTGTTTGAATTGACAAAAGATTAGTCATTCTGTCAAGTTTTTGAATGGAGAAGTGTTCTTCCCACGTTTCCATTATCAAATAAGTGCTTTCACATTGATGGACATTATAATTGCCTTCCTCTTCCTTCTGCTTTTTAAAAATACCATTTGCTGACCACACACTTGCAAAAAATACATGACTCAGACTAAGCTATCAATCATTTGAATCTTAAAAAATAAATACAAAGAGAGTGTTTTGTTGAATTAAAGCAATGCAGTCAGCACTAAACACCACCGTTTTATTCCAGGTTCTTGGATGAGGTTCAGAGTCACTCTAATGAGAATAAGATGAGTGTTCAGAACCTGGCCACTGTTTTTGGCCCCAATGTCCTTCGACCCAGAATGGAGGATCCTGTCACAATGATGGAGGGTTTGTAATATCAAATACAGCATAATAAATATTTTGGGTTGACAATTTGCAATTATGTTATATCTTGATATTTTAGATGAGCTTGGTGACAATATTTTGATCTATAATCTAGCTGAATTGTGCTAAAATGTGCCTGACAACCCTATTTTGCTATCAAGTGTTCTATTGATTCCTTGATACACAACTGTATGTTATGCTATGTATTTAAATTTAAATTGTGTGTGTATTACAGGTAGCTCTCAGGTCCAGCACCTAATGACTGTTCTGATCAGTGAACATTCTCGGCTTTACCAAAGAGACCAGCCAGAACCAGACGCTAAAACACCCATACAACCTCAAAATACTCCTCCTGTCCAACGTGGGAAAGTTGAGTGGCTGCCCCAAGAAGACAAAGACCCGCCAGACTCCACTTCTAATGAAATATCTCAATGTGCAACAGGCATGGACTCTCAAAGTATGGACAGGTGTAAGAAGGAGGACAAAGCAGAAGATGTGTCAGAAAGCAAAGCTGATGAGAAAGGTGGGAGTGACTTGACTGTGAGTCCAAGTAAACAGTCCAAACCATTACCCACCTGGAAGTCCTCGCTGAAGGGCGGAGCAGCATCTGGAGGACCGAGGGGTAAAATAGGTGGATCGGCTGGAGATGTGTCTGCAGCAGGGGGCAGTAACTGGTTGATGAATGGTTTGTCATCCCTACGATCTCACAGGAGAACAACATCGTCTGGGGAGAGACTTAAGGACTCGACTCATTCACTTAAGGATTCAGATGAGGATTCTAGGACTAATTCATCCTCCTTGAGCCATAGAGCCCTTCAAACCCACAGACTGTCCGCCTATGACAATGTAGCACCGTCCAGTCTAAGCTTGCCAGCAGACACCTCCGCTCTCTGGACATCCTATGAGATTTCAATAGAAGAACCCAAGAGCAGTGATAATGATCTGAAAGTAGGGCAGGCTAAAGACAAGGGCACAGAGGTGAAGGACACTGAAAATGTTGGAGAGACAATTGTGAGCATTACAGTGAATGAGCCTGAAGAGACAGACGCAGAGAAACAGGATGGCTGTAATGAGGCAGTGAGTGAACTCAAGCAGGAGCTGAAGAATCAGAGGAAGAACTACGAAACACGCATCCGCAAGTATGACCTTACTTAATTTTATATTAGAACAGTGTTTCATAAATAGACACATAACATCTCACAAAAAAATCAATTTAAAGAAATAAAAAAATATATATATATAGCCTAATTTCTTTAATGCTTGACAGCTATTGAAAATGAGAAAGCAACTATTAATTTTAAATAATCTGGCCAAGTTCATTTTCAATAAATTTTAGGAGAAGATACAAACCCCTGAAAAAAATATAAAATATTGTTAGCTCAAGATAGCTTTTTAATTTTTAAGGGACTTTAGAGGCTTCATAGAAAGACTTTAAAATGTTCAAAATGAAAAAAATAATCAGTTTCACTAAAAACCCTATTTTATGTATACTGTAATTTTCTGTGAATTATCTTAGCTGTTCAAATCATTACACTTGGCTTTTTTATGAAATTGTGACATATGCATTTTTTTGTTGGTTTGTAAAATTGTACTTTTGTCCCTTTCTGACTGAGGTTGGAGGAGTCCTGCTCTAAATACCAGTTGCACGTGAGTCGGCTTGAGGAGGAGCTGGACCAGGAGAAGAAGAAGCTCCACATGCTAGAGATTCGTCTCAGGAACTCCGAAAGGGCTCATCAAGATGCAGAAAAACGCAATGACCTCCTTCAAAAAGAAATGGAGGACTTTTTTAAAACACTGGGAGACCTGACGACCGGAACAACACGGACAAACTAGACCTGGCCTAGATGTCTTCAGGAGGTCTATTAGAGGAAGGATAACCCTCTACTGCTGTACTACTTACCATTGTGTCCTCTAAGCGGCCATCTTGTGCCTACAGTGACCAATGCTGGTGCCAAACTTAAACTGGACCAAGCATTTGTTTTAATATTTTGTTGCCGTTTTTAACTTATTAGCAAAACTTTAAAATATCACAGAAAGCCTTGACATGAGGTACAATGTGTGTGTCTGTCTAGTTGCTGAAAGAGAAAACATTAGAGACGTTGTAATTGTAGTTATTTATTTGTTGGAGTTAAAAGGTGACAGACTGCATCTCTAATGCACGGGACATCATTGATCTGTTAGTGGGACACAGGTGGCCTTGGTAAAATACAGGTTAGCTTTGTTGTCAGTGTTGGGCTCATTCATAATTTACACTAGTGGGACTTCCTTGTTCCCTCCTCATGTGACACAGATTTTGAGCTGTGTTTAAAATATGAAAGAGACAAAAAGGAAGTCACTAACTCCCAGAATTCCACTGGGTATTGATCGTTTGGATCAGGGTCGCTCCTAAACGAGCATGCTGACTGAGCCAAAGGATAATATGGCAAATGTCTGTTTCCTGGTTCTCAGAAAACATACATACATCTAAGCCTATTGTAAATTTGTACATATTCACTATTCTAAAAAAATTATATTGCACAGGATACTATAGAACAAAATGCATATAAATAGTACATTACATACAAACGGACATCTCGTAGCCTGAAATAAATAAATACATAAATAAATACCAATGTTGTGTCTTGATTTACAGTACTGACTGTAACTTCACTTGTGTGTGTGTGAGAGGTAGAACTAACAAAGGTGCACCAAAACAAAATGACTGAAGGGATTAAGGACACTTAAATGAATAAAAAAACAAGTGTTGAAATAAAATCTGCCAAAACATAAAGTGTCTGGTTCAGATTAAGATTTTATAACAATCTTCATTTCAGTCATTCAAGGAGTGGTCTATATTAGTGTCACAGCGCATCACAATTTAACATACATTCACCCTGTTCTTCCTGACAATAAGACTCCTTAACAAGCTGTTCAAACATGCATGTAGCAAACGTGTGTGCCATTGTCCATACACACATTCCAAATAGACTCATTTCGAGGCTAGTTTTCTACAAAAAGAAGCCCCAATCTATTTGCATCTGGCTTTAACATGAAATGTGCTTAGTCTAATTTACTGATAAAAATAAAAAATAGATTCATTCAATTGTCATAAAAATAATACAAAAAGCAAACCTAGTAATTTGGATCAATACTCAAAAATGAATATTGCGGTAACAGCAGGCTGTGATGTGCCCACTGTACAGTTGTACCTTAAAAACAGCATGTAATTTATACACATTTTTTCTCTTTCAAAACATACGTCACAAGTTCACATTAAAACCTATTGTGATTCTTCTTTGCAGCAAAAATACAATCATAATTATACATTTTAAAACCACATCATACAGCAGTAGAAGAAAAGTTCAAGACAAACTGTACATTAACAGCGCACCTCTACAGACTAAAAACACACATTTTTGGCGTAAACCGTGCCCCATCATACATGTGTAATACATGCATATGTTTTGACAGGGTTTGTTTCTGTGTTCATGTGTGTGGGGGATACTATACGTGGGTATTATCTGCAACAGGCCAGAGCACCGAGTGAAGTGTGACTGTCCAAACTGCTCTCTGTCTCCGAGGTCATTGTGGGGTCACTGCTGGGGTCAGACGGTTCCGTGGACATGGACGACACATCATTGACTGAAGAGGAGGAGGAGGCGGGCTGAGGGGGGCTGTCCACTACTGCTGCACCTGTGCTGCGAAAAATACATGTCAACACATACGCTTTTATTACAACGCAAAGGAAGGCATCTCACTGAAATTTAAAGTCAAGTTGTATTAATTATACTGAAATACCTGAAAATACAGTTATGATTACATACAAAGATAGTATAATGATGTTCTGCTGATGACATACCTAAAGGAGATGGCTGACCTCTTATAACTCCATTTCTATGCCATTCTTCCCAATCATACACTTCTTTATAAATCAGCTCTGCAAAATAAAAAAAGTATTTAACAAAAAGGCACATACATACATCAAATTGAAAATTTTTAATCAGGAAGCATTATAACTCATCTGTTACCTAAAGTAGTGTTGTTTGTGGTTCAAAATAGCATTTTAAAGAATCAAAAACAGAGACTGACCTTTCCATTCTTCCACTGTGTGCTCTCTCTCATCCAGCTGTTTGTCTGGGATTTTTGGAGGTGGCTAAGGAGGTGAAAATGAGAAAAAGTAACATTGAGGTTGTTAAATATAAATACAGATTATGTACTTTAAAATTAAAAAGTAATCTCCTACTTACTGCTTCTACTTCAGCAGGATCGTACCAAACATTGATATAAGGATGCTTTAGGGCCTCATCTACAGAAATACGTTTGGAGGCATCGATCACTAACATCTTGGACAGAAGATCTCTAGCTTGGCTTGCTAAAGACAAAACATAATGCCACATTGAACATACAGTACATCACCAATATATGGATTATTCAAAACAACCGTGACAATATTGTTTACCTTTAAGCTTGTTGTGATCTGAATCAGCTGGGAAGAGGACATCTGGGAAGAGTTTCTCAAAGCTGTACCCTGCATAGCGAGGTCTGTTTTCCACATATGTCCTGACTGATTGATTCAGCTTCATCATGAACTCCTGGGTCGGGGTGCCTAGCTGCTCAATTACCTTGTTCCACTGGTCAATATCTATGTTTTACTGTTAAGGTAGTAGTAGTAGTAAAATAAAAGCAACTATGACTCACCATTGAAGTCTGACTTTTCAGCATTCAACATTGAACCTGCTCAGACTGCAGTACACAAACACACACAACACCACACCTATGTCACATGACTGACATTGTAAAGGACACACACTGTGCTACGCAGCTGATACAGTACATTCACTTTAAATAACTGCAGTGTTATTAATTACCTGAAACTAAGCGGTGCTGTTTCATATTGGTTTCATAACAATGACATTACAATGATCAAGGACATTTTGAGGAGACGGCAAAATGAGAAGAGGCAAACAATATCAACGATGGATTATATTTGAGGGGATGAAATGATGATACAATGATCAATCAAGGATGGGAAGGATACGATCGGTGCCAGGGAACAACACGCTTCCCCTGATCATCTCAGCCACTATGCAGCCGACCGACCACACATCCACTGGGAAGTGTGTTCATGTGATAGGGAGATGAACGCCATGCAAACAGAAGGATAAACAAAAACAGAATAAAACATAAAATAATGAAACAAATGTGGAAATAATAGGATTAAGATGGCGTTATTGTGCAAAAGCAGTGTAAAGGTGGTGAAGGTCAAATTAAAATGGTACATGCATGGCACAGCATTAAGAGGAAAATACTTAAATGCCACAATGTTTTAAAATACCCAAGGATACAGTCCCTTCCTGGGAATAGGATTTTATGGCGAACCATTTCAGCCAGTATGCAGCCCACAGACCATATGTCCACTAAGTTAATGGTAAATAAAGCCAAAAGAGGTAAGAAAACGCACACCAGATTAGATTTGAATGTTAGAGAGCATATCCCTACATTTAAAAAGAACCAGAAACAGTTAAAAGACGTAACCGTTCACTAACCATTGGCCTGATATCCCATGCCCAGGATCACTTCTGGTGCTCTGTAGTAACGTGTAACCACATATGGAGTCATCAGGAGGCCTGTCGCAGCTGTCCGAGCCAGACCAAAATCCAAAATTTTCAGTGTGCAATCAGATTTCACTACTATGTTACTGGGCTTCAGATCCTAAAGGCACAGAATGAAGACCATTTAAATACTACATAGATTATGCCATCACGTAATTTTCAAATGTGTTTCTTATTATTTATTTAGTGCCGGAACAGTGCACATAAACCAACACAAATACTACTTTCTTTTAGCTCCTAGTCAGGTAATAAAATTTAAAATTCCCTAATGTAGTGTTGTCACAGTACAGAAATGTCAGAAGTAAGTATATCATATAAATAAAAATAAATAAAAATGTCAAACTAGGTTTTGATAAAAAGTTATAAGGTGGTTATAAGTTTATGACACCATAATACAATACAATGTCATTTTCAAAACAAAAGTTGCTTATCCAGTAGTACAATGTGATCGTACAATTCAAGAAGCCCAACAAACTATGCAATAAGGTAAAAAGGTCCTATTTATGTGATTTTTTTTTTTTTCTGTTTTACCAATAGCACTTGAAATGAGTATCTAGGTTCAAATGTTCAAGTTTTAGTATCATATTGTTTGTATCAACAACCTGACCCTCATGAAGACACTCCTCTGTACCATCTTACCCTGTGAATGATGCCAGCGGCATGAAGGTGTTTAATGCCACACAACATCTGATAGAGCAGATACGAGAGTCGCTCATGATCCAACTCCATCTGAATGACCTGGCAGAGGTTTGCATCCATCAGCTCCATCACCAAATATCTGCCCAAACACACAATATTCTTATGTGAACCAACGCCTCCACACAAGTAAGTGATATTAATAGGAACAGTTACTTACACATCCTGAAATTCTTCTAAAGATTTTTGTGGTGTGAATACATTTAAAAGGCCAATAATCTGTAACCAAAACATTTAAATTTTATTTGTTGATCAAAATTAAATAAACAAATTGAATAAAATCGTACTTACATTTTTGTGATTGACATATTTCATAAGAACTAACTCTCTGTATGCGCGTTTGGCATGAGTCTGATTTTGAAATGGTCGACTTAGTTTCTTGATGGCAACATTTCTTTCAAGTACCTGATCATAGGCAGAGCTAAACAGAAAGACATGTCAGTTAATGTGTAGGCCTGTATATAACAAATTATTAAAGTTTGATGTATTGCTGAAATAAATATAAATGTTAAACAATAATATTGAAACAAAAACCCAAGAGCAGATTTAAACCACAAAAACATCTATCATATACTTATCATATAGCCAAAAAATAACTCAAAATTTCCCAGTAGCGCAAAGAAAATGTACACATGTTAAATACTGACTATAAAAAATATTGTTCCAGCTTTTTATATATCGAACAAAGTCGTTTTAGTGATTATCATGACAAGTCTACTAATGTACCGTATATTCATTTCTGCTTTGTAATTATGTGTCAAACAAAAATACAGAGAAAACAGATATGTAAGATAGAAATGCAAAATGAACATACCAGACAATCCCCTGTGCCCCTGAGCCAATAGGCCTTAAATTCTGATATCTCTTCAGCACTATGAATGTTGAATCTCCAACATCAACACTGTAAAACTCCTTTTCTCTCTTATTTTTGTTCATTGTGAATTCTTCAAAAGCAGCTTTCTGAGCATCAAAAAAGGTCCACTGTGAACACAAAGATGAGGAGACCAAGAAGATAGATAAATACAACAGTAGCTGAGGAAAGCGGGTGAATGAGAAAATCAAGTGACAGTTTGAGAGCAGATTAGAGAGAGAGTGAGGACACAGCAAAATTTCACACTTGGTTTAAACAGCACAATTCCAAAACTCAGCAACTCGACGACAGATTTCATACTATCAGCACTGATTCAAACAGCAGGCCATAGGAAGTGCTTTTACTTTATACAGAACATAGAAGAAATTCACAAAGTCACAAAAATAAAAGCATGTAATACAAGGACAAACGATGGAGACAGTTTTGTGGTCAAACATGTGAATAGTAACATTTATTTTATTACATAAAACTACACATTGTGATTACACTGCCCTGTTTTCCGTTTCCAGGCTCTCAGCCCATATGAGGGATAATATGGTGGCAGAACTAAATGAGTCAGAGTCGCGTCTGTTGCTTGAGCGTCACAAATACGTACATAGCATCTCCTCTCACATTATCAAAATAGATTGGACACTTTTGAATGAATAGGGAATTTCAGTGACAGGTTGACAGTTTAATATACATGACATTATCTAATTATCTAATGTTAAAATAGATTTGTTTAAGTGCCAATACATTGTTCTAAGTGTAATGAGTGAGATAATAGAAAAACGGCTTCATTCCTCAAGTCAATACAGACATGGGTTCTACTTAAAAAGAATCTTCCTCATAATTATTTAATTATTGTTTTGCAATCACATCCTTGGAATACTTGGTCCCTGTAATTACCAACTACAATGAATCTGGGTATCCGCCCATCAGCCATGTAATAATATAGTACTGCACAGACACAAATTCATGTCAACATGCCTGCGCTATCTCAGGCTAATGTACAGATTTACCAGCTAGAAACTCTCCTAGCCCTTCGAAGCTCTATGCTTTTTCTCTCTCTATTTTTCTCCTTTCATTAAATTAAATATATAAGACATTACACAAGGATATGAAATAAACAAATCAAAAATACAAAGTATACAGATAACACAGAACATTAAAAAAAACAAAAAACAAAAAACAGGACCGTGACAGGAGAAAAGGAAAGAAGAAGAGGAGATAGAGGTAACTTAACTGGATAGCAACAATGTAGACATTTATAACAGATTCCCTTGGGTAATGAGATATTTATGTGGTATGATCCATACACTTTTTTTTATGGAATATCGTCAACAAAGTTTATCCAGTAATGAATCACATCACCACAGTATTTAATACAGATGATGGATATGATAAGACTATATTAGTGAAGTCCTTGAAGAGGATTACAGCCCCCTAGGTATAACGTTGATTACAACAACAAATTGTTTTGGGGTAACAGGGATTATTAGTATTTAGAAAGTAGTTCATCAGAAGTCCACTAGTTAAATAACTGTTTCATATACAAAATATTGTTCTCAAACCAATGGGGTGAAAATGAGTGAGTGTAAATGATGGACAACACTAATAAGTTCTGTTTGTGGCTGGTAATTGTGTCATCTGCCACCTGACTTACAGTAATATCTCTGTTGGCAATTGTACGCTACTTTCAGAAATAAAGGTGACTAAAAGGTGAGCTGCTAACAAAAATATATAAAAGGATACGGGGCATTTTTGACTCACTCCAAGCAGCAATTTGAAGCAAGGAGAGGTACCATATTGACCTGGATGGAGGAGTTGCCCTTACAGTATAGGGTTTGAACTGCCTTTATAAAAAATAAAACTCAAAACAAACAAAATAAACTTCCAAAGCCAAATCTGAGTAGTGAAGGAATTGATGTGCCAACGTGTCAAATATTTTGTAAAAGTCTAATAAAATACAGTCATCATTTAGTTTGTAAATGAGATCATGTGCTATATTGTTTGTAATGTGTCTTTTTTCATAAATCCAAATTGGACCTCCTCATACATATATGGTAATGATTTTTTTTTTTTTATTATTATTCTTTGAGCAAGTATGGTGCCTAGCATTTTATAATCACAGTTCAGGAGACCAAACGCCAATTATCAAGTAGGAGTTCATCTTTTTTTGGTTTGGGAAGGAGAGTGTTTAATCCCTGAGTCCTTCAGGCTCTACATGCACATCACAAATCACAATTGAGTGACATCACAAGAATACAGACTCCCATGTAAACCGCTGAACCACTGAACCAAACCAAAGGTGGGTGGTCACTGGGCAAATTACGCGCAGTGTTGGATGTTAAACCAAACTGTCAGCTGTGTTCGTCTTTGTAGGCTTCTGTTTAGAAAGGCACTGATTCTAGGCTACAGCTACAATAAATGGAGGTAGTCGTACATGGGATGGCCTACCGCAACATCAGCAGTGGTGCCATTGGTGCGCAATCGGCATGTGCCTCAAATAGACAACATGCTTATAGACGCTTTATATCGCACAACCAAGGTGGACAGATTATTAAATCAAATTACACTAACCAGATACAAAAATAACCTCGTTGCTAACGTTCAACATGCACTAAGGCTAAAAGACACGACCCTCCCCCACGACCAAACAATAAGCACGTCTCAGGAGCAGAGGTGCGAATCCTCATCTTACCTCAGTCACCAAATCAAACTATCGACCTCTCCGCCGGTGTAAGAGCTCCAAAATGTCACAGAGCCCCGCACTATGTGTTCAAACCGATCCTGGATGATGATTTATTCCGTTGTGCAGCTTAAAAATACATGACCTCACCAAATTTACTTGCCTACGTTTCCATCTGGCTGCTACTGACAGGCCGGGGACGCTTGTGCGCACGGGGCATGCGTCCCAGCACCACGTCACTCAGCAAAAGAAACACACCCACCACATCCATATAGCCTCCTTCCGCCTGGCCACTGATCTGTGCAGAGACTGCTGCTCTGCTGTCCCTGCACTAAATCACTGCTGGGTTAATTGGAAACTCATATAGACTGAAACCCTGACACCAAACCACACAACAATCACAGCTCAGAACTGGCTACACGGCATCCATATTGACTGTCGTTGTTATTAAGGTAAATAATGTTATTTTAATAGTTTCCTATTGAAAGTGACATTGGTGAAATATTATGTCTAGCCTTCCTCGATGTTACAGTTCGTTAATTAACCAGAGAAGGCGTAGAAAACGTTAAAGAGTTTACAGAACGATAAAAACACCATCTGCTGGCACTGCTACTGAATATATGTCAGTGCATGACAATAATTTAATATTATCAGTGAGCCCATTTGTAGTCTTCTCCCGAGTTTCCAAAAGAAAAAAGTCACATAAACCTTCTGTAAACACATATTGCAAGGTTGTTTTGTCATTGTCCAGGGCCCACGTGTAATTGTATAGGCTACAGTAGACCATGACATGCACTGGACGCTGCACGCATCCTGTGCAGTGGTTGTATACTATCTCGCCATTCAGAGTTCACCAGCAGCAGTCGCGCTGTGTGCGCACCACGCACTGCGAAGACATGTGACAGTGGAAGGGCATAAGGTAGAATTACATTAAGTTAGAGCTGAGTTGTTTAAAATTTCACCGCAGCCTCCTGACAAGCCTGGATGACTGTTATTTATCCTTGTCCCACCGCAGAGATCCCGGGGCCTGCAAAAGGTAAGCGCGATAGAGCGGAGAGCAGCGTCCCAGCACAGACTCCCGCAGCGAGACACCTACTACTAGTCTTACCCCTTGTTCGAGGAGAGCCCGCAGTGTTATGATCATTATGAGGGAGCAGCCTTGCAGCAGCCAGCCACAGTCCTGTACAGCCCAAGCCGTTCGTCCTTTTCAGGTTTGTGTGTAGCGCACAGGGGGATCCACCACACCTTTGGGCGTCAGACGGATTACTTAAAATCAGTGTTGCTGATCTCACGCCACTCGCTATTGGTGGCGTTGACCTGTCGCTGTCAAACCGCAAAGCAAATCCTATTAAGTGTTTAAAAGAGAAGTGGCCTACCCAAGAATAGACCCAATCACAGAAAAAAAGTTTCAAGTGTTCAACGTGGCTGTGGTGATGGAGCAGCGGAAAGGGCACCATGGTCTGGTAATGTCATCGATGGATTGATTGCTAGAGACCAGCGGCGTTTTTTTTCCAGAGGACATCAAAACAGCCTAGACCCAATGCTCAGGATTACTATGGGGCCGTGGAGGGAACACTGAAGATAGCACAAAGGATCAGACCGCAGCCATTGATTACATATGTTACCAGGTAAGTCCTTTCTCTTTAAGCTATTCTCCATTTTCTCTTAGCCTATAGGATAATGCTATTTATGTTATTCACACATGCTATGTAAATGATCTGATGAAAACTGAAATGCGCACCCATATAGGCACATGCCTGTAATGCAATTTAGCAGTAAATTAACCAGATCTGACTACTACCACAATAATAAGGCCTGCAAATAGTGGGCTGTTGAATGCTTAGTAGTGTAGGCTATGTATTTCTTGTTTAAATTGAATTATACACTGACCAGTGAAAATGAAAGTGTGACAGGGTGGCACAGAGTGAGACTCAGGTAAAACATGTGACAATCTTTACTGGCTTCTTGCTATGTTTAGTTTTTCTAACAATTTGTACAGAAAATATGAATATCACTGCAGGGGCAACTACCAATATGGAAGCAATATGGAAGAATTACAGACAGTATATGCAACACAATAGGGTCATGGAACATCAGGAGACATAACAGTGAGGGTCAGATTCACTTAAATGCAGAACAGTGATAGAAAGCAGTTTGATGCTGTTGGGGGAAAGATGAATCAGGAAAGGTCAGTCGTCTCAATGTGGACATAAAAAGACCACAGACACTTACAGTTACATACAAGAGAACTAGACTACAGATATAATGTTAAAGTATATCATCAAAGTCGGCCTTTTGCTTGATGAATGTACATGATACTCGTTGAATCACAGAGTCAGAAAAAAAGTTTTATTGGCATTATCAATAAAGAATATGTATTAACTTGGAATTTGCTTTGGTGATATGGTGCAACATAAAACAACAAATGATAATAGTAAAATATAAACTATGATAAGGGCATGCATAAAAGATGTCCAATAAAAATAGACTTTGACTTTACATACATTTCTATTATAACCATTAGTTAATATCAATAAGTACCAATATGAATGTATTTAAACCACTACATCATTTTATGAAAGATGGAGAAGCTTATTAACAGACAATTGGGTTGGGTATTAGTATTTTAAAAATGTGTGTTAATGGTTGAAATAAAACTGTTACTGTGAGGCAGAGGTCTGCATTAAAAATAACATGTTTGATCCCTGAATCTAAACAAAAGTTTAAATAAAAGTCTACAACTATGAGTTAGGAAATATGTCTCATTGTGTGCATTATATCGTCCTTTATCAAACAGTGGAGCGTAGCACATGACAACAAACTAAGATTGGTCACACAGGTGAGGTGAAAGCCTATTACAAAGTGGGAGGGTCTGAGAAACCAAGATGCAGTGACCCTAATGTATTAAGATAATCTACTCAGAGTCTGGGGCAAAGAATGTCCCTTTTCCTGGAAAGTGTCTCACAATTAACTCTAGAAACATTGCACTGTTGTTTTTAATAGACTTTAATTTAATAGAAATTATGACAAATTAATTTCAAGTTTACACAAATTATTACACATATTTGTTAAACATGGTTAATCTGAATCATTGCCTCAACCTATTTTTCTCATAGAACATATTTGGCACAGATTGGAAATGTGTACAGGATGAGCAGCACATTTGTGACATTAGCTGAAGTATTAGAGGCTCGAGGGGGCCCTCTGCTGGAGGAGGAGGTCTGGTCCCTTCTGTTGGCTACTGCAGAGTCTTTAGTGGATGTCGCTTATAAAGGTATGTGGTATTTTACTATTTTGATATAAACCACTACAATCAAAGCTTGTGTGGCTGCTATTTACATAGTGTCATTTAGTGTGATGTTACCAGTGAACTGTTTGGGTTGGGGTTTTTTTGCAGGTCACAACAACATGTGTAACATTATCAGCCCCACCTCTCTGCTGCTGTCTGCCTCTGGTACCTTGGCCTTTAAGAGCTGTGTCCTCTCAGATGAAGTGTCCACCTTCACTGCACCAGAGATGCTCCAGAGCCGAGCGGGTGCCACCAAACCTACCACAGAGAGGGTCAGTGCACACATCTGCATGGTGTTTCAAATGTATAGTGAAATAACTAGTATTAACATTGAATATAATCAATTTCAATCAGTCATTTCCTGGTAAAGAAAAAAACAAAATGTTGTGAAGATTTAATTGCCACAGCATTTAAGTTGAAAGAATTGTGCACATATGCCATCTAGTGGCTGAGTGAAGACATGTATTCAAATTCTTGGTTTTAAATATGCATACTAATGTGATTGCTGGTATGGTGTGAAGATACCACAGAAAGTAGAAAGAGTTTGTGTTTTATTTGTGGAATAAGGAACAACCTGCCCTGGGTTTAAGTTGTGGCTGTAAAGTGTTAATCCAATTTATCTTATCCTTATCTCAACCTCTGTATCCTCAACAGATGCTGGTCTACTCACTTGGCATGACTCTCTATTGGTCGGTTGATTTTCACCTACCTCAAAATCAGGTAGAACTTCAGCAAATACCATTTTTGTAATTCACATACTACTTCATATTTTCAAACTGTAATTGAAATGGTCTTGTTTAGCCGGTCCAGTTGAGTGACCATCTTAACAGCCTGCTCCTCAGCATGTGTGAGGACCTGTCCCATCGAAGGACTAATCTTAACTCTATCCTGGAGGCATGTGAATCTCAGCATAAAGCCTCCATCCTGCCGTCCCCCACCCAAGTGATCAGACAGCTGGTGGAGGAGGTCTTTCATGATTCGGTGAGTTTTAAAACTGCACTGTGCTCCTGCATGAGAGCAGCATAAGCCCCTCCACAGGTGTCTGCACTAATCTGTATAAAATAATGACACAAGTGTACTCCCTGCAGGACAACAGCTCTTTAACCGACAGTAATGTTCCTCTGAGCGGCCGCAGTCAAATGATCAGAGAGAGACTTCATGGTAAGTTGTCCTTTTACAGTTTGAACAAAGAGTGCTTTAACAATTATTAAATGTGTTTTAATAGTTATGTTATCTAAATATTAGTGGCATTTTCTAATCTTTAGCAGTGTATTATGCTTACATTTGATTGACTTTGTGTAATTATTAAATAGTTATTAATATGTTGCCCAAACAGTAAGAGCTATATAAAAATATATATTGGTGTTCTTTTGATTCAAGACAATGTGCAAGTCAACAGGATTAAGATCTTAGCCTAAAGCAAGTTGAGGATTAAGGTGCTGCAAGAGCCAATATGCTGAGCCTGGACACTCTAAGCTATAGTCTGAGTAGTTGTCATGTACACCTCTCAGTGTTCTTATGCAGCATATGTGAAAGAGCTAATAAAGCTGTGCTATTTCACAGGAAAGAGAGGGGCTTTTCCGGACTTTAACGACAGCTCAGCAGAAGGGAGAAGATACTCAACAGACTCAGACTCAAAGTCAAGTAAGAACACAATGAAAACAAAAATAAAATTCCTTTGCATTATCTAACACGTTAAATGGTAATAATAATTTTGTTGAATAAA
Organism: Periophthalmus modestus; assembly: GCA_019594935.1. Classification (NCBI taxonomy): domain Eukaryota; kingdom Metazoa; phylum Chordata; class Actinopteri; order Gobiiformes; family Gobiidae; genus Periophthalmus; species Periophthalmus modestus. The sequence goes on from JAIEZT010000441.1 coordinate 28,876,958, forward strand.
AATTGTGTCAAAATATTGTCTTTTTTAGGTAGTTTACCACACAGGCCTTGGAGAAAAAGACCAAGAAGTTCCCCAGCACCTTTATACCACTCTTCGCTAGACAGGTACGTGCACATCACATTTTTGCTAAATACTTTTAAGGTGTTGCAAAAGAAAAAAAACATTATGGATCTGAAACAACTGTCACTGACCTGTTACAGACTGCACCGTGGGGCTCGGCACAGAGAGAGTAACAGCAGCTGGATCGGCAGAAGTCCACACCACGACATTTCTCCCAAGACTTCAGGGCGGTCCCACAGTCCCTCCATCACCTTCAGCGAGTCCTCACTCAGCCTCAGCCAGAGGAAAAACAAGGTATATAATAGATCTTCATAATATGCAAAACCATTTACGTATATGATCTATGACAGTTTGCTATGATTTTGGTTTTGTTTTCTCCCTAGCCCTTAGGTCCAGAATTTATCAGAATGTCAGATGACCAACAACAAGTTGTTCTAGAGCTTCCAGGATCTATTGTGGTAATTTTATTTTATATTTATTGGCATTTAAATGTATTTCTTTCTTTATTTACAGTGTATGTGTACATATGTTTGTTTGTGACAGTCGAAAAAAGGCCGTTCCTGTTCCTCTCAGAGAGAAGTGAGTGTGGTGCTGCCCAGTGGACAGTACGTGGTGGTTCGCTGTGACATTAAGTCCAAAGCCAGAGATGTGTTTGATATGGTTGTGGCCCATGCAAATTTAGTGGAGCATTTCTACTTTGGTCTTGCATTCATAGACGGTTAGTACAGTTGTATTTTACATGTAATGGATTAATGCAAACTGCAGATGTGCAAGTATATCTATATCCACTTTTGCAGACGATGAATACTTCTTTTTGGAACATGAAACTAAAATTTCCAAAGTTGCTCCTGACAGTTGGAAAAAAGGGCAGATTTCTTCTTTTTTGGTCTTTTTAAGAGTCAAATTTTTTGTAGATGACATCAGCTTTATTTTGTAAGTACCATGCATAAATATTTTATATTATTATATATTTTTTCTACATTTATTTCTAACACAATTATTTAATTATGTATTTCTCAAAATGTCTCTATTCTTTCAGACACAAACTGACCCGTCACCAATACTACTTGCAGCTGCGTAAAGATATTTTGGAGGAGAGACTTTACTGTAATGAGGAAACAGGCCTGTTCCTGGCAGCTCTAGCTTTGCAAGCAGAGTTTGGGGATTACATGCCAGAGGTACAAAATACAGAGACGTGTATAAAGTACTTGCCTAAACTAGACTGAGTTAAATATCAGTGCCTAATGGGTGTGCTTCTCCTTCCAGTTATATGGAAAGAATTATTACCAACCTGAGCATTACGTGTCCAAGAGAATGCTAGAGAAGCTGGCTCTGCCCAGTGTCAGGGAAGAGCTGCCAAGACTTCATGCAAGTCATGCCCAGATGCTGCCAGAGGAGGCCGAAACTGAATATCTAAAGGTAGACAGAAAAGTACTGTGAATACATATCAAATATTCAAGTATTCAAGAAAATATTTCAAATGACGTGTTCTTAATATTTGTAATAATAATTACATTTTTCCTTTTAAAGATTTGCCAACAGCTCCCAGAGTATGGTGTCATGTTTCACCGAGTGGGCAGAGAAAAGCGGCCTGTGGTGGGCGAGTTGGTTTTAGGCGTCTGTGCAAAGGGTATTATTGTGTATGAAATGAAAAACCACCTTCGCATTGTTACCAGACGTTTCCTTTGGAGGGAGACAGACTCGATATCTACTGGGGTAATGAAGTACATATATGTAATAAAAAATAACAGATGACATTTGAAAACAGATATGTGACATTTTGTGTATGTTTCCCAGCGCCGTAAACTCATTATTGAGTGCGGAGGACCGAGTGGTAAAAAACATGGCTTTGTGACTGAGAGCTCAAAAATAGCACAGTACCTTCTTAACCTCTGCTCTGCTCAGCATAAGTTTCACAGTGAGATGACATCAAGGCAGCTTAACCATAGCCTAATTCCAGGTACAGTTTACAACACTACAAAGACACTATTGAAAATGCAAAACAATATCTAATTATTCTATTTTTCTTCAGATGAGAATGTGGATAAGTATATGTCTATATACCAAGCTCGCAACTTAAGGCTGAAGCAAATATCATGCTCAGAGGGAATGCTGAACCATGTGGGACTGTCTCCTGGCCAAGCAGACTCTATGTCCAAGTCCTGCGATGACATCACTGCCAAACTGGAGGCCAGACTCCGACAGCAGAGAGAGATGAGGCGGGAGATGAGCCGTGAGCTCAACAAAGAACAGGCCGAGCTAGGGGATGCCCGAGATGTCAAAGAGAGGGCATGGAGGTAGTTTTAACAATTTACATATATTCAAATTAATCTATCAATAAACAATAAGAAGCAGATGTAAAATTATGTTTTTGTTATAGCGTTACTGACCCCAGACGGATGTCAAATGTTTCTCTGCAGAAACAAGACTCAGATGCCTCTTCGATACGAGGTGAATTACTATAGTTTATTCTCAGATTGCTCCTCTTGTCTTGTAGATAGTACCATTTTATTTGAAATAAATGTTTTGACAAATTTTCCAAATTTCCTTTGTACAGTTGACACGCCCACCAGAAGCACACCAGAACGGGAGATAGTGTGTGTAGCCCTGAAAAAGGATCCTAAACTTGGCTTTGGTGAGTTTTTAGCTGTAATTGCAATGAACGTGGTGCAATATTGATGAGTAGAGACTTGTCAAATTGTTTCACATTGTCTCACCTCTGTGGTCCTGTTTCAGGCTTTGTGATTGTGGGAGAAGATAATACAGGTAAACTTGACCTCGGGATCTTCATTGCTTCTATTGTGCCTGATGGACCTGCAGACAAAGATGGGAGGATAAAACCAGGTAATAACAATAACCAAGGAAACTGAAAACACAACAACTTCCCATTGTAAGACATTTTATAAAAACTACAAAGCACATATTTTAATTTGATTTGATTTGATTTGATTAGCCTTCATTGTCTCCCTTAGGAGAAATGTGTCTTGGGACAAGGGAACTCATGCCACCTATAAAAAAAAAACCCATACAACATTATAACATACACACACAGTGGACACATCAATTAATACAATTAATAATAATTCTGTGAATTCAGAATCTATTCAAAATGGAAGTACTGATCTAGTACTGATCTTTCTTAATACATTATTATCAACTGAACATATTTCTGTTTGTAATCACAGGTGGCCGTCTAATCTCCTTGAACAAAATCAGTCTTGAGGGGGTAACGTTTAGCGATGCAGCGGCCATCCTACAAAACAGCCCTGATGAGGTTGAGCTTATTGTCTCTCAGCCAAAACGTGAGTGCGTTGGTTTCCTTTTGAGCAAGTTCACAGAGTCATATAGTGTTAATAAATCTTTGTCAAGCTATTGCTATGTATAGTAATGATGTTATGTCCTGTATGCCTTTCCTGGTGCTTAGAAACTCTCAAGGACAGGGCGAGCTCCCTGAGTCAGAGCAGCCTGGGTCTGGCTTTGGAGAAGGGTTTTGGCTCCCAGACCACCCTGAGCGGCACTGAGTACCGTCCTGCCGTGGAGGAGCTGGAGGAGGCCATGACCCTCTCTAACATGGCAACACCAAAGCACAGCAAAAGGCTGCACATTCCTGTTGTGCGCATCCATGACGCCCAGGTCAGTGTGTTTCCATAGAAGTCAAGTGCACGTCCGCTTAGGGGGCAAAGGTCAAGATAGACAGCATGCATCTGCTGTCAATGTGTACCAGCTCTGTTAAAAAAAATAAATACTAGGGAAAGCACTGACAGAAAATATGTTTGTGGAACTTATTCTGCTGGTGCAGAAATCTAAGCAGGGACCCCCAGACTTCTCACACCCAGGACACTTCCTCCAGCTCCTCTGGTGGGACTCCAAGGCATTTCCCCATAATGAGATAATACAGTGTTTTCAGTGACAGAAAAACAAAATACTGGCAAAATAGAAAACAAATGTGTCTTTAATCTTTATGATCTGTTTTTCTTTTTCAGGATGTGTGTTCACGCTCTCCATCAATAATTAGTCTGAAAGGCGGGGAGAAGTTTGTAGTTGAGCTGAAGAAAGTCAGTGGAAGCCTTGGTATAAGTGTGGCTGTGAGTATATTACATGGTGTACTATGGTGCAATATACAGCCTTTTTAAAACTTACATTAACTGTCTCTGCCAAAGGGAGGGGTAAACACCAACGTCCGCTATGGGGGTATCTACATCAAGACTTTGGTCCCTGGAGGAGCCGCAGAAAGAGATGGACGCATTCAAATTGGTAATTCTATCCCATATGTATATGTGTGTATTTGTGTGTGTGTGTATTTTAGTATATTATATACTTATCTATTCTTGTATCTAATTGATTTAGCACTTACTTACTTACTTAAATTACTTAAATCTATAAGTCACTGAAGTCATATCTTATAATGCTCTGTCTCCTTGGTTCACGCATCAGTGAACAGAAGTGATTTTTATTTCTGTTGACATCCCATCATCACTGACAGACACAAAGTGGTTTCTGTATTGATGTTGCTAATGAAGATGTGATATGTATTTGCGAATGTGACAGGTGACAGACTGCTGGAGGTTGACGGATCGAACCTGAGGGGCGTGACTCACCAACAGGCCGTCGAATGCCTCAAGAGAACTGGGGAGGTGAATACACAATTAAACACTCACTCATTATATGGCACTCTAGCTTGTTTTTTTTCAATGTAATCTGTGTATGTAATAGTGAGGTTGTTGCTTTAATATACAGGAGAAAGTTTTTACACCAATGAATTAAAGTTAGCTGCAAATTATTAGGCTCTTACTATGCTGTCATGTGCATAATGATTCAAGCTGATTTCTATATATGTGGATTGTGCACTGGTTTGTGACCCTTTTGGCTGGATGTGTTACAATGAGTGAAATTGTTAAAATACCAGACTAATCACTGATATGTCTTTATTAATTGCAGGTAGTGAGCCTTTTATTAGAACGAGAGCCCACAATAGTTCTGGAGCCTAAATCGGACCCACCCTGCTCCCCCTCAGTACAAACACAGCCCCCCAGGACCGAAGTCTCCATGGAAACGACCTTGAGCGGACGAGCTAAGGACTACAGTTTTGTGACTGATGGTGAGAGGAAACAGCAAGGGACACATATGCTAGCAATAACATCAGACAGTGTTAGGCGCACACACGAAGCAAAGAAGCCCAGAGGAACGTGAGTCATCTGACAGCTACATTGTGCTTGCTGTCAGACATGTCCAAAGCTGACGCTGCCTCTGTCCCCTGAAACTACATGCTAAAAACCTCCAGGCTGCTGTTTATTGCCTCTGCCTAAAGAGACACTCTGCCACCTCAACAACAAGCCTTTTTGTACTATACAAGCCACAGTTTTGTTTGGTAGATGACAAAATACTGTAACCTTCAAAGGCCTATTATGGTAGGTTTTTTTAAAGGTCAAAACCTACTCTTGTGAGCTTCAAGCCATGTTAGAATGTTGTTACCACTTCAATTTTGTTATTTTGTTTCATTCACATGTTTTAGTAATCCTTTATTATTAGTCTGTCTACATCCCCAAAGCTCAAAATGCTCTGTTCCACCTTGTGATGTCATGCAGTGGTAAATGTATGAACAAGACACAACTCCAGGTCTGTTTTGGATGAGGAAACAACATTATAACACAGATCAGAAAATGGCGTAATAGGCCCTTTAAATAAATGGTGACTCTAGCCGAGAAGGAAGATTTTGAATTATAAATGCTCTTGAACTAAGGTTGAATGATTGTTTTGACACTCCATACACCTTCACTAGAATTATTTGGAAAATTTCAGCCCTAGATTGCCTATCTTCACTGAAGTAAAGGTAAACGGTAGCTGTTAACTTGAAATTACCAGTACATGACATCACAAGGTGGAACAGAGCATTTTGAGCTTTGGAGATGGAGACTAATAATAAAGGATTACTCAAACATGCGTTAATGAAACAAAACACAACTCCGGGTATGTTTCTGACGACACTACATTAGAACATGGCTTAAAGCTCATAAGAATGTGTAATATTGGACCTTTAATTTTGAAATTGACCTTCAATATATCCAAAATATCCAAATCATTTGTTGTTTGCAGAGGACATTATGTTACTGTAATAACTATGGTATTTGCAGTTGTGATTTCACTGGATCAATTATGTTTCTCTTTCTTTAATCTTTGGGTTTTTAGAAAACATTCATCAAGTTGTTCTGAAGAAGAGTCTGACTGGCCTAGGCTTCAGTTTCTACATCACACAGTTGAGCTCTGGGTTGGACAGGGGGAGTCTCGTCCGCATAAAGCGCCTGTTTCCTGGGCAACCAGCTCTGGAGAGCGGCCTGCTGCGTGAGGGAGATGTCATCCTGTCTGTCAACAATGAGCCTGTCAAGGATCTTTCCTACCAGGTTAGCATTACGTGTTTTATTTGATAGCTTTTTTTGTTGTTGTAAGACCTTCATTAGCTTACTGACCTGTACAAGATTATGTCTCTGGGACATTAATACTTCAATAAGTTCAACACAACTTCGATAGTAATATCTCTTAACCAGTGGTGGATGAAGTCCGGTACTCAGTTTGTTACTTAAAATTAAAAGTACAGATACAGAAAACTAAAAGTGTTACATGAAAAAAAATCTACTTAAGTAAAAGTATTAAAGTACTTGTACTTGTACTGTAAAAAGTAAAAGTATTTCACACAACTGTTAGTAAATTGTTAATGTTAAATGTAGTGATCTTAATTTAAAAATAATACATATTTTGGTCAATAGTAACAACATGAATCAATATCTTCATTTTTTCTTATGAATTTTGTATATTTATTTTTGTTAGCTCAAAGCCAAAGTTTGAGCTCAAAAACTTCAGTCAGGACATTACCACAAACATGGTAAAAATAACCCCTCAAATCATATGTAAAGTGCAGATACGTAAAAAGTCTACTACTTGTACTTTGTTACCTTCCACCACTGCTCTTAACAGAAAAAATATTGTTTACACACAGCTGATTATAACTGTAATTTAACTCCTGGATGAATTATTGTTTTGTTTTAGAGAGTGTTGTTTCTGCTCCGTGGTGCACCATCAGAAGTCCACCTGCTCATTTGTAGACCTGGTCCCGGGGCACTGTGCGATGCAGATGATAATACACTGGTAAGATTATAAAGATTATAGAAATACAAAGCACAATTTCTATATACAGTAGTGTTTTATGACCTTCCTGCGTCCTTGGCAGAGTCCTGTCCCCACACGGGAGAGTCGTTCACGCTCTCTGGATATACGCCTGGGAGAGGACTACAGCCAGCTCTTGAAATTTCAGTTTGATGCCAACATTCCAACACTCATACAGCCGTGTACTTCTAACCAAGAGGAAAATGCAAACAACCAATCAGAGAAGAACATATCTCGAAGTCCAGCATCAGCGGACCAGGACAACATGGCTCTACCCTCACCTCCTCGATCGCCCCCAAAGTGTCCTACCTCACCCCCTTCACCGATCACTCCTCCCTCGCCTCCCTCACCTCCCTCACCACTCTCACCTGTGGATACTGAGCCCACACCAGCCACAGGACCAACAGACCAAAACCCGGAAGAGCCGACGAAAGAGCGCAACGTGGCGGTGATAAAGAGAGATGTGAGAAAGACAGGATCTCATGTTACAATCATGGATGTTTGTCCTAAGAGCACCTCCGACTCAGTGTACACCAGGTAACTTGACATAAGGCTTATAGAGAGTGTATGAGCTTTCTGTTGAACCAGTTAATCTGGAATCTGGGTGTAAATTTGCATATTTATCAGCCAATAATTTTTTGTCACTGTAGCTAAATTATAACCATTATGGGCACAAGTAATCTCTTAAAGGTCCTATATTGCACAAATTTGACTCTTGACATCACAAGGTGGAACAGAGTGTTTTCTGCTGAGAGAAGAACTCAGCCTAACTTTGCAGGGTTCATGTGTTTAACATGTGTGAATGAAACAAAACACAGCTCCAAGTATGTTTTGACGATGAGATAAGATCATAACATAGATCAGAAAATAGCGTAGGGCCTTTATTTGTAATACCTGTCAGTGGGTGGAGTATACTTGCCATCTAATAAGTTTTAAAATGCAATGCAAGTGCAAGGGGAAAATTGTTGTGGATAGCCTTGCATCATTTCTGGTCTGACAGCGATAACAAATATTATAGTGTGGGGGCAACAGTGGCTCAGTTGCTAGAATCAGAGCCCACAGGCCCAAACCAAAGATCTGCTGTTCAATCCCAGCACCCACATTCTACAGTTGAGTCCTTGGACAAGATACTTAAACCAGCCTGCCTCCAGTGTCTGTACACAGCTTTATGAATGTGTATGTTTGTGCAAATGGGTGATTGGTTCTTTTATGTGAAGAACTTTGAAGGCCCAATGGAGGCATAAAACCACTATATAAATTCAGACCATTAACAACCAATAGTAGGTATGGGGCTATAATGCTGTCATTGTGGGTTTTATTACCTATTGGAAACCATCAAAATTCAACTATAAAAACTTGAATTATAACTTTTATTCTGTTTGTTTTCGCAGTGGAATCAGAGAGGAGGCAGATGGGAGTGTGACATACTGTCTAGTGGGAAATGGCCTGACCATAATGGCAGATGAAGAGTATTTGACCATAAGCTCTACCCTGGAGCCTCACCACAGACTTGGCTCCAGTTTGCCCCATCACCCGGCCCCAAATCCCTCCACACAAAGCTCACAAAATACAGATTCTACCTCTCATCAAAGCAAGCATAACCCGAAAATAGTTTCTCATATGTCTGGAGTAACCATCTCACCACTGAGCCTTTCATCTGACACTCCGACCACATGCCCTCTGTCGCATCCAGCGCAGCCACTCACAACACAGCCTCCCAAAGCGAAACACCATCCAGTTCAACAAGGGCTACTTCCAAGTCACCATAAAGGCACACGCAAAGCCAGTAGGCCAGTTGTACCTACACCTCAGCCCCCTGCTCCAACTGTAACCCCCATCACAGCTCAGGTCATCCCAATAGTCCCACCCAGCACCACTCCCCCATTACCCCCATTACCCCCAGTGCCCCCCCTTCCGCCAGTGCCAATCCACAGAGAGGAGCCAGAGAAAAAAGAAAAGGAGTACAAGGATGATGACGATGATGAATATGATGAGGAGGAAGAAGAGAGTCGAAGAAAGGTATCGCTTAGTGTGATGTTTTAAGTATTATAGATTTTTGAAACATAGATAAATAGATAATAAATAATTTGTGTTTTCATAATAAGCTTTACAAGATAGAAATGTATTGATCACAGTAGAGAAATGAACTGGTCCATGCAGCTCTGAATAGACAATATAGTACCAATTTATAAATATTCTAAATAAAAAAGATAAAACTGTATTGCAAAAGTAAAATTTCTGTAAAATACATGTTTTTTTCCCCAGATCAGCATAAAATACAATTTGTACTTTTTCAGGGAATGATTAAAGAGTTTGAACTCTCAGTGCTCCTGACAAAATCAAGGAGTGGCAGTTTTGGATTCACAATCACACGTAGCAAACTGGACAACTGCTACTACATACAAGAAATACTGGACAACCCCGCCAAGGCCGATGGACGCCTCAGAGCTGGAGACCGTCTAGTTGTAGTATGCAATTAGGCGTACTTCTCTATTTCAGTAACAACTTTTAAAAATATATAATGTGTATTTTTGGTATCTTTAGGTAAATGGGCATGATGTGACCAGTGTAGCAGATGAATTTGCGATGTCGATACTCAGATCTTCTCCAAGACGCCTCAGTATGACCATTGGGAGAGCAGTGACAAACTTAGTAGCCCCACCTCCATGTGACAGCCTGCCAGACATTGTTCTGTATAAAACTCCTTCAGGACAGCTAGGTGGGCCTACTTGAATAGTAACACACAGCACATATTATTTTACACATGACAAATGACCATCAAGTCCATGTTTATCTGTCTATTGCAGGAATAAAGCTGACTGGAGGTATTGGTAGTAAATGGCAGGGAATATACTGTCTTGAGGTAGTCCCAGGCTCACCTGCGAGTGAAGAGGGCAGTGTCCAACCCAATGACAAGATCCTCTATATCTGCGGAAAGTGCACACTGGGAATGACATTGGAAGATGCAGTGAAAGCTTGTGAGAATGCTCCTCGTAAAGTAAAATTGAAAATTATTAGGTATGTTACAACTGGTTTAAGTATCTCCACCATATAGCTGGAATTACAATTAAAACTTCTTCTTTTGATTTTGTTCTTTAGAGATGAACAACCCGTGACCCCTAAGGCTAAATGGAATGGTAAGAGACAACACCTTACGGTACATTTAACTTTAGCACAATCGTTTGGTATGATGTGCACTGGTGGTTATTCCAAGGAGACCAGATATGTCCATAATCCATGTTCAATCATTGTCTAAAGTATTCTATTTTATGAATGATATTTTCAAGGTCTATTTGATTGGAAAAAGGACAAAAAGTTCTTTGCCCGCTTTGAAGACACTGTCTCTCCTGAGAAGGAGGCTCCACCTGAAGAAGGTAAGAACTTTGTCATTCCTTTGTGTTACTCTTGTTTCTTATATGAGGTAATGTTCAAATGGTTGCGTTGATACAAATGTTGGAGTAGTTGTCTATCAGGTGCGCTGATGGACAAATCCTGGGCTCTTGCTGCGGGATTAATAATTAGCAAGACCCGACCTCCACTGGTGTATTAGACTGCGAGGGTGTAGTCACCACAGACAGTGAGGGCAGAGAGTTCACTTTCTGAGACAGTGCTTGTAATGGTGAGCAACGCAGTGACTATATAAAGACCACTTTACCTGTGATAGAAAGAAGTGCTCCCCTTTGCTTTTGTCTGGTACATAAGGACGGAGGTCAGTGTCTGATGCTAGTTTTTAGTATAACCTATTATGTCTGTAATTGGTTTTATTTTATTAGTTAGTAAGTCATTTCCATTTTGTTGATAGAGCTTTTGTTTGCTTCAATTGCACTTTTAAACTGAAACTTTTATTCATTTCGCAGAGGCCATATCTCGGACTGCTGATCGATTTAGATGCCTCTCATTAAATCAAGAACAGGATGTAAGTAACTTTATTTTAGTTTTAAGTGTAATGCCATATTGCCATAATGCCATAACATTCCAGACTATGCAATAAGATGTCTATGAGACAAACAAATAGCAAACTCTCCTACAGAAAAGTTACATACTGCATCTTTAACAAAAATAACTGTTGCTAATTCTCCATTGTTGTGTTTTACTGTTGCTGTAGCTTTTAAAATGGTCACTGCTGGTCTTTTGAAACACCCTCTGTAACTTGAGTCCACTATGTGTCAATCTGCATACACATTCTCTGCTGGGGGCTGACTGTCCACATCACTGTGTGGCTGTCAGGATCCTTTCTCTTGACTCCAGGTGTAACTCTACTGGTTGGCCTTACCTCAAAATTGTCTCGCTCCTGATGTGTCTTAGAGCTGCATCATGCAAGTGGAGTTCACAAAGCCTGAAGGAGGAGGGCTTGGCTTTGCTCTGGTCGGAGGAACCAACGGCAGCATGCTCCGAGTCAGGGAGATCTGTTCCGGGGGAGTAGCTGAGCAGGATGGACGTCTGAAAGTGGGAGATATTCTATTAGAGGTAAACACATGAAGGATATGTATTATATTGTCACATTAGACCTGTATGTAGATGACTATAGCATATTAATAAGTATTATAGAAAGGTTTATGATATCATGTATTGGTTGGTCGTTATATTGGGCCTAGGAATGAGGACAATATTTCAACTTTTCAGTATCTCAGCTATTGGCATTAAATCTCCCGCATAGGCCGAAATATAGTTTAGGCTTATCACAGGAAGGAAATACTTTATTTGAACGCTTAAGAGCAAAGAGGGCACTGCACACAATTGGCATAGTGGAAAAGCTTATCAGCGATTGGCTTCTCTGGATTGCAATATCAGCATTTAGGAAGTACTGAAATAATTTCATAATCTTCTCAATATATTCTGTGTGGTATATTTCTCCATTTTATTTACAGAGGTAAATATCTGTGTGTTGTAGGTAAATGGGGTGATTGTGTCTGGACTGAGCCATAGTAAAGTTGTGGACATCCTGCGTAAAGCTGAGGGCACAGTGCAGCTTACGATCTGCAGAGACATTTTGACCTACACCGAATCGCCCCCACCTCCAAACCTGTCTGGTCCCGCTGAGGCCATTCAGGCAGAGCAGCCAGCCTCTCTGCCTGTGCCTGATACTGGAGCAGCACCAGAAGTCATTCAAAACAAGCCAGTGGAGCACCCTCCAGGCATGTAGCATTTTATACTTTGATAATACCAATGTTATAATCCATTCAAACTGAAAGTTTTCTGATATTATTATTATGAATCAGGCAACCAAATAACTTTTTCCACTTACAGGCCTGCATGTAAATTGTCATAACACTTGCTGTATAACTATAAAACACTATACAAATGTATATATAATTAATGCATTATTAAAAACTTCAAATATTCAACTTTTATTTTTAAAAAGTGCATTACAAATAATCTTTATTACAAATCTACAGCAGCAGCAGAGTCTGTGGTTCTTGAAGCACAAGTGTGTCTTACTTCACCACCTCCAACAAAACACCGGCTTACAGTTGCTACTGAAGAAATATCCATCCATCAGGTAAAGGACTTTGTAAAGCTGGTGCATGTCCACGTACGTGATACTGAATGTAACTGTGTTTCATTCGTTCAAACTTTTATCCTCTGTCTATACTAACATCTAATTATCATGTGTGGTCCTCCTGTTGGTGCCCCCTTTGTCCGGAGCAGGACAGCTGTAACAGCACCCCTTCTCACCAAGCTTGCTGTCCACCCCTCAATGTCACTGACATGTTGCATGGAGCTACTGACAGGTTGTGACCTACTATAATATTCACTGTACAGTGTACTTTTCTGTCATTTTCCTGTCTGTTGCATGTGTAACCACAAGGAGGCAGCAGAGAGCAAGCAATAAAATATTGTGGTGGTTGCCCATTAGGTCAGAGAACTAGGTGTTGACAGACAGAGTAGAGACATCTCAGAATGCATGAACATTCTAGTATCTCGTTTATTATTTTAGGTGGAAAAGTCGCAGGGACAGGAAGTCAGCCTTGCATGATTTCAGCCATTCCTACTGAAGAGTAACCCCTGCCCCCTGACTTCCCCAGGAAGCAAATTGTGACCAAACTTTTGGATCAGTCCTGCAAAGACCCCCGGAAAACACAGACAGATGGTTGGAGCAGCGAAGAAGATGATGATGTCTTTGACAACAACAAAGAAATACCAACTCAGACAGGTTAAGGTGTAATGCTATATTCTGAGAAATGTGTGTGATCATTACTGAAAGCCTTCCTACTTTTTCAGACACACCAATAGTATCTGAGGAGGAGCTGTCTGCCCTCGCTGCCATCAGCCCCTCTAAAACCAGCCAGTATTCAGGCTCCAGAGTCAAGGCCCTCATCCAGATTCTGCAGCACCAGCTAGACCAGCAGGAGCTGGTTAAAGAATTCATGGTGTGTAATGCAATAATAGTCATATTAAATACAACTAAAGCATTACATTCAATTACAAAGCCTTTTTGATATTACATGCAGGCTCTAGAGCACCTGACCCCCTCAGACAACTGCCTGGTGGCAAAAGCTCCTGAAAACAGAGACAAAAACCGCTACAGAGATATTCTCCCTTGTAAGTCTCAATAAAATAACATTATATAAGAGACAGACAATGTACTGTTGTATGTACACTCTGAAATGCTTTGCTCAAAAATATCAGTAGTTTTAATAATGCCTTAACACCTCAAACAATTTCTGAAGCCAAATTTCAGGCCACTGGCTTGTTTGACCTCACAAGCCAAAGGTAAGCCATACATTCCTTACTGAGTCTGGCCTATCAGCCTCCTCATCCTGAGCAAACATCTTCACAGCACTGGTTTGTCCAGGCTGACTCCAGACCTCTGAGCTGTTTACTTTCTCCTGGCAAAATTAGGTGGCCTTGTTTGATCTTTATGACTGATGGATTTATCAAGAATGTGTAAATAAATCAGGCAATACTGGCTCTTTTAACTGAAATGACGCCTAGTATATATTTCATCCAAATTTTTGCAGTGACACAGTTTTCGTAAACAGAAATAAAAAGTCTTAATTCTTTTCTCACCCGTAGATGACCAAACCCGCGTTTGCATTGGTGAGAACCAGGACTACATCAATGCCAGTTATATCTGCATGCGTGCTGGAGAGGAAGACTTCTTCTACATCTCCTGTCAGGGCCCTCTGCCTTCCACAGTACAGACTTTCTGGCAAATGATCTGGGAAAACAGGTCAGATGTTATTGCCATGATGACCCAGGAAGTAGAAAGAGGAAGGGTCAAATGCCATAAGTACTGGCCAGAGAGGTTAGATGTGCCTCTGGATGTGCATCAGTACCAGCTTCATTTGGAGAACCAACAACTTCTGGAGTACTTTCAGATAAAGATCATTCGAATGGTTGAAAAACAGGTGTGTGGAAATATGTGCGATGTGAAGTACACTGCTATCTTAAAAAAATCTATATAATAAAAATATTTGTTTTTCAGACTGGTGAGACTCACATGGTGCGTCACCTTAAGTTCACACACTGGCCGGACCATGGGGTGCCCCACAGCTCAGAGCAGCTGGTTCGGTTTATTCGGTATCTGAGGGCAGTGCACCATAAGGGCCCCATCACAGTGCACTGCAGCGCAGGCATCGGGCGAGCAGGAGTCCTCATCTGTACCGACATCATCCTCAGCCTTATCGTCAATGATATGCCTGTAAGTAAAAAATAAGTATTTATTTTCCCTGTGCTAACATTATATCTGAATCCTTTTTACAAATCTATGCTTAGATTAACGTTAGTGACATTGTAAAAGAAATGAGGCGCCAGCGGCATGGCATGATTCAGACAAAGGTCAGTGACAGTAGAAAGCTCAGAGTTCAAAGTTCAAGCTCTGTTCCCAGAAGCTCGACATGCCCTTTGTCTCTCATTTCAGGACCAGTATCTTTTCTGCTACAAAGTCTGGCTGGAGGTTTTACAAGGCATTTTGGAGCTTCATGGCAATCAGTGGCTGCCAGACAGTCCCAGAGACCACAAAGTGGTTTGAATGTGTTCCCTCTTCTCCTTCTGCCTGCAAAGCACTCACTGTGCACTGTCTTCCCCAATTTCTGAGGTCACAATTCACGTATTACTTTGTTGTCTGAGTTGAGGCCAGTTGTTTGATTGCAATGTGCTCTTGGTGTTGTTTTCTGCCTTTCTGGGCACAGGGATGCTCTCTGTGTCTCACGTATTATAGGTTTAAATGTAAACTTGCTACTATCATAAGCATTTTTTCACACTCAACATTGACATTTGGATGACTTGCTATGAGTAAAATGTGTATGTGACTGATTTATGTTTTTATCAAGTGCATTTCCCCTAAACAGAAGGGCATTAGCAAAACTCCAGTAGACCTATGTGTATGAGCTAAGGACAAGAAGAGACTCAAGTGCCTTGGAAAGACTTCTGTTCACTTCATATTTACCCAAAGCAGCGCTATGTTTGGGAACAGAGAGCGGGAGCTTATAGCAGAAGAGACTTGGTTGATTTGAGATTTCATGTCAGCTTTTGATAGTTATTTAATGTAACATAGCAAACTATTAGCAATCTAATGCCTGTACATTTCTTTGTCTTTATGTTTATTTTATACAAAATTGTTATCATAATGAAAGTCTAATAGCACATAGCCTGCACATCCCAATACAGATAAAGAGTGATGCTCGTAACAAATACAAACATGTATTTTAATAAACATTTGGATGCGGATACATTTATTTGGGTTTTATAGAAAAAATGTAATTTGTTGGGGACATCATGCTAGATCTGTATTCCATAGCTATTTTAATACAAACTCAAAATGCAAAAAAAAAAAAAAAAAAAGAAATTTGAAGGGTTTACAAACTTCAATTTTGCCACTTCAGATGTATATGATGTAAACAACAAACTGCATCTCTGAGTCAACGATCAGATTTCCTGTAGCTGGTTTAAATCACTTCTTTTGGATGTAGGTGCTTGTAAGCTTTGATCCTTGCTGCTATCACAAACACACACCAGCTTCTGTAATGCATGAGCCTGAGTCTGAGTCTAAGTCTGAGCCCAAGTCTGAGTCCAGGTCTGAGCCCAAGTCTGAGCCCGAGTCTGAGTCCAGAGTTTGGCTGAACTTGATCAACTGTGGAATGTACAAAGCAGATAACTCTGAGGTGGTTTGAGCATCCTTTGGACCATGGAGCATGCTGGTGCTGAACCTTTAGCCATGTGGATGTCTGAGCCAACATTCATTCTGTGTATGAAACTTTATTCAAGTTTTTCAGGAGTGTTTCCATCAGTGTCATTGACAAGCACATATAGGGCTCATTTGTGAAAATGCATCACGTACAGTCTAGAAAGTGCTTATACAAAGGCAATGTGAAATGTAATATGTCTTATTTGCACAACTGCTTATAAAAGCTAAATTATTATTGTCACTGTACCAGCTTCTAATTTGTTTGTTGACACAATGTAATACCTCCTTCTTAAATAAAGATTGTTTTGAAGCTTTTCTTTGTCAGACTCTCAGTTCTCATGTATGGACACAACATAATTCAACTTAAACAGCGGAACAGGACCTGTAGAGTGGGTTTTCCCTGATGGCACATAGAGAACAGAAATCCGGAGGCGGCCCTAAATCTAACTCCACTGAACGCCTCTTTACTTTTACTGCAGGGTATACTCCCTCTCAGGTTTTACAGCAGGGTAAATACGGCGGCCTCAGTGGGGTCTTTGTGATGGCACAGAAACATGAACATGCTCCACACATACACACTCAAACACATAAACCTGATGCAGAGGGGAAGTCAAAAGATGGATTTATTTCTACACACTTTGGGCTCCTGACTGAGCATCTCACTGTCTCCACAATAGCCATTATAATAACACAATAGCCATTATAAATATAATTATAAATGTTTTTCATGTCAAACATCAACTTCTCCATAAGAGATGTGTACACTTACATACACTAGGTAGTGTATTTTAGGACCTAACTGTGTTCCTTCATACATGTTTGTGTAATCCTGTGTATCCAGTCCATCTCTTTTGATAAGGCTCTGTGTTGTGTTCTGGATATTGCAGTAAAGATGACAAAGGCTCAGTCCAGGTTCAGGAGGTTTACTGTTTCAAAAATTCAAATGCGACAAACTGTTCAACATGTGTGCACTGGCAAAGAAAAAAGGACACAATAACAGTCTATTAGTAACAAAGTTATGAAAGATCTTGATAAAGTAGCCAAGTGACTGATCTAAAAGTATGATTTTCAATACAATTAACTTATGCAAATATTGTCTGATAAAGAAAATACATCAGAGAATCAATTACAGAAAATACACTATTTTCAAAACATTGATTAGCAAAAAATCACTATTATGTCTGGACCCAAAATTAGTGTGTCTTGCTTGGAAACACCAAAAGAAACGTAGTATCACAAGTACAAATCAAATAATAACAACAAAATTAACTCATTTGGTGGAATTGGATAATATATACTGATTGAAAAAGAAAGAATTTCTATGAACCCGTTGGGCCTACACAACTCTCACCAGAGCTGAATATACTTACTGCACAATTCTACATCATCAACAGGCAATCCAGGAAATGCTCCTGTGTCCATTCATTTTAGCGGACTACTTTTCATGATTTCAGCTGCCAACCAACTTTAAAACTAGCAGCAGTGTTACATTTTCCCCTCATACACATTATTTTGGTTATAAGACATGTAACACTTATCAATTCAAAGGAGTCCAAATATTCTGATTAAAACATAGTATAGGAGCTTTAAAGTAATGACAAAATGAGCCATAATGTGTTTTGTGGCTTGCTGTTGACTTTGGCTCTTGTAAGTCGACCCCACAGGCCGCACTCTGATGACAGCACACTGACAGAGACACAGAGACCCATTCATCGTCTTTGGGGCAGAATGTCACTTCTGGGAACGTCCAAAATGTTCAAAACCACCATGTTGTCAGAGCAAGTTGATTAGCGGACTCTTGTGCGTTCACCAGTAATTATCTGTAGCTTGTTATTTAAAGGGTTAGCTCTGTTCCCCATCAACCTTTTTGTGGGGTGCTAAGAATGAGGTCTAGAATTACACCCAGTACTTTGGGACAGTTAAGTCATCAAATAAATATGCTGTTACCTGGTCTATAGACAAGACATTTATAACGGATTAACAAGAAAAACATCAAAGAGAAATTGTAATGTTGGTAAATAGTCACATTTTTATATAGATTTTTTCCACCTTCAAGGTGCTCAAAGTGCTTTATATCAATGACCCAGTTACACACACACCCACACACCCACACACCCACACACACACACAGAGCCGTGTACGCAGACATTAGGTGTCTTGCCCAAGGACACAATGACAGCATTCATCTGTGGGAGCTGGAATCTGACTGCCAACCTGTGGGTTAATGGACCTGACTCCTCAACCAATGATATTTATGTTGAGAGCAGGATGTGAGCCACCAACCTTCGGATCAGTGGACAAACACTCTATGAACTGAGCTACTCTTGCTTCGTTAATATAGTACTGTGAAATCTATCTTGTATGTCCAGTCTTTCTTATTACCAATACATTATTTTAATGCATTGCTTGAGGTCTTGAACATCTCATGCGTCCTATAGGTTTGTATCATACTCAGGTTAAATACAACATGTTTTGGTTTGTTGAACTTTGTGAGGAGAAATCAGTCAATGCAGTTAGAGGAAAGGCTCAATTTCCACATCCATTAATCACTAATGATTAAAAGGTGACCTCAACAGTGGACACATGTCTGACATCTGGAGTGAAGCATTTGAAAAAAAAAATGCCCCTAGGAGTCAAAAGGTTATTCATTAAAATGTCTAGAGCAGCACAAAGCTTACTTTATGAACTGCACAATCTGTGTCAGTGAGTGGCAAGGATGGTCTTCTCTTTGTCAAACTGCCTTCTAAATCATACGCCACTCCAGAGCAAGGTTGATTAACACCTGCTTTCAATTAGGGTGCTCTCCCACATCACACTCCGGCCTGCAATAATAAAAAAGAGTTTACGCCCCATCACGCCGAAGATGTTCCCGAATTAGAAAGTCATTAAACCATCGGGAGGAGACGCACAATGTGGCTGGAGCATCGTTTGTCTTCATTTGAGCGGGCCCTCCACCGCCATCTCCATGGGGGCGGCTAATTGAAAAAGGCCTACAGAAATGCGATTGTAATAATTTATTGCTCTCAGCTTGTGGAGTCCTGGGAGTCATTTGTATTCATTAGTGTAAATTCAAATTATGTTTGTGATTAAAATGTGACTTTGACAGGCAGAGGGGCCTCAGACAGGACAGGCGCTGATGGGACCCCTGCTCCGGGTCACTGCCTCCTACGTTCACCTCACTCCAAACACAAGGAAGAGCGGCATTCTCCACCTCGCTGCCATCAATCTGTGTCTAATTCAAGTTTACACATTAGCTCTGATGGACTCTGGTTAGGCCCTCATTGTCTATGCCCTATGCACACAACAGTTAGACGCTACCTTCAGGACGACACTAAACAGTCATTTGTCCCTGATTCAGTTTTCTTGGAGAATATAGACTGAACTGTTTCTGCAAATGTCACACTGTGATGTGTTTAAAACGCAAGCTGGCACTTAAGTAGGTCAGTGTCAGTGTGATGAACATCAGGTCTGGCGTGTCAGGCTGCCTCCTCCTGTCACAGCCCAGTGGATGAGCAGCCCAGTGCGAAACCGCTCTGATGTACTCTATGTGAGAGACTATCACACACTCTCGGTAAAGGTCAAGAGTGATTGCTCTGTTTCGTTTCCATGGAATGAATGACAAATGTCCCACAAGATACAACTGTTCTTACTGTTTCTCTACTTTCTCAGGTACAAGATCCTATTCTGTTCCAGGTATGACAAATACAAAGCTTTGCTGCACACACAACCATACATATATGACTTAACCTCCACTCTTGCAGACAAGTCCCTCGCTTAAAGCAGTTCTCTGAAAACAGATTTCCCTTCTCAATTACATGAATCACCCTCACTTTGAAACGTCACATATTACTGAGCAAACATGGAAAACATCTTGGAGTACATACATCCCAAAAGTGGAAAATCCCAGAGTTTCCTTCTGACCCTGGTCCACACTTGACACAGGGACAACAGTGCCAGAGGACATGAATGGGGCTTTTCTGTGAGGTGAGGGAACCCTCCCTCGTGTTCAGGTACACACGCACAGGGCAACCCCCTCGCACTCCCACGCTCCTGCCCTGCAAATGTCAGGCCAAGGGAGACCGGGTTTATCTTGGAGCCGACTGGTATTTTTACACCTTCTGAGTGCTCATACGCGAGACCACTAAACAGGAAACCATGGCCTTCTGGATATGCCCTGATTTGGATCAAATGCTAAAATATCAAGAGGTATGCTTTTATGTACTCTTAACAAAGAATACAAATATAAGTCTAAAATTAACAGTAAGGAGTGTTTGGAGCGTCTGTGACCCCATACCTCAGTTACACCGTGAGGATGTTTATCATCTGCTATCTGCTGCCCTATACAGGAGTCTGCTCCTACCCGGCACAGCTTTCCTGTGTCTTACACAAACACCTTATCAGGACGCACACCTGCCCAATGTGTATGTTTTCTAATAAGATGGCTTTTCCTTTGAGATAGGTGCTGTTTTCTGTCTAGCCACGTCTGGACTATAAGCAGATTATACTGGAATGCCTGGGACTCATGTTGTCACAGTTATTTTTAAGAGTAAGATTAGCGATGCTAAAATGTCATGTAGGATTTAGTGAAGAAAGACTCCAGACATTAGCCCAGTGTTTCTTGTTCTTAACATCCTGCATGTTAAATGTTGAGACATACATTTTCCAGTGCACTTATAGAGGCAGCTGTTGTGTGTTTCTTTAACATGCTGCAGTGGCGACGTCTGCGCTTAGGGGTGACCGGGGGTACCTCCATGTCTGTCTCGTGCCCCGCTGTTCCACTCAGGAGCCTAAATACTAATGGCTCTCTAATGTATAAATGCCATTCTGAGGGCATTAGTCACACTTTCTCTCTCTCTGTGCCGCAAAAGCATGCAAACACACACACTCATACCCAA
Source organism: Periophthalmus modestus (assembly GCA_019594935.1). Taxonomy (NCBI): domain Eukaryota; kingdom Metazoa; phylum Chordata; class Actinopteri; order Gobiiformes; family Gobiidae; genus Periophthalmus; species Periophthalmus modestus. The sequence goes on from JAIEZT010000441.1 coordinate 28,898,201, forward strand.
AGGAGACGCTCTAGGAGGCATTCGTCACAGTGTAGCCCTGCCTACGTTAAGACCAAAGACGAGGGCCAAGGCCAGGGGCTGAGGGGCTAAATTCTACAGCACCAACAATGCATGTCAAAAGAGGCCTATCAGAGGCATTCTTTTAAAGCCCTGATGACATTTTTAATGCACAAAGAGAAGACAGCAGGACCATGCCACAGAGCACTGGAGAAGGCTGTGGAGTTCAGTTGTAGGAGAGTGCTGACAACTGTATTAAAATGTCGAAAAATATTTACTTTCAGGCTGCATGAAAAGTTCTGCATGTTCTAATCAAGTGGTTTTATTGGGATTTTGGATAAAAGCCAGTGGTGAAAAATGTACCAGCGATGTCTAGGGATGTGTTGACAGCTAACATCTCCATCTTCACATAAAGCATTATTGATGTACATTAAAGCATTGGTGTGTGTGTGTGTGTGTCTGTGTGTGTGTGCGCATGAAGCTATGGGGATCATTAGCACTTATTTAAGGCATCATTTATCACAGAACAGCCATTAATCACTGTACAAGTAAACATCCTTAGTACTACATGTATATTTGTTGTGTGCTGTCTGCCAGCTTATGTTTCTGTGTGGGCGAAGGAGGGCGACCTTAGCAGGGTTTTTGACATTTTCCCACACACATCCAAAAAACAAACTGACAGGCAAAACACATTGATGAATTTGTCATCTTCCTCTTTACGCCCACGTAAATGATCAATCAAATCTCATTCAAAACAGGTCAAGGCCGAACAAAAGTGATTTTTGATGAAAACACATATTGCTAAAGGTTGTTTTAAATTGAATTTCAAGCATTTGATTCATAGTCCTCACCAGCTGTGTTGTCCAAGAAAACGATCAAGCCTCTTCATAATACTGCATTTATAAACACTATAACTAACGTTTGCTGACCTTATTCTGCCGGCTGTTTTGGCCTCTAAATACCACTAAACCGCACTTTCACGGTGGTGGGAACCCCCTTAATTAAAGTGTAAAATTTGAGAAAAGTTTTGCCAACAAATATATATAGTAGGTTGATTTGTATAAAATGTTGAAAATTTTAATAGGTTTCAAATCAGCTCTGTAGTTTGTATCGAACTTATTTGCTGTCTCGATTGACAGCCCCATACAAAACAATACAACCCGAATGACGATGGCGACACCACAGAATAAAGTTAGTAAAAGTTGTCTGTGTTTTTGCCTATTTGTAAAACAAATTATGATGAACAGTCTATATAATGGATGAGACAATAAACAATAATATTATTTATTGTGATAAAAATAGTAAGCAATAATCATTCGTGGGACTTTTTATATAATTGAATATAATCAAAGATAAGCACTATTATATGACCAGAATGTGCAGAAAAAACTTATCCACAGTGTTTTCCACTAGATCATAGTTCTTTTCACTGATAACAAAGTACAATTATGTAAAAGTTGTTTAAACATAGAACTTATTCATAACATTAAAATTATAATTATTAATATCCATAACATTTCTAAACTGTCAGGAACTTTAACCATTATCATGATATAATTGTTAATCTCAATTATTTTTGCAATGATAATCATGACGATATTGAAATATCGTCCCATGCCTAGTCCATATAGCTGTCATTCATTTCTCTGGTTTACAAAAACAACCACTGGAATATGTACGAGGTCACGTAAAAGAACAATTTCTGTTTTTATTTTTCTTCATAGCAATGATTTTAAAAATGTGTTATTAAAGTAACTCTTAACTTAAAAGGGAGAAACAGCACTGATTGCATCACTGGGGTGCCCTTCCATAATTCAGTGTTTTTAAGAGTCTGTGGCGCTCACATGAGGGACATGGACATCATTATAGAAGAGCATCAATCAGTGCGTTTAAACCGAGCGTGACCATGTGACTGTTACTGAGCCGTGACCACCGCAGCCCATGACCTTATAACAGAGGCTGTAAAACACAGAGAGCACCTTTGAGTCTGCTGCTACTCCCCAGCTCTTTAACATGGCTAACAATGTGAACACTCTTTCAGAAGAAGTGAAAAAAAAAAAATCAAAGCACAAAATTAAGAATATCATAACACAGTGCTCATTTGTGTATGGCTTGGCTTGTGTGCACTAACAGCTATGTGTCTGTACATGAGTGAAATAACAGGAGATGGAAACTGTAATGAGGTAGCAGCGTTTACAGGGAAACTCCATGAGGAAACACCTCAACAGCCCTCTCCTCGTGCTTGCACCTCTCAACACAAATACACAGAGACACGTGCCCAAAAAGTCACAAGTAAAACCACATTAACACCTCTCAAGGCTGCAAAATATTACCTGCATGTATGAACACAATATCAGCCATTACAATATCTAAATAAATACCAAAAATGCATAAGTGTCCTTTCAATTCAAATTGTTTTCGCTTCACCCAGGGTTACTAATAAGATATATAATAAATATGTACAATTATTACAAGAAATTATAAAGGTGCACTATGCAGCTTTGATGGAAGTTCAGCCACGTGTTTGTCTCCATGGAAACATTAGTACTTTGTTATAATGTTCCACAGTATGGCATTAAAGGGCCCATATTACACTATTTTCTGATCTATGTCATAATGTTTCCTCATCAAAAAGATACTTGGAGTAGTGTTTTATTTCATTCATATGTGCTTAAGACACAAACCCTGCATATTTGAACTGAGTTCTTCTCTCGAACAGAAAACACTCTGTTCCACCTTGTGGTGTAATGTGGTAATACAGGAAGTGCTCCACTGTGTTTTTAAACTCCATACACCTTCACTAGAGTCATTTGGATGATTTCAGCCCTGGAATTGCCTAGCTCTACTGAACTAAAGGTAAAAAGATGGACATTAACTATAAAACTACCACGTCATGACATCACAAGGTGGAACAGAGCATGTTGAGCTATGGAGATGGAGACAGACTATTAATACAGTGTTACTCAAACATGTGTGAATGAAACAAAACACAACTCCAGGTATGTTTTTGATGAGGAAACAACACTCTAACATGACTAAAAGCTCACAAGCGTAATATAGATGCAAAACTGTTTCTTAACTGTATCTTACATTTATTCAGTCAAATGTGTTTTACTGCTAAAACAAATGTCAAGAAAAACATTACTTACTGTAGCTGTCTTGCCTCTCCTCAGTATCACCTGCTTATCTCCATGGATATAGATAAATGTAGAGCCATACTGTGGAACATTCCAGTAATAACATCTCAATGGAGACAAGCAGGTGGTCAGACACCGCAGCAGAAAAATTACATGCAATGGCATTTATGAGTTCTACGTCTACACCTTTAACATCAATGTTACCTTCCAGATTTCCCAATAATTTGAACAGGATGCTTACTCTGCCCTCCTTCAAAGTTTACAAATACTTTGCAAAGAGGTCCACAGTTCCCCGAAGCACACTTTCCACAGTACTAGATGTTGGTGTTTATCAGGTAAAGACCCCGGAGAGAAGCCAGGCTGGAAACTTCACGATGAGCTGCTTTAATGAGTGAAGGGCGGGGTGAAAGGGCCTTGCAATTTGATTTCACATCATGGCACCACCAAGTCGAGTATGACTGGATGGAAACACCAGAAGCAGTGGAACAAAACAGTGAACAGAACTAACAGGGACAAAGAAGAGCCTGAGACATTTCCATTTTCAAGTTTCACAAAACTAAACTTTCAAACTCAATTTTGAAACTAACACAAAGGCTCAATAAATCATCCTAGTTTTGATACCGAAATGAAGATTATAAGAAGACACTTTTTGTTAGAAGTAATCTAATTTTAATGAAGCTTCTTCTCTTATTGTCTTATTGTTGGGTCTATTTTTCCCCCAACAATATATTTATTGCTTTTTGTACAGAGACTTAATATAATCAGGAATTTCAGGTCACAGTCCCATATACGTCCGGTCTCATGAGTCGTCTTCATTGTGATCTTCAGATAGATTCATGCCTTCCACATAAGTGATATGGTTGGGTTTATTTAATGTAAAGTTTCGCACAATTCTCAGTCAGTAAATGTGTGTGGTTTGGAGTATAGTTCAGGCTTTGGAATAAGAAAATTTACTATTTTTGAGTTAAATGGCATTTATTACATGTCTGTATTGCTTATGTTTTGGAAATTAATACCTCATATTGATCACCCTCAAATAACAGTAGCTGGTTATTGTAGCACTGCCATACTTGTTGGGTACACTTGTGTTCTGTTCACATCTGACAACTATTACCCCCTAGTCCTTACTCCTCTGTTATGACGTGTTACCATGACGCTGTGACACCTCCAGAGACGCCAGCAACATCCATCATTCACTGTCACAAATGTCTGACAGACTTTTTGGAAGGAATGAGACCTCTTCTCTCTCTCTTGTCTATATTTTTTAGAATGTGGAATGCTAGGCCTGTCACAGTAACACATTTTGAAGTAGGATATACAGAAAATATCACAGTACATGATAATAATGACACTATTTAATGCCACCGACACAAAGAGCAGTATGGGAACTGGGACCTGGAGATTGTGATAGTATGGTCCATTCCAGTCCAGTCCAGTCTTAGTCTATTCAAGTTAAGTCTAGGTATGCTTTTGATGTAGAGAGTATTATACCTCTGATGACGTAGGCTAAGATAACAAGTACTGAGCTGGCAGTGAGTGCCCTAGGTACAGCACAGTGATGTAATTTGTTCTTCATTATTAACACACGTAATCCTTACTTTTGCAAAGAAAATTTACAGACAATCAATATTCAAACCCAAAATGCATTGTTCCATCCATAATTTACTGAATGGGTCAATGTAGTAATTATAATGAAAGTCTGTTTATTTGACTGTGTATTTGGAATTGCTTTTAATTTGAGTCACGATTACCTCCAAATTGTATTGAGTGAAACTTAAAGCTAACAGATTACTTTTTCTATAACACTTTTAGATCTGTCAGTGGGATCCCTGTATTCAGTCTTTGTAACGATGCTGGGACAACCATGTTGAATGTTACTGTCGTCCCGGGTCAGTGGTTGCTGTTTTGGTGCCTGTGTGTCCCCTCAGGCCTCTCTTTTCCCAGCTCCTCTCCCCTGGAGCACTGTGGGTGTGTTTAGAGGCAGCGCAGCAGGCCACCCTCATCACAAAGCCCTCTTCTTCCAGCGCCATGGACTGCCAGCTGGTGAGAGTAGTCCACTGTTTGAGGGGTTTAAACCAAACAGAAAAATGCCTGTACCTTAAAATAAATAACAATTTTATCTCCTCCTTCCTAGCGACCTTAGCGGAAAGTAAAGGAATCAAAGAGACCTAGATGTTAATGTGGAATAGTCAACAAGCTGGACTCATTAGACTCAACACTGCAGGGTACTTTCTCTCCACAGCAGGCCGGCCACACTGATAAAGCAATGCACTGAAAAGCAGCGTCCATTAAAGAAACAGGGACATAAAACACATGCACAGAGGCTAAAGGAGTCCAAATTAACTGTGGGTCATGCTATGTCTGAAACTGGTTTGAGTAAAACCAAAATAAAGAAGTATCCACATGGTGTTTCTGCAGCAAAGGACGGAGCAGAAATTCCCATGAACTCACACAGACTCCTGGACTCTCAAAGACTTTGGAAAAATGTGACAGAATGATCCAAAACACAAAGAAAGTAGCAGAGTGTAACAGATTAGACATTACTCCATTTATAAGAAATGCCAAAATTTCACATTTCACCACATTTCACTCAGCGGCATTCAAAAACAACTGATAAACAAGCCTCCTTCAGCCTCAAAAATGTTGAGTATCTTTCAGCTGTCCAATCTCTTAATGGTACGCAGCACTCCATCCCCTTCCCGCCAGGTTCTAAAGAAAGCCTGATCTCACACGCTGGTAATCAATCACAATGAAACACCACAGTCGCCCATAGCAACGTCAAATACAGCTCAAAGATGATGTTACCGATTGTGAGATAGCCATACGAGTTCTGTTGGCTGGAAGTCCAACCAACTACACCCAACTGGCTCTCGCAATATCAATGATCAGTGTGGAAAGTTTTTGATATCACAGTGCAAACAAAATGACTTATATACTTCAAGCTTCTCTGTGTAAGTTTTAGCCAAAAAATACACTAAAATAAAAATACACCTTGATGTTTTTATTGCATTGAGCCTTTTCAGTATTGCATAAAACTTACTCGCTGTATGGAATGTTCTAAAGTAAACTTTCTATTTCTATGGAATCGTGCAGGTCATGCTCTATCTCCAGAAAGTTACACAGTGTTGCTTGAATTAAATCGCATAAAGTGAATCTGTGTCTGTCCTTCTAACACCTCACTTTGCCTCTGATGCTGATTTTTAAATGGGAAAATTGCTAAACTTTTGTCCAAAGGGTGAATCTGCAAGCTAGCAAGAAGGTAAAGTATGTTAACGTTGGTTACATTACTGAAGGGGTTGGTAATGGTTTTGATAGTGTTAGACTGTATCATCATATATATTGGTCATTCTCAGATTTTGGAAAGTGAAATATCCAAAAGGTAAATGCACAAATGTCCTGATTATTTCTATTAGTGATGAGACCCAAGCACTCACCGAATTTCAACAAAAATCCGAACTTTAACAATATTAGTTTTAGCTGCCCCTCATCTGTATCAAATATTATCGGCCTATATAATGTTGTGATGTCATCTGAAACCCAGCAATTCAACAGGTGTTTCATAAGAAAAACATGACCAGATTTAGAATTTTAAAAAGTAGGTGAAAAGTATCAATTGCATTTCACACGGATAAGGCCACACATTCTGTCTGAGCGGTTTGTTCATCGCCCTAAAGCTGATCTGTGCTATTAAAGCAGACACATACAGCTCTATTTCAGGAGCACGCCTCAAACCACAATAACTGTTTTAGTGCGGTGTGGATGGGGCGCTGAAGTGAACAAACCACTTTTGAGCTTAACTGAAACGATTTGGGGGAGTCTGACTTTAATCGTGTGGATCTGGGTGTAACGATATGAATTCACGGCACATAGTGAACAAAGAAATGATAGGCTTCGGACTCCAGAACCATACGGAAGCATTTTTGAGGAGACCCCGCGTGGCTACGATCTCATTTTTCATTCCTTCAAAACCGTGATTATTCTTTTGAATCTCACCCCATCAAAACCGCACACAGACCACAAGGCACCACTGAAATCCTCCGGGTCTATGATTTGCACTTCAGGATTTAAGAGAACACGTTTGAAGATATCGAGATCAGACGAGGTATTAAGAGTTCAACCTCAGCTTCAAGTGAGAATAAACATACAATTCAGATCTTAATGACATATGCCCAAAGCACTGATGGAATTAAAGGGGACATATATGTAAAAGCAACTTTTATGAGGTTTTAACCATGTGATAACACTGGTCCCTCATCATTAACTTACTCACTGTTTCGAATGATTCATGCATGTTTGAGTATTGCTTTACTGTCCCGCATTTGAATGCTCAGGGAGTCTGCTTTCTCCTATCCCTGCCCACATTCCTGAACTTATTTGTAAGAAAAAATGATATATTTAAAAAATAGACTCCAGGTACACGTAGACATTCAAAATGTCATGTGGCTATTTTTCAAAAAATATCATCCTGGAAACAACAATCAGTTGCTTGCTGGTAGTGGAAAATGTGTCTCACTAAAGTATAGCTCCAACAATATTCTTGTTATTATTTCTTTAACAAACAAAATTAATTTGAGCTTACATTAAACTTCAAGTTGTGTCAATATGCGGGCCTTTCATTTGTTTCAAAAGTGCATTTGACATTCATTATACTGGGCCTCACTGAACTACATTAAACTATTAGCTACTGAAGTCCATTTTGAAAGTGCAGAGGGAGTTATTGGCCTCTCTCCTGTTTGTCTTTGCTTGTCCAGGTTTGAACTGGCAACGCGGCGACTGAAAAGAAACAAAATGAGATCCAGAGTGCCGCTCTGTGCCCTTTACTCATCCATCACAAGCACTGTTCTGATCATAGAGTTTGTACAGGCCTCACCACTGTGCAGTGTGCTGCAGGGCCTGGGGCGCGGAGCACAGGGGTCAACACCACTTCCTATTTTAACCTGAGCTGTGCAAACAACAGCCAGTTGATCAAAGCTGTGTGAGAGAAACAAACTTCCAAGAAATGTTCCACTTGTTTGCTGCTTCATTAGGCATAACTTCAAAAGAAAAATAATACAAATATTTATGAAAGTATAATTATTACTAATATGAGTGAGAACATTAGAGTCACCGATTCCCTAACTTGTCCATGTGTTTGGAGAAGGAGAGAGAGCCAGAGGACTTGGAGATCATTATAGGAGCATCATTGTTCTCCTAAGACTGCAAAATTCACAGTCTATTGAACCAAAAGTACAGCCAGTAAGTTGTACACATAAGTTAGATTTTATGATGCATAAACCCACAATCAAATGAGACCATTGTGGGGACCTTCAAGCCACACCACTGAGGAGTCCTCTGGACTCCAGGACTCCTCAGTGGTGTGGCTCAGGGCCACTGAGCTACAAAGAGAGAGCAGATAATCTGGCTGTGGTGGAGGTCCACTGTGGAGAGTGTATTGTCTGTGATGAAGCTAATAAAGTCCAGCCACAATGTCTGATCCCTGATCCTTGGCTGAGGTCCAGCGCGGGCACACTGCTGCCTGCGCTGCCCCCTCTGGACGGTGACAGGAGGCCTTGGGAGCAGCTTTGATCAGGGCCTGCCTGTCATTCAGCATTAGGGGAGAGCTCAGTGGAACCAGGATGGACCAGGAAACCGCAGAGGCCTCATTGGATGAGCCCAGAGCCACGGGACAATTGGCTGAGTCTGGTCTGAGCACCGAGCGGAGCGGCAGGCGTCTGGTGTGTGCAGACAGACTGTGGGTGTGCCACATGTCTCAGGCTGACACTGTCACCTCCCATTCACACTCACTTACAGCTTCATCTGCACGCAGTCCCATACAACTCTATTATACACACCTCTGCGGTTGAGCTGTGGGGTGAGTGTGAACACAATACAGAATGTTTGTAATGATAATTTAAACTTAGAAATAATACCTTTTTATAGATAGGATTCAGACTACAGATGCTCGTAGAACTCACAATAAATACTTTTCCCATTATGTGATTTGCAGAACTGTGCACAGTGGTAAACAGTTGTAACCAAGGACAATGTAGTTGCAGCAGCAATATTTTGTATTGTCTGAGAGTAATAAAAATATTATATACAAATAAGTCATTTCTACGTGAGTGACAGGTTTGTGCTTGAAGCTGCATAAAACAGCGACAGATCACATTATTGATATGGCAGCACGCTTTACAAACACACAGGAGCCTATTGAGGAGAATATCCACTTTCACCACTTTCCTGCAGTTCCCACTGTGTCGGTCGGGGAAGCTATTCATTTCACAAAATATGCCATGTGAATCAGAAAGACCAGGGTTTCATTTTACACAGAGGGTGAACTTGAACTCTTGCTGTAGCCCAAATTTGATACCATTCATAAATAATTGTGCATTTTAGATGAAAATACAGAGGTAAGCTTGACCAACTATATAAATCAGGTACAATTGTAATCTAAACAGATGCATAAAGCAGATAACATACAATAAAACTAGTGGGATAAAATTATTCACATGTCAAATTCTAGACACTGTTGTAGCCAATGACTCACTGTAGTAGAGCTTTCCCACGTTACGCTCAGCAGACCTAATGGTTTTCATAAAGATGTGATCATTTCCTGTTGTAAAACGCTTATGACACATAAGCATAAGGGGGGGTTTATGATTAATTGATTAAACGCAATTATGGACAAAATCAATAGAAGAATATTTACTGTAGATCATAATTAACAGCATGTATGCACAAAACTGAGTAAAACTATGGTATACCATCTTATAATTTATCTCTAATGCGAAGCCCCTTCCTTAAGAGAGGTTACCAATCTGCTACCATATCAAAGTATTTTGGGCTGGTGAATACATTACAAAATTGCACAAAATGCTGGCCTTTTGCATGGATGACAAGGTGAAATTGAACCCCAGCAAAACAAATTCACATGTGACATCAAATCAGGCATGATTGAGGCTTTATTAATCCCACAGGGTAATCCAATGCAAGTCATTAACTCAGTGTATTCACTCCTGTCATTCATCTGCCATAGGCGTGGGTGTTTCAATGGCAACAGAAACCAACTATTTTCCATTACTTAACCTGAGCAATTTTGGTTCATTTTAAAGCATTATGCTGCAGACATTGCGAGAAAATTCTATTATATCTCATTCCACCACAGAATATACATACATTTCCTCATAAGTATTTTATTGTTTTGATCTATTTTTATATATATTTCTTTATTTTATTTATCTTTATTTATACAGGGAGAGCCAAATTTGATTTCTATCTTTACTGTGACTGAATATTCCTTGCAATTGATTCAGTTGCCTCACAAATCCAAGTTCCAGAATATCTTTGCATTTTTTATACAGAGCCAACACCACTCCCTCCATCACACTTTGAGCGAGATTCAGACAGTACTGTGCAATCAGATTTATTTCAGTGACACATGCAAAATGAAAGAGCTGCTCCATCATTTTGAACTAAATCAAACTTCTCTCAGCTCAGATTAACAGCATTAACATCATTTTGAGCTTCGGGCAATTCGTCTCTTGTGTTACTAATTTCTTTCTTTTTGTCTCGTATGTAGCCATATTTATTTTGATAAAGTGGGATTATGTATGGATTGGCTAATCCACCTGTCAGTAACGCCCATCTGACCTGTAGAGATACAACCAGAAACCAGACACATCTTTACAAAGTAATGGTCAGCCCCATAAATGGTGCACTTTTAAATCCAGGGCATGTTTTTGTCACTTCTTATAAGGTTACTGCAAAGTTTACACTTTTAGAAACCAATATAGTACATGACATCATGAACTGCAGTCACATTTAATAAGAACGCCAGGGGCCCAAATCCCCTGCTAATGGGAAAGAGATATGGCAGTTATTACTTTGGTGAAGGGTGAATTCATAGGGATACATCACACGTTTTTTGCCTAAATGAGAAAGACAGAGGCAAATTGGAGCATGGGTCAATATGACAAAGCCATCAAGTTATAAAAAGGTTTGCTAGTTATATCCCCAATGTAATGTTATGTATGTGCTTACTTTACAGAACCAGGGTCCAGGGGTAACTGCATTTTAAGGAAGCCTTGAGGCCAGTGGGTAGAAGTCAACCCCAATAGAAATAAATGACATGGAAATCCCAGCAGGATGCAGTGAATGTGTGTGGGCATGTCACCTCTTGCCCCAAACCCCCAAATACTATCACACCCCATTGATAAAGCACACTAGATCACTTCTTTACATCACAGAAGTTAGGTCTAAAAACATATGATAAGTGCAAGGGAAGTAACAAATAATGACCCTTTGATTTGCCCAATGGTAAAAACACACACAGTCACTCCCCAGTTCGACCTTCTGTCAATATTTTGAAACCAGCTTCTACTCCCATCAGCCTAATAAAACCCAAATTTTCTCATGAACTCGAAGTCAGACAAGCCAAACATTTGTACCTTTTCTTGGCTGTGGGTAAAGAGTTGCCCTAGCCTCTATTGTGAAATCCGAATAATTAAAGGATTTGGCCAATCAATCTCCCAGTGTAATTTCCTGTATCCTGGCTCAGGCCCAATGGGGTTTTGGAAGGGGGACATGGGGGGGTGGCAGGGGGGTTACAGAGGTGAAGGTCAGTGGTCTAACGGGACATGTTCAGGAAGCAGCCGCACACAGCTCGGTCTGTAATGAATATCAGGGGCGTCAGAGTAAACACAACAGCAGCAGTCAGGGCTTGAGTCACACAGCCAACACTGGACCCTTAAGATACTGGCACTAAACTTGTTCACACCATGCAAAAAAGTGATCAATTTACACTGATCAACCCAAAACAGAACGGCAGCTTGGCCTGCCACTGCTTCAACAATACTGGAAACTTCCCAAACCTGCAATTCAATTTTATTTTAATGAAAAACGAATAAAAACCAAATCAGGCATTTAACACAAAAAATATTCAAATTTCTTCCTCCAAAGTCTGAAATCTGCTTCATACTACATGCCTTTACTGACAAAGGATTGGCTGTGAACATCTTCATAAAAAAGGCCTACATGAACATCAGTTACATACATGACATGTATTACAAAACCAGTAAGAGTATAAATATGGCAGTACATTGAATAAGACACAAGTGCAACTATAATTTTTCTCTTTTACACTTTGAATACTAGTTCTTATGGTATGATGAATAAATTGATAGAAAGCTTTATTGTCCTCATAGGTAGAGTTGTCACAATAACACCTTTTGAAGTGCAATATATTTCTGAAGTAAATATAGACTATACTCAATAGTACTGAAACTAATGTATACCACTGACAAAATAACCCAAGAACAGATTTATACCACAAAAACTTTTCTAAATCTACAATATTGTTAAAAAGCAATGAGCTCCAATAAATAAATAACACAACAAAACACTTTAGTACTAGTACTTTAGAGACTAGTTTAGTACTAGTTAGAAGTTATTAATTCAAGCCTCTGGCTCAAATCTGATCATATAGCCAAAACATAACCAAACATTTCCAGTAGGGCAAAGAAAATGTACATATGATACATATTGACCCCAAAAAATATAGTTCCAGCTTTCATATACTGAACGACAAGTCGATATAGGAATTATAGGGACAGTCCATCAGGACAGAACTATAAGTGACCGGTGTCTGAATAATGGGACCATTGAATGATGTGGAAGTCTATTCTCAGAAACCATTTATTTTTCTTTAATCACTGATCGGCTCTCATGTCAAGCACTCAGAGCTGCTTTCAATGAATTGGACATATGTTATAGGTACAATCCCTGTTTTCTGTATGTTGCCACAGGCTAAAGACAGAGGTGACGCTAAAATAAGCCCAATCACTCAAATGTGAACTCAACGTGTAATAATACTCCCTCTGAGATATGGTATAGAGTGGGATGTTTTTCTACACAAAAGTCAAGATGTCACATGGGGCGCACTCCAGCCTCGCTCCTGAAACAAAACATCCCATTCTCTCATTTGGAGCAGTCAGATTACATGACCACCTGTGCGTAACTACAGAACAGAACCAGAGGAGAAAGAAAATCCCAAAACACAAAACTATTTATTGAGACAAATTCAGCAGAGGAAGAGAAATATTTGGTTAGTTTGGCAGCAAGCGGTTGGCGGTGTCAGAGCAGTGCGTGAGTTTTGGAGTTATGGGGGGAACAGCCGGCCCTTTGTCTAACAACAGAATGGTGCACTCCGTGGGGTCATTGCAGGAGGCCCAACATCACACATACACACACACACACATACACACACACACGCACACATGTTCATTCACACAAAAACCATAACATTCCTCTGCTTCATGACTGTTTTATTAACCATGTGAACAGGTCACAGAGTCACACCCCCAGCATAACTACAGTCTCCATAGTCACTGACCCCGTCTCTAGCACACAACTAAAAGATGACATGTGTTAAACTTTTATTTTCTAACTTCTATTTTGTATTTAATTTTGATACACAGATGGTAGTAACAATTTCACTTTTTTTTCCTTTGGTGTCTGAATCAGTTAATGGTGCGCTCACTTTTTGGTGGAGGTTACGCCACAAGCTTGTCTCTGTGAAGATTTGGCTGGAGTGTTCTGCAGTTTGCCATTAAACTAATGTACAGGTCAGTGACACAGAGGTGACACAGCTCACAGTAAGGACACATGTTTTTAATGTATTTCTGAGCCAAAAAAATCAACTACTATAAGTTTACTGCTGTACTGCAGAACATTTCATGCAAAGCTTAACATCTTCATGGAGAAAAGCACATTGTAGAAAAGTAAAATAGTGTGCCTTTAGGACTAAACCATATCAGATCCCTCTACTGACTTCACGTTTTTTTACATAATATTTTTCTTTCCTTTCTAGATTACCACTTTCAAGTATTTTTATGTTAATGATTTAAAGATTTCCTATATCCTGTTATTTTGCCTCATTAAACCAAATACTTCTCAGAATATAAGAATATGACTGTTGAATCAAAGGGGAAGGTACCTCTGAAATAAAAAGCCCTTAAAACAGTGGCTTATCTCAGCTTTCACCTATGTGTTTTGATGACTTAACTAGATCCTGTGCTTAGGCGTTTGTGGTTAAGCTCTTCCTTACCCATGTTCTTGTGACCTCGGGTGACCTTCTGTGCGTTAGAATGTGACCTGTTGTTTTTGCCGCCTATAAAGTATTTCAATGGTGCCCAGGAAAGTTACTCACAGCAGCAGTAAACATCATGCAGACTACACAACTACACAACACACCAACATTAAGCCACAACGACCCAGTCTTTATTTTTTATAGGCTGAAAACATTTCCAGTTAGTTGTTCCCCCCTAAAGCACCATTGTTCATCTTGGACTAGCTTGGCCACAGTAAACTGCCAATGTTGGATTCATACCACAGCCAAGCTACACTGCCTGACTGACTATATAAGGCCCCCCACAATACGTACTAAGTAAGAGGTGTTAAACTCGGACCATTTCCAGAAGTTTGTGCCACACACACAGTTTTGTTGGTTCTTGTTTGGCTTGGACGGCCCGGTAAAGGGGACCTCCATGATGAACAAACTGCACACGACAGCCTCTGTAACACAGTATGCTGATACGGGTGCTGCGGTTCACTGCTCCCTACTGTGATAATGGGCAGTAGCAACTTACAAGACATTTTATTGAAAAGAGCGCAATCAAATAGGACTCCATCCCACACGTTTAACTACCAGCTCATGACGGCTTTATCTTTCCACTGGTGCACAGAAGAATGTGTTTTTCTCAAATAATTTTCATAAAGTCCACATATTGGACAGCAGAATGAAATGGTACATTTGACTTGAAAATTATGAAACATGCCTTATTTTTCACGTTTGCAATGTCCGTAAAATGAAGTCATAAATTTGAAGTATTAAAGGCGAAGGCTTTCCATGGAGTAACAGCTCTTAACTTTGCTACATATTGATGTCTTTGTGGCTGACCTGTTGAATGTGTATCATCAACCCTAGACAAGCCAGGTTCAGTGCCTTGTATCTTTCTTTCTTGTCGATTTCTTGTCAAACTAAGTCCCAATGTAAAAATATAAAAATGCAGTCTTCTAAGAATTATAAAAAATTAAAAGGTGGCATACAATAACATTTGTGGTAAAGAAGAAGCTGAGTCAAAAAGCTCTTGATTATCTGGTCAGTCCATGTTCCTACCCTCACCTATGGTCATGAGCTTTGGATAATGACTAAAAGGATAAAATCATGGATATAAGTGATCAAAATGAGTTTCCTCTGCTGGACGCTCCCTTAGAGATAGGGTGAAGAGCTCAGTCACACGGAAGGAGCTCGGAGTAGAACCGCTGCTCGTCTATGTTGAGAGGAGACAGCTGAGGTGGCTTGGGTATCTGTACCGGATGCCTCCCAGACACCTCCCTGGGGAGAAGTTCCGAGCATGTCCCACCGGAAGGAGGCCCTAGGAAGATCCAGGATATGCTGGAGTGTCTATGTCTCTCGGCTGGCCTGTGAATACCTCGGGGCCTAATGGAGGAGTTGAAGGAAGTGTCTGGGATGAGGGAAGTCTTAGAGTCCCTGCTTACACTGCAGCCCCGCGACCCGGCCCCAGGATAAGTGGGAAAAAAATGGTTGAATGGACAATAACATTAGTGACTAAATAAAATTATAATTTAAAGTGACATGCAAAACAATGTGAGTGTAATGTGTCTTTGTACTGATAAGGCTTTCCCCAACAGCAGAGGCTTTATTACAGATGTCATTACAGTGGTGTAATCTCACACTGACCTACATAACCAGATGGGGGTCATTTTATTTGACCATCCTCTAGAGATCAACAGAAATCTCTCTTATTTGTCCTCAGTATGCAAATATCTAGTAGTGGTAAAAAGATCACAATTATAACCACTGCATAAAATACAATCTGTGTCTAATTCCACTAGCCATAAAAAGAACAGTGGGGGGACACTTCTGTGCTGCCCTGCTGACAAAGACGTTTGAATGGTATGAAAGTAACAAAAGACAGAGCCTTGCAGCGGGCTAATTATTGACAACATTTATCGTAAATAATTTATCTTTTCACCTTTGTTCTTTAGTCTTGTTTTACACATTTTGACTTTAAGCATCCTGACTACTTGTAAGGGTTTTTGCTTTTAGAAAAGGGTCAGACCAGTGCTCAAACTTACAATACCTGGTCAGTCATTACTGGCCTATTTGGTCCATAAGTGACTGTTGGAACAATTTAACTTCCCATTCACTAGAAACCATGTCTCCTGTGACACACACACACAACAGTCCAGATTTAAGACCTGTCACTGCAAAGGTACACATGAGAAAGAGGGGCCCTGGAGGGATAGAAAACGAGCTGCCTCTGTATGTCGGGCCGCTCATGCATGTATGTGGCATGTTCATGTGAAAGAGAAAGAGAGAGGGCTGTGTGTGCGCAGAGGAGCCAAAAGTGACCCGAGAGGCCCAGCTAGTTACAACTTCTCTGCTGGAGACCACCACTTCCACAAAACAAGCATTGTTGGTAAAGGGCTGTAGACATCAGAGACACTCAAAACAACACCCTGTGGGGACATAGGCACTCACATGCATAGACTGGGTTAAAAACAGTGGCTTCATCTGATGCCATACTTTTACCTGGCATTATGCACTTTTACACACAACTCCCTTTTCTCTTCTTAAACGTGCAGGTGACAAAATGTTTCAAATGCTTTAAAAAAGTCCCTAACAATAGCCCTTGGGTGGTTGTGCAAACTATTACATATGGTGTTTCTTGGCTAATTATGTGTGATTGAAGCCATGTCAAAAACACTTACTGGAAGTTATGTAATGAACTGGAAAGACTGAGGTGTTTCTAAGTCTGTATTAAAATTCGTTTCGTTCTATAACACCCCTTTTGACCAATATCAACGTACTTCTCACTTCATTTTCCCCCTTTTTCTTGCCCGCATCATCATTAACTGTATCATGGCCGGGAGCGCGAGGAGGGAGGGGGCTCGTGCGCGCTGACCTGTGCTCGTGGCTGCGCTCCACTGAGACCTCGTTGGCTGTGAGCAGGAACATACGTCAGCGGCTCTCTGCAGCTTCTCTGAGCTCCTGGCGCTCACAGTCGCACATGTAAAAGTAACTGCTCCAACTGTTGCCTCGACAGAACGGTTTCAGTCACATCCCGCTGGAGTGTCACAACCTGGAACGAGGGAAAAAAAAAAAAAACTCTTTTACGTTTGCGCGCAACCCAGAAATCTTCTCCGGATAGAGTTTTGCACAGTGACAGATTTGGATTTTACCGTTTTTGACGATGATTTTCGCGCACCTGTTCCTGGTGTGGGGCAGCTTCTTGGGTGCTGTGGCGCACCGCGCGGGTAAAGTCGGTTCTGTGGGCGCACAGGAGAAACGGGGCGCACATTCCCCGGTGGATTACTTTTCAGACAACATGGGACAGGAGGACACGCTCTCACAACACATGTTCAAACTGTACGAGAAGAGCAGCAGGGAGAGCCGACTCAGGGAGGGGAACACCGTGAGGAGCTTCAGAGTCACACCAGGTGAACTACTTAACGAACTTATGTTTGAACCAATAATATTTGTAATACTAATATAGGGCCTCCGCCATCATACGAGGCTATAAATGTGCATCACTCAGTGCTGAGGCATGTTCTAAATAAGAATAACAGTTTTGAACTGTCTGAGAGAGCATATGACTTTAGGATGCTCATGGTACAGTGAGTGTTGCTGCAGCTGTGCTCCATCTGCATGGTATCCGAGCAAATACAGCAGACAGACGGGGGGTAAGAAGGGGTAAGAATGCGCGACAGCCCGTGAGCGATGCCAATCTGCCTTTATAAAAACCGCAGTGGTGTTTGGGACCTGCGCTCCAAAGAGCCGCTGTCTCTGTCACAGCATCCACTTTTCTGTTGTGGCTACGGGACATGTGCGACTCTGCGTCCTGGAGTCAGAGGGCTTACGTCGCAGCCGCCTCTCTCTGTCTGATGCTGTTTTTAAAAACACAACCCATAGGCATTTATATATCCCACAAAGTTCTCAAATGGCATATCATAACATGCGTGTATTTGTACTGGAGAGGCGGGGTGTAATCCAAGTCGAGATGTAAAGCACTTTCACAACAATGTAAGATCTGTGCAAACAGTTGATAATGTCTTGGTGTATGGGAAGAAAGTGATGGTTGTATTAGATTTAAGAGAAAGCTTAAACTAAAGTAAGCTTTTCCATATGTAGTCTGAATAAAGGGTTAATACTGTAGCCTATAACAGTTGCCTTCCGCTCCATTCTTGCACAATGGACAATAACTCTGTTGTAGAAATTAATATCATGATTACGCAGCTTCCTTCTTTGCCTCTGACAACTAAATCCCATAGGGAGCTCAATGTATGGGGTACTGTTGGAATCTATGGTCAACACAAGAGGCATAGATACATAATTCTTCAGTCTAGTTAATTACTTTTTGCGATAAAGTTTACAAAAAATAAAAAAAAACATAAATATAAAACATAAATGCACTCATTTTGTGTGTTGTTCACCCCACACTGACTGATATATTGTCATTGCAGAACCCTCTGATCAAAGGACGGTGTACAGGTTAAACCTCACTACCCTGCAGGACTCCGAGGTCATCCTCTCAGTTACATTTCACTTCCTGCTGGAGCGGCGCCCACCTCATAAGCCCTGGTTCTGTAAACGCTTCAAGAGCTCTTTATGTCATTCTCCAGCCGTCCACTCAGCCATGTCCGTCAGCCTGCTCCTTCGCTCTGTCTCCTCTGGGTCAGAGGTTGACTCGGGGTCAACAGGGTCACTCCTAGGCAACGTAACCTTCCACCCCCACAGGAGAGGGGTGTGGCAGATGAAAGATCTGACCCAGGTCATAAAGGAGGCACGGGACAGGGGTCATCTCCTGCTATCACTGGAGATGGACGTGGGGTCGCAGTACCACAGGAGTCCTGTGGAGGTGCTCCCCACAGGCAGTCTGCCTTACTTTTTGGTCTACGCTGATGATCAGGCGCTTGAGGAGCCTAACAGTGTTGCTGCAAGTCTTCAGAGATATGACCCCTCTGTGGAGACTGGGGACCTCTCTCTTTCCTCACAACACAAACCTAACACTGCTCCAGAACGAGTGCGGAGAGCCCTCATCCACGACAACGAGCTACCAGGCATCAGCTACAATCCTGATGGGTACAGGAAGGAGGATATGCTGGAAAGTTCTTGGTATCTTGGACTAAAACTCAAACCAGGAGAGAAACAGATGAAAAAGATAAACCACAAGGATAAGGTGCTGAAGCAGAATAAAGATGGAGAGTTGTTTAGAGAGGCAGAAAAGGCCTCAGTAAGATTTCACAATGAGGAGTCCACAAAACACAGTCCTGGACGAAGGGATGAGAGGAGGAACAGTGACAAGAAGCACAAAGGCAGTTCAACTCAAGAATCTCCACTTTTGAGTTTTGATGAAAAGACAATGCGTAAAGCTCGGCGGAGGCAGTCTAGTGAGAACCATGAAAGGACCTGTTCTAGAAGAAACCTAAGAGTGGATTTTGCAGATATTGGCTGGAGTGAATGGGTTATTGCACCCAAGGCATTTGAAGCTTACTACTGTGCTGGTACCTGTGGATTTCCAATATCTAAGGTAGGACAATAGGTTGGACTATATTTTATACTATTTGAGGTAAATATCTATTGCTAAACTAATTTTACTTTTTACAGGTTACCAGGCCTTCTAACCATGCCACCATACAAAGCATTGTGCGAGCTGTTGGAATCATTCCTGGGATCCCTGAACCCTGCTGTGTCCCAGAAAAGATGAGCCCACTGCCTGTGCTGTACCAGGATGAAGCCAACAACCCAGTGCTTAAAGTCTACCCCAATATGTCAGTCCAGTCCTGCTCCTGCAGATAGGGGCAAGACAAAAACAAGTGAAGAGGAAAAAGAGACAGATCTGAACCTGTGGTTTACAGCGGTTTTGTGAAGTATCTGGGCATGTTTTTCCTTGAGGAACCAACTATAGACTCTAGAGAAATTGCTTCCACCTTGTTGTTCTCACGGCAGCAAACCTGGAGAGACTCATTGTCTGGGGTCTGTCTCAGCGACAGGACCAGGCTCAGGAATACATATGGCTCAGAGCAGTTGTTTTGATTCTGGTGATATTGGAAATTGCATGAACAGCAACATTTAAGGGCTTTTCCCTTTGATCTAGTGTTCAAAAACAGCTCACAGTGGGTTCAAACTCATGTTGTCTTAGGACACAAAACTATAAATGAAAGACTTTATCAGTGTGTCATCGGGCAGCTCAGCAGTCATTCACACATGACTGCATATATTACATTGTTACATACTGTGTACAGCTGTAGTTAATCTAAAGTTAATTATAGGCCGGATTGTACATACATGCCATTGTAATGTGCTTGCAAGACTGGGGTTATTTAAGAGTCTTGCGTTGTGTATGTAAAAAGGAAGTATTCATCTGGCTTTCATTTATGTGTCCTTATAATGCGTTGAAAGCCAAACAGAAATATTTTTCTATTTTAAATGTGAAACTTGACATAGTTGTGTCAGGCTTTGTAGGCTCTGTTACAGGTTCTGTGTTACTCTGTGTTATATTAGACTCTATTTTATAAATGTGTTTCTTAAATTATAAAAGAATGTGTGTCTTTGCGTTAGAATAAAATAATTTAATTCCATACATTTTTAAGATTGTTGTTGAGTCAATATTTGTGCTATGTTAATTGTTTGAACCTTTTAAAACACTAAGAGTACAAAGGCAGGAAAGTCCCACTCAAAGATACCCAGCATTCCTCTGAAGCTCCTTGAAGCCATTACCACCCCACACCAAAGACTCTTGTCCAGCAAACGATGTGGCCGCACCGGATTAATGGTGGCACAAGGAAGCAGACTCATGCACCAATTAGACAAGAGCCACTTCAACTTCAAAACACAATGCACTTCCTCTTTGTCGGTACCTACGACCCACAGTTAAACATCTCAAGTGCAGGATGCTCCCTTCAATGGCCTTTTAACACGGATGTTTAGGGAAAGATCTAATTCATGGTTTCAGTCAAGTGGAGGATGAAAACAAAATGACAGTGCACCTTTGTATCATTAACCTTAGTTAGTTTGGAGTTCTTAGCCTGGAGTCGCAGTCGGCCCCCGTAGCACCACATCTGTTTGTAACAACGCATGCTTTGATGTCTGTACAAAACACTGGACAGTAAATTTGTCTCAATGACGATAGGATTGCTGGAAACCACTTCTAAAAAAATGCAGTAATGTATAGACATGCGTGTATAATACTGGGCAGTGTGCAGTTGACTGTGTAGCTATTAGACGGGCTCTAAAATGTGGTGATCTGGACTAGAATCATGACCCAGAGGGGATTACATTTAATACACCACTGCAGATGTTTAATAAAAAATAGTCATAAAAGCCAAATGTTAACACTGAGAATATAACATTAAAATGGTTGGAATAAAATATTTCACAGACATTCTGTCGTGACTGTATATTTAAAATACTCATGCTTAAAGGGCCCATATTACCCTGTTTTCTGATTTATGTTATAGTGTTGTTTCCTCATCACAAGCATACCAGTTGTGTTTTGTTTCATTCACACATGTTTAACACATAAATCCTGCATATTTAGGCTGACTTCATCTCTCAAATGGAAAACACTTTGTTCCACCTTGTGATGTCATGTGGTAATACAGGAAATCCTCCACTGTGTTTTTAAACTCCACACACCATCACTAGAATCATTTGGATCATTTCAACCCTGTAATTGCCAATCTTTACTGAACTAAAGGTAAATGGTAGCTGTTAACTTGAAAACTACCACTACATGACATCACAAAGTGGAACAGAGCATTTTGAGCTTAGGAAATGTAGACAAACTAATAATAAAGGATTACTCAAACATGTGTGAGTGAAACAAAACATAACTCCAGATATGTTTTTGAGGAGGTAACAACATTATAACATGATTTAAAGCTCAAAAAGGTGAAATTTGCGTAAAGCGGGACCTTTAACAATACTGCAAGGTAAGGTCAGTAATGGGTTAATGAGTTGTTTCCTGGTGTTAATCAAGATTATCATGAATTTGTGAAACAATAGTTTTAGTAAATTAGTAATCCGATGGAACAAGCACTGCAAGATTAAACCTAAAAAAGAGAGAATAGGTCACAAGAGGCTAACCCTATAAATACATACTTAATAAAAAAACAAAACAAAACATTAATTAATCATATTTCTAGTCCCTCCAGGTATAGGTTTGTTCCTTACTTGATTCTAAAGGTGGGCTACATGATCTTACGAAATTAAACAGTCATCTGCACCTGTGACTTTCTGCCAATTTGGAATTCACTGCTTCTTTGTTTATTAATACACACAGGCCATCTATATTTCACTCACTCCTTCCATCTATTGGTCATTGGTATGTCATACTCTGAGTAACATTTGGATGTAACCAATCACAATGAAGTATAAAGTGTCAAAAGAATATATTTACTAAATCTTAATATAACTACACAATTTTGGAAAAAAAAATGTGATCAAATTAGGAATAAAAAATAGGACTTTGTTCATAATGCACATTGTAAACAACTCCAGGAGCATGAAGCGAAGACTGAAATATGAACAAGATACAAGAATACATTTGTAGAGGTCTAAAGTAAACTACAGGTACAATAATATTTTTCTGTAAAAACACAGGATACAGATGGGGGGCAGCTAAAATAAAGTGTAAGTGTTAAATGTCGAGTTCTTTGGTTAATTCACAAATAGAAATGATCAGGTTCAACATTTGTGAATTTGGCTTTGTGGTATTTCATGGCAAAATACAATGTAATCAATAGGAAAACCTGGCTCTTCACCCCTTCACTAGAATCTGAAAACCACCAAAAGGCCAGCAACATTTAATACAGATGGGGGCAGTTAAAATATTTTTTGTTAAAATGCAAATGTAATACAATGAGCTCTTGGATGGAGTCACTGATAGAAATGATCAGGTTCAACATTTGTGACTTTACATTTTGGATATTTCATGGTGAGGTACAGTGTAACGAACAGGAAAATCTGCCTCCTCCCCCCATCTGGGAGTAGAGCATCATCGCGTTCTATAATCTGAAAACACCAATAAGTTGTGCGCTACCTCAAGACAATATAAAGCTATGAGTATATGTATTGTAATAAAATCAAAATTATAGACCTAAACTATCATTCTGTGCATTGTGACCTATCTTGTTTAAAATGTATTATTATTAACGATAACCAGCAATGCACAGCCTATATATATTTTAACATTTTACAGGTATTGCATCTCCACAGTGAAGCCACAGTCCTCTGTACCCACACCATGCTTGCCACCTTAAGCACATTTTACTTGACTATTCACAATAGTCTATTCCAGGCAGCAAAACCACAGCGGTCTCGGCTCATTTTCTAAAGGAGCCGAAACCAAAACCAACGAGTCAAGTAAGGAACCAAGAATAATATTTGTTTTTCCACAAAATGACTGTTCAATTAATGGGCAGCAGTAGAGCCATTATTGGGCAACAGAGGGTCCTTAGTGTGCAGGCTAGAATAGCCAAGTCAGTCTGATAAAATAATACCACCATTATATGCAGAGTTACAAAGCAGCAACAGCATGCAACACAATTTGCCATCAATGTAGTTTCAACATAAAACATGAATGGAGAAAACATGCTTGTTATTGTTAGTTATGGAATTAGAATATTTAATGAATATTACTTGTAAAGCTTTACCTTTGCTTTAACTAAACATAATGTATACCTATTTCCTCAGCAACAATATGGTCAAAGTATCGGAGAATGTTTTTCAGGTGTTTTGAAGACTGGAAGTCTACTTCTAGCCTATAGCCACTGTTGACCAAACCTCGATAAGAAACCTGTAAAACTAAAAACATACACTACCTTCAGCAGAGAATAAATCATAATTTTACCTATCATGTGTCCTTATTTTTGCAGATCTCAAGATGCGGAGACTTGACTTTCTCATGAACCTTTGCTTCTCCTGCCTCATTACCTGCAAAAGAAAGAGCTATTTATCTGCCCCAAGACTGAACTAATTAAGCCACAAGCTCAGCGCTTTAGTAGGACTCAAATGAAGTGAGAAGCAGAAGAAGTGGGCTCTGTACAGGATTACCAAACTAATGTTTATCAGAATATATTAAGACTTTTAATTTATCATTCGATTAAAGGTGCACTTTGTAACTTTTCTGGTGAAGGTCATGCCTGACATTTATCAAATATTTTGCATTTATTTGAGTGTTTTGTTAGACCTACATTGTTACTGTGAGCAGGCTCGCCTCTCCACAGGTCTAACCTGTAACTTGTAAGGTGGCATCTACTACATGTCTCCATGGAGATATATAACTTTAATGCCACACTGTGGAACATTCCACGCAAAGAAATAACATCTCTATGGAGACAAGCAGATGGTACTCCCTCCATCAAAAAAGTGACATTAAATAAATAACAATAACATGTTCATTAAATGTATTTATTGTTTTGTACAAAATAAAGCTATGACTAAAAGTGGAGACAAAGAGCCACTCAGCAGCAGAGTAGAGTAGCAAAGACAATTCAATAAGTGAACAGACAAGAGTTAGCCCAAAAAAATCACAAAAGGCTTTTCGTTTTGTATTTTCTTCAAATCTGAATGTGCAAAAAAAAAATGTTTTTTCCGCAAATAAGTTCAAGATGAAGTGCGATATAAAGTGATAAACACACAAATCTATATTTACCACAATCACATTTCCATAAGGCACATTCACTCAAAGGAACAGTGCACGTACCTTTATCGCCCCCTAGTGGAGAGACTACATTCACTTTCTACTTTAAATGGATTAAATAATGAATAAATAGTGTCAAAGTCCATGGTGCGTGGTCAGTTATGGGAGGTCATGTGTCTAGACAGGTGATGTCGTTCCCGAAAGAATTCGTGACAGATGGGGCAGGTAAGTTTTTCCTCTCTCCTTCTTCTCACTTGAGATTCTGCGGCAAATTCCTTCTTATGGTGAGAACGCATGTGAAACACGAGGTCAGAGGTCATGCGGAAGGATAAATTGCACTTGGCGCACCAATTTTGCACCGAAACGCCGAAAGAAGTGAAAGAGGGGGGAAGAGTGGTGAGAGAAGACGAGGGGGAAGACTTGGAGTGGAGGTGGACACCTATGCTCCGGGACCAGTGCTCAGGTGCGTAATGGAACGCGCTGTTTAGTGTGACCGCAGAGGATAAAGACGAGTGCATTTCTGTGTTTAAGACATTGGACGCCATCAAATTGTATCCCATCAAGACTCTCGAAGATGCCACGGCATCCGCCATCTCCTCGACACAACTAGAGGGCGCTGTTGGTGCAATATTGAGAGGTAACGTCCTTCTATGAGGTTTGCAAAAAGCGCTTTTCAGTTCTCCTTGGGTATTGGACGAAATCAGTGTAAATGCGCTGTTGTTGGAGCTCTCTCCTGTTTCCAGCTGTGCGCTCATCTTTATATCGAGTCTGTCTTTTTTACATCCACTTTTTTGATCCGTCTCTTTCAAATCCGTGCTTGAACTTCCCACCTCCAGATGCTCGCATGTTGTGATGTGAACATCATTTGAAATATTTGTTTTCTCCAACAAAACTGCTTTTCTGCTTTTTTGATTAAGTGTGTCCTCATACTTTCTTTTCTTTGGTGAAACGTCCACAGGCGCATCCGATTTGTTTTTCTGCTCCAAATCCCTGGCGATGTTGTGAAAGTCGGTCACTTTGTGTTGCCTTTTACTGATATTGTGCGCTTCTTTGTGTTTAGTGTATTCCTGGCTCCAGGTGTCAGCCTTCATTTGGGTGCACAGGAAACGGCAGTGGGCCAGGAAGGGATATTCGTGTTTGAACACCTGGCTGCATCTGGCACACTTGAAGTCTGCAAGAAAGAAAGGTGAGACACAGTTGACACCACTAACGCTGCAGACACAAAACCTTTCTCTTTACCTTGAGAAAACTCTCTCCTCAGCTCTGTGAATCCCAGCAGGTGGCACAGTTCCTCATCGTACCACATCAGAAGCTCTTCTTCGGATCGGACCTCCCGCGTGGTGCGTATATGAAGCTGGCCTGCTTTCAGAAAGGCCTCTGTGTTCTTCTCCTCGGCGTTACGCGCAGCTTGGATGAGGCGCAACCAAGAGAGGAGCAGTGCAGAGTTATTCAGAGACTCGGGGTCCACCTGTTAACCGAGAAAAAAGCTTCGAATGATACCCTAGTTATTATGCGTCAGCCCAAAGTTTTTAGCAAATGTCTGGTATAAAAGTTGAATGAAAGAGACCTACAATGACTTCTAAATGCTTCGTTTATAAATCATCATACCCTGAATATATAAGCCTTGTTCCGGTTGTCGCTGGACTTCTGCGCTATGAAAGCGATGCTGTCAAAAGTACCCTGAAGCACGCAAGGACCGAAGCAGGTGCCAGATGGGATGCTGCGCGTAACGACCACACTGGTGTGCACGTCTGAAGGATGCTGCGTGGATTTACTTTCACCAGACCACGCACATCGAGGAACTAAAGTGGGATCCATAGATAAACTGTAACAAACCAAATACGTGTTCATTATTTACAGTTAAGAAACACATAAGCTACATTTAAAAGTTCTTTCCCTCTGGTGGCGAGACCGATGTTTTCTTAGTTCATTTTTAGGGCTATTGTTTGGTTTTTCATTTGGCTTCTCCCTTTGTCTTCCCATCTGCTGCAACTCACTGGTCTGGTCCAGACAACTTGATCATTATAAACTGCTGCAGCCTGTGCCAACAGTAGTGGCACAGGCTGCAGCAGTTAATAAATCCACATTCAAACGTCGCCACTTATATTCGCACCTTTTCAAAATCAAAACGGATATCGATTAAATGAAACTTTTGAGCTGTGGCTGTCTTACCTCGTGAACATGAGCGCAGGAAGCAGAGGCTGCTCTGTGCAGATGTCCTTGTTCTTTCAATCTGAGCAAAGCAGCAAAGGTTTATCCGAGTGACCGCTGCGTACTGGCGTCCTTTTCCTCTCACTCCCTCTTATCTCCTCCTCGCAGCGCACTGAAGCGTGGCGCACTGACTTGAATGCGCGCGCATACGCTCACTCCAAAACGCGCGTGATGAATCTACCTTCTTGTCAAAGTGCCTTTCGTCTGAGTTACGATCCTTTCAGTTTGTTCAGTGGAAAGGAGATAAAGCTCATGAGCATCTCTGGCACAAGGTGCTGGCGCGTCTTTCATCTGTTACTGATACTCGCCTTTTACACTTCGCACCTGGATTATTTATTTTATATTTCTTATCTTCACATTACACGCTTGTTCCTTTATCCAAGGGCAATGTTTCGTTATATGTTACAGCGTACACAGTTGCTACATATAGATATGTAATGCAAATTAACCTAATGTTTTGTGGTAAGCACTGGTCTTGGCCTGGACATGAAGCAGGGTGTCTGTGCCATCGGGCAAATACATTATTCATTACTTAACTAATGAGCGTTTAATGCATTATTCTGCACCAAGGCTTCGTTATTGACCGAATCAGTCGGGCTCTAAGCCACTTATAAAATAGAATACATGTAATCTTTCTCTGGAGGAGGAATGTAAATAATGATTTGCAGATTTTCACGCACACAAAAAGTCAACTCAGTGAAAGTCTGCCAAAATAAAATAATCATATTGTCAACTAGGGCAAGCCAATAAGAGCATAGTTTTAAAAGTAACCCAATACACACAAGCCAAAAACTTTTTCTCCAGTGCATTTGTGTGTATTTGGGGTGGCTTGCCTGCTAAAGTGGAGTTTTGCCTGTCTCCTCGGGTGTCGCTCCTCTCCTCCTCTGCCCCAGTTCTTTTTTTTTTTTTTTTTTTTTACTCCACTGAAAGCGCAGAGAAGATTTGAGGAGCCGGCATAACTCGGAACAACAACAGACAACTTCAAACGTTTACTCTCTTCAAAACGTTTATAAACTGATCAACACTGACGTAAAGTTGTGTGGGAAGCCAAGTGAAGGCAGAATGTAAGAATTTTAATGCTGTCAGGGCCCTGGAGAAGTAAGCAGAAACCGGGAAAGATGGCGAGGAGGCAGAGTGGCGTGCTGCTCGCTGTGGCTGCGCTCGGACTTCTCATTGTTGAGAGCGCAGTGAATGGAGAGCTTCAACAGGAGGAGGAGAAGTCCTGTCAAGGCGCTTTCGACCTCTACTTTGTTCTGGACAAGTGAGTGTCCCGTTTTATTTATGGCGTTGTTCATTTCTAGTCGCTGCGCATTGCCATGCAACCACCCAGTTGTTTGGAGACGCGAAGCGCATCAGTCATCAATTCTTCAACTCTAGGAAAACTAACCAAACTGTGCATGGTTGTACAATATGACCTAAAACATTGTTATAACTACCTGTTTGTGTTTGACTAAATACTTCAGATCTCGGGATGAAGGGTTGTTATGGTTGGTTTAGGGTGATTTGATTGATTGATTGATCGTGCATTCTACTGAACTCGTGGTTAAAAGCCTTTTTGACTTTTCATCATGTATTGTTACGTAGATGTTGCAAACTGTAAGTAATATTGAATTTTCCTCCAGCCCGCTACTCTGTGTCTGGTGAGACAAACAGGCACTCGGGATGTGGGCAGGGCGTGCAGATGGATAGGGTTTCAGGCTGATGACGCTTGCGGACACAGCTGCCCACAGCAGCTCAGAGCACCTCAGACAGTGAGCTCACCGCATTTTGCAGAACAATGAGTCAGTCCAGGCCTACTGATTTACCATAATGTATTAATATCATGTATGTAACGTAGTTACGTTACGTAGTATGTATAACAGTTATACTCAGCGTACGTGTTATTTTATGGCTAAACCCACATTAACTAAGTAACTTGTTCCACCAAGCGACATCTGGAGATGAGTCCCCAGCCCTCTACTGTGGCTGCCCGCTCACAGGTTGCACTGAAGGATGTGTTACTTGAAGAGTAAGAATTTCCATTGCAGGGACACACTTGACCTTAAAATCATGTAATCTTTTTTATATAATAGTCTTGTGTGTTCTGGAGTCTCTTGGTTGTCTGAACTTTCTTTGGTTGTCCTTGTAGGTGCATTGCTGGATGTTCATGCTGACTTGTACAATATAATCAACATTTTTGTCTTATCTTAGCAATCTGCACGAAAAGCACTTGCACTTGGACACTAAACCTGTCAAAACATGCCAAGTGGGAGTTTTCCATTCAACACCAAACTTGACTTTTAAAGTGATTAAAATAATTGTATGTTATGCAAAGCTGTGGAAACTTTAAAAAATAATTCCATGGAGAGTGTATGTCACGTTACATCTCATGCATTTAATTACATTCAGTTACACATCAAAATACCTTGAAAGACATAAATATTTATGTGAGCGGGGTCGGCTCTCCACAGATCTGACCTGTAACTTACCCTGATGCGCAACCTGTTTGTCTCCATGCAGCTGAATAAATTAAATGCCATACTGTGAAACATTCCAGTCAAATAAGTGTTATCTTACTGATATTCTTATAAGGGTCTTTGTACTTCCAGTACTTCCAGTGCAGTATTTGAGTGTTTTTTTTTCTGGAGACTGGCTGCATGACTTCTGTTCTGTTCTGTCTGAATGACCTTTCTACTGTAACAGGCCTTCAGGAAGCCTCTGCTTTTTCTCCTCCCATCAACACACATACCTGGTTTAATTCACCTCCTAAAATGCATTATGACCTAATCAAATGCACCTTAACCTAGTTTACCTTATCACTACAGATTTATCACTACAGATTTGGTTGTCTATGTTCAAATATGGAATCTGTAAAAATGTACTACCTTAAATTAAACTAGAGCAGCAGAGTCTGTGCATTCCTCTTCCATGTCTGACACCACTGTAAATACCAGGCTGCATTCTTCTCCTCTATTTGGTGTCCCACAAAAAGAGGTGTAATGTTAAGAGACTGAACAGACACAGTATTTTCTCTTTGAAAACGCTTCAATATTAGCATATCACACTGTCCATGCATCACAATTTTCATAGATGGTTATTCTACAATGCATTTGTCAGTTTGTATTTAGTGGAAATTTCCATGACTTGTGATTTTATTTCTGGATGCATTTTATTTCTTGGCTTAGCACAGTTGCATGGTGATTTGACAGATTTTTCTTTGACTCGAGTTTGCAATGTTTGTGACAAGTAAAAACAATAGTGTTTAGCTGAGAGGCAATTGGTAGCAACTGCTCCACTGTCCCATTTCTTGTGCACTTATTGAAAATAGAAATACAAAAAGTCAGTATGCTTTCTATTGAAATGCCACGGATCATGCCATATTGCTGACAAACGATATCATAATATTTAAGCACACTGGAAAAAGAGATTACGTATTTATATTACATTTATGAGATGCTATAATCAGCATTTCATTAACATAAATCTTGCAAACATTTGCAGTAACTGAGTGGATTGAACTGGGTTTTTAGTTTATTGAGTTGTCTCTGTAATTCTGACTGTTTAAGCACAGCAGTTGGGCAGGAAGCAAATTTCCACTCAGCAATGGTCAAAAGACTATTACTGCAGTCATGAATGTGAGTGGCTTTCTCCATTTACAACTTTGCTTTTGCTTTAGTTTGGGTTAGACTAACTGGGCCGTTTGATGTTTGCTTCAATAGGCCCTCACACTGACAATGCCCCCCTCTTCGGGTCACTCCTGTGCCCCTCTGTTGTCTGTGCTTCAGTCTTTTCACTGCCTGGACCCCCAACCTGTTGTTAGACTGGCCACCCTTCTCAGGACATCTGTTGGCCCTCATGGTCCCACATAAGGCAGAGGGACACGGTAAAACATGGCACAGCTGCCTGCTACTCTCTCCCCGCTAGAGGCACAGGGCTACATCTGTCACTGTCTGACTCTAACCCCCTGGCCCGCCACCAATTAGCCACCATTAGCTTTCCCCTGGGATGGCTCTTCATTTGGACAGTCAAACTCAGCAGCTTAATTGTCAGACCACAGTTTGACAGGTGACTGGCTCGTGTGTGGGAATGATACTGCATTTATATAACTGTATGGTGGATACAATATAGACATACACATTCAACCAACTGACTTTGTTACATTGCAGATCAGGCAGTGTGAAGCATCACTGGACAGAGATATATTCTTTTGTTGAGCAACTTGCAGAAAAGTTTATCAGGTAGAGACTGGAATACTGAGTTGTTAGTCTATTTCATCTGTATTTCTCTTGTCTTCACAATATTTGTGTTTGCAGCCCCATGCTTAGGATGTCTTTCATAGTCTTCTCCACTCAAGGCAAGGTCATCATGAAACTGACAGAGAACAGGTAGCAAAATATCTACTGCACATTGTTTTCTAACTGTACGAGTCAAATGCACTTTATATGTGCTGAACTAGCTACCCTGTGTATTGATTTACCTATTTGTTTTGCTTTTAGGGAAGCCATCACTGGAGGCTTAATGGCTCTGAGGAAAGTGGTTCCTGGTGGAGACACATACATGAACCTTGGACTGGAGATGGTAAAGCTTTTTATACTTGCTATTGTCACAATTTTTATTTTTATGAAGGAATTCATGTTTTGTCTGTCCCATTTAGATGAATGTGTCACTGAAATGAAAGTGTATTGATTGTATATGTAAATTTTACAGGCTAATGCACAAATTCATCGAGAAAAGCAAGGTACTCTATTTGTAATTTAAAAAACAGCAAATGCTCAGAAACTTAGAAACATTTGTTAGAATGGTTTTGTATTTACAGGAACGGCCAGTGTAATAATTGCTCTGACAGATGGAGAGTTGAACAAGTTTCAATTTGATACTGCACAGAGAGAGGTGAAAAAGAAAATGTGCATTTTCATCTTTAAGGACAAAAATAGACTTGTTTTACAAAGATGTTTTTGTATTTGTAGGCTCAGAGGGCCAGATCAATGGGAGCCATAGTTTACTGTGTTGGAGTGAAAGACTTCAACCAGACCCAGGTAAGATACTAACTCACTTTCAATGTTTTTTTTTTTTATTTGGAAAAACTGATGTTTATATGTTTGCAGCTTGCAACTATAGCAGATACCATGGAACATGTGTTTCCTGTGTGGGGGGGCTTCCAGGCCCTCAGGGGAATCATCGACTCGGTATGAAATGTTGTGACTTAAAAAATAAATAAACAATTTCTAAGACTTTTATCTTTTTTCCAGATAATAAAGAAGTCCTGTATTGAAATCCTAGCTGCAGATCCATCCAGCGTGTGTGCAGGAGGTAAGAGTTCCCCTCTAATCCAGACAGGGGCTGGTCCAGTGTGCGATTGTGTCAGATGACAGTCATCCAGAGCCTCTGGACTGGAGTAATTGCATGGACGCTTACGAGTGCACAGTGACACAGACCGTATTGTCATTCACGGCCGGCGGAAATTAGCATAGCCGCTCTAGCTCAGCGTCTGGGCAACAAAGTAGAGGAGGTGAAGGGGGGGGTGGCGCATGGTCAGAAAAATTAGCAATGAATCTTTAAGCGTGACTGCTCCTCTGGCCTAGTTTGCCACTTCCTATATGCTAAACAGCCATGTGGATGTATCACCCTATAACCTCTGCTCCAGTGTCTACTGTTGTGCTTTTGGACATCAGCTTATTGGAGTGGGACATATAGTAAGAGCGACCAGACACTGCAGCAGGGTCTTTATCTGTAGACTGTAGGATGGATGAGCTTTGACATGACCTTATTAAGACTCACTTAAGAGAGTGCTGCCCAGACAACCACTAGAGATCAGCGTTCATTATGAAATGCAGGGAAAAAAAACAAAACAGTCAGCTGAGAGGCCCACAAATAAAAAAGAAACATATTAGTGATGGTGATAATTAGATGCTGTTGTGAATAGCCGAAAGCCAGTGAGTCAGACGACATGTGCCCACTGCCCCCCACAGCTTAGTTTATTATTCGATTGATGAGTACTGTAATGGTCAGTGAACTAAGAGACACGGGGGACTTG
The DNA here is from genome assembly GCA_019594935.1 of Periophthalmus modestus. NCBI lineage: Eukaryota > Metazoa > Chordata > Actinopteri > Gobiiformes > Gobiidae > Periophthalmus > Periophthalmus modestus. The sequence continues at coordinate 28,931,266 of JAIEZT010000441.1, forward strand.
TTTCTGGCCTAATTAATAAAGGGCAACAGTTTGTGTGTTATTTTAAAAGCGCCTGTTTAATCAGAATCAGGAAATAATGTTTTTTTTACTTTTTTGGAAAATAATTACATAGTGAAGGACCTGTCCAGTATAGTCTGCTTTGCTGCACTTGAACTGAATGCAGATATTAGGAAGCATCTCCTCCAGTCTCTGTGTTGCAGTATTCATACAAAATGACATTGCACATAGGTATTGTGACAGTGTGTCTCTGTCTCTTCCACATTTGCTTGTTCTGATTGTATCTTCTGTGCATATGTGTAGGGAGGGCACATATAAGTCCCTAACACTGATGTGAAGTGACCGGTTCGGGCCGCCGCAAACAGGCCATCAGACTGGACAGTGAGCATTAGGCCACACTATCGGAGCTGACAGCACACACACACTTGCCAGTTTTCTATGCATTTTGGGGACGTTACACTGGCTTGCATTAATTTCCTGGAGACTAGCCTTAACTTGCTTAACCTAAACCCTAACCTTATTTGAATTTAAAATTTTATCTTAGCTTTAAAACATGCTGTTGATAATTCAGAATTTACATCATGATGTAGGTGCTCATGATGTGAATATTCAGATTTTAGTCCCCACAATGTGATAAATACCCTCTAAATACACACTCATACACACATACACACACACACACACACACACACACACACACACACACACACACACATACATTCACACACATACACACTCATGTAGCAGTGCTTTAGATGTGACATGACAGCGAAGATTGCTGCTTTCATTAACGTCTGACCCTGTCCTCCTTGCTGTCCCTGTGTCTCTGGCCCCTCCCTGGCCCCTCCCTGTCCTTCAGTGTCTTACTGCACTAACATGATTGAGGAGCCAAGGTTCGGACATATTCCTATTCCTCACACATGCACGCTGCTCTCTACATGTTTAATGTCACACACATTTATACAAGCAGAGACCTTGTCAAACATTCAGGTGTCGATGCAGATGGACATGTGGCAGAGGCCTTGTCAGCAGAGCACCAGTGCTGTACCAGCAGCATGTGACAGTACTGACCTTTTAGCCCATCACAACGTGCGTATGTGTGTATCAGGGAGAATGGACAGCCTAGGACTGAGAACTCTTCACTTATGTTGGCATATAAATAACAATCAATCATTACAACTGAGCAACACTATCTAGCTGTAATCAGTGCTATAGATGAAAGTTTTTTCAGCTGCTCTGACCTTTAGATAAAAGTGATGCCCGCCCTGATGCTTTTATCCAGTGATCTTCACGCTGCAGCCGAAATGTTAAAGGTGTTTCAAGCTAGATGAAGCCTCTCACACAGGGTATGAATACAAGGTATTAAAACATACTGTTGTAGAATTAATAGAAGTCTTGGTCTACATCATCAGAGGTATAATACTTTCCACAATGGAAGCATAGATTGGAATGGACAACACTATCACACTGTCTTTTCTAGCGAAACCTCTTCTGCATTAGAACCTTTCTCTTCCAACTCTTGGGCTACCACAGTTTATTCTACAATAACTATATAACAATGTTATTTTCAATTACATTTGAAAAGACAAACCGTACACATGTGCTATAAGTCAGGTCATAACAACTTTGAGAGTGCAGGCCTACTGTAGTGTGCCCTGCAGGCATGTTTTTAAGCAATAGTGTTTTCTGCTCTCTAGCATATGCTGCCGAGCATCCACACAGACACAGCGACATATGCTGGCAAGTCTCTTTCAGGAGCTTTAACAGTGCCCCAGGGAAGCTAAAGGTCAACACTGCACACAAGCACATGCACAGGCCTCCTGGCTGCAGCACAGAATAGCAGCACTTTAGCACTAGCACCATTGGAGCATATTATGGCCTTTCCACACACGCAGCCATTGCACACTGATATAAACAAGCAGCAATGAGGCATGCAGTGTTTTCACTTTAAATATCTGTCCTCTTATAGACCAGAAGAAGTTATGTTGTTTCAGTAGAGACAGTTTGCCCTAACACTGTCATGTATGGACAAGATTTTGATTTAAATTGTAAATAATTCCCTGCACTTTGGGACTGTTTCAGAGCATTTCCAGGTTGTGGTGCGAGGAAATGGGTTTCTCCATGCCAGAAACATTGACCAAGTCCTCTGCAGTTTTAAACTTAATGAGACACATACAGTTGGTATGTTTGATTAAAAGTCCTTAAATCACTGGCATATTTACATTTGACATGTATATATATATAAATATTAATGAGAATTTGTGTTTCATAGATGAAAGGCCAGCTGAAATAGAAGACACTTTCCTTCTTTGTCCTGCTCCTGTGGTAGAGGAAGTGGGAAAGTAAGTAGATCAACTATCCAAACTCTATTCTGTATGTGATATTAAGCATTTTTACTAGAGACTTGCACTAGTGTGTATAGCCCTGATTCATTTCCCTTCATGTCTAATTGTCGCATCATGCATAGTTTGGCGTGATCCAAAGTCGGCTGCCCTTCAACAAATTAGTGTCAAAGTCATTGAGTCTCTGTGATCAATCAGAGTTTGTCACTGCTAACGAAGGCAGACACCAATCACACAGGGACAACAGCAGCAGGGCCCAGAAACACAACTTAATGAGAGCCTCCTGGAGAGGACCTTTGCACATCACTGAATGTGGCTTCTCTTAGACAGACTGTTGTTATTCTTGTTAAAAAATAAAAGGTAATTTCCAGCAGACATTGGGCTGCTTTGGATGACCTTCTTCATTCTTGCTCAGACTCCAGACTGCCTAGAGCCCAGTGCATAAATATACATTTTGCAGCCCAGAGCTTAGGACACCTCCTAGACATCGTCTGTCTTGTTGCTGTCACTCAGATTTGTACTCTAATTTGATCATATCATGTCTACAAGCAATGTTTACAAAGCAAACAACAAGTACACAGAGAGTGACTAAGTAAAATTATTAATTAATTAATTAAAACAATTTGAAGATGCTTTTTAATAGTGAACATAACAAAATGTGTATTATTTCTAACAATGAATTATTACTTTTCTGTGTTGTTTTTCTCAGCATTTTACAGAGATGTGATGCCAGACAGGCAAAAAACATTTAAGAAAACATACAAGAAAATCATGCACAAAATAAAATATCCAACATATAAACAACAGCCAATAAATCAAGGCCCATTCATTATTGTTAGAATTATTAGAGAGGTGTGTTTTATGTTTGTGTATTTAAGTAAAAACACATATTTTTTTCTACCAGGCATGACTCTCAGAACCCTTCCTCTTCATATATGTTTTACTCGGGCCTTGTCTCATACAATGAAGTCATTGATGCTGCCATCAACCAAATGTATTTTGACTGGGAACCTCCCGGACTCTGCTTTTCCTTCCTGTTCACATCCACACAGGGCACAGACATATGAAGGAAGCAAACTGTTGATTGATATAGGCTGAGATCTGACGCTGCCTGAAATGTGGGTTGTCCATATTGTGGTGGAGAGGGGATAAAGGAGGGGAAGAAGACACCTGCACTTCCCTATGTGTGTCAATACATGTTATAAACTGAGCCAGTGTCAGCACTGAGGAAGTGAGAGGAAACACTGAGGGCTGGTCTGGGGATGTCTCAGGGGGTCTCAGGGGGCGGGACACGCTGATGAGATGTAAAACAGGAAGACCTCCTCATACCATCCCCCCTCTGCTTCTTCCTCCCCTCCCCTTGTCACCCCAACTCAGCCCCAAATACTGAAGTGAAAGCCCCGCTTGTCAGTGCCCCTGTTAAACCAAAATAGGCAAGCAATTGTTTCCAAGTCAGAGTGTGTATACTTGAACCATCAATTTTATGTATAATCAGACAGACAACACTAGAAATAATGAATGACTGTAAGAGGTACATGTTTTTTTATATAATTTAGTGTGAATGAACTTTATTTTGTCTCTGTTCTCTTTTGGATACTTGTGTCAGTTTACTATCTGTGTTTTTTGCATCAGTTTCTTAGGGGATTAGATCCAAAAATGACAAAATTCCTCTTGTGGGTGGAGAACAGCTTGACCTCTTAATGCCCTGTTTCTTAGTCAGCATATGTTTTGTTCATGCTTAAGTTACAGCAGTTAACTATATCTACCTCATTACTGCCACAAGTCTCTGCATGTCATAATAGTGAGGATACAGTGCTTGCACATTCACAACATCAAACCAAACCAAGTATACATCCAGAATAATTTGGGTTCAAACCAGGAGAAGACACTGTCCAGTGCATAACCAATTGTTAAATTATGTGTGTTTTTCAGGGTTATTTACTTACAGGTGAGCATGAATGAAGGCCTCTCCTACATCACCAGCTCTGTGCATATCACTACTACAGAATGTGTAAGTGGACATAGTATACGTTTATACTAATAAAAATACTCTGCGCGCTGTGTTATGGCGTTGATACTTTTTAAAATAAACCTTTTTTTTCGATCTTGTTTGTTTTTCTTTTGTCTTCTGGCTTTGTTCTTCCTCTCGTAGCTCTCCTCTGTTGTGTCTCTCATCAGAGGAGGCTGTGAGTACTTTCACTTTATGTTAACCCTATCGAAATTAACTACCGCTGCATACTGGTGTGCTCTGTGTTTAAACATGTTTGTATTATTCTTAGTTTGACGGGACAATTGTGCTGATCTCACTGCTGGTGGTGTTTTTGCTGTTGGCACTGCTGCTGATGTGGTGGTTCTGGCCCCTCTGTTGCACTGTGGTGAGTTGTAATGCTGATATACGTCTGTTTTATCAACAGAAATCATTTTGCTCATTACGTTGTTTTTTAAACCCTCAGGTCATCAAAGAACCTCCGCCTCCTCCTCCCCCAGAACCAGTCAGATATTCTTCTTTACTATTATTGCCTCTTTATAATATACAACTTAGCACACCCTTCTGGAGTTTATTTTTGCATCCACTAAAATGTTGCCAATAACAACAAAGACTTTTCAAATGTATAGTATAGTTTTTTGACCTACAGTATGTCTTAATAATAAAATCCAGAGACTCTATGAAAACTTAAAATACCTTTTGCTTGATCACTTAGCTTAAAGGACTCGTGTAAACTTCTAGCCATGTTATAATGCTGTTACCTCATCAAAAACATACCTGGAGTTCTGCTTTATTTCACTCGCACATGTTTGAGTTATCCTGCTTTATTAGTCTGTCTACATCTTCAAAGAATGGTCTGTTTCACCTCAGTCATGAAGTGGTAGTTTTCAAGTTAACAGCTACTTTTTAGCTTTAGTTCAGAGATTGGCAGTTCCAGGGCTGAAATTATCGAAATGATTCTAGTGAAGGTGCATAGAGTTTAAAAACACAGTAGAGCACTTCCTGTATTACCACATGACATCACAAGACGGAACAGAGTGTTTTCCTTTTGAGAGAAAAACACTGGCTAAATATGCAGGATTTGTGTGTTAAACGTGTGAATGAAACAAAACACAACTACAGGTATGTTTGTGATGAGGAAACAACATGATAACATAGCTCAGAATATATTGTAATATAATTAAGACTTGGAAATATAGTAATAATTTTGCCTAATAATTCTGTACAAAATTCAAAGGGTGTGTAAACCTTTTCACATAACCGTATACACTGTATTATGTAGACAATATGTGTAACTTGCTGTTTTCTTAAAAAAGGAATCAGATGAGGACGATGGGATGCCTAAGAAGAAATGGCCCACAGTGGATGCGTCCTATTACGGAGGAAGAGGCGTAGGAGGGATAAAGCGCATGGAGGTATATACAAAACAAAAGAGTTTTACTGGTCCCCTGATGTGTGTGATTTGTGTGAATTTTATGTCTTGTTATTCACAAGGTGCGGTGGGGTGAAAAAGGGTCCACAGAAGAAGGCGCCAAACTGGACAAACCAAAAAATGCTGTTGTGAAGATGCCAGAACAAGAATTTGAACCATATGAGCCAAAACCAAGGAAGCCTTCCCGCCCTCCCCCGCAGCAGAGGAGATGGTACACACCCATTAAGGTGTGTCTTTCAAAAAATAATAATGATCTAATATAAAAACCAAATTGGAAGTTTCCTCAAGAATTACCTTATATATTTCTGTCTGCTTGTCTCCAGGGCAAGTTGGATGCTCTGTTAGCTCTGTTCAGAAGAGGATATGACCAAGTTTCACTGATGAGACCCCTGCCTGGAGATGAGGTGAGTCTGCACACACACAGCAAATGTTTATTTCAATTCAACTTTTGAAGATATTGAGGTACAGATTTTAGCCAAAGAAAAGACATGGTTTGAGAGGGGAGTTCAGGAGGCCATTTTTGTTAGGAAAGACAATCCATCTTTGAACAGGAATGGGGGAGCTCAGACATCATTTATCTCCTGTTTATAACTCTATCCTTGGACCTAAATCAAAACAAGGAAAACAGTAGTTCTAGCCAGAATGCTAATATGTGTGAGAGCACCATTAAGAGACTGAATCATAATGCTAAATATTTTTCAGGCAGACCTCTCACTTAGTGTAGTCCAATAGACTTAGCCAACAAATAGAAACTGACCAGAACTGAAGAAACAGCTTGGATGAGCAGAAAAGAACATTTTGTCCATTTGACAGAATAGATTTTTTTTTTTACTATTTCAACTCAAAATACAACCTAAATTCTTTTTGTCAGTTCTAAGCCTGGTAAAATGATGTGGATTACAGCCGGTTCAACTCTAAATCTCTAGTCACAGTAATAACTTTTTTGTTGCTGTTGTCCAGCTGGCTACCGGAGCAAGCTAACTAGATTAAGACCAGTTACCAAATATTTCTCATGGTAGATCACTAAAATGTGTCAGTGAGCTATGTATCTCCACATTGACTTCTCAAACAGTCACACTACACAGATTAAGTGAATAAGAGACAGCTGTGACTGCCTGAAGACCTCCTTTGTGCACATACACAGGGAACTGTACTTCATCAGACAAATACAAAAATGAATAGAATGCTGTAATTGTAAATAATGCATGCAACAGATATGTACAGTTTTTGAGGCAAGGTTCAGCTCTCTCTCTTGTCACTCCAAATATTAACTTAAACATCTGTCAGGTCAGAAGAATTTGTTGATAATAAGCCTGCACAATATCTCACAATTTGAGTTAGTACAGTTATGAAATCACAAAGGCAGCTAATTATTTAGAAATGCCTGGGATTCTTGTACTACTTTATCAGATCATATTTCAGTCCGATGTTAATGCTCCCGTTGTTGTTTATTATGTGCACTGTGAACAGAATCCTGCTTTATAAACATATTGCAAATCTAATCATAACTGCAGTACTTGTTTGAAAAATACATTTTTCTTTTTTTTATCAATCATATATATATATTTTTTTAATTGTGCAGTTCAGTTCAGTTTCAATCCAATTCAAGTTTATTTATAAAGAACATTTAAAACAACTTCAGCTGACCAAAGTGCTTCACAACCAAAAAAAAAAAAAACACCCCAAAACAAAATAAAACCAAATATACAGATCACACGATACATAGGAAAAGTACGATAAAACATCAAAATATCCTGTCTGCGTGCAGCCCTAGTTATTAAAGGTCCTATACTACAAAAAATTTCACTCTTATGAGTTTTAAGCAGTGTTATAATGTTGGTACCTCTTAAAAACATAGCTGGAGCTGTGTTTTGTTTATTCACACATGTTTGAAACTATTATTAGTCTGTCTACATCTCCAAAGCTCAAAATGCTCCATTCCACCTTGTGATGTCATTAAGTGGTAGTTTTCAAGTTGACAACTACCTTTTACCTTTCGTTCAGTAGAGATTGATAATTCTAGGGCTGAAATCATCCAAATGATTCTAGTGAAAGTGCATGGAGTTTAAAAACATAATGAAGCACTATCTGTTTTACCACATGACATCACAAGGTGGTACAGAGTGCTTTCTGTTTCAGAGAACACAGCTAGATATGCAGGATTTGTGTGTTAAACGTTTGAATGAAACAAAACACAACTCCATGTTTTTTCCAACATTACAACATAAATGAGAAAATAGCGTAATATGGGCCCTTTAATGCAGAACTCTTCCAGAGGCTTATGCATTGCTCTCGTTACAAAAAACAATTGTGATATAATTTTATTTTTTAGATCCACTGTACAATATTTTGTTTGTGTAAATTGGTCATTTTATTCCAGATCTCATCTTGAATTTTGGTATGAAATAACTTGCAAGAACCACAAGATAGCTTTAGTAGTTACCCTTGACCCTGTTCCTCATGTCCTCAAAACCACACAGATGTTTTTGTCACTGCTCTGGTTGCCATGGTGAAGCATCTGCCCCCACTGTCAATGTCTCCTTTCATGACTTTGGCCGTATCTCGACCCATTTGTTCACCATAAGACACAAGTCGTCTGTACAGCATAACACTATGAGCATTTACTGTATCTGGAGTCTATAAAAGTTACTGTTTTTCATTATTTTCATCTTGGCATCCTTTTTGAACTGGACAGTTCATCTTTCTCAGTGCAGAATTTTCTAGGGCTTTTGTCTTTCTTTCTTTGCATGGTCGCAGTCCCTAGCACTTTGCAACAATGACCCTCAGAAATTGCTTCACGCACCATTAATCAAGAAAAATAAAATGCCATTGCACACATGAAAAGATACAAGGAGAAAAAAAAACTTGCAAAGAGAGGTCAAGGGGTCAAATACTGGCACACCACAAAAAACTTACAAGTCTCTAAATTTTAATAACCTCAGACAATTGCTGAAATGTTGAATTGTTGAATTGTTTAAACAGCATCCAAAAGATCTTCATTCAAAATGGATTTACCAAACATAAACGTTCTGCTTCCATGCATGTTGCTATTATTAGCTAATTCATTTAGAATGCGCTCCATATTGGGATAAGTGTTGGAATAGCTCAATGTCACAACCCATTCTTAAATGTCTCAATTTTGCCTTAGGACCTTCACTCAAGGGACACCGATTTTTTTTTTTTTTTATCAGCTAAATAACTGTGATTTTTTTTTTTTTCTTTTTTTTTTTTTTTACAAAGAAAAAAACAAACAAACAAACATTTGTTTCTAAAGTAGAGGTGAACAATTATTTTTTCCCAAGGGTCATATTCAAACCCAGGCATGCAGCGGGGGCCTGGGCCAATGTGATTATTGTTATTCACCTTATTCCGGAAATTGCCGTGGGTGCCACCATCGTCATTCGGGTTGTATTATTTTGCATGGGGCTGGTGATCTTGACAGCAAATTAAGTTTTATAGGGACTACTAAGTGGTTTTAAAGCATCCCAGAAAATCAGTGCAGTGTTGACTTGCGGGTCACGTGAACACTGAACATTTTACCCGAAGTTTAGTGGCATTTATGGCAAAAGTGGGTGGGGTGGAATAAGGTCAACAGATTCATATCAGTTTCTAATATAAGCTACTGTAATCTGTTACTATGTTATAATAATTAAACAATATATATATACTGTATATATATATTTGCAAACCATATCACAAGTTTAAATTTGCAGTTAGATTTTGTACAATCGCCCCACTATTTTTTGAGCTTCTAATAATTGTGACTCGAAAAGCACATCTGTGAGTCACATGGAGTTGTTAAACATCAGTTGACAACTCATCCTTTATTATTGTCACTTCACTGGATCTGCGACGTGTCATCATTGTGCTGCCAGTTTCTGGAAATCGCTATTTCCCCATGTCTTACATTACATTCACTTACTGTACTGCTGTGCGTCACTCATGTGTGTCTGCTCCACACAAACAGATGTGCGGTGTAAAAGCCACGAGCCAAATTCTGACATAAGAGATTCCCTTCTTTTGTCTCTCAGCAGTGATTCCAGCTCAGAGCGGGGGACACTTTTCAAAAATACCATAGACTAGAGCTGCTCCTCCTCATACATGCAATTAGTCTGTCTGCACAAACCACCACCAACGTCTTCAAAATGCACTGTCATTTCATTTCTACTTACGTGCAATTGACAGTAGCTTTCAAACTAGTTATTATAACACTGTACTTTAAGTATATGTATTTTTTTTCAAGCAAAACAGTTAATTTGCCCTGTGAGTAAGGACAAAATAATTCACATTTATACAGCTTAAGAATATTTCACATTCTCTTAAATATTTTTTTCTCAATAGTCTATGATGTATTTTCCTATTTCCTCAAGTTGTGTTTGGTGTGCATTTTTGTCTCTCAACACACAAACAATTACAATATTTTTATAATTTCTTATTTATATCTCCCTTTGTATATTTCCTGCTGAGGTAATGACTACATAAACTAGGTGACCTCAGCTTGTGTGCATGCATGTGTGTCATGTATCCAGGGAGTTTAACTGTGTCCTTGTGCTGTGTTCTTCTCATGTAGATTCTTGTAATGTCAAGATAACATGCTGACCTGTCAGATCATATGGGGCCATGTAACCATCTTAACCACCTCTGTTGAAATGGTGTGCATATATTGTAACCTCAGATGTTTTTACTTTTGCTTGAGGAGGGTAAAGACTTAAGGCAAAGACAACAGCCTAGACAGTGTGGTCAAAGGAGTGTGGCTTGGGGGGTTTTTAGGGATCTGCTTTTCTCTCTAAAGAATCCAGAGCTCGTGGTAAACAACTGCCAAAAGGTGAAGTCAGTGGAAAAACATATCTGATTTACATGAAAATGACACATATGCTAACAGATGTCTAAAAATAATATAGGGATATATTGAATGCTGTGACATTGTATTTAGTCATAAAGCATTTTAAATTTGTCTCAAAAACATTTGAAAAAGACAAATAACTGTTTGACATATACATAAGCTTTACAGAATTGTCATTTTGATCCTATTTTGGTTAATCTTGGCTCCTGCTCAGTGTGAATCATAATTCAAAAATCCTCTGGTTTAAACTTCCTTAGCCTCCCCCATACCTTCCTCTCTCCTCCTTCCTGTTATTCACGTAGCTTCATTCGGGCCATATGTTCTGGTGGAGGCATGCTTACAGTCACCTCTCACAAACACTCCCAATATTCATGAGCTTGTCTTCTCATTGTGCCCATATGCTGTCTCTGGTGTTGTTCTGCTGTTCACAAACTGGCTCTTTCACTACAAGATCGAAACAGGCGGCCCCTCCAACTGTGCTTACCCCTAATCAATTACACCACTCTCATATACCCTCACTAACAATAGACCCTCAGTCACAGAGCTAACAAAGCTAACTGCTGCGGAGGCCTTCCTTAATGACCCTGAGGTGACTTTAGGGCCTCTCTGTTTAATAAGGTGTTATAATCAGACCACCAAGGGACGCCGACACAGGGGTCTATACCAGCTTCCATCCCACATTCTCTCAAAGGCAAGAGTCAGTGTGGTGTGCCAGTGATCTTGTGGTGAGGATAACCATCAATGGGAACAATAAGAGAGAATTCCTATTCTTCCCAACTTGTAAATTATGCTAAACACCAAGGGGCCCTGTGTTAACCATTGTGATCCAATTGAAAAGTCCCGATGCAAAACATTCCTACAAGCCACACGAGGAATAAACCACTTTCTGTTCTTTTATCAAGAGATAGAAAAAGGGCATAAATGTGTTAGGACTACAGAAACACCCTCTTAAAGTCAGAAGACGTCTTTGCTCCGATCACAGTGATTGTAGTGCAGGTGTGAGCAGATAGAGCCTGCTCTGTTTGTAAAAAGAGGGCCAAACACATACTGCCTCTGTCAGCCACAGTGGGCAACGTATCACACAACAAGCTTTGGCCGAGGGATCTGAGGGGCTCATTGACACTGCACAGAGCATTTGGATACAAATACAACTGTACTCATTTGAACCAAGATCATTGTAAATAGCCTTTATTCAACACAAGCATGCTAGGACTTTCTGTTTTAAACAATGAATAGGCTATGATTTGAAACATGTCTTTGTATGATTCCAAACAGCCAATCTTTGCTGATGCATGCCTGCTTGATTTGATCATTATTGATGTTTTTGACAGGGTCGTTGCATAAGTTTTCAGCGTGTGAAAGACCCAGACTCCAGTTTGAATCAGCGCACATCGTCCAGTCCCTCTCATCACCCGGTGACTTCACCCCCTCCGTCCACGGAGGAGCGGCCTTTGGTCTCCAACTCTGTGCCCCGTACAAAGCCTCCATCCAGAGGTCCTCGCACCACTCCCCCGTCCCGTGTGCCCCCTCCTATGGCCAGACCTCCCCCAGGCCCACCTCCAGCACGGGCTCCTCCGGGACCCCCAGGACCACCACCATCCCGGCCCCCACCTCAACTTTGATCAGACATGGAGCTTCAAACTGTTGAGTGTGCTCTTTGCTTTGTTGCTGGACAGCAAATATCTATCCTTTGGCAGTGTTTAGGTGACATTAGTGTGTTCATCATGATTTCACTTTAGTCACTTGATGACAAATTTCCTGGTAAATGTCATGCGCTTTTTTTGTAACTTGGCATGCTCCGATTTTGTATACGTCCTTTTGAAAATTTAAGGCACTCATCTTTACTTTCCCGGAGGCTTTTGTTGGCTGAGCCGCTATGGGTTTTTTTTGTTCACTATTTCAGGTACATTGACTCTAATGGCATATTTTCAACCAATAATCAACTTTTTGCATCAAATTAATGTTTTATACAACTGCATCTTTCCTCTGATTGCAACTGCAGGGCAGTTTTCTCCACATTTTATTTATTTCCAAGCTTGAAAACAAGTCCTCTACCATCAGTGGATTTTCATTTTCATTACTTGTGAATTGTGATATTCTGGCATGTAAGGCAACACTGCATCAAATGTATAACTTACTAACACAGTAAAGTGAAAGACTGCACCATGATTGTATCTCTGTGGTATTAATGTCGTGTTTTTTGTTTTCATTTTTAGACTGAAATGGTCCTTTGTATCGTTTCTGTACTAACAGCTTTTTTAAAAAATAAAAGGTGTCTAATGCTTTACAGTGAACATGCTTTTTCCTCATTAGATTTCATTAGTCTCAATAAAGATTGACTCATACTGCACACACACACATTTATATACATATACATACATTATATATATATATATATATATATATACATATACATAGTGTTGTCCACCGTTGTGGTGGACACCGCAGTATCAAGCGATGGGAACATGAGAAACTAGAGAAATACCAGGGGCTCAAAGAAGAGCTGGAGAAGGCCTGGAAGGTGAAGGCATCAGTGGTACCTATGGTCATCAGAACACTCGGGGCAGTGGCCCCCAAACTGGAGGAGTGGCTACAGCAGATCCCAGGAAAGACATCAGACATCTCAGTCCAGAAAAGTGCAATACTAAGAACAGCAAAGAAACTGCGCAGAACCCTCAAGCTCCCAGGACTCTGGTAGAGGTCCCAAGCGTGGAAAAAAAGGGGATGAGTCCACCAGTGGAGAGTAGTGAGGGTGAGATTTTTTTTTAATATAATCTCATAACAATCCCAATACTTAATAAAGATCCAGAGGGCTGAGATAATAGGGCAAAGTTTAATTTGTTCATGTAATTTTACATCAATACACTTGTATTTCTGGCTAGAACCAGAATAATCTCAGGTAGAATATTACTTTTAGTTATTTTCAACAAATTACATTGGGAAATTTCTTGATCAGAAACATCAAAAGGTCATCAGAAAGAGGTTTATAAGCCATGTTGGACCACCAAATAGAGGACATTTTTTTCTTTTTTTTTTTTAAAAGGACATAGTTTCTTCTGTCATTGAATATCCCAGGTTCATCTTCGGGTATTTGCTTTTACACTAAATACATTGACATAAGTCTTTTCAGAACATGGCAAAGCCACACTCTGGAAGTCCACAATATACTCCTCAGGCTTTCCGCTTTTTCTTCTGCATTTTCTTTCCGGATAGTGCCCCCTTCTGGGCTCCTCGCACCATACCCTTAAATTGGCCTTGAAGCTTGGCACGCTTCCTAAAATAAAAATATAACATGTATTCAGCAATATAATTGACTTAAATAAAAATATTTATAGTATCGATATCTCAAATTAGCTATCATACCTGCGATTGAGCTGGGCCTTTTTCAGTGGGATATAAGCATAGGGATCAAGCTTTCCTTTCTGTTTTATGTCTCCTTTACCTTTCTGTAAAAAGACAGACACAAGAAAATTAGTATTTTTTTCTATTATTTTTGTAATTTATAGATACTATACAATTTTATACTCTACCTTTGACTTGTACTCCACACCAGTATCTTTAGATAATGGTCTGTGGATACCAGAACCTCCAGCTGGGAAACAAAAGTTTTGTTTTAAATAAATGTTTGAAAGGCAAAAACCTTTCTTGAAAAATTTTATTTTTATTTTACCTTTATATTTTAACTCTGGCTCAATGTCCATTTCCTCATCAAAGTCGTCATCTTTAAACCGTCTTTTCTGTGCCTTTTTCTGAAATCAAGACACAGCAATTATGAAAATATAAAATGATTTAACCGTCAGACATACACTTTGGGCTTCTTACACTTTTAACGCCCGCCTCTTCAAGAATATCATCTATTTCTCCATCTGAAACACATATGAAGGTAACATGATGAAAATAGAATTAAAATTATCACATGCTCTCTTGAAAAAATGTGGACTAAATGAGTGTGACATTCTGGTCCTGTCAAATGAAGCTCATCAACGCTAGCAGTTATAGGGGTGAATTTGGAGCTACATATTAGGAATTCCGCCTGCGAGTATCATAGTAAAAAAAGAGCCTGGAGCTGAAGCTGCTGAAGGTAACGCCTCTTCCTCCTGGTTTGGGAGAGGGCGAGCGCTTAGAAACACTGTCAATCGAACTTGTTGCTGACGCTAGCAGGAGTGAGCTCAGGGAACGAAGGGAGCCGATTTATCTGTTCTTCATGTTCGCAACTTAAGTTAAGGACACAACAGCAAAATAAAAATACCAGGATCAAGCAGAGCAGGTCAACACAAACATTTTAAGACCTAATAAACCTAATAAAGTGAATTGGAGCCAGAGTCGATGGAGCCGAGATGATGGAGATGACAGCACAAAAATTCTGTAATATTCAATACAGATGGGAGCAGCCAAAATAAATACTTTTAAAATGCAGATTTGTGTTATAATACAAGAAGTTAATGGGTCTAGTCACTTACAGAAATCATCAGGTAAAACGTGTGCATTTACTGTTTAGATATTTTATGACAAAGTACAATGTTATCTAACCACCAATACCTTTTTCTTTAACGTCCTCCTCGTCTTCTCTGATGATGAGGCGTCCATCTGATGTCACCATGAAACCATGTTCTTTCTTGGTGCTCTTCTTCAGCTCCGGATTTGTGGCTACAACATTGGAAACAAGTATGAGACAAATATTACAGAACTGTAGCAACGATTTTGAAGAGATATTTATTCACCTAAGACTCTCTGGGAAACCTTCGGATCCAGAAAGTTAAGTGGATCATCTTCCTCCCCTTCTTTGAGCCAGGCTTTAGCTTTGGGTTTGCCTGCTTTTTTCTGTGCTTTTTTAGGTTTCGCTTCATCCTCTGACATGTCACTGTCAGATTCTGCCAGGATGTCCTCAATACTAATAAAAATGTATTGCAATACATTGTCAGCCATGTTTTCCTCCAAACAAAACACAGATTACTAACAAAATCCAGCTTTGTACCTTTCACCCTTGTTTTTAGGCGTTTCTTCTTCCTCATCAGAGTCGTCCTGTTCTTCTGCTACCTGCTTTTTCCGTTTGTTGCGAGCCTCGGCTTTTCGAATATTAGCGAGAACTTTGTGGTGCTCTACAGGCAGCATGCTCTTTACTAAATCAAATCTAAAAAACAGAAGAAAAAACAAATCTCCAAAATGCCATTGTAAATGGTACACTTCAGAAACATAATAAAAAAATACACAATCACTCACCCAAACTTTCGAATGAATCTGGTAAAAATGTTCTTTAGTTTGGTCCTAAAGTGCCTCCTTACATCATCTTTAATGTTGCCAATGCCCTCCATCTAACCATGTAGTGCACACAAGTTTAGTTATATGGCAAACTCTGCACAATACACAGTACAGAAAATGGATCATACCATGACAGTAACGTGGGACGCCAGTGTTTTAGGATCCATGACGAAGAGAATGACTTTTATGAACCCAAGAGCAGCTTTAACAATCTCTCTTGTTCGGGAAGTCAGCAGCAGACAGATGTTGTGTAGAAGCTGCTCCATAGTACAAACCTCTATGGAGTCTTAACATAAAAACATAAAAAAAAAATCTATTAAATTCTATTACAATGTGAAACCTGTTGATATACTACGAACATGACAAGCCATTTATTGTGGGTGGGGACTTTGTTGTTGCAATAGTGGACAACTTTTTGTCATTTTTCATCAGATTTGAGCTGTGGAAGGTTGAATTATGAACTTTTATGACTCATCAAGTGATTTTTTGCAGCTCAGGTTCATTAACCATTTACATTTAGAATTTTTGGAGGGAAATCCTGCCTTAGGGTTTTCGTGTCAGTGGTGTAATGACATTCAATATTATCGTTTATCATCTATATTTTCTTCAGCAATATATTGTACTTCAAAATATGGCATTGTGGCAGGCCTAGCTGTTGAGAAGTAATTATTGTAGATTTTCTTTTTACCTTTGTACTCAAACACCAGGCGTGTCAATGCTAAAACTGTACAAGTGATCATAGTGACTGAGCCAGTGAGTCCTGCATAGACCAACACCAAGTACTGGTCCATGGCATCTGAAACAAGAGCAAAAGAATGATTACAAAAATAATAATGCCTTACACTTGTAATGCGCTTCACAGGCTTGTCAAAGCCTCTCAAAGCGCTACACTATAGTCATTATTCATTCACTCCACACTTGGTGATGGTAAGCTACTATTGTAGCCACACAGCTGCCCTGAGGCAGACTGACGGAAGCGAGGCTGCCAGTTTGCGCCATCGGCCCCTCCGAACACCACCAATCATTCGCACACACACACCACTTTCATACTAGGCAATGTGGGTGAAGTGTCTTGCCTAAGGACACAACGACAGAACTTGGTCCGAGCGGGACTCAATCCCCCGACCCTCAGGTTGGGGGACCACCGCTCTAACCTCTACGCCACTGTACTACTTAAGTCTTGACAAAATAATAATAAAATTACTACTTTTACACAATATTCATGTTATTACCTTTTGGGTTGCCACAGAAACGCATAAATGCATTTCCTATCTCCACCAGAAGGTTATAGGCATTTTTACGAGCTCCAACAGACACCTCTTTTGTACAGATGATAACCTAAAAGAAATACATTTTGTCATAATAACAATCTCTTGGCGTCTCTGCCTTTTATTTGATGCAAAAATGTACCTCCGGTAATAAAGCAGTGATAAAGTCCTTGTGCTCTTCTCCAAGTCTTTTTACAATGTGAAGTAGGCACTTCAGTCTTGGCTGAGGAAAAAAAAAAGAGCAGATAAAACATGATCACAATCTAGCAACGTTTATTTTATTTTTCGTATGTTAAGTGGCCTGACCCGTTTCGCTGGGGAAGATGCGTTTTTCAAAGTCTCAAGCAGGCTGACTTTAAGTGTTTCTAGACTTTTAATTACAAATGATTTACACTCTTCACTCTCTCCTCCACACAGCTCCTCTAGTACACGATAGGCCTTCTTCTGCATCCCTGGCTCCTTGACCTGTGAATGCAGACATCAGGTGAAGATTTTAAACCAACAACAAGGATTCAGTAACAAGTCTAACAACAAGACTTACCTCTAAAAATGGCTTTATCAATTCAAATGTTTTTGTCATTGTGACCTCATCTACTAAGGGTGTCATGGCAACAACTAGGTCCATCATTGCAAGCCTGTAGAGAAAATGCAAGTGAATATCAAAGCATAAAGTTATGCAAAGATACAAGTACCAAATACATATTTTGTATAGGTACTTACCGAGTGAACTCTGTGTTGTCTGCGCTACTTAATCTCTCTGTGGCTTTTGTCAAGAATGTACAAATCATCTGGAGAAAAGGGAAAATTGGACTTGAATTGAATGTTCACTTAGCGAAGGTAAACCATTTAAATGTTGAAATTCTGGGAAAAGGGTGGTGAATATTCAAAGTACAGAATATTTTTGCATTAAGCTATAGATGCTAAATTACATTATAGAAACAAACAAGCTAAAACTGAAAATTAGCTTGTTTAGCTTTAAGTTAGTGAGAGCTAAACAGTGGTCTACATCCAACAGCATTCACCATCTGCAACCCTTTCAACTCACTTGTTTTTCTGTTACAGTTAAATACACTTTGATTGTATCGAGCACAGCCATTCTATAGGTGCCAGACTCTCCCGCAGACGGCTGCTGACTGTACACATTAAAAAGAATTGGAAGAAAGTTTTTGGAAAACTTCCCCACTTCTGCTTTTTCCTCATCTGCAAAAGATACCACCACCAATTAGTGTTTGTATAATGATGAGACATTGCTTCACAGATGTGTTGCAGTGCATCTTTACCTGTTGTGCAGCTCTTGCTGATAATTGTGCGTAACACCTGGCACACAATCAGTCTCAGGTCTGGTTGCTCATTAATAGTTGTGCCAAGTGTGCGGGCAATGCCTTTAAATGATACTACAAGGTCCACACAACCAGTGCAGAAACCAGGAAGCATGGTCCAAATCTGTGACAGATTTTCACACCAAATTTGTCAACAACTTATTTTAACTTCAAACGTCAACAGTTACACCACTCTACCTGAAGCTGCAGTGTTTGGTAGACTTTAGCCTCAAGTTTCTGTCCCACTTGTTCCAACTCCTCAGCTACAATGTGACAAAATCAGATCAGCGATTTTTTATTTAAATGTTAAAAACTGTATCAAGTGTCCTATATTACACAAAACAGACTCTTTTGAGCTTTAAGCTATGTTAGAACATTGTTACCTCCTTAATAACATAGCTGGAGTTTTGTTTCATTCACACATGTTAGAGTAACCTTTTATTATTACTGTCTACATCTCTAAAGCTCAAAATGCTCAGTTCCGCCAAGTTAACAGCTCCTTTTACCTTTAGATCAGTAGAGATTAGCAATTCCAAAATCATCCAAATGATTCTAGTGAAGGTGTATGGAGCTTAAAAATACAGTGGAGCACTTCCTGTATTAAGTGGAACAGAGTGGTTTGAGAGAAGAACTCAACATAAATATGCAGGGTTTGTGTGTTTACGAAATTTACGAAAACACAAACACAAAACACAACTCCAGGTATGTTTTTGATGAAGAAACAACATTATTATTATGTTTTTGTGACAGCAAATGTGAAAGGGCCCATATTACTCTGACCTATGTTATACAGTTATAGACAACATTACATTATAAACATTGTACAGCCCATCAAAGTCAGAAGATTACCTCTCTTTTTGAGTGTTGATGCCAGAGGAAGGAAATATGAATTAAAGAATCCTAGTTGGGTGTTCTTCACATGATCACGGATAACAGGAATCAACCAGCTGCGTGGAAACTCCAAATCATCACTGGCAAAAACAAAAAAACTGTCAATAAAGCCAGACTGAAAATAAAAACTACATATATAAAAAACACAGTATGTATAAATGTGGGCTTACTCATGGCCAGTGATGTTCAGTGGTACAATTCCCAATACAACTTGAGGGCCCATTGCTTCAACAGCAGCTCCCACAGCCAAATCCAACTCTCCAGTGAAAGAAAAGTGAGGAGTGGAGCGCAAATCTGCCAGTGACTGAAGTGACTACACAACACATTTATACAAAGGTCAGGCAATTGGACATAAATATATATGAATTGTATTATCCAGCTTACTTTACCTTGGTCATGATGGGGTGGGCCTTTTTTCCAGCAACTTTATAGAAACAGCCCAGTACCTGGAGAACGAAAGGCCAGGAGGCATGGAAGCGGTACGAGAGACCCTCTTCTGCTATTCTGAACAATAAAATATGCAAGTGAATACATAATTTTTGAGTATAATAATTCAAATCTGTTGTATATGTAAATGGAGTAGGAAGCATCAGGTGGACGTACTTAAACATTTTGCAGATGTATGAGGAGTTTCCTGCTGAAGCTGTAGATGTGATCAGGCTCATCTCTTCCATGAGAGGAGCAACACACTCAGTCAGCAGGGTCTGAAACATAACAAAGGAATAGTTACACAAAGATACTAATACATACACAACTAATTTTGAAGGTCTGGGCATAAGAAGATGGTTACCTTGAGTGTGTTAGTGGCTGCAGAAACTACTTGTGTATGAGGGGACAACAGGCAGGAAAGGGCAGCAGAAAAGAGTCGAGGGAGATGTCCCAAACTTAATGAACTCTGCAAACTACACAAAGAAACATGAGCTGTGCATACTGTTCAGAGAATCATACTATATGATGTAATAGCAAAGTGTTATTAATACCTTGCTAGGTGAACATGGGCTTTTTCCATAACTGTTAACCAGGCCAGCAGCGGCTGCAGATCATTCTCACTTGGCAAGTAGTCATAAAGAGCCTGGGAAAATTACACATTTTAAATCCAAAATTGATTAAGAAACTGAATGAAATTAAGAACAATTTGAAAATACATACTGTGATAATCTGTGCATTCAGTTCTGGGGACATGGTAGAAGCTTTTGGTTTGCAACTAAAAAGTTTATGAAAGGCTTGCATGGCGCTTGCAGTTACCAACTGTTAAAAACACATAAAGTAGGTTAATTAAACGCAGTGTGTGGGTGACCAACATAATCTGACTGCAGTTTTGAATATTCCCTAACCACATGGCTCAGTGTCATCACTCGCAGCAGAGTCTCACAACAGGATTTGACTGCCCCAAGAGGAAATGTTCCCATCAATTCTTTCAAAAGGCCTAGTACATGAAGGGTAGTGGTGTCTTCTTTGCTTCCTAGGTCAGGAAAAAAAAATCAAATTACTATTGCGTATAATGTATATATATCGTGGCCTGTCATTATAATTAATATATAAATTTATCGTTAAATATATGAAAGTTGGAACAATATTTTTGGGGGACATGTTTTTACAAAAGCTTCAATTAATAATTTATTACAGATGCAAACAAACTACCAAAGTGTTTCATTCTGCTGTTTAACATATTTATTGCAGCTCAGGTTTTTTAACAATATTGCAGATTTATAATAGTTTTTGTGGTTTAAATCTGCTCTTGGGTTATTGCGTCAGTTGCATTACTACTGTTTCTCGTCTATTTTTACCTCAGCAATATTTCGCATTTCAAAATGTGTTATCATGACAGGCCTATGTATATAACCCGCAGAATATTACAACCTGCAATAATAACTGTTTTGACAAAGTAGTTACCTCCAGCTTGCTCCATTTCTTTGATGCAGAATTTTGCTGTAGTCATGGCAACAGGATGATGAGTAGGTGCATCATCTTTAAACAGAAAATCACTTCCTCTGAGGATTGAGCAAACACCTTGCTGCGCTGCCTTACGCACCTGAAATAGAGAGATTCAAGATGAAAACAGCAGTTAGCAGTTTGGGAGGCTAATCAATAACAAAACCACCTTTACCTTTGGCTTGCTGTGTACAGTAAAACTAAGTAGCCCATGGTAAATCTGGAGAGTGGATGGGTACGTCCATATAGAAGGCTCCTGCTTCCTCAACAGGGTAGCTAGGCATGACAAAACCTAAAAATGGACAACGGCACATTTGAAACTCAAACCTTTATCTGTAAATGTTGTGTTAGTTATCAGTATTGATATTATTCCTACCCATCGAAGTGCTGATGGAGAGTCGCTTGTGGCCTGTTTAGACATGACATCCATCAGAGCTTTGCTAGTGTCTGAGAACTTGGAAATAAGAACAGGAGTGGGAACTCTGAAATAAAAAGCAATATGAATGTCACAATAAAACTGCAAATTATTATGAAGTTAAATTATTTTATCAACAAACCTTTTCATGACAAGATTAAGGAGATATGCAACCGCCGCTTGTGACTCCGCTGTATCAACAACTTCTAAAGTAGTCATCTAAAAACAAATTAAAGCTGGTTACATTTCCTGTTAGTGCTCAATATATATGGAAATAACAGCACTCACCAAAGCAGCAAAATACTCTGTTTCTGTCTCTTTACCACCCTGAGAACGAATCACCTCTGTTACAGCAGCCAATACTGCACAAATCTAGAACAAGTAATACACAAGTTGAAGGGAGGGGGAAAACTGATTAAAATAATTATGGCAATCCTGGTGCACTGATTAAAATCATTATGGCAATCCTGGTGCACCTCTTTGTGGGCAGCAGAGTTGGATTCCCAGTAGCGCTGAACTTTCCTGAAGGTGAGGTTTGAGCAATCAGACAAACCACTGAGGAAGGTGCCAGAGGTCCGGTCTGACAGCGCCTCCTCGGGTTCCTCCTCCATACTGCAGGCATCTTTACGCTCCTTGACCTCCAGCGGACCTGTCTGCAGCTCATTGTGCAGCTTTAGAGCATCAACAGTCAGATCACTCTTCCCTACCAGAGATGAAATGCAATTAGAAGTTTAAACTGTCATAATAACAATAATAATTCAATTCAATTCATCTTCATTTCGGACTCGTAGTCCATTTTTAAAAACAGACAAGAACAGTAACGATACAAAAAATAAACATCTATGTTTTAAAAAGACAACCATACCAATGTCTCCACATTCTGGATTGATAGCGAATTGCACTGGATCTTATGCTTGTGAGTGACAGTATAGTTTAATTTTCTGACTTATTCATTCTGCAAATAAACCTGTACATTAAAGTTCTCAGTACAGCTTGCAACGTGTTCACTTGTGCAGTGACAAACATTTTAGTCGCACTAGTCCATCGTGGCCTCCACAAGAGCACCCATAAAGCGTCATTATAAGCCACCTGCAGCCTCTGGAGACTGGCTTTTTTGTTTTTTGAGTCCAGAGGTGGGCAGTGTATAGTGGTGTGCAATATGATTTAAATAACATAAACTTCACATCATCAGAGCATGAACCAAACATAAACAAAAGAGTATTAGCTTGAGCCACAATATCCTGCATTGTCTATAAATATCATCTGCCATGTCCGCAGTGATGATATGCCCAGGATATTTAATTTTAGCTGTAACCTTTAAAGCAACATTAGAAAGGCAAAAATCAGGATATCTCATATGTTTATCCTCTTTGCTCCTACAGATCATGATCATACTCTTGGTTGCATTATACTTAATATCACAGTCCACACCATATGTTGAACAGATGTTGAGTAGCTGCTGTAGACCAGCGGTGCTCGGACTAAATACAACCAAGTCGTCTGCAGACATTAAATGATTAAGGACAAGATTCCCAGCCACACATCCAGTTTTACATCTTTTCAGCTTTGTAGACAGTTCATCTAGATACAAGTTGAATAGAACTGGGTACAAGATTCCTCCTTGTCTGACCCCATTGGTGACTCTAAATGGGGGACACTGTTTCTCTACTTAATCTGCATTGCCTGCTGTCCATACCAATAAATTAAAATATGCACAATATATTTGGGTACACCTTTCTGAATCAGCTTCATAAATCATTTTCGGTGATTCACCCTGTCAAATGCCTTGAATGCATCTAAAAAAACACACATAAAAACTGATGAATTCTGCCTCCTGTATTTGTCAGTAATCTCTTTTAGAGCATATACACACATGTCTGTGCCCAACAAAGCCTTAAACCCAAACTGATGGTCTGTGGATTTAATACATTGGGAGATCCTGTCCAGCAGAATCAATTCAACAATTTTTGACACTATGCTGGGAGAGCATTTTTTTATAGCTTTTTACAGGTTTTTTATAGCTGCAGAGCTATAGGTCTATAATTATCAGAGCTGCCAACTTTTCCAGTCTTATCTTTAATGACAGGAACTAGCAGTACAGTTAACAAACAGTAAGGTAAAAATCCATGAATAAGGAAACCTGTGAGACAGATGGAAAGCAGTGGTGTTAACCTCACACTTGAAAATTTTAAATGCTCTGCTGAAACACCATCCTGCCCACTGGCCTTATTATTAGACAATGGTGACAGCTTTAAGGACTTCATGTGACAGGATTACATCTGCATGGTCAAAATCAGGCATAACACAAGGCTCACTCTGAACACAGTTAAATAATCTACTGTAGTGCTGACGCTAAAGCTCCAAGATGTTGGAATAATATCTTCCATTGGCATACCACTATTACAGCAGCAGACGAAACTGTAACATACACTGAGTGAGGATAAAGGCTATTTTATACAAGAATGTGTTATTGTATGTCCCATATTGTATCTGCTGATTTCATGTATGGAGGGAGTGAAGGGGCCTGGATGAAGTAATGTGTCCTATTTTGAGGACTGACAAATGTTTTGATGCAACTACTAAAGCAAAGAAGGCAACCATAATATTATAGGCTACACAGAGCACATTTAAAGAGGAGAGTTTATCCACTATAGGTGGCAAGTAGCCAATACTATGGTGGCAAGAAACACATTTTATCTGTTGTGGTAAACTGATGTCTAATGTAAACTGTAAAACAATGTTTACCACTGTGTTAGATTGTAATTACATAGAGATAAGCGTTTTATAACAACTGATGTTGCTGCCTGTTGTGCTGATTAAGTTACATGACAAATGATAAAACATGCCATGTAGCATTTTAAAGCAGTAGATCGTTGAGGTGAGCAGTAAGCTAATGCCGTAGCCCTGACCCACGTGCAGAAGCTTACCAGAGGGTCGGCTGAAGAAGCGACTTTTTGCTGCTTGTCTAAACCTGCTCGCCTGCGGGTTCGAGTCACTGCTGTGTCCTTTCTTCCATCGTTTGAGTTTCGAACCTGTCCCAGACCGAAGTTTCCCCGATTTCACCATTTTCGATGTTGAAAATATCACATTTGCTCTACGGTCCTCTAAAAACCACACATGACTGTGTCGCTCAGAGAATGACGTCACACTCTGCTCACGTGGCTTGTGTGTGATTCGGTGTTTTTCCACTAGAGGGCGCTGTTTACATTGTACTTTTCTCATTCGCGTTACCTGTTTAACATACGATGATCTTGATCCATGGAGATGTGTCATGGGGCAATAATATCTGTTGTACTTTCGATGAAGAATTCACATTTACATTTATGAGAATTTCTTGTTAGGCATTTTTTGTTCTCTTTTAAATACAGAGATTTACCAAACTCAACATCAACGCAACTTATTGGTGAGTTTTTAATTAGTTACGTTGGCACAGCCTCGTGAAATGTGTAGCGCATTGTGCACATCAGTACACTACAAAAACATATATTCTATATGCAATGAATATTTACATGTACTGATTTGTCAGCCATCACGATTACATGAAATATGACAAGAATGTGGCTCTATCAAAGGAATGGAGACGGGTTTGACCCAAAGACTGTATAAAAATATACATCAGTGTAACAGGTTCATAGAAATTCATTAAGTTAGTGAAGTTATTTTGTTGTTGTTATTTGTATTAGATTTTTGTTCCTGTGTGAGAGTTTGTTTTGCTTTTGCCAAAAATTAGTGTGAGGTAAGACACCAATTTTGTGTTCAGACAATATAGTTTATTTTTTGTCTACATCTAAAAGTGTATTTGCATTGAAAATCACGTTTGCTTATTTATCAAGGTACTTTGTTACTAATTGATTTTTATTGTATGTATTATCCTTTGCCAGAGGACACACGTTGAACCCTTCATACTTACAGCAGTTTGTGCCATTTGTATTTTTGAAATAGATACAATAATCTAACAACAGTATATATATATATATATATATATATATATATATATATATATATATATATATATATATATATATATATATATATATATATATATATGGAGAAATGTACAGAATCAGTTAGGTGCAGATCAGTTGAATATTTATTTATTTACATGTGAAATTTTCATATTCTGGAATGTTTTTTTTTATTTGAAATGTAATTTATTTTAATGCATATTTAGAATATATGAGAGCTGTACAACTTTCTCTGAGAGGATACATGTTGGACCCTTCATATTCACAGCGGTTTGTGCCACTAGTATTTTTGAAACAGTAAACCTCCTGAACCTAGACTGAGCTTCTGACATCTTTACCGCAACACCCAGAACACAATGCAGAGCCATATCAAAAAGGGGTGGACCAATTACATCAGGTATATACAGTCTACAGTTTGACCCCAGGCAGAGCATCCACAACTTACACTACAGAGAGCAGACATGTAAACAATAGAGGAAAGATTTGATAAAGTCCATGGAAAGTTACAGAAGAAGAAGCAGGCAGACAATGGTATGTGCATCCTAGTTTTCTAACATAATCTAAAGTGATTCAGTGCTTATTCGTCAAATTGTTATTGGAAGAAGGTAAAATACAAAAAGGAGCAATAAAAAAACATTATTTCTGTTTATAAAAATACACAAAAGTCCACTTCAGTTCCAACTGAGAATAAATTCAAGCTTTACATCCTTTTCCTCTGCATTTCCTTTGTCTTTTCGTCACTGGGATTGTCACTTAGGGATAACAGGAGGTGGTGGATTTGTATTGACGATCACTTGGACAACAAAGTCCTTCTGGATCTTGGCATCTTGCAGTCGAGTCTTATCTGTCAGCAGTTTTCCAGAGAAGAACCACCTCTGACACGAAATATCTATGTCTTCATGCTCCTGAAGCTGCTTCTTTAATTCTGCAATAGTGTCAACCAGACTGGCCGTCAGGCGCACATCTTTCCCTGTAAGAAAGGAAGAGTTGAATGAATACAGTTCAGCTTGGATCAGATCAGAAACTTGCAGATTTAAAAACATACCCGTTGACAGGCGCACTCGTAGTTGAAATTCCTGTCTTGACGCAGGGGGCTGAACCTGTTTTTGAGTGTTGTCTGGGACTTTGCTGTCAGTAGATGTTTCGGAGATGAGGTTGACAGGTGGGCCAAGAGTGTAGGCCGGGAGTTGGTAGCGGTTTCCTAGTTCATCATAGCTCTCAGTAAGTGAGCCTGTGAGTGGAAGCATAATCAATGTTTGAGTCAGCAACATGGAAATAAATAATAATCATACACTACAGTTTTCCACCATCTGAGCTAAACCCAATGCAATGGAATGCTCCACTAATACCTGTTCTTGACTGGTTCAAAACATCTGATCATTAGTTTAACTCTAAACAAATAGCCCTGATTTCTCTGCGCTCGGCTGTGGTTTAAGTGTACTTTTTGATTCACACTGGTCACGCAGCATTGCTCCTCTTACGTAACTATTACAGTAGTAATCCCTCTAGCATGGAATTTGGCAGACTGTCCACTGACTCTGTCAGAATGATGCACTTGTCCTTGGACTTGCATTACTTTTAGTGCTTTTGCATTAAGTCCAACCACATAACTGAGGTGCCACTGTTCATGATACATACCGTGAGGCAGAGTGATACAAGCTCCATCCACTATTGCCTGTGCTAGCTCTAGGTCATTGCACTCAGCCGCTAACGCTGCCGCTCGCAGAGCATCCCAGATCTCTTTACGTCCATCAAAGGCTGGAGCTGTGTCCCAAAACTCGTCTCTTTTACTCCTGAGCTGACCCTCAGTCATTGGGTAGTCACTCTTCCATTTCGGGCGCTCCTTCTTTAGGGGCTCATTGCGTCCTGCAAAATGAACAGAACTATGTTATTTCAATATGTTCATTCTCAATGTGGCATCACTTGTTTAATTTGATGTAAAAAAAAAAAAAAAAACATGCTTAAGTTGATTAGCAGTGTCTGCTGTTTACTTGTTAAGACTTAGGGAGTTCAAATGAGGCCAGGCCATCATCCTAATTTACCTACAATATACAAATGTACATACAAATGTACAGTACCATTAGCATGTACTAAAAGACTATGTTTGCTTAAGGGTGAAATCAAAGTGATTATTTATATTCCAGTGGATTACAGCAAAGGACAGACTCAGATACATGTGGTGGTGTGCACATACACAGGCACACACTGGTGGATTATAGGCACTAATCAGGTTCCACATAACAGGATTTATCTGTCTCTATCCCACGAGGTACTAGTTGCAGAGATGAGAACACTTTGACCAATGAAATAAGCAGAAAAAAATGACCCTTGGTGCAAATTTATGAATAAAAGCAATAGTATACAATTTAATACTTATTACAATTGTTGTATGATAGAACAATAAAATAAATAATACAAATACAATAAATTTAGATCCAAGAATGTTTTTTAAGAGCCGATGCCAATATAATGCTTTTTGTTTGTTGTTTTTTTGGTTTATGATCTTGACTTAACATTGTATTATACGTTTGCTACGGAAGCAATTGTGTTGTTTTACCATAGCATAGAAAGTCCTTTTGCAAAAATTTGTGAAGAAAAGGCTGAATTATTAAAGATGCAGCTTTTCTGTTTCAAATCTGCCTAATCTTCTAATCAGGCTGTGGACTGTTTTATGTGTTTAAATAGTAATTACCCACCTCTAAAATATAAAAAGATGTCATCATTTCCTTTTAGGTAAACTATTGTGTTTCCTGTAGTGTTTGTTCTGTCATTGTGACAATGTTTAGTACATATTCTACACTGTCCATTTAAAGTGCTAACATTACTATATTGTTTTAAGTCTTTAATACATGCACAAATATGTTCTTAAAAAAAAACAAATGTACCAGACAAGTAAACTAAAACATCCAGTAAAAATGCAGTAAGTTACTTACGCTTTAGAAAAATTTTAATTGGTGAATGTGGAGCATGGTAGTAAGTGTATTCCCGGGAATTAGGCACTCCCATTGTAGCTGAATATTACAGGTAAAATAAGAAACAAATTACATCCACAATATTAAATCCGACTGCGCTGCAATTGAACTGGATGTGCTGAAGCTCAGGCCACTGTGACAATTCCTCCAGCGGGTTAAAAAAGACAACAGTGACTCCACGTATATCCCTCAAACAGCCAAAAATATCTCAAGATCAATTCATGGAAAGAGACTCTTGAATAAATAGTGCAGGTATGTGCAGGTAACCTCAGCATCTCGCAGAGGAGGTAGCTGCAGGCCTGTAATCCTATGATCCCTATTTAGGGACAGAACACAAATACCCAGAAACAACATACTAAACCCATTAGCATACAGTCTGTTTAAAGGTGTTCAAGGTGCAGGGGCACGATGCCCTCAATAAATGTAACATTTTGCACCGTATTTGTCAAATTGTAAAATTCTGATTGGCTTTAAATGTTTCATAAAAGATATCAATTTTTCAGATGAATGTTTGTGTGACCCTATGTAAAATGCAAATCAGTAAGTAGGTCAGAACTTGCATTCAGAGTGCTTATAGCCCAGTTGTGCAGCTCAATACATAATGTATGGGATGCCAACAAAAAGCTCCATTACAGAACTGGCTTGTAGTTGTTATAAATGATCTTCCCTGGTTTCTAGTACTTAATAATACATTTTCAGTCACAAACTTCTGTATATGCTATTAGGTTAACTGACCAAAGATTCAGTTTTGTTAATGTTAAATAAAACTCGGTTTGTTCTTTGTAATGTGGTTTTATTTTTATGCAGCATAATAATGTTTTATGAATCTCCATTGCTCTCTGTATACCCCTATTACCAATAGATACAAAAATAGCACAATCAGTGCTTGCACAGAAATACTTACCTCCACGTTTTTTGCTTCGGGTGGAGGTGCGGACACTCCCATGTCCATCAGTCCTGCTCCTCCCCACACAGCCTCCCATCACTGTCCCTGAACATCAACCAAAACATTTGGTTCATTTGGTATCTTATTGTTTTAAACACAAAACATGACGATGAGAGGTGTTTTGTTACAGCCCAGAGCCTGTTTGTAAGGTAAATAGAGTGAGACGTCCCTGGGAGGATGAGAGTGACAGCTCAGCAGCATCTGAGGTCACACGAGCGCATGTTTACGTCACGTGTACTGCCAGCTGACCCGGACACGCGCCTAAACCTCATCCCACTGTATTTATATAAATGAAGATAAATATGTAGGCCTACCAGCAAAATACAGCCAAATATACATTTTAGACACGCTGACAAACATTCTCGGGACAGGGGTGGGCATATTGAGGGGACATAAGGCTACGACATTGTAATATTAAGCAGATAAATCTTACCAGAAATCCAGTCTGCTAAATTGTGCATCCGTCTGCAGTTTGCTTGCCACATTCGAACTAAAGTGAGGTTCCGCTTGATCCAAGTGCCAGTCCGAAAATGCAAGTCAGCAAAACAAACTCTGCGATGTACAGACGCAAGCAGCGACGGTTCTATAACAAATTATCATTCAACCAATTTCTGAAGTGGACAAAGTGGTGCCAGAGTTTGAGTCCCCCCAAAAGCTCAGTGCATGAGGGTGTCCCCCTCACACGGTCCTACCATCGCACTGCTCCAGACTGAGATAAAGCCTGAAGGATCAGTGTGCGCATGCTCAGTCCACATGGCAATGAACAGGCTGCACTACAACACTCTGGTCCAAATGAACAACTATTTACAATCAAACTAGAAAAATCTATCAGTTTAAGTACATTGCTGGAGGACAGCCCTATAATTTTGTATTTTCAAATTACCATGCACTAGGAAAATAAAAAATAAAACCATTTTTATTATGCATTAATATCACTTCAGAATTTACTGTACTGTTTACCACATGTATGAAATATTTTGCATTACCATGCTCCTGGAGAGTCCATCATATAGCCTTTTCATAATATCTTATGTTCCATTAATAAAAAGCACATTTCTTTCTGGGAAAATATACACTTTTAAATCATTGCTATTATTTTTTACGTCTCAAACCAAAGGAAGATTTGATGCACTAATTGTGATGTAATACAGAGAAAACCCTGCAGATCAAATGTGAATGCATCAGTTAATCCTCTTCTGAATCTGTGACGCAATACGATCTGCCAACTGACTGGAGAGAAAATACACACACATAAGCCCAGGAAGACTAAGAAGAAGGGTTGAACAATACAAAGATTTATTAAATTAACACATAAAAAGCTGATAAATAACAACAGAATAAGTTGTTTCAAATAAATGATGTTGGACTTGAGATAAAATTTTATTGGCGAGTGGTGAAATTGTATAGCATTGCCCCAATCTTCACCATTTCTCTTTTCCCTTAATACAAAATTAACAAAAGATTAAAAAAAAAAAAGATGATTTGCCAGATATGTCAGTCAGTGCACAAGCCTTAATCAAACCTTTTTATGAAAACAGTAGGAGTCCAGGAAGATCAGTTTGCAAACCAGGAAAAGGCAGAATGAAAAAAGCCACCATGTTTGTCTTGAAAATATAGACCAATATTTGTAAAACATCCAAAGATGAGGTATTCTGAACTTTTTGTCATATAAAGCCAAAGTGCACAAGTCTTTGTTAGCCTACTCAATAGAAAGATCAAAGTAGCAAAGTAGGCAAATTGAAAAAGGTGACTTGTGCAAACTAACAAGGTCATACAGGGATCACACCCTTTTTGCAGGTGTATATGTCCCATGTTAAACCATCACCATAAGGTCGATGTTCAGAGGGAAGCAAAACACGCGTTACCCAATGACTAGAGAAAAAAGGAAAAAAAGAGAGAAAAAAGTGTTATTTTGTAATATTTGTAAAACTATAACAGTTTACGAGATAAAAATTAACTGATATGAGGATAAACCAAATTTAAGTCCTATACCTTCTCCTCTCCACGCCAAGAAAGATTTTCCAGTTATTTAGCCTTCCATAATTGAAGGGATTTCTGTAGATCTGAAACACACAGTATCAATCAAACAGTTGATTTTTCATTTGCCATCAACCAATATGTGTATGTATAATTAAAATTGAGCTCACTTGTCCACGTGATGCGTACCGCTCGGTCTCGTTACCATTGATATGTTTTTCAATGCTGGTCTCACCTCTGGATATCAGATGTGCGTGCCAACAAGTTAGTGCACCCAGGGATACTCCTACAGTGCTGAAAAAAAACCATCACATTTAACATGATGTCTGCAGGATAATAGCTGTATGTTTTACTTTCTTTGAATGTTGTGAGAATAAAGTGCCTTCACAATATGTTTTGGGGAAAAATACCTGGTGAGAACCCACAAGAAGATGATACACTTATTGAACACCTTATCCATAAATGTGTATGAAGGAGCAGGGGTCTGATACTTAGTCTGAAAAAAACACAAAGTGTGAAAAGTATGTAAAAAGCCATACTGACTTCTGTTATTAACATTTGTGAATAGTACATTTTTATATATACCTGCCCGGAAGGTAAAAGCCCAATTAAAGCACCAATCCCAGTTACAGGAACCCCTGGCTTTTCCAAATCCATATGTTTAATGCGCTAAAGGAAAAACCCACAGGCCCAAGTGTTAGAGACAGAAGGAGGAAGGAAAGGCCCAGTTTCTGATCACAGAGACATTTTAAGAAACACCAAAAGCAAAGTGAGGACAGCCATCTTACCTCAAGAGTGTTGTAGGCATCTAAAAACAGGTTTCTACCACTAATACTGCAATAGACACAACCCATTGTCATGAAGAGGCAGAAGGAAAAGAAATATCTATGATTAAAGTGGCCCACACAGTTATTCAGCCAGGCTGAGGGGCATATGTTAAGGAACAACACATGCAAAATAGAGTAGAGGTCCAAAACACTAGCTTGCTGTAATCTTTTGGTCAGAGTGCTTGATCAAGATGCTAATGAGGTGAAGTTTCTCTTGAGTGACAGAAAAATATACCTCAGAATGTGTATAGGTTAAATTAATTAGGTCAAGATAGCAGAAAATATGTAACTGTCACTGTTTACACTTGAAGGATACGACAGTGATGGTCCATCTTTAAGATGCACCTGTTGGAACAGCAAGAATAGTTTGTTTATTGTAGTCAAAAAGGCAAAAACGTACGCAATAAAGAAGAAAATGTACCGGTTACAAATACCGCAGTGGTGTGTTCTTGCTGGTTTGGGTAGAATACATTTTTTGCATACAGACACAAAACGGATGTCACTTTTGACCTTGAAAAATGCGAGTTATGTTAAGAGATGCAGTTAAAGGTAAAATATAAGCTACTAACGCAACTTACTGTAGGAGGGTGTCCAGGGGAGGTTTTGGTAGCTTTGTAATAATGAAAAGCTATCATTATGAGATTCCAGTGGCCATAGCATATGTGCCAAATAATCCAACCAGTAGAGTAAGTTCTAAGAATCATCGGCAGTAAAACGGCATACGCAATGACCACAACACAGCTGGTTAGGATGACAACCAGACAAACAAATACCTTTAATAGAATTGATAGAAGAAATATAATTAAAATTCAATCACATAAGTCATCATCACAATTTTGACAGTAATGAATTTAATTTGAAATAAAAATCCAACTTACCAGACCAAACCAGCGTGTTACATAATCTACAGACCAGAACACTGGCTCAAACGCAGAGTCAAAAACCACATCTGAGTTAGTGAGGGAGTTGAAGTAAAGCGAACGACTCAAAAGTATGATGTAGGCCCATCTTTCTCTAAAGCACAGAGGTAGTCTGCTCCTTCCTCTCCTGGTGCATGATCGTACAAGCATACACCGCACCAGGTGAAGAACAGAGTTGGGGCACCACCGCATTCTGCATCTGTGCTGTCCACACCTACAAAACAAAGCAAGCTGTTATGAGAACGTGTTGAAATTATCAAGTACACAGAAAATTCAGGAACCTATTAGTAAACAATCTACAATATGATCTGATCTATGACAATGTACCGGTATATTGTAATTTTTAAATTGAATAGGCTAATGATTTTTAAACTGATTAACCAATCTAAAATTGTTTATTTAACTCACCAATGATTGATATCAATGATAATCTTCTTGAAGCGTAACAAAAGCCCAATCTGTTGATATGTTTGTTTCTTTATGTTTCTGAATATCTGCCAAGCTCGACAGTGTTGTGCCAAAAGACACAGAAGTCTCGCCTGATCACATTCCAGTCTGGGTGGCTATGGGTGGAGTTGGGTGGAGGTAACTGACTGGCAGAGGTAGTGAGCTTTCAGACGGGTTTATGATAAAATACAATATTGTCAAAAGAAATGGACAAGATTAAAATTAACGAAACGTATAGGCCTACATCACAATGTGTATAAAAAGGCTAGTGCTGCCAAATCTCCTTTGTGTGTATGTGATGCAGTCTGTCCCATCATCAAAATCCCAGTTGATTGGAAATTATATTCGAAGCAAATACTTACGGATCCTAGGAGCGCGCAGATAATTCCTGTTCAAAGTCCCCAATCGACACATTAAAATCACGATACATTATCTGAAGAAACCCACAAAAATAAAGACGAACAAGGTGGAAGCCTTCTTACAGTTTACAGATTTGTATCCCAATAAATATTGAATGCGCATGCGCACCGGATTAGCGAAATGCTTTGTGGTTATTTGAGTCCAGAAAGAAAGAGGCTAAATATATTGTTTTATGGAAAATAGTTATAGTTTTATTTGTTTGAAAATATATTTGTTGCATAGATCAGTTTAATGTTGCAAGGTATTAATAATTTAAACTTGTAATTCTCCTTTTCCGTCCTGGTTATGGGAAATGTAGTTTATTTCTAGTGGAAGTGCCTCCTGCCAGCCCAACTGTCCACTTTGCCATGTGGAGTATGGATTCAATTTAGAAACATAACAAACGAGTTGTTAATGCGAAGTGGAATAATGTCGTTCAGCTTCAACTTTGATGTGGAGTCCCAAAATCCACATTTGGATGATTGCAACGATTTGCAAAACAAGGAAAAACATAGCGTTAAA
Organism: Periophthalmus modestus; assembly: GCA_019594935.1. Classification (NCBI taxonomy): domain Eukaryota; kingdom Metazoa; phylum Chordata; class Actinopteri; order Gobiiformes; family Gobiidae; genus Periophthalmus; species Periophthalmus modestus. Next base: position 28,965,926 of record JAIEZT010000441.1, read on the forward strand.
TCTGCTAAACATGTGAGTAGCATTAGCAATAGCATGTTCATGTGAATAAATAAACAATATTTAACCAAACTAAATTAAATCCTTGCCACTTACACTATAATTCTGTAAATCGGACATGTCAATATAAGAGTTTTTTTATATTCATCTGAGAAGTGTAATTATTATTTGAGAAAGAGATATTATTACATTTTACTGATTGTGGGAATGCACTATACATACAGCATTGTATGAAGAGATGCATACACTAGAGAGCGTGCTTGCTGCTAATAACTTGGGCTACTTGATACTCTAGGTGGAGTCAAAAGTGGTGTGGCCCAAATAATTATTTGCCTTTAGTTGAACAGTCAACGACAAAGATTGTTTTTGTGTCTATCATTACATAAGGTAATTGTGTGCCTGCCTACTGCCTGTCATCATGTAAACTAATCCATGTTTCCTGGCAAAAATGCAGCTAAATACTCTAATACTAAAAGTGGTAAACAACAATGAATTTCAGTTCCTATTAAATGCACTTCGACATTTTCAATTTTATATAACTAACTTGTTTGTTTTTTTTCAGGCTGAAGACAAACCCAAACTAGAAGAATATATAAAAGAGGGAAAAGAGCACCCAGTCCCAAATGATCCACATTTCCTCCTCATCGATGCTGTGCCTGAAACTGTTCAGATTGGGACTCTTCCTCCTCTGCACTTCCTAAATGAGACGGTGTTTGAGCAGACAGCCTCAGAGAGGGACGATGAGGAGGAGATTCTGTCTCGTACTTTGCAGCAGAAGTCTGATCTCATCTCTGGCGTTTATGAGGGGGGACTAAAAGTTTGGGAGTGCACTTATGATCTGTTAAAACTGATTGAAACGGACATAGAGACATTTGGGGGAAAGATGGTTTTGGACCTGGGCTGTGGTGCTGGCCTTTTGGGGATTTTGGCACTGAAGAGAGGAGCCAGGCAGGTCCACTTCCAAGATTACAACAGTACTGTTATAGAGCAGCTCACTATGCCAAATGTAATACTAAATTGCCACGAAGATGATGTAGACAGTGAAGAAGACGAAAAAGGAGAGGGCAAAGGAAAGGGACAGAGCAAAACTGTTGGTGCTGACGTTGACAAAAAGAACCCACAAGATGGCGACCCACCACAAAAGAAACGAGCAATAGACCCAACTCTGCACACGCCATTAGCAAAATGTCGATTCTTCTCAGGTGACTGGAGCGGGTTTCTTGCTTTACTCATGAAAGAAACACCACCTTCAAAATATGATATTATTTTTACATCAGAGACTATTTACAATACAGCATACTATCCTTCCTTACATGACACCCTACAGAAACTATTAGCTCCAACAGGTCTGGTTTACCTTGCCACCAAAGCCCACTATTTTGGAGTGGGAGGGGGACTTCATCTTTTTGAAACATTTGTAGAGGAAAAAGGAGTGTTTTCTGTAGATCATCTTTGGGATGGAGAGGAAGGACTTCAGCGTCATATTGTAGCGCTTAAGTTTAAATAAGCCATAAAATGGCTTATGTGGTATGGTAGCATCAGTGACGTGCACTGTATATGTATTTTTCTGTATTAAAAGATGGAATAAATCGTCCTCTCTCAATATCCTTAAGTGTTTGTGTAGTTTGAATACATCTGACAGTAAGTGTACGTTTAAAAGGGGCTGTTACAGGGCTTTAGATGCACCAAGAGGAAAGAAAGGAAATGGGCTCACTGACCTTTGCTAGTGATTTCCCCAGCGTTCAAACAGCAGCATGAAAGCCACGCTTGTTTCTGAAGTCCGGCACAAAATGTCAATTGCAACTTATCCCACCAGCCTGAGGATGTAGTTTGAAAGTGGACTCTGGTGTCACCACACATCAATAGTGGGACTCTATGGGGTCTCTAGCACTTATTTTAGAACTGGCTGGCGTTGGTTTTACTGGGAGTCCTTGTCTTAATGTATGTCTAAAACCAAAGTAACCAAGTAATCAGGAAACATACATTTTCTATAAATTCCCCTATTTTGTTATCTCAAGAAAATCAATTGTTGATTTTGTTCTGTAAGACAACTGGGATTTTCTGAGGAACCTCAGGGCCAATTTCCTTGTATGTGAAATGACACAACAAAGGGGAGGAAATAAGCAGACAGTGACTAAACAATGATCCATAATACAATGGGCTGTGTGTGTGCCCATCTCTGAATGCTCTACTGCTCTGACTTTGTAAACAACAGATTAAAACCTCACCTAATCTACACTAACAATTACAATTTTACGTCAACACTCCCCATCTTTGACGCAGGAATGGCTGATAAATGTTATTAAGCAAGGATAATGTGTGTTGGACATGGCACCTGAACCACTACAGGCGCTTTATTTTGAATTTCCCATTAATTATATTGTAATCACATTATGGCTGTGGTACATGTATTTCTATTGTGTGCAAACATAATACTGAGGCCAGTTTCTGTTTGAATATGTAACCCGGTGAATTTCAGAGTCATGGTCACATCATCACAACAGCTGTTCAGAGCCTGTGGGGGAATTCCTGGTTCCTGCTACAGACACGGCCTTTCCTCTGCTGACTTTATGGGAACAAGAGGGCAGGGCTAAACTCAGATGGTTTTCCTCAGAAACTGTTTTGTGTGTTGATTCACAGTGAGGGGGCGTGCAGTTCACTCCCACTGTTTCCTTTTTACTGGGAAGTGACAGTCAGGCTTACCGTACAGGGGGAGGGCATGATAAACAGTTAAAAAGGGAGGGAGTCTGCCTAATGGGCTATGTGAAAGGTGCCGGTATTTAAGGTCCTTGACGGTGAATGCCTGTCACTGTTCTGTGTCCATTCATGGGAGCAGGACATGCAGGTGGACAGGTCAAGGATGGCTGTGGCATGGAAGGCTCGCCCTTGAGTCAGTGCTGAAGTATTTGTTTTGATTGAGGTGGATTCATGGAGTAGGTTCAACGGACTCTGACTTTACAGAATCAATGGAGACAATTATGATGGAAGTTTTTTGATTCTCAAGAAATGGAAGGTAAACTTGATGAGGTAATTATAAAGATGATAATATCTTAAGTGATTTTTAATGACGTGTTTTAATATTTGTGTGTCCTAATATTTATTTTTAATATGCTTATACATTACATTTCATTTGGTGATCAAGTTATTTAGATTACATAATGTGTTGTAACAATTGTATCACACCATTCAAAAATGTATGTTGCTAGTCACTATGATTATACGAGGTGAGATTAAAGTCTATTTTCAGAGATTCCTTGACAGTAACAGGCTGTTAAACCGGTTGCTTCTCAGCCTAACTGCCAGAGAGATAGCAGTTTCCTGAAAATGTTCAGGTGTGGCTTTCCTTAGACCGTTCACTGCATCTATCCTAAAAAAAGAAAAAAAAAGAAAAGAAATGTGTTTTCCTCTTAAGGCAAAGTAAACAGTAAATTATTAGCTCAAAAGGTCAATATTTGACTCTATCACTTCAATATGGAGGAAAGGTGATCTTGAAATACACAGTTAATTAATATCAAACTGTAGTCTCAGGGTTCAAAGATGCACTCATGAATGACCACAAGTTCTTTCCCTGGGAGTGTGCAGTTGTTATAGATGAGTCATATCAAGTCCTGGTCAGAGCACTGTCCCAAGAATTTGAATCAGTGTACTCATAAGGGGGTAAAAAGCCAGAGTAACTTTCCTTTCAGTGACTGTGGAGAGCCTTTCAATGAGATAGGTAGCCTACTTAAAAAAATGTCATCAGTGTCAAATAGCAAATAGCATTTACTATTGCATTGTTTGAACAGTAGTGTCTCATTTTAATCAGACCTGGGGCTATTACACAATTTTCCAAAGAAGGTTAACGTTACTGAGTCATGCTTGCATCACTTTTCTCAAGAAATAAGGGGGGAAGTGTGTCATACTTTCTAGTCCTTAACCAGTTTCTGTTTTCAATACATTTATTTATAACTGTCAATGTTTTTGTCTTGGCAAAGTAATAGATATGTACAATGAGGTGGTGGTAAGTGCTCTGCTATGAGAACTGTATTCCATAGATGGTGGTGTTCAGGTTTCATCTATGGGTTCAGTTCTTTTGGTATGGCACCATTTTATCTCCTAAATAAAAGTATTTAATGAATTCGCCTATACCCGGATGTAACAGACTGTTGTAAATGGTGTACAGTGTTAATAAAGTTTGCTGAAGTCTGAATCGTGTGTTTTTTGTTTTACAAAGGACATAGGGCCTAGACGTGAGGTTATGTCATTAAAACGGACATAAAGTGTTTCAACCAATTGTTAACACATACTGATTAATTACAGTGTTTAGCTATTAAAGCCATTCTCTTTTTGTGTATATACACTACCAGTCAAAAGTTTGGACACGCCGTCTCACGCATCTCATCTAATTTTTTTTTCCCCTTTATTTTTACTACTTTTTTTATATACAAATAGAAGACATCAAATATACGAAATAAATGTGAAATAATAACTAACTATTTGTTGTATTTTATAGTCAAATTCTCAAAGTAGCCAGCCTTTGTTTTGTTGAAAAATATTCAGTAGTTTTTCGTTTATAGTAGAATATTGTGTTAGTTTTAGTTTAGATTTTTTAATTTTAAATCTTTGCAACATAATTCCATATACCTTGCTTCATATAGTTAATGTCTTCAATATTTTTTCTAAAATGTAGAAAATGATAAAAAAAATAATTACATATATATAAAAAAAATATATATATATATATATATATATATATATATATATATATATATATATATATATATATATATATATATATATATATATATATATATATATATATATATATATATATATATATATATATATATATATATATATGTGTGTGTATATATATATATGTATGTATGTATACATATATATACACACACACACACACACACACACACGCACATACCTACACACACACATATATATATATATGTATGTGTGTGTGTGTGTGTGTATATATATATATGTGTATATATGTGTGTATATACACACACACACACACACACACACACACACACACACACACACACACACACACACACACACACACACACACACACAACTATTAGCCTACTAATATTGTGTTTGTAGACTTTTTGTTAATTGAATGTGAATATGTTTCTTATATGATACAACTCCTAGACAAGGCAAGGTAAGTTTATTTGTACAGCACAATTGGTGCACAAAGTAATTCAAAGTTCTTTACAGAATAAGAAAAACATTAAAATCACACAAATCAAAACAACAACAAAATAAATAATCACAAATAATCATCATAAAATTACCATTAAAACAGAAGAGTGCAGAATAAAAACCTTTCAGTGATGTGCACAGCTAAACAGAACTGTTTTGAGCCATTGTCAAACTAGAAGCCTGTCTCACCACTTCAGGAAGACTTCATATCTTCAGGAAGACTGCTACCACTATTTGTATTTATGAAGAAAGAAATTAACCAATAGGTTTCTAATAAAAATATTACTTCCTTTCCTTCTAAAGAAACAAACCCTTCATGTCTTTGTGCAGATTAATTACTTTGCTTGAAATGTTAAACTCTACACAGTTAAACTTATCTATCTAGCATTTATTCAATTACAGATATAAATAAATTATGAAATACTTTTTCTGTGCATTTTTATAAAACATAACAGATATTTATTGCATGCATTTGTATTCTGAGCATCTCCACTGATATGACCTGTAACTTGGCCTAGTGGTGTCACCATGGAGATAAATAAACGTAATGCCAGACTGTGGAATATAGTAGTGCACTACTACTTGCTGCTGCATTACTACTATGTTGCTGCTGTATGTATGTATGTATGTATGTATGTATGTATGTATGTATGTATGTATGTATGTATGTATGTGTGTATGTGTGTGTGTGTATGTGTATGTATGTATGTATGTATGTATGTGTGTGTGTATGTATGTGTGTGTGTGTGTGTGTGTGTGTGTGTGTGTATGTATGTATGTATGTATGTATGTATGTATGTATGTATGTATGTATTACATTTAATCTAATCAGAATGATGAAGAGACCCCGGCACAGACCGAAAGAAATAATAAGGCAAACTACTATGAATGGGCCAACATCAGATTTCACCAGAATGTGATTGACAATAAATCAGCCAAATCATTAAACCTTAAAAATCTAAACAAAACCCAAAGCTGCATCTGATTGGTCAAAATGGTTGTCTGTCAATGACGTAGTTTATCTCAGTAGCCAATGGCGGCTCAGTGGGTGTTTTCACAGCGGGTGAGCAACAGGCTGTGGCTCCTTACTGGAGTGGACGAGATTTTTGTTTTAGGTTTTACTCTACCAGAGTTTTAAACGCTAAATTATTATTGTTCTAAGATTTTGGCGAACTTTAGTCTAATAGTTCCTTTAGTGAAACACTTTTGGTCGAGTTTTTTATAGACAGTTTTATTTGCTAAGGCCGTGCAATGGATGAAGCACGGCCTACCAGTGGATCCCAGGCCCACGGAATGGTGCCTCTGTTTCCCCCTGGACTGCAGGCGATATACGGAGAATGTCGGCGGCTATACCCGGACCAGGCTAACCCGCTACAAGTCACAGCAATCGTTAAATATTGGTGTGTATCCTAAAGTGTTAGACTTACTTAATATATCTCGTTTATCTTGTGTTTAACAAAGTAAAGTTTTACTAACTGGAGTTTTGGCTAACAGCTAGCTCTAATGCTATAACATAGTAGTTACAACTGAACTACCATGTCTTTAACTAAAAGCAAAGTTGTTGAATGTTGCCGTCTGTCGTAAATAACTAGATTTACAACGAGATTAGAGCTGGGCACTACTAATAATTTATGTTTCAACTACCACTACTTCAGCTACTTATATTGGTGTAATATTTAATTTGTGTGTAAATGTAATGTAAATATGTGTGAATATTAAAGGTCCTTTGCACATTAATACATATTATCTGAGAACATTTAAGAAATGTATGGGGCTAATGTAACATGTTTCACAGGTTAGGAGGACCAGACCCACTAGATTACATTAGTATGTATAGGAATGTGGGGTGCCCATCTCAAGACATCCAGGAGCATTGGCACTATGTCAGCTTTGGACTGAGTGATCTTTATGGTGACAACAGAGTTCATGAGTAAGATCTTCATTTTATTTATTTATTTACATTGTGAGCTCTCCCTTTAATCCCTCAGTACTCTACAGATTATGCAAATTATTTGCTAATGTTAAAAGCTTCTAACAGTGGACCACCTAGTGACAACAGCCTAATGATCTTTTGTCATTGTAATTCAGCTGTTGGTCTTGACACTCCCTTTGGTCTTTACAGTTTCATATGAGGATGAAAATGCAGCTGTTGATGTTTTTGTTTGTGTCAGATTCGTAGGGGCTGGCGGACCCAGTGGCTTTGGCTTTGAGCTCACATTTAGACTTAAAAGAGAAGTAGGAGAGACAGCACCACCAACATGGCCAGCTGAACTCATGCAAGGCTTGGCCCGCTATGTGTTCCAATCAGGTAAGAATCAAAATATAAATATTTATTATAAATGCATATTTATGTCCAAAAGTTGCTATTAGGACACCAAAGCATTTTACAAATAAAAATGCATACATATCTGGAAGAGATCAAGTTTAAAACATCATAAAATGAGAAAAAAAAATCTCTGACTCTGGCCCTCCTTCCACTCTCCTCTACTTTCCAGCTGGGGTCAATTTGCACGTGGGTGGGCTGAGCCTCAAGGCAATATGAATGCTCTGATTAGTGGTGTACTTTCCATTTGCTTGCATTTAATTAATTCTGGATGGGAATTTGGATTCCCTCTATGATTTGTATTTGTATATTATTGTTTTATTAAAATAAACTGTATATATTTTTCTTTTGTTTTGTAGAAAATACTTTTTGTAGTGGTGATCATGTGTCATGGCACAGCCCTCTAGACAACAGTGAGTCCCGCATACAACACATGCTGCTCACAGAAGATCCACAGATGCAGCCAGTTCACACACCATTTGGCACAGTGAGCTTCTTACAAGTGGGTAGTCTGTTGTTAACATTTACATTATATTATGTTTGTTTAGATTTCTAACTTGTTAGTTTAGATTGGGCACTCAAACATAGATGTTGTCTTGTGTAGATTGTAGGTGTGTGTACAGAAGAGCTGCAGGCAGCCCAGCAGTGGAATGGGCAGGGCATACTGGAGCTGATGCGTGGAGTGCGATTGTGAGTCATCTGTGGACTAACTAAGGCAAACATTGTGGTTAAATGAGTTTGTGCTATCCCCAGGCATAATAATGTGTGGTTTTCTGGGGTAAAATGTGTTAATATTTTTTTTTAAATCTGTGAACAGAGCTGGGGGTCCATGGCTCATTACTGACATGAGACGAGGGGAGACTATTTTTGACATTGATCCACACCTACAAGTAAGGCTTAATTAAGTTTTGTTGCTCGAACTTACATTTTATAGCTCTAGGTCTGTATGTAGCTCTTGCTTTTGTTGATGATTGCGTTTCTTTGTTGCTTTCCTAAGCAGGAGAGAGTGGACCAGGGCATAGAGGCAGAAGGCTCTAACCTGAGTGGGGTCAGTGCTAAGTGTGTGTGGGATGATTTGAGCCGACCACCGGAGGACGAGGAGGACAGTCGCTCTATCTGTATCGCGTCTCAGCCACGGAGACTCTCAGATAAAGGTTTTACAGCATACACTTGGTCACTTCATTTTGTTTTGGTCATTGTTTGATGAATAAACATTTATTTTCTGACAGACACAGAACAAATAAGGGAAACTCTGAGAAAGGGTCTGGAGTTTAACACAAAGCCAGCATTACCCCCCATCAGTGGCCAGAGGCAGAACCACGACCGACCTCAGTAAGTGTGTTGTGTTTCTTTGTTTTTGTCTCTTATATTATAAGGGCCATGCAAAAATCTCCAGGTTGGATGTGTTTAATCATGGGTGATTTTAAACAACTTCTGAGCATTTCATAACTTAAAAAAGTGCATAAAGAGCGTACACACGATACTCACTTCTCAATCTATATTTTGCTTTGGTAAATGTTTAGTCCTGTTTTAAACCTGATGTGGCCTATGTTTAGACCATATAACATATGCTCTGACATATAACATAATTGCTGGAAGACTATCACAATCCCTTTTACTAAAATTTTACCTTTTTTTCACAGAAGTAGAAAGGACAGCTTGGAAAGTGAGAGTTCATCAGCCATTGTTCCACATGAGCTTGTTCGAACACGACAACTGGAGAGTGTCCATTTAAAATTCAACCAGGAGTCAGGCACACTGCTTCCTCTCTGTTTGCGGTATGAGTTCTTGTCAATATTTGTATTTATTTTTACTCAGTTTAATGATTGTGGATTATTTACAAGACGCCTATGAGATATTTGGATGTGTCAAAATTGCGGTTTTGGCTAATTGTGATTTCTATACTATACAATAGTGTATCAGCTTCAAAATATACACTACCAACTTTACAACCCATGTTTCCTAAGTCTTATTATGTTTTATATATTTGACAGAGGGAGACTGCTACATGGGAGACACTTTACCTTTAAAAGCATCAATGGAGACACAGCCATAACGTTTGTGTCAACAGGAGTGGAAGGAGCATTCGCAACTGAAGAGCATCCATACGCAGCTCATGGTCCATGGCTCCAGGTGCTTACTCATAGAAACAGAAGATGCATTAAATACTAGCTTAATGATCCACAAGGGAAGTGAATTGGACATTGTAGCTTACACATTACAATATAATTACAAAGAGTAAAAATAGACAGATATAGGTGTTAAAGAAGGTAGAAGTATACTCATTTGAATATATACATGTAAGGTAAAATATGTAAGATTTGTCTAGGCAATATACAAGAGGCAGAGTGAGAGTGAAACTGGTACTTTAATATGACATAAGGTTGTCCATTACATAAGAGTGAGTTGAAGGGTTTTTTTCTGTTTAGATACTGTTGACTGAAGAATTTGTGGAGCAGATGCTTAGTGAAATTCGAGATCTAAACACTCATGAGGAAGTAAGTCAATGTCATACCTGAATAGCATTAGTTACTGGATATTCAGTCAAAAAAACCCAAACCAACACAACATTGTTTTCTCTTTTACAGTCAAAGCTACCTAAGGAGTACAGCTGGCCAGAAAAGAAGTTGAAAATTTCAGTTCTTCCAGATTCTGTGTTTGATAATCCACTGCAGTGAGAGAGATGACTGCTGGTACACCTGAATGGACTCAATGAATAAGAAAAGGGTGTTTCTACCACAAGACTGATAAATCCTCTGAGAAATGCAACGTGTGGACTCACAATTGTTACTGCATTTATATAAGTGCCAACAGCATTTCTCTGTAGTTTGCTGCTTTTAAAATGCTAAGCTCTCACATAGTAATCTGAAAACACCAGTATTAGCTGTGAGGTGTCTTAAGGTCTTCTGAGGTCAAAGGTTCAATTCCCTATCAACATTATTGTGCATCTTGTGATCAACAGACTTTCGATCCAAGCAATAAAGATGCTTATTTATTGTAGTGGTGGAGTACAGCCAACTGTTATTGTGTATATTATATATTATTTGTGATGTGTAAAATATACGCCTAGAGCAATGCTGGATATTCATGTTTTACTGATACTAAAGTTCTCTTGCGGTTGTCTCTCTGCTACAAACCTCAAAAAAAACACTTTTCTTTTATCTTATGTTTGTTTTGTATGAAATTTCTTGCAAGAGATGTGTGACTGTATATCAGTGTTGCCATTATTCAGACCTGTAGCCTATATGTTCCGTAGTGCCTTTTTTATTGCAAAAGTACTTTTACTCAAACCTCTCTGAACAACACTAACCATTCCATGCAAATGAGAGAGAATAAAGTTACTACTTACCACAACATGGGACATTACTTTTTTTTTTTTTTCTATTCTCTTAATATACAATGATTACATCTTTTTCATGTTTATTTCCTTTTAATGACCTTATTGAGAGTCCAGTCCCACATCAAAAAGCTCATGGAGGACACATCCCCTCACCTGTTCCTTTTTTGCTCAGTCTCATTTAAAAAAAAATATATTCTTGTTGGTCTTTCAGCCCATACACCTAAGCACGCACAAAGCCTTGCTACTAAATGTCAGCAGACACACACACCTATAAGTAATCTCTAAAGAAGCTAAATCATTTTGCTTACTTAAAACCCGTGGATAAGTTCATTTTAAGCATATAGAAAAGTGTCTTTTTTTTCTGGTTGAACACCTGCCCCTCAAAATGCCTGTGCACGTCCATGCAATCTCAAGTGGACAATACGGGCGAAGAAAGCTGAAAAAAATCAGAATTATGTCATAAATAGTTAACTACGTAAAATCTGCCTCGTGCTGTCTTGTGGCCACGCTCGTTTGTTTTCAGTGTCTTCCATTGTAAGCTCGTTTTTTCCGCTCTGTGGGACGATCCCGCCCCTCCCCTCCGTCCTCTCTCCGCCCTCTCTCCGTCCTCCACTCTCTCTCCGCTCTCTGACGGGTCACGTTGTTGGAGGGGCAGTCGATCTGGATTCCCCGACCTCCCCGAATCCCAGTCCTAAAGGCACTTCGCACAGCAGTGAGCTGGAGAGGAGCGGCAGCCCGGGCACGGAGAGCTGAACCCGGGAGCGGTCTGGAGTGAGAGCGGTGCTGCGCACTACACCGGACTCCACCGGACTCCACCGACATGCACAAAGTGAGGGTATAACCATAGACTGTACAAAGAAGACTGTTCCATAAACTGTATATTTATATACAGTCTATGGTATTAACCTTTGTTCTAACTTTTATATAGTGAATTAAATGTTATTAGAATAATAGGACGTATTTATATCTAGAGTAGATTTCCAGTTCTTAAAACATTACTAACTAATTTACTGTAAAGGAAAGATTACTGTCAATTAATTTTGCATCGTATTATGGTGTGCTAGTGGAACACATAGACCCAGCCTGCTGATCTAATGTAAAACTACTGACTACATAGGCAAAGCTTAGTAGTTTTTGATTGCCTACACCTTATTGTTGCTTTTAGTTTGCCATCCAGCTGAAGTCATGATTGCAAGCTGGAAAAACTGCTTTGAAGAGGAGCTCTTGTGTCCCATTTGCCTGAATGTTTTTGAAGAGCCTGTTCAGTTGCCATGCAAACACAACTTCTGCAAAAATTGCATCTGTGAGGCATGGGCCAAAGATGGCACTGCTGTGCGCTGCCCTGAATGCAACCATGACTATGATCCCAAACCGACTTTGGACAAGAACTTTAAGCTGGCCAACATTGTGAAGCGTTTTAATGCTTTGAATGCTGAGAAAGTCCCTGCAGCACTGCACTGTGTCCTCTGCAGACAAAGGCCATCACTGCCTGTGCTCAAAGTGTGTCTGCGCTGCAAAGAGCCCTGCTGCCAAAGCCACATCCACACACACCTGCAGCAGCCGTGCGCTGCCCCGGGACACCTGTTAGTGGATGCAGAGGAGCTGAGTGCCTGGACCTGCCCCAGTCATGAGGAGTACAGGCTGCTGCACTGTGAGGAGGAGCAGTTGGCTCTGTGCGCCTTCTGCTGCATGTCCCACTGCACCAACCAAAGGCACACTGTCTGTGACGTGGAGACTCAGCGGATACAAATGCAGGTATCTAAGTTACACTCCACCCTCACTGGGGTGCACTGAAGCCTATCTCTGTCTTTCATGGCACTTTTGTGACACACTTGTGTTTCCTCAAATGCACATAATATCATACACTTGAGTTTGCTCAGTCTTTTTTGTAGGCTTTTTGTAACCTTGATACATGCACATTGACTGCTCCTGTCTTCGGGTAAACCATATGATGCAATCTGAATCCACTGGAAATAATCTCAGTGAGTGGGGGAGTTTCCACATGCAATCTGGTCATGTTCGCCTGGGCTGGGGGAAGTTATTTTCATGAGAGTGCAATATAACCTAACCCATGAACTATTCGATATATTTTTTTTTTGTAGAATTGTGTGACACACACACATACACATACACACAAAAAGTTAAAAGTATCAATACCCATACTGATTTGGACAAGTATTGATATAGGAAAAACTTTACAAAATTTGACCTTTCCTTAAATTGTTTTAAAGTGTTTTTTTTATGGTGATGATTAATGAAGCATAGGCTATTATTATCATGGGAAACAGACAAAGGACAGGTCCTCCAATGAAAGCTTCACCTCATACCTCCGCAGACAGAAAACTATTGCTGTTTGAGACATTCTTCATGTGTCTTCAATGGGGTGAGTAAGTTACTGAGGCTGCCCAGAGCCATCCATTGACATCCAACATGGGGAATAGTTGTCAGTTGATTGTGAAAGAGGCTCTCTGTTCATTGAGCTCTTCATTTAAACATGAGCTTCCTGGCAGCCTGCGGTGTGTGCCTAAATAGAACAGTGGGAAAGTGATCATTGGTGGATTTAATCTCGATTAAGGTAGACTTTCACACAGCGTTTACAGTGCTACCCGACAGTTGGCTTAATTCTCATATTATTTCAGGCAAATGTAAAAATAAATCGTGAACCATGGAGAAACTCAAGTAAAATGAGGAAGACCCAGTGGCTTTTGTGTGTGAAAAGGAAAAAAAAAAAATTCTACAACACATTTTTGACACAGTTTTATAGTGACATATAATATAGACCTAGAACGAAAACCTTCACATTAGGGTCCCGATGGGGGTGGTTTGTGAATCTCAGTATGACGTTCAACTGTGAGTGATAAATCAACCCTGAAAATAAAACAAAATGTGTTGCCATAGATTTACATAGTACAGTGTGCAGTTGTGGACATTCAGTTAAGGTTTGTTGACCTTACTAAACATAAAACCCTACACGTGGAAATTTGCATCATTTTAACTTCATAGAGCTCATAAAGTGTTAGCTACCAACACACAGTTACATTGAAACTCTTATACTAAAGACCACATGCCTTCTCTTACTCTCACTTTTATAAATAATTCCCACTTTTGCGGCCTATTATTGGCATGCGTAAGCAAAGCCCCACTGCACTTTGCTTTTCTTCCCTCTCTTTCCTCTACACACTCATGTACAGAGAGACTAGGCTGCTGCGTTATGCACACAGACATGACAATCTGTCACTGACACAGAGACCAGAGCAAACAAGGGCACTGATGCATGTGGCAAAATGAGAAAGCACCGAGTACTCCCCCACCAATGCCTCATAAAAAGGGTTTTCATATAAATACTTTGCTTTGTTTCCATGACAGCAGGTACCCTCGTACCAAGGGCTTTTCAGTAAGACCTATTCACATATAGATCCTGTTAATTCGAAATATTTCTGCCCAGTGTTATTCATTTGAGCCAAATTAGTAATGTTTACTTGCTCTTTATGTTACATGTAGTAGCCAGCATTGGCAAGCTTTGTTCACCACTCATCTAACAGCTGTTGTGAATGTTTGCAGATTATTTGATGTATCCATTTGTCTCCTCAGGCCATGCTGATGAAACAAGAAGACCAACTGGAGGATCGTGTTCAGAACATTGATGAGCAGCTCTCCAAACTGGACTCTGACAAGACTCGGATCAAGGCACAGTGTCACTTTGCTTCATCTATTTGCTGCCTAAATTTAGACTGATGCAACTGTAACAGAGTGTAAAGAGGGTTGCCCGTTCAAAACTCACTTTCCCTAGTTCAAACCCTTACTGTTGCACAAGTGCAGTTTTGTCGGCAGAAGTATCTTACCTACTGAGAGGGTAACTAGAAGGTTCAGATTCATTAATATTATGCATTGTATGATAATGACCTTATAAGTTTTCAGTCTTGTGTAAGCTCTCAGGCATTGCCTCTTATAATATGCTCTTGTATCTTTACCTCAGGAAGCAGTTTGTGAATTAAAAGAGCGTGTACGAGCTCAATACCAGCGAATGCAAACTGTGATGGAGCTGACCCAGACTGAAACCATGCACATGCTGGAGCGCACTTACCGATCTTATGTGAATAACAACTCTCAGCAGGTTGTGCAGCTCAGTGAGATGCGCCACAAAGCAGCAAAACTCCTGGGTTCATTGCAAACAGTCATACAGCGATCAAACAGCATCAACTTCATGAAGGTACCTTTAGCAGTTTTTTCCATATCCAGATTCTAATGTACATTCTGAATAGCCATTGTATTGTTTCAGAACACAAAACCATGCCAACTTCTGATGAACAGGTGAGTTAAATGCTTCATAATGTGTTCTGTAAAAACTATTTGACATATCTGATCTGATATTTGCCTTTGATGTTTTTGTGGATCTGTTTTTCACAGGTCGCACTCACACCTCAGTTGTGCAATTCCTCCTCTCAGAGTGGGGCACCTCAGCTGTCATCAGTTTCTGTCAGAACTGTTAGCAAGGGAGAAAAGTCTGCGAAAAATACTGGATGGTAGGACAGAACTACAGAGTTACATCTTATTTCATTCTGGTTTTATATCTAATAGAGTATTCTTCTGTTTCTCAGTGCCAGTCCAGGAAGGGTCTGTCCTTGAACTTGTCCAGTCTCACTGCAGTTCGGTCAACATGGACACAGGCTCCTCTGGGTTGCACAAAAGGAAATACAGCATGGCCTTTTTAGACAAAAACACTGGACTTGCTTCTTCACGAGATCCTTCAGCTTTACTTTTCAGCAGTAAAAAGCCTTTTCTTTCTGACCAGACTCACAGTGCAATGTATTCCGGTGACAGTCTGTCCCAGAGGCCCCACAGTGGCCCCAGTCAGAGGCAGCTGCTGGATACTTCCTCTCCCCGCCGGGTGGCCCTAGGCCCCAGCTCCAGTCACCACTCAGGGACTGTTTTTCCATCACATTTTCCCAGTGGAAGTTCCTCCCAACCAGCCACCATGTTTGAGGGGAGAAAGGTGCTCGTATGTGCTCTGAATAACTGCTGCTGCTCTGGGGCTTCGTCGGGACGCACAGGCCCTCCCTACACCCCCCCAGAACACTTCTCCTCTCTGTCCTCTCAGGACTTCAGTCATCACTCCTCCATCCCTGTGAGTCAGCCTCTGCATCATTTTACAATGCAGAGTTTGATGGACACACCACAGGCCAACAGACACACCGACTTTTATGGACTCTATGGACAGTCTTCTACAAAGCATTATAGAAACAAATAAAAGTATTTGTTATGCATTTTTTGTTATTGCAGTGTCTGCTGTGAAGTAACGCTCACGCTCGTTCATGCCTCAGTAGTTCCCAGGTGGGATGGAGAAGTGTCTGGCAACAGATTACCAGATACATTTTAAAAGATTATAAGGAAAAAAAATCTTTAGGAATGTATAAGCACTTCTGAAGCACATTTGCAGTGAGCTAATGTAAAAGCAGTATTTTCCTCTGTGTCAGAATCCAATAATTAAAAAGGCCAAGAATTATTTTTTTTTAACAGCACTAAAAGTAAAATAAAATAAAATAAATAATTTTATTATTGTAATAACATAACAAGTCAAAGGAATTAGAGGAAAGAGTCTATATGTTGGTCTAAGTCATTTCCATTCTTTTTATTATCTTATTGGAGCTAGTTGTCAGGTTACATCAAAATAATAGGAAAACCCTCCTCCCCTTGTCACACCCACCTCCACAAAGGCCCCTCTGGGGTAGCAACTGGAGGCTTTGAATACAAGCACAAGAGTTAATGAGACCTGGGACAGTGCAGTCATCTTCTTATCTGTCATTCATGCTGTTTTTACTGTTCACCTCCCCCATTTTGATGTAATAAACTGAACTCTATGCAAAGTGACAAGAATTATTACAGTTGAAATCATAAGTTCACATACACTATATAAAAAGACACACACTTTTTTTTTCTCACTGTCTGACATGAGATCAGACTAAACTTTTCCTCTTTTAGGTCAATGAGCATGCAGCATGAAATGTGTATGTCAACCCAAGAACAGAAGCAAAAGACCTTGAGAAGATGCTGCTGAACCTGGTAAGAGTGTGTCATTATCCAAAGTGAAACGAGCACTGTATCAGCATGGGCTGAAAGGCTACTCTGTCATCACCCCAAAAGAAAGATTTTTTTTTAAAAGCCCGGTTACAGTTTGCAAATGCTCACAGTGACAGAGACCTTCTCTTTTGGAGACATGTCCTGTAGTCTGACAAAACGAAAATTTTACTGTATGGCCATAATGAGCATTCCTAGGTTTCAAGGAAAAAGGGGAAGCTTGAAAGCCTGAGAACACCATCCCAACTGTGAAATGGCAGCATCATGTTGTGATGTTTTGCTGCAGAAGGGACTGGTGCACTTCACAAAATAGATGGCATCATAAGAAAGTACATTATATGGAAATACTGAAGCAACATCTCAAGACATCAGCCAGGAAGTTAAAGCTTTGGAGCAAATGGGTCTTCCAAATGGACAAAGATGCAAAGCATACTGCCAAACTGGTTTCAAAGTGGCTTAAGGATAACAAAGTCAATGTTTTGGAGTGGCCATCACAAAGAACTGATCTCAGTCCTATTGAAAATTTATGGGCAGACCTGAAAAGGCATGTGTGAGCAAGGTGGCCTACAAACTTGGCTCAGGTACACCAGTTTTGTCCGGAGGAATGGGCCACAATTCCTGCCAACTATTGTGAGAAACTTGTGAAAGGATATGCAAAACGTTTGACCAAGTCATACAGTTTAAAGGCAATGGTACCAAATACTAATGAAATGTATGTACACTTTTGACTTTGAAGAAAGAAATGTAAAATTGTTATTCCTCATTATTCTGGCATTTAGCAAATATAAATAATTTTGGTCATCCTAATTGACCTAAAACAGGAAAAATTTACTCTGATTTCATGTCAGACATTGAGAAAAAAAAGTGTATGTCTCTTTTTATATGGTGTATGTAAACTTCTGGTTTCAACTGAATGTATTCATATAATGTTAATCATTTTGTTAAATCAGCACTGCATTGATAAAACAAAGCACAAAGGTGTATATATTTAGCCATATTTCCAGCCCTAAAGTGAAGTATTGAAAAATAAATCATGTCATTATAGAGCCACATTGATTTGATTACATTGCATGCTTGGGGTTCACACCTGCAGAGTCAGACAAAAGGTCAGACATGTTCCGACTGGTTGTGGCAGAGCAGATGAACAATGAGCTTGAAACAGCAGCAAACTGCATTGTAAAATGGCAATAAGCTTCCTTTGAAAATAGCTCTGGCCATCCGAATCAACATGTTCAAGTGCTTGAATCTTTTGACTAAAAGCTAACTTTTAGTATTTACAGCAGTGTCAAACTTTTTTCCCAAGCCAATTAACCCAACCATGGCGAAAGAGCAGCACCACATTTCCTACTTAAATATCTCCACTGCTGTTAGTTAGACCACAAAATGAGATGTCCAGTATGTGTATTTATTATAAACTCCCAATCTTCTTAAGAGCCGTGAAAATATTTTGTCTGTTTTATTAAATCTCACATTAGGCAGTTAGGTGTACAGTGTAGCTTTTGTGGTAGCAGCTTCACCACTTGCTTGTCGTCATGGAGATATTAAAATGTCCCACAATATGGCAATAAACATATCTATACTGCATTTATTCAATTACATGGATTTTACATTTACTCTTACAAAGAGCTGGGCCACTCCACAGATATGATCTGAAACTTGGTCTGGTTGCATCACCTACTTGTTTTTATGAAAATAGACAAAGAGCAAGTCAAGTGGTTGACTCTCCACCAAAAGTTACACAGTACACCCTTAAGCACAACTAAAGGCTTGGCATACATACAGAAATAAAAAAAAAAAAGAATCCCTTTATCAGCAGAAAACACTGAGATGGAGTTTATGAGACAGTAAATGAGAAGCTGCAGCTGGTTAATTCAAGGTGACATTTGGGTCTTTGGCGCCGATTACTCTTCTTCTGTGTAAATTATTCATTGGTGTGTTTCAAGCATCACTGCTAGTAAAGAGAGAAGTAGCAAATATTTCACAAACAAATATGCACTGTGCTCTTTCCTAATGTACCGGCCTAAACATGTACCTGTCAGGTGTACATAACCGCAGATTTAAAATCAACATAAACCAACTGACATTTTTTTATTTATGACGTGAATAGAAAAACACTATTTACTTCCTGCTCCCAGTTACAGAGAGAAGTGGAAGTGGCAACAATACTTTTTGACTTTTATAAGACCTATCAATGTTTCTTTTTCTTCTTTTGATGTCATGTCCATAACAGTCAGTGTGACAGCTTATTCAAAATATTTTCCTAGCAAAACAGTCCTTATAAGAGAAACTCTTCCACTGAAACATTGCTGGTCAACACCAACGTGAAGAACTTAACTTAGAAGAGTGAAGAGACTTAACTGCATGTAAGAAGTAAAAACAGCTGGTATAAAACAAGTGTGATATTTAAAGTTTCTGTTTCTTTTTTGCTGGTTTTATGGGGCTCAGATCTTCATCATCTTCTTCGTCTAACTCATCATCATCATCTTCGTCTCCAGACAGGTCTGACTCCTCAGCCTGTGAGGCTGCGAAACGACACAAAACGTAACATTTATAAGCAACAAAGTCTCAAATCCTTGCTCAAAGCTAAAAAGGTTATACAGGAGTAGCATGTGCTCCTCAGATAAAAAACAACAACAAAAAAAAAACAAACTGCAATTGCAGTTTAATTGATAACAGAATAAAAAAAACTTAAGAAGGTAACAACTTTCAAAATTATGTAAATGTTTTGTTGCCTCTATAACAGCTAGGTTAAAAGCAATTACACTATTTCTCCTAGAGCAAAATGCAAGGTTTTATGTACAGTAGACGTACTGTTAGAAGTAAAACTTACAGATGAAGTGCAGTCCACTAATATTTACAGGTCCAGTCCCCGCCCTGAGACGGATGGTCACTGGTGCTTTGAGCTCAAACTCACCCAAACTCACCTAGAAAAAAGAGCAAATATTTGATCTTAGTATGCATTCTTTCCATACATACATTCCATTGAATTGTTTTGTTAAATATACTACGTTTTACCATGGGGAGACAGTTAATGTGAAGGTTGGCTACAGGTACAGAGATGGTCTTGCCTTGGTGGTTCATGGCTGTCACCTCCACCACGTTGCTCTCCTCTTTTGCACCTTCTCCCAAACACACCTGCAACAAAATAGTGATTACGAGCACGTCAATAAAACTCGAATGAAATGCGTACAGCACGGTAGGACAACGTTAATACTGAGATAATATGTGAATGTGCATGCACAATGTACATACTGTTCTAAACTCAAGGAAATGCTCCGTGTCATCCTCCTCATCTCCTTGGAAAGTGAAAAACGGTACTTTAGAGGAGAGCTCGCAGCCTGGAACACAAAATAATAAATTACTGACCAAAATGTACATTTACATCAAAAAACAACAACATACATTCAAGTCAGTTTCACAGTCGAGAGAACGGGAGACCCACGTGTGCGCAAACCAGCTCTGGCCATTAATAAAATGACTTACTAAAAAGAAAACGCTCCATCGTTGATGGTCCAGTCAAGCCGAGGTCTGAGGAGTCCGCATCTTCGAAAGACATTTTGAGCAATAAATCTAATGGAAATTAAACTTAAACCAGTGAGGAAAACAATAACTCCGTCGACGAATACATGCGTGTATGTTACGTCATCAATAAGCGCCCATTCATCTGAGTGGAGGGTGGACCTGATGGATCTATTATAATAAAAAGGGTCGTGGGGCCGTGGATGGATTTAATTATAATCTTAATTATATTTCCATAATCTAGGGTGGATCGCCATTCCACGGTGGCTCCATGGATCTACTGAATAATTCTTTCTTGTTGGTATCATTATTTGGATAAATTATAATCCTTGGATCATTGGGCAGTGCTCCCAAGGTTGGATGTTTCACTCTTCACCTCTCTCCACAGTGGACACTGGCCTATGCGTGATGCATTGTACAACTGATAAAAATATGTAATGGCAAAGCATTATTCACAACTTTAAAGTCAGTTGCAGTGGAAGTTTGTTGAATATTGTGCTGATTATAAAAAAGTGAAGACAAAACACGAAGAAGTCATGAAGTCTGTTTTCACTCTTATTTATCTTACTTAAATTTGACAATGGTTTAGTGTAGTAAACCCCCCAACCCCACTTTGCTGTGTCACACATAACTGAGCCTTTTGGGAAACTTGTTCATCTATATCAAACCCAGTAAGCAGAACACTAGCAAACTGCAAAATCTATGTAGTTTAACAGTGAAAAGGATTAAAATGTTTCAGTCCTCTTTCTGTGAACGGATGATTTTGTCTTAACAGAACACACACATTTGTGAATAAAGGTATAAAAATAATAACACTTTGACAGTATTTACAAATAGTGTATAATATAGTACATTTTATGCACATAGAGGCAACTGGCATGCTTATTTCTATTCTATGCAACAGAAGATAAGGTAGCTGTAATGACACACCCATTACACTTCATGCACATCCTAAATGTACATAACACATCACATTGGCAGGCAGCTACTGAAGAGCAAGTGAAAATCCTCTAAATAACAGAACACTGGTCAAAGTGCTTTTTGCTAATCATCAACATAACTAAACAACTGAGCGAGTTTGTAAAACATTCAACAAACAAAAGGCCAACAGTTGTTTGGCCCACACCCAACTGCAACAATGTGGGCATCAGTGCTACTTTGGTGACAGAATTTGACAGGGTTTAGTAACCTTGGTGTTCCCAAGAGCGCTTGTTATAGTTTGAGAAGACATTCATCTGAAAATATACAGGGGATATAAAGACAGGTTGAAACCAATGAACCACATCGATATCTACAGGGAGTGATAGTGGCTAGCACCACATGTCACTTTAAAATCAACTGAAAAATACAACAAACAAAAAAACACCCTGTATGACTAATTTAGCTTGTTCCAATATATTTTAAGATTGTAACGCATAATGTAAGGTTTCTGAGCAATAAATAGTTCATTTGTAAGCATAATCTGTTACAAAACCTGACTGTCTTTAATATAACAAAACTTTAAGGCAAAACCCAAAGGCATTGACCAAAAGCAAAAATACTATTGCTCAAATATAAAAGGCAAAATATACAAAGCAAACTTTTTATGTCTTCATTTTAGGCAGTTAAAATTATTGTTTTTCTAAATTGTTTTTTGCACCATTCTATACTCTTACACAGTACTCCCATCTCTATTTAACCCTAGCGTTTGTGAAGTTTGGAAATTGGAACCAGTTATAATTACTATTATACTTGAACTTACTTTCCTCAAACAAATGTACCCTGCAAATCGATGCATGCTGTGCCATACTTATTGGTTTGTTCAATTCACAAGGTCTGTGTTGAACTGAAAAAGCCACAACAGAATGGGGCATCCACACTGCAATGGGGTTACTGTGCTTAAGGACACAAATCCAGGGTTGTAAATATGCCAGCTTGGATTTTACTTTACCAGGGGTACCCTAATACTGGTTTCTTATAAGCTGCGTCCCATAATGATGACATCTTTGGGAAAACCATCCATTTTTGCCACTTCAAAACATCCAAGTTTACTGTAAAAGTCCAACATTCTTTTATCAGACTGCCGGACTTTGCAGAAAGCTCCATGAGACCCTTAAAATAAAAAAAATAAAAACATTAATCAAGAACACCATAGAGGCTTGATCGATATAGTCATATGTGGTAATTAGAACATGCTTAGATTAAAGAGAAACACGGCAGTGTGTAATACCTACCATTAGCTTTGAGGGAGGACAATAAACATCCCATCATACTTTTAGCTACACTGGGATCAGTGACCTTGGCATGAATGTCGACTTTGATGAGTGAAGGAAAGTTAGATAGAAATGAATCTGGAAGACCTTCTTCTTCTTCATGGAAACTTAACATCATCTTCTACAAAATGATACAAAAAGGTTTTAAGCAGTCTTTAGCCAATTGCCACTGGGCACTTCTCTTCAAAACAGGCCTACCTGAGCTTCTGAGAGGTCCTTCTCAATGTCAGGTTTGTGGTATTTCTCCTGCATGAACGGAAGCCAGCTCAACTTGCACTTCTTGACAAACGGTTTAACATCTACTGTTCCAACAGCATAGCCACAAATGCCTTCCTCATCTTCCAGCACAAATCCATAGTCTGAACTCAAGGTGAGGAGACCTCCTACTAACCTGTAAGAAGACAAGAGTTACTCTGACGCTGTCCAAAACAAAACATGGGTCTAGAGCATAAAGAGTAATATTTACCTGTCACCTATGAGGTCCGGCTCCTGATCAGAGAAAGGATCATCCATTCCCTCAAAATACATTTCTTTACAGATTTTATAAACATCAGCCTAGAGAGAAATTTGTAGTTTGAAATGTATTTGCATTGAATTGTATTTTTAACACATAATATAAACTAAAACATAAAGATGAAAAACGCCTCTTACCTCATCTTTGGGGTAGTATGGTCTTATGGAATAGATTTTGGAGGTTGGGAGAGAAGGTGGAGGCTGGTAGAAGAGATCGTTTGCCCCCTCTATTGGCAACAATCTCTGTGGATTTCAAAAAAGAAGGAATGAGTTTCTTTGTGTGATGTCTTTTGTTGACTCAATGTATTTGCTGCAGTTGTGCCACTATAAAATGAAAAGGAACAAAGCCAAACGCTCTTACTTGATTTATAGTATATAAAAAAATAACAGAAATAAACTCCAGTGCCTTGTTCATTTCACAGTGGACAACAAGCAAACACTGTCCCACAGGTTTTTTAGATAATATTTACACATAGCACAATTGCTTTACAAATTCTCTAATTAATGGGTTGCACTTTGGTCTGACTAAGGTTTTACTGACTGAAGGAGATGCTTCTGTCCCTTATTTGAGGCATCGCATTTTTTCGCTGCGCAGAGCCCTGTTGAGAAAAATAATGAAGCATGCGCAGAGTGGAGAACTCCAAGAAAAACAAAAACAAATACAAAGGAAAATTAGATTAATTCTCCAGACAATGCGAGTCTGGTTGCTCTCCAAGGCAAGAGCCACAGGAAGCTTTGATCCTGCAGCATTCCCATTGAAAACATGCTTGCGTACCGCTTGCGTACCGCTAGCGCTGCGATGCTGCCGCTTGCGCTTACAAAGAGTAGGACTGGTAATCTGTATGCTTTCCTGCAAAGAAACAGCGTGTCATCATGATAAACCTAGTCATGCTCGCTTGCGCCGCTTGCGCTTGGAACAGCAGCATCTCCTTGGTCAGGTGCTGAAACTGAAAAAGGTATATTCAACTCTTGTCACAGACTTCCATTTTGTACGTTATTCTGTGCTTTAGGTTAAACTGAGGCATAACAATGCCTGGGACACTATACAATACAAATGTGAATTCCAAATGAATGAATCAGCTCACCTTTGACAGACCAAACCCTTTTTGCTTGCAGATTTGACCAACATTACCACTTTGCTGATAGCACTCTTTTGTTTTTATAGCTGTGACTTTGGTGCATTAGATACCTGGAACTCTCCTGCTAGACCTCCCCTAAAGGCCCAGGGCTCTTGGTCTCCTTTAAGGAATTGTGCTGAGGACTGACTACGACACCCTGTTAGGAGCAGAGCCAAGCGGAGATTGTTACCACAGAGTTGGGCTCTCTGATACAAATGAGAGAAATGAGTAGATGGGGCGAAGGATCAAATGTATCTAATTCCATATATTTTAGTATTATTTGTAACCAATAAAACACAAATCAACCTAGTTTGGGATAAGCAACATTTCACAACATAATTAATACTCAAGGGGTTTCAAGCAACAAAAGCTTACAAATACAAACTTGGAGCCAAATTAAATATCCTAACCAACTATTTGGAGGTGAAGGTCTAAAACTTAATTTCAACGTTCTGAAACAACTCACCTGCACTGGCCAAGAAGTAATCAGTGCAGTAATGGTATGATAATACTTGCCCACAATGATAAATGTATAACAGTAAGTTTCCAAAACTGAATACTGTTGCTTACTAGCCACTTCTGTTTATAAAGTAAGCTTCAGCTGCTATCGCCCCACCTCGAGTGAAGTCACATTTCTGAAACCTGCCTTGTCACATGACTGGCTCAGCATGAGTCATCCTCAGGACCAAATGGACTGTACGTTTTCATTCACATGTCTCTCAAGAACCAGCTCACAACTTAGCATTACTCAAAACCTGCTCGTCAACAAACTTAATCTATTTTACACAAAATGTGGGGGCGATGGGCCTACTATATTCACAATTACAACAAACTAATGATAAACCCTGTCATGTGACCAGACAAAGGCAGCGTGCCACCAACAAAACACAGCCAAGAGATGCACCTACAGGAAGGAACTCTGTACTCGCCCAGTCCAAAGACCAAAACTCCAGCAAGTTACACATAACCATGAATGCCTAATGGTTCAGTTTTGAAATTCTATGCCTGCAGCACTAACATACATTGCTAAATTGGATTGTGTGCACAGATTCATTTTCAATTCAAGTGCAAATTCCCCTGAATAGGTGCATCGAGCTGGCATGAGTCATATCTACAGGCCTACAGACAGAAACAAAAAATAGTTAGAAAGATGCTGCCAAAGAGAAATTTGAGTTAATTGTTCACTTAATGTCTGCACCTAAATCGCTGCGCAAAATGTGACTTCATCCAGAGGACAGTTCCATTGCTCAACATATCTTAAAAAATTACATTAGCTTATTTTAAAAACAATTTAGCACAAAATATTTTTCACAAGAACATAAGAGAAAAACGACGCCAGCAATTTGCATACAACGGCCACTGTCGATCCAACAGCAGAAGAAACTTGTATTTTGGATTCTTCCATCTGTATATAATGAGGGGAGAAAACAGTAGAAATATTTATTAGTAAGCATTCTTAGCACAGTAACCAGGAAGTGACTGAGTGCCACCTGCACAGTCTTAAATTGGGGAAAATGCGATGATAATGTGAGATCCAAATCCCTTAAGAAAAGGTTAAGATAGCCAATATGCACTGAGCCCGAAAATATTGATTAATTAAAGCCTGTTGCTTTATATGGCTTTGTCCATTGGGGTGTGCTGCCTGCTGTGTACTGTGGCTAAAGTCCTCATGTTTAGCCGGACAGGACAGAAACCTGTGAATGAAATTGGGTTACAGGGAGTAACCAATAGACCATGCTGGTGCTTCATAATTCCAAAACTTATTTTCCAGTATATATTATTAATAACCACTTAAACTGTGTCTTGTTGCATCTAAGTAGATGTAAAAAGAGAGAGAAACAAGACAGAGTCACAGAAAGAAAGGATTGATATACACCATGACACAGACTAAGTACAACCTCTGTGTGAGACTACTCAGAGAGGCTATACCTCATGAACACTGAGGTCAGATAAAAACAAAAACAAATGTTTTATATGCACCAGAATGGCCTC
Organism: Periophthalmus modestus; assembly: GCA_019594935.1. Classification (NCBI taxonomy): domain Eukaryota; kingdom Metazoa; phylum Chordata; class Actinopteri; order Gobiiformes; family Gobiidae; genus Periophthalmus; species Periophthalmus modestus. The sequence continues at coordinate 28,992,257 of JAIEZT010000441.1, forward strand.
TCACTCAGTCACTCAACCAACTTGCTCTCCAAGCTCGCGTGCGCAGTAGGGCATGGAGGAGAGGGTCTTCCCCTTGTGCCCGTCCCCACAGACAGTGTGGGAATGCAACATGTTACTGGATACACAGCAAGCAGCAATACCATGCTTGGGCATTTGCCATAAAGTATCATTACATGGGGAAGTGAATTGTGCCATGCACGTGGCATTCAGTTCAATGTAAAACACGTTAAAACACTTAAAAAACACATGGCAGAACCGTGTCTCATCTAACCTGTGACCATCTACTCTAAAACGGCAAAATAGCCAATTTAGTTGCCATTAACAAGCAAAGAGGATTGCTCCTTAACAAATTTGAATTCAAAATGCAATCATGTGTTCCATAGGCTATGTGTGGCTTATATTATCATTAACGGAGCTTAACAGCGACAACCTAATCCCTGGTTCCAGAAATACATTTCTCATAATTTTTTCCCATAGACCTTTATATATATATATATATATATATATATATATATATATATATATATATATATATATATATATATATATATATATATATATATATATATATATATATATATATACACTGTATATTAAAAGTGTGAAAGATTGCTCAAGGCTAATCAGCTATGTGGTAACCAATGACCACAAGACCTATAATTAGGTCAATGTCCCGGCGAGGGACTCATTAAAACCGTGTCCGAAACGGGGAAAATGGCAAAAATCAAGTAGTAAACGTGCCTCGACATGCCAGTGAGTGGTGTCAAAAATTAGAACTTGCCGAGCTCTAATTGTCACTGAAGACCCCGAAAAAAAATAACAAAAGACGACTCGGTAGCGTCACCTCCAAACTTGGATTTTCATGGGGCCAATGGGAGCCCGACTCGGAAAAAAAGTCAACGTAAAAGTCTGAAACTCACATCAAAAAATAGAACATGCCGGGACATGACAATAATGATATTATGGCCCCACCCTAAAATGTACAGGAAGTCGGCCATATTGGATCAAACCCGGGAATGACAAAAGTGCACACCCTCACATTCAGGACATCTCCTTGCACAGTTTTCATCACAAACACTTCAAATTTGGCCAAAACCCACTAAACCCATGTGTGATTAAAGATCATCAATTATATTTTAAATTTGATTTTGGGTGTGGTCATGGTGAATTTTCTACAAAATTGCAATTTTTGGAATTTTTCAATAAAATATTTCTCTTTCACACATTTTTTATTGGCTAAAACAGCGTTTATGCACATTTGGGAGCTGAATGCAATGATATGGAAATCAAAGCATTCTTTCAAAATTTGGCTCTCTCACGTTTGGATTTTTTACGCCGTGGATTTTCATTCAAGAAACTTGGAAATTGGTCAAAATGAACTAGGCCCATGTGGGATTGAAGGCGACTCACTTGGATTTTTCAAAGTCATAAAATGTGGGTGTGGCCAGCCTGCTAAGAAAAAAGCAATTTTTTTTAAGTTTTAAAATGCGCGCAACTCAGACATGCTATTTCCCGGCATTAATATAAGTTTTGTTCAAAATGTTGAACTGAAAGTAAAGACATACAATTTACATACGTCACACATTACATTGCTCCACAGCGCCCCCTTGAACTTTTGAATGGGACCCAAAAAAATTACTTCGACATAAACATTTGAAATTTGGCATGGTCATCTGGCTTGACATACTGATCAAAAAAGTCAATGAGAACATACCGCTATTTTCAACTATGTGATGGTAACGTCATAATGGTAACGTCATAAATGTGTCATTGAAATGAATGGGGTTCAGAGTACTGGACTTTGTTATAGACTAAATAGATGCTCAGCACTAATCCAACTGTAACCTGAAATTCCAGTTTGGTGAAAAAATTTGTGTTTTGATGTGCAAAAAAATTAATGCTTCAAAATTACTCAGTAGCGCCACCTCAAAGTTCAAAATACATTACGGCAATGAGAGACCTTTTTCATAGTAGACAACTGAAATTTGGTACAACCACAGAACATGTCAAGACAAGTAAAAAATTATATTATGACCCCACCCTAAATCCTACAGGAAGTCGGCCATTGTGGGCAGAACCCAATTTTTTTCAATATCTTAACTCTGACATTTGAATTTTTTACATCACGGATTTTCATTCAAGAAACTTGAAAATTGGTCAAAATGAAGTAGACCCATGTGGGATTATAGGTGACTCACTAGAATTTTTCTAAGTCATAAAATGTGGGTGTGGCCAACGTGCAAAGAAAAATTGCGTTTTTTGAAGTATTAAATTGCACCCAACTCAAACATGCAGTGTCCTGCTAACCGGCATTAATATACATTTTGTTAACAATGTTCCTCTGAACCTAATGATGAACACTTTACATAGCTGACACAAGCCATTGCTCCACAGCGCCCCCTTGAAATTTTGAATGGGACCCAAAAAATTTTACTTTTTCAAAAAAATTTAGAAATTTGGCATGGACATCTCTATCCTCATACTGAACAACAAAGCCAACGAGAACATACCTCTATTTGCAATTGTGTTGCCATGGCAACGTCCGACATTTTTCATTAAAATACATGGGTTTTGATTAAATGGGATGAAAAAAAAATTACTTTGTCATAGACCATTCGAATTTGGTACACTTATTCCACTCATCGTACTGAACAAAAAAGCCAATGAAGACATACCTCTATTTCCAACCCTGCAGGTGTGAAAATGTCACAAATGCTCTCATTGGAATGAATGGAATAGTATTACTCAGTCGCTGATTTTGGGGGGTGAGGGCGATGTAAGCGGGAACGAGAGGCGGGAACGAGAGGCGCGAACTCCGCGAACTCCGCGGTGGCGTGTACCCCGCGGTTCAAGGGTGGCGAGGGTCTTTATCACTGCTTGCAGTTTTAATTTTATTTTAAATCTGTTTTAGAAATTTTATAAACTTCAAAGTAATTAAAACATTAAGGCAGATTTTGTGTTTTAAATGTGCTTTTTGGGCTTAAAATGACCACGTTATGGATATAAGTTACCATGTAGCTGGTTATCCTGCATGATGCCTTTAAACTCTTAAAATTAGATTTTTTTTTGAAAAGTCTATGGGAATAATAAAAGGAACTTTACTTCCGGAAGCAGAAGGGGCAGTCACTGCTCCATTACCTGCATATTACTGTTATTAATGTTAAACACATGCATAACATTTAATTATGAGATTCTGAAGTGCTACGTGCTGCTCAATGATGTCTTGTCATTGACAGCATGGTTTCCTTATACATACCTAGCCACTGGACAAAAGACTTCACCATAGAAATGATGCTCTTGATATCCCAGATGTATGGGTACAGGTCGTACAAGATGGTTCTGTTGACTGAATTGGAAAGGCGTGTAAACATGTGTATGACAGAGCAGCACATCTCCTCAAACTTCTCAGCTCTTGTCTTCCATTCCGTCACCTGTAGAAAACACAAATTATGATGATACATTAACAACATTGCATTCCCTTTTTAAAAATACATTTAATAAACAATGAAACATAACACACATTTCTATCAGATGGCATTCTTGGTGCAACCACACCACCTAGTGGATAACAATGGTAGTACATACCACCATTTTGTAGGAATGAAATGATAAATATTGAAGAATAAAAAAGTATTCACCTTTTCATCATCTTTTCTTTTGCAGTTGACACTGACAACACTGCTATTGGCCCGCAGCCAGTTGAACTCCTTCAGCATTTGCATGGCTTTGGGTCCATGTTCGTATGGTAGATAAAAAAGTTCTGCCAACAAGCAAAGATCCTCAATTGTAAGAGGTTCTGCTGTAAATAATGGCTTCTCATCGGGACCAGGCACAAAAATATCCTGCAGGGAACAACCAAAGAAGTCTCCATCTTTATAGTATTCTAAATATGATGTGAATTGTGTTTTAAAATCAGATGACAGGAATACCTGTTTAAGCTGTTCATCTGTCTGCATTGGGGCAATATCACTGCCCGAGTCTTCTTGAATAGACTCTTCAGGGGACTTTGACTCTGTGAGACTCTCTTTGTCCGTATCCATAGGCTTCAGGTCTTCAGCCATCTTTTCAGTCTGAATAGGACCAACCTGCTTATCTTCAGAGTCTGCCGGCACCTCAGGTAACGCTTCATCCTGTTTCTCAACTACCATTTCCATGGGCTCTTCCTCAGGCTCCTTTTTCTCTGCCTCCACCTTTGAGCACATACGTTAATTAATAAAATTTTCACTGTAATAATACAAAATAAGTCATAATGAAATGCATAAAATTAGCTTTACCTCCACTTCATCTTCAGTTTCTTTTGTAATAGGAAGAGACAGTGGATCCAGACACAAGGGGGGGATTGCGGGGGACATAATTGGCTGCTGGAAGACTGTTGTAACTGTTGTAGATGAGCAGAGGGATGGAGCAGCCAATGATGATATATCAATGGTTGCACTTTTAGCACCACTCTGGGGTACCTGGCGGCCTGAGTGAATATGTTTCATTAGGCTTATCAAATTTAAAAAACAAAACAGACTTTATCAATTATGAGAACACTTACTGTTATACTGATGTGGCTCACAGAATTCTCCAAGCCATTCTGTTAGGGCAAGTTTTAAAGCCAGCTGTGGACTGTAGAGCATGTCTGTCTCTAGCTCTTCATCGCTGCCTTCATTCTCCAATTTTATTTGTATAGAAACTGTGCTCTCCTCACCATCCGCTTAAGAAAAAAGTTCACCGTTATTCATCATATCTATTCTTATTTCTGGATATCAATGAGTGATCAGTACATACTCATAACAACATCTTTGCGGACTCCATTCATGTTTGATTTGTACCATGTGGCAAGAGTGTGGATAGCTACAAAGTTGGACTCAAACTCGCAATTGGGGTTAGTAAGGACTCCCTTCAGTCTAGGGATGAGCTCTGTGGACCGACCCTTGTATGGACCCAGGAACAACCTCTTCTGGTCATAATCATTTGCATGAATGTTATCCCATATTACTGGTGCTCTCCTGAGGATTTTAGAAACTTCCTCAATAGACTCCACGCTGATTTCTTTGGACACAACTTTGGGACCTTAAAAAAAATAAAAGTTTGGATAAGTAAACTCTAATATTGTAGAGAAGAAATTATTTACTTTAATAAAAGAAAAACCCTATATGCTGTCACAGGATCATTTAGTGAGGTATGCGTAAAGACAAGATGCTCACCTGTCCAAAGTACATCTATGCCTGGCAACAACTTTTCTCCCACAGTGTGAAGGTAAGGCGACTGAGAAACATTTGGGTAGCAGAAGGTTCCACAGTACTCTGTGAGACATCAGAAAATATAAATGATTAATACACCTATTGAATTAGCGTCAATGTGTCAATTTTTTTTAATTTTTTTTAAATAATGCCTTTTCTTTTTTTACCTGTGGGGCAGAAAAGGAATGTCTGTGGCTCTCCCAGGTATTGGTAGATTTCATTTGTGATTGAAACTTGAGCATGTGCAAATGAACTAAAAACTTCCTTGTCAGCAGGGCACATGTTGTGATCAATATCATCAAAAAGTAAGGCAAAAGACTTGCAGCCAAAATGTGTAACCTAAGGGACAGAAAATAGTGGGAAACATTCAGCATTATAAAATTGTGTTTTAGCTTGCTCTCTTGGTAATGCTGAAACCATTCTTGCCTGATCCAATTTTCTTTTAAGAGCAGAAACTTCTTTCTGATTGGAGAAGGTTATATCTAAACCAGGCGATATGGCATAGATAAACTCTATGCCATGCTCTTTTGCAGAACCAATAAGGGTCATGAGTTGTTCTGTGATTTAAAAAAAAAAAAAAGAAAAATCAATCCAAACATGGTCACGTGACATAAAACAAGAATAGGGCAACAATAAATTCAAGTTACCAGCTTCTTCAACTGAGTACAGCTCTCGCCAAAACATTCTGTGTTTGTAGTCATCTTTGGGTGCATACAGGTATGTGTTCAGACCCCATTTCTGCTCCCTACGAAGAAGTACATTCTGAATATGTAGGTTTTCAATAAATTATGTATAGTTACGCACTGTTGATGTAATAGAAGAACATACCTCCTGAACAGTTCTTTTCTTTGCTCCATTGTCCATGGACGACCATAAAACCCTTCAACAGAAAAGCAAAAATAGGTTAACAACAATTTCCATTAGTGGTGAGGAGAGGTCATTTTACATAAGAGAACATTTGGTTGTTTTTGGATCACATTTTCGTTTATCCTTGAGCTACTCGTATGACAAAGGCCTGCCGGGTGATGTAACAATTAAATATGCCCTGCCAAGGCTTGGACAGAAACATTTTAAGCTGATTGCTGTGTAGGAGATGGATTTACATAATATTGATGATATGATATTCAACTATACCTTCCACGACCCCACTGACGAATTTTCTCTGATCCGACAAATCGACTTCATGGCTGGATTCTTGGGCCGACTCTGGGGCCTCCACACAAGGCTCCACGGGGATGGGACTAGTGCTTGGATCACCGTCGATTTGTGAAGTTTCTACCGTCTTATCCTTTTGAACCATCGCTGGAAAATATTGTTTCTACGAAGCTCTGATGCACCTCAAAGGACGCCAATGTGTTGACAATTTGGGTCAGTAGGCAAAGCGGACGAGCAAAATCCAGAAGATCGCGTCACCGTTTAGGCTACCTTTCAATTATTATTTATCGCGCTGCTTGAAAAATATTCACCCAAAGCAAATATCCTGTACTTGATGGTAGCATTTGATCATACTAAAAAGTACAATTTCAACGAGTATTCTTGTGCAAAAGGCTCAATCCCTCTTCAAATTTCTCTGACCTGTTTTTTGCAGTTCTTCCTGTTTACACCAAATGCGCATGCGCTTGAGGCTGGCTCAAACCAGTCAAAACTGGAGCCGAGACAGAGAATGACCCGGATCACCATGGAAACAAACCGCTCTCGACTCACCAGCAAAATCATAAGCTCCAGTTAGGTGGTTTATTATAGAAAGATAAACTACAAGGTAGTAAAAAGGTCACAGCTGTGTAATTTAGGACCAGAAAGAAGCAATATATGGCCTACAAGGGATGCATCTTCATCACCTAATTCACTCTTCCTCCGCAGAAATGCAAGCTGCGTTTGTATGCAACACGTGACACTTCAGCCACACTACTGAACAAAAACAGGATTTTAAAGAGGCAGATAATGTGGCTGTCCACGGCCCTGTTTTACAAAAACATTTAAGTTACTTGATTGAACTTCATTAAGAGTTAACTCAGGGTTAATCTCCCCAGAAACGGGCAACTCAGTTTTTTGTTTCACTTAACAAATTTGGAGCAGATAGAAAACTCAGATAGTAAACTTTGAGTTTGGCAGAAAATACAAGACTTTAGCAATTCTTATTCCAGGGATCCTTTGATAATCTAAAATGTTAAGAACTGTGTAGCTCACCGAGTTTTTAAATGAACCCTACATAAATCAAAATGTAAAGGTGTACATGATTTAAACTGACTAAAGTATGATCCTTGAATCTAAGGATTTGCACTTCCCTTTGCTCAAACTTACCATATCAATTACTTACTTGGATCATAGTGTGAAAAGGAGATTAGGTTGTATCAGTTACAGTTCATACATCCCATAGAGTTAAAAGAAACAAAACAAAAAAAGCAGTTTACCTTTTGAGATTTATTATGTAGTACACTCAATGTATTACATAATTCAAGTTTAAATCCATATCATACCCATTTTAAAAGTAATATTCTCATTATACAATCCAAAACAGTTTGTACGATTAAATAAACATTAAAAAAATTATTTTATTTTACTTAGATCTTTTTTTAACTTTTAAAATTTTCATTATAAATCTTCACTTCAATAGAAGGTGTTAAGCTTTCAGAAAACAAACCAACAAATAAAAGTAAATTCGTTGTCATTTTGGAGCCAGCATTTGGCTCTGAGGTACTGTCTGCAGACATCTACGGCAGGCCTCTCGTTACCTCTTTAGATTCTGTTGAGCCTGCTTCAATAAAGTGTCGAAGTCTAGTGCATGATATTTGTTTCTTGAAGGCAATGGTTCGTACTCTTTACTAGAATCTGAAAAGATATTTATGGGAAAAATGTTACTAAAACCTTTTAACATTATTAATTCAATAAATGAGTAAACTATATACCTAGATCAGCATAGCTAGTTTGGCAAAACTGTCTCCGTCCTCCAAAACACAAATCAAATGGCATCTCATCAGGTTTGCGCAGCTTGCTTCCATTCTCAATGGCCATAAAGGCATGGTTAGTGTTATAGTACGTCACAAACCCATAGTTATCACTATAACAGAAAGAACACAGCCTGTGAGTAATTAGGTGAAAATTCAGAGTTCCAGCTCAAGGCCATTATATAATGTGACATGTTTTTAAAAGAGCAGTCTGGGTGTGCTACCAGAATGCCCCAGTTATGAACAAGCCTTTACTCTAGCACTGTAGCTTGGCCCAAAAGGTCATTAAAGGAGACCAAAAAGGTTCAAAGACAGTGCACATAGACCCTATGCAAGTACTTTAACCTACCCATGATCTCTAAAATGCAGGGTGCACTCCTCAATCTCTCCAAAATAAGAGAAGCGCTCTTTAAGCTCTTTCTGAGTCATTGTGCCTCTGATTCGACCCACATAAACAACACGACGCTCCTCCTAAAATTAAAACAGATTATTGTTAAATAGGCAAGTTTTCATTTCACCTTTGGAATTGTGTTTTGAATAAAAACGTACTATGGCTTTCTCCTTTCGTCTTTTCAGTTCAGGATTACTCTTCACATTTGTGTAATACGAGTCTCTGTAGGAAGGGCTGCAATACATACAAGAAAATGCAAGGGCAGTTGGACACTGCATAAAACTAAAGTAATCAGTGATGAGCACTAACTGATCTGTTTACCTGTACACCTGTCTTTTCCTGCACCACTGAGGAGATCTAGAGCGAGATCTAGAGCGAGATCTAGAGCGAGATCTCTAGAGCGACTCCATGATCCAGAGCGGGATGAAGAATAAGAGTATCGTCTCCTGTGAGGAGGGGACTGAGAACGGGAAGACGACTGTGAGGTGGACCGTGAAGAGGAACTGGAACTGCTCCTTGAGTGACGTGGTCGATACCTGGAAACATTGTGACCACCATTAAACCTGAACAATGAACACATCATGTTTAGGAACTTCATATTTACCTTTTTCTAGGAGGAGAGCATGATCCTGACCTGGATCTTGAAGAACTGCAGTCTGATTCTGAGGAGTTTGATCTAGAACTTGAAGAATAGTGGGATCTTCTGACTCTAGACCGGCCTATAGACCTCTCATTAGGATTTGGTGAGCTGGAGGAAGCACGTTGGCGATAGGACCTCACAACCTGCCCTCGTTTAGGACATGTTTTATTATCATCTTCATCTCTTGTGGGAGATGCGTCAGGAGTTTCTAAAACTGAACTTTTTTCCAAATTGCCATATTTTTCGTCAAGCTCTTGTGCTTTGGTTGCACATGTGGTGGGCTGGACAGTGGGTACCTCAGCATTCTGCAGTGTCAGTGTAGCTGTCTCCTTTATTGGTTTAATGGTTATTGAAGAGTGTTGTTTGACATTCCAGCGCTTTGCAGCCTCACCACATGAAGTGCCTTTGTTAGGGAGACAGTAATCATGATCCTGGCATGCCAAGTCCGGATCAACAGAAGCAGCGGTAGTAGCAAGTCTGCTGCGAGCTTTAGCCAAGGGCAGAGGCTGAGCCTCTATTTCAATTACTCTTGAGGGACCTGACTTTGTCTCTACCTTGCTTTTCCCTAGCAGAGACACCGGGGCCAGAGGTTTCCACAGTGGATGAGGAGGAGTAGCTGGAGGAGTCAGAGCTGCAACAGAGCAAGGTGTGAGTGTCTCATTTTGTCGCTGAAGCACCTTTTGGTGTGAACGTGTTATACAAATACATTTTATACCGAGTTGTACATGTTTAAAAACAAATCCTTTGACAGAGACAAATATGGATGGATCTAAAAAGGTTTATACAAAGCAAACAATAAAATACCTGTGACTGAGGGATCATTAGCTCTAATACGCTCCACAAACATTTTTTCAGAGAAGTCAGTGTTGCTGAGAAGGAAAAATAAAGGAATTAGTCATTAGTGCGAATGCAATACAAATGAGTAGATATTTAAACAATATAAATTAATGTTGATGACACTTCTGCGGTAGGTCTCGGCATAGGATGAATGCGGTCACCCTCAGACACTCACTTAACATAGATTTGCAACAAAGTTTTAACCTTTGTCCATTTGACAAGCAAACAGAGAGCACTGCATTTGGTGCAAATCCAACATATTCACACACTTTTACCATTCATTCTGAGCAGCTTCTGGGCTGTAGGGTAACTCACCTAGAGTTTCCTACAGCTACTGCTCTACCAGAGACCTCCGGCAAACATTGATCCTCTTTGGCTAAAGGGAAAGAACAAGGAAGAAACTAATTTAACCATCAGGAAAAAAAATGCATCTATACATAGCCACAACTGACTTTATAAGAAGGTGTACAACATTGTTAAGAGTCACTGTTCAACACAGCCAATTTAGGCATGACCTATTGGACTGTAACAAAGGATGAAGTGGATTTGCAGACAGGGCAACATTCCAACAGCTAAGCAGACCCTCCCCATCACTTGCAGAGAAGGTCACTATGAAATGTTACAACTGAGAGCCAATTATTATATCCAATTTAAAAAATAAAATTAACCATAAAAGTTAGTTTTTAGAGGAAAAAAAAGTTTAAAACATACCTTGGGTTTCCTCAAATTGCTCCAGCAGACTGGTCAAGTCAGAAGCTTCAATACCTAAAATAAAAACAAAAAAAAACAAAAACATTTTGAAGCCATTTATGTAAGCATTAAAATAATTCTTGATGCATTCAAAATACTGTCAATTAGTTATTATTGTGGCAGTTTGGAACACTTAAACTTACCCATCTCACTTGAAAATGCTTCAGTCAGTTCTTGTGGGGGGCTCTTTGCTTCCAGTGGTTTTACTGCTGGAGATTCTTCAGCCTTTCCACAACTACTTTGATTGACCACTTTCAAATGAGTGACAGGAGAGGAAGAGCTCTGACCACATGGCTCACTGGATTTAGGAGTCACATCAGTTGGGTTAACTTTGGCTTTAGTCTCAGATGAAGCAGCAGCATTTTGAGAGACAGATGTCAAAACATTAGCAGCAGGTTTAATCTCCTCTGTAGTGGTTGTTGCTGATGATGGAGGAGATTGATAGGTAGTGACACTACTTGGGTCTCCTTTAGTAGGTTCTTTTGTGTGTATGTGTGGAGCTGAAGTACTTGGATTATGATGAGAAGCAGCAGTTTGCCGAGATTTAGAAGCAGCTTTGTTGACAGAGTTTACCATGTAGGCCGGTGGTGCCAGCAGAGCCTCTGGTGTGGGTGGTGCACCTGGGCCACGTGGCATCCAGGCTGGTTTGACCTCCTCCATCTCCTTTGATTGAGCCCGGGACAGACGAGGATCTCTAGGGCTGGGCTCAGGGAGATAGGGGATTGGTGGGAGTTCTCTTGGAGGTTCTGGAAGGCTGGGCCACTTGGTGCTATTATCATCCTGCTTTTCCACTGGTGCTGGCTTTTTCTGCTGTCGGAGACGGCGATACTCTGCCAGACTGAGGGCCTTGGGTTTTGTTTCTGCAGTGACAGGAGGCAAAAGGGGAGATGGTGCTCCAACAACTGTTGTTGACTGGCATGCTTCAGGGGTAGCTTCTTCAACTGTCAAAGAGAGTTTGTCTTTGGAAGCAGTTGGTGCAGCAGTTTGCTGCTCAGGAGCTGGGACCAATGGAGATTGTGCAGATTCAGACTGCTGCACTGGTGGACTAACAGATTGATTAATCTCAGTCTTTTCGGAAGAAATTTGCAGTGTAGTTGATATGGTGCTTTCAGACATTTCAGTCTGGTTTACAGTTGAATTATTGTGTTTCGTACTAGTGGTGGTTTTAGCAGCAGGGTCTTGAAGTTTGCTGTTCTTTTCTTTGTGCCCTTTATCCTTTTTGAGCAATTTATTTTCATAGTTTTTTAGTAGTTCGTGAGAAGCTTTCTTCAATGAGGCACTGCGAAGAACCCTGCCCTCAGAAGGTTCAGGAGGACTAGCTGCTAAATGGTTACTGGATTTCTTTTTTCTTTTTCTTTGGGTGAGATTTTTATCTTTCCTTTGATCTTTAAGTTTATCCTTCAAATTTGATTCAATTTTATTCTCTGCAACTTTTAGTTGAGGCTTGGCAGTAATATCGTCATCATCATCAACTACTATTTGTTCTGAACCATCTGAGGCCTCATCGTCCCCTTCATCCAAAACCTTTGAATTTGAGATTGACTCGTCAAGTTTAGCAGAAATGGTGTGGTTCATCTCTGGGACGGCCAGTATAGGTTCTCCATTTGCTCCCTGGTCTACAACTTCAAGTAAAATACCTCCTTCAGGGAGCATTTTTTCTCCCTCATCATCCTCTAAAGAAATGGCCATACAGTAAGGATGCATTTGTCTGACCAAATCACCCAAACTGACAGAAAGTCCATCTTCACCATTTTGCTCAAAAGTAATGGGAAAACCCTCCCAGTCTAGCAGCTCATTGTCAGAAGTTAATTCGAGTCTTCCTGGGCTACGGGTAAGAGAATCCTCTTCCTCTTCTCCATCACTTCTTTGCTGAACCATGGGCAAGGTCTAGAAAGAACAGAAAGTAAATAAAAAGCAGAAAAAATGAAAACTATAAATAAAAAAAAAAAAAAAAAAAAGTGGTTACCTTTCCTGTAGAACGGTGTTTGCTAAATAATGTTTCTTTCTCTGGAGGTGAACGTGACAGGCAAAATAATCTTCTCAGCTAAAAACAGAACAGACAAATTTGAAACAGAACTTGCAATAGTTTATCTTTGCATTTTCTAAGATAGCATAAGACTGCAGCTGGACATTTACCGGAGAGTGCTCCCTGCCCTTTTGGCCTGACAGTAGGTCTGACTCGGGCAGAGTGTCGAATGGAGACAGATTCTCATCATCCACATTGTCCAGGATCTCTGTCAGAGCAGTGAGCAGTGTGGCCTCACTCTCCTCTTCAAGTCCTCTAGTCTACAAGGAGGACAACATGAGGTCAGTCATGCGTCCCACAGAGCAAAACACAGTTTTGAGTATGTCATAGACTTGCCTCTATTGCTGATGGGTCTTCAAACATTGAAAGAATAGATGGGTCTAAGCAGCCTTGAAGAGTGTTTATAGTGTCACCTGAGTTCAGCCCAGTAGTCTATATAGAGGGGAACAAACAAAACAAACATTAGGCCAGATTAGGTAGAATCTTTTACTTTACTTGACTTGACTTGAGGCACTTCAAAAGGGTGTGGGAATGGGTCAGTTTATTGTTAGCTGAGGTGTCCCAAAAGAAAACCCAAAAACAAAAACCTGAAAGTGAGCATCAGGGCAAAAGGGGTCACCACTTTCTCATTTGTGTTCAAAATAAAAACGTTGCAAATATACTTGAATTTAGGCCTATTGGCCACAAAAAAAAGTATGTTCATACCCATCCAATAAAATATTGCAATATATAAACCTTGGGGGAAATATTTTAGTTGTTTGTTTTATTTTTCTACATACATATTGATAGAGGTAATAAATAACACTTATAGTGATGTGTTTATACAACTATGCCACAGTGACCCACGTGTTTGTAGTCACGCATGCAAAGATAGAGCGCAGACATGTTTGTCCACGGCCTCACCCATAACCCCATCTGGCCACAAGGAGGACACCTATCCCACATGTAGCTTTGCTTTACAATAAACTAAGTTAGGAAGTTGTAGCATTAAATCCCAATGAAAATTACATCAACATGAATAATAAGCAGGAATGAAATAAACACAAAGCAAATAAAAAGACTTATTAATCATTCAGTATTTTTTATGACTGGCCTAGAGCGTGTTTTGCTTGAAAAACCGGTCCCTACTGAGCATGCGCGAAACCCAACATGTGATTTTTACCCACACTGAAACACACGTGGAAGCAGCATTGATTAAACACATGTATAATGTTGAGAGAAATCAGCTCCTAAAGCCATGACAATACATAGAATACTGACTCCGCATTTGGCATAGTCTCTTTAATGTATATAAAAAAATTATCATTCATCTGCAGTTCGACCATGACTCATAATTAGGCTACCGGTGCTACGAGTTTGATGGGAAGAAGAGACTCTTAGCGCAGCACCAAAAAGTCTGCAAAGCCAGCATCGTGGCACTGTTTGGAAATGTTCAAGATACTGCTATTATAAACCGCAAGCGCGTGGACTATTGTTGATTTAGCCGATTATGTCAACTAACAGTAAATATTCTCCACACGTGTATCCATAGAGGCTATAGCACAGACTACAAAGCTAGTGCAAGAACCTCACTACTATTTTGATACTCATCCAGTATATAATAGATCCGATTTATGCAGTAAACAAAACTGTCACTATTCTCTACCACGACCACTACTATATTTAACACCAGTAAGCACGACTTGCTAAAGCTCCAACAACTGATAAATAAAAATTAAATGGATATCCAACATGACATAAAATACAGGCTACTTGTCAAAAAGGACTGCCGCCAATTTACAGTTTCAGCCTTTTTTAATACTTTGTCGTATGTTCTTAATTTAATGTAGAAATGTTAGCAATACTTTGGATGTTTCCACGTGTCACTTTCCCATGCATAGTAGCCCTTACCAGCCTTGCCTTTTCCATCTAATGTGATTTCTGTTACGGACATATGATAAAACATCCAGTATATAGACATATTTACCTCATCTAATGTGTCCAGAGGAAAAATATCCATATTGCACGTTGTTAATATCTCCTCGCCTGCACCCCACCGCACCGCCATCTTGCAACTCTTGCTACTACTCCCTTAGCCCACTGCGTTTCCGACTGAAAAGCAATGAATTGCGTGCTGAAGCCGGCAAGAAACACGTGGTCTAACATTCCCGGCAAAATGACGTAATATGACGCGTGAGGTCGTAGTTATAATTATTATTAATAATAATAATGATAATAATAATAATAATAATAATAATAATAATGATGATGATGATGATGATGATGATGATGATGATGATGATGATGATGATGATGATAATAATAATAATAATAATACTAATTACTATTATTATTATTATTATTTATTATTATTATTATTATTATTATTATGGTGATAGTGGTGATGATGATGATGATGATGATAATAATAATAATAATAATAATAATAATAATAATAATAATAATAATAATAATAATAATACCATCATGTATGTAAATCTCTTTAATACAATTCATGTGGCATCAATGAAAAAGTGGGACATTCTCTAAATAAGTGGGATGAGGAATAGGTGCCTAAATAGCTGTGTGGCTCAGCTCTAAAAGGGACAGGTATTCATGCTATTGATCACTGATTTTGCTAATTAGGTGTACTATAGTTGTATCCTTTAAAGGTCACTGATGCCACACACGGTACTGATAATGGTACACGGTAATGGTACTTAATTGTGTCTTGTCTTCTATCTATACCATCTACAAATGTTATGTTTACAGATTTGTTGAATTGACTAGAACTGGCCAGCACAATGGTTCATATCATACGCATTTTTGTTTCTGGCTAACATATCCATACATTGAGGCCAGTACAATAGCCTGTGACCTACCACGTATACCTATTGGTCTTATTGGCTGATATATGATATATGTAAAAATGAATGCTAGTGTTTGTCTCACAGTTGACATAGAAGTGTGAAGATTGAATTGGGTCAAATACAAAAGTGGGGGTAATGAATACCTCATTAGAACCAATGCTGCATAGCACAGAAAAGCCACAGGCAATTCCCACTGTCCCTGTGCAGAAATGGATTAGAGGTGAGTCCATCCATGCACTCACAGTGCTCTTTCATTGTGGTTTGCCTCTAATCACGTTCCCCATTCAATGAGTGAAATGGATTATTCACATGGTTGTTTTATACTCAGGCTGCTTTTGTGTCTGTCAGTTATTGGAACGCTAGATGTCATTAGGAATATGGTATTTAATAGTATCAAAGAGCTGAGTCTCGAACATGGTACTATAGACTCGACAATGTCTGTCATGTTCACATCTAATTCAGCCTTTTACTGACTGTGATTATTCTATATATTCTATATATAATTATGCTGTTGCCACTGGCTGGAGGTAGCTGAGATCAAACTTCAGACTGATCCACAATGTCCATCATGCTCTGATATATTAATAGCATTGGTACAGTGTGTTCACAGGCAGAGCGCTGTAGATCTGTGGCAGCTACGAGACTTATGAGCTTGTCGGTGTGAGAAAAACAGCAGAAGAGAGAGGAGCTCCACTGTGCCCCCGACACACTGCCGAACCGCTACCTACCACTGCTCTGCCGTTGCCATGGATACAGTGCCCTCTCTTGCCCCCTCCCATGCGTCTCCTTTGGTGGGTTCGGTGCTGGAGAGGAAGAGAAGTGGCTCTACCTCTGCGTCATATTCATACCAGTGCAAATGCCCCCGCCAAACCACTGCTACCACTCTACCCCTCCTTTCCCTCTCCTTCTCATCATCCAATTTGCAGACTGCTAAAGCCCCCCTCCCTCCCTCCCTCCCCTCCCTCCTGTTTGTGTCTTATAACTGCATCTGTTCATCTGCCTCTCATTCGCAGCACTGGCCAGGCTTGACTCATTCCTATCTGCGTAGCTGACCCAGGAAGAGGCGTGCAAAGTGGACGTGGGTGCCAATAAGGAGACCGATACACAATAGGTAAGACTGAACAATGCTTAAGTCTTGTGTGATGGAGCGAAACACAATTACAGAAAAGGGAGATATAGGAAGGTGGAAACAGCTGCTTAACAAAGCGCTAGGCTGCGTGCTGATATCAACTCACCTGAGGAACAAGTGCAGCCATTTATACTTTTCAACACAGATCTATGACAGAAATCACACAAATGCATAATGATGTTTCAGTGCCAGCATGTTGACAGAGTAGCTATTTTGGCACCATATTCTCCACAGCAGAGAATGAACCAAAGCACTTCATTATCCTCTCCTCATTTCTGAATGTGTTGACAAAGTGGGAGTATCTACAGCAGTGTGAGCAACATTGAAGGGAAAAGCCTGTGTGCAAAGGCAAAACAGAAGCCATTTCCCCAGTCACATTCCTGCACTGTTACAACTCCCCTAATGCCTTGTGTTCATTTCTGTCTTTATAGAATTTTTTATTGGCCAGCTAAGAGATAAAATGTTTAATTATAAAACTATAAATATTGAGTAGGAAGTGTGAATGACAGTATGAGTTATTGTGACAAGCCGTGTAGAGGGGAACAGAAGGAGAGGCCCGGAGCGCAGTTCATTGTGTTGACACTGTGTATGACATTTAACTGTGATGCTTCTGCCTGTGTTCTTCTGCTGCTGTACAGAGATTGTGTCTATCAGCTGTGGTTTCAGAGAAGGCACTTGTTTGTCTTTTGTTAGTCTACTGGAGGTGAGAGACAGTGTTTTGCCAAATGTGTTTCAAATTGAACAAGATGCAGATGCAGAAGAATATACTGTAGAAGACTGAATAACTGAATTAAGTGTGTTATCTACAGGTCATGATATGCCTACATGTGCAACAGTCTGTCCCACATGTCTTCTAGGCGCACATGTATTTGTAAGGTCAAGATAATGTGTTTATTGCTCTGTGAAGAGGCGTGCTGCACTCAGAGAACTCCTGAGATGAACAAGATGAGAAACTAGCCATGTGACGAATGAGGAGGAAATAAAATGACATCACCCAAAGCTGCTAAAAGGTCAAGGTAATATCAACAGTGAGGGGAGATTACATTGAGGTAAGATTAAAACTAGAATCAGGAGTGATGAGATGGCTGCTGAGCAAACAGTCTGTTTACATGCGCGACAGTGTGTGCATATGTGTAACGTTCAAACACACACACACACAAACCCTGCCTCCCATGGGTCCCCAGTGTCCCAGAGCTGCAGGTGGGCTTTGCATTTTTAATCGATACTGTCTGTAGTGATTAACACCAGTTCTCTCAGTGCAATGTATAATGCGTAGGAAAAGGCATCGGTGGGAGACAGAGAGATAGATGGAGACGTGTCAGGCTGGATGTGTGAGCGAGCGTGTGCACATGAGTGTTTGTTTGGTGGTAATGACCCTCTGCCTCTGGGCTCCTACTGAGTATGTTTATCTCCCACAGCAGCAGCAGCGAGCAGAAATAGATGATGCATCGCCAGCCACCCACCACACACACCTTGTCCTTTTTCTCTTTTTCTTTTCTGTTGCTCTAATTGCCTCCCTCTTGCATTCTCCCTCTACACTCACTTCAGGCTTGCTCTTTATTCCATCCCATAATGTTACTTACTCAAGTCTTAAGCTATTCTCCCCTCCTACTTGTGTTGCAATATGCCTATTAATGATGCACCACTGCCAACTTCCTGCCCCTAACGGTGAGGGGGGAGTGTAGTTCTGGTGCCCTTCTTTGTACCACTCCCTCTGATCACTCCACCCTCTTCTCTCTCTCTCTCTCTCCCTGTGTTTGTGTTGTTTTGCACAGAGTTTGGCCCATGCGAGCAGCGTGTGGACGGAGTGCAGCTGTTTCCATCATAGCAGAGCCCAACATGTAAGAAGATGTCTGTTGGAGGTTGTGCTTGTCCTGGTAAGTACCCAGTTTTCTATGTACTTTCAAATGTGTGTTCCTCTGTCAGCAAGGATGACTTATGTAAAAGTGCGAGGACTACGCCGAGGGCCAGTGTCATGCTGTGTGAGAGCTGTGTGTGTGAATATGTGTGGGTTCTTAACACATGCTGGAAAAAAGCAAGGTTATAAAGAAGCGGCACACTTTCAGATCGAGTTGTTTAGCAAGACTCAGTCACACCACCCCGCTGTGCAGCTGATCAATAGCTCTTTGAGTTTGGCCACATGCAGAGATGCTGAAATATCAAAACCCACTTCTTTTTCTTGCCTTATTCAATCACTTTTTCTAAAGGTTAGTTTTGTGATCTTTTGTGCTTTTGTAAATCCACTAAAAAGCTTTCACACAGAACATTTTCCATCATCCTTAAGGATTTGATATGATTACAGTGGATTAATTGGTTTAAATGCTGTGAAAGCTGGTCTCTCTTGATGAGTTCAAGCCATTAATGATGGCACTTAAGAGGATTTAACAATGTTTAATAGGAGTTTGGAGTTACAGAGCGTTTTGGTGGTGTGCTCGTTTTGCTATAGTGGCGTCTGCAGTTTATGCTTCCTGCTGTGTGTAAGAAGACAATTTAAACTGCTCCAACAAAACCTGAAAATAATTGGGTAGACTCATTTTGGTGGTCTCGGGAAAGATCTTTCTTTGTCTCTTCTGCACATATAAATTACTATGTGAGCTGCATGTTTTGGTTTTTATCCGGTAAATTGCCTCAAAGCATTTTTAATGATTTCAGAAGCAAAAGCAATTTCTTTAGTGGCAATAGATAAGCTAAGGAGACATTGTACATACTGCCAGGAGACTTAGAAACACAAGGGAGTGAGTAACAGAAATTGAATCGCAACATCTGCTCTGGGGCATCTCTGTGAGGCTATATTGAATTAGAGTGTCAGTATCATTTTAATGGAGACAATCTGATTCATTGGCTATGACCTATCAGATGGAATAATATTATGAAGCTTACTTGATGTTGCTTGGTTATACTCTACCATCTTTTTCCTCCTCCCTCGGTTGACCGACTTTCCTGTAGAGCTCAAACTTTTAATGACATCCACATGTTTCTAACACAGAGAATGAGACGGCTCCCAGAAAGACTGCAGCACTGTTTTCCGCAAGTTTTGAAATATACACTGGCATGTGTGGAAGAAGTGCATATAGGCCTATCACTGTCGCACCTTCATGACAAGTTAGGACAAGTATGAGCACTCACATGTCTCAGATCAGGAGAAGCGCTGATCAAAGCCAGTTCACTATTGCTGAATTTGTAGCCTGGTTTGTTTACATTCTTGCACAGGAGTAGATGTAGGTCCTCACAATCTGAAACACTACAGACAGTTCCTTGATTTATACTGATGTTTGGTTGAGTAAAACCAAATTAATTCAACAAAAGCTAATTAAAGTGGCAAATAAACTCAAGTCAGTTTATTCTGCCAGTCATAAGCCTGAGGAAATGTGGAGTGTTACATAAAAAAACTATATGTAAGACGTATCACAATGGCATGCTGTACATAATGGAGAGTAGTGTTGGGAATCACAGGGTCATGATATTTGGCTCATCATATGATAATATCACAATGATAACATGATACTCTGCAATATATCAATGGTTTTAAGAATCAAATGCATTTTACAGTATTTCCTCTAAGCCACTACTTGCACAATTGATACACCTATTTAATCAAAACAGTTATTAATGTACAAATGCAATTGCATAAAAAAGTTTCCTTTCTCTAAACAAGAAACAAAAATGTAGGTCTGTCACAAAATAATTGTGGAAATATACCAAACAATACTTGGTTTATATCATTTCGATACAGCGTGCCTCAGTAACAACCGATAACAACCAATAGCAACTACCACATTTAGTATCACAATATGCTGATATTTTGACATGTTAGCACAGCCCTAATGAATACCAGAAGGTGGCAGGTTTAACACAGCATTCATTGTGTAAAGCCCCTGTCAAATACACTGAGAGATTTACACCGGATGGTCACTGTATGCCAATTCAATTTGCACATCACAGCAGAATGAAATTCAGATACTATAGGAAGCTTAAATGGAAGAAATTCATGTCAGCCTGATGCTTGGAAAAAACCTTGAATCAGGGTGAAAGATATGCAGGCGATTAATGACACTGACTGAGTATACAGTAATTTGACTTTGAATCTGGCCTTTGGAAATGACTGTTCCTAAGCATGAAGGAGACCACCGTCATAACACAGCAGAGCCTATCACAGCCTTTGTTTCAACTAAATGGTAAAAATAGATTGCCTGTGCGCCCAAGATGCCCCCTCCTCTTCTCGTTCTCACATGCATCCACTCAAACATCCCCCTTTTTTCCTCTCTCCATCTCCCCCTTGTTCATTTCCTCATCCCTCATTTGCTGTCTTTTGCACTGCTGCTACCTCATGCAGAAAGTCACATGGCTCATGATTAGAGAAAAGTGACTTAAAGCAGAGCCAAGATGGCAGCCAAACAGCCAGTGTTTTTTGATTATACAACTACACTACTTCAGCTGTAGTAACTCTCCCTTGACGCTCTGGCCCTGTTTTATGATCAAAATGGCTGTATTGAGGCAGAGAGAAAGACAAAGCAGGAATACGTGGAAGAGATGCGGGGGAGCAGTTGAAGTTGTGTGTTTCGAGGGGATGAGTGCGGTGATGTCACAGATGTAGGTCTAGCAGGATGGCAGACCAAAGCTGGCATGTGCCACGCAGCCAGAGGGAGGAGGGAGGGGGTGAAAGAACACTAAATACACAGGATGAGTGTGGGATAATTAGGTTTTTGATACAGTAGCTTTTTATAGAGCTCTTTAAAAATAATTAGAAGATAATAATAATAGAAGATAATAATAATAATAATAATAATAATAATAATAATAATAATAATAATAATAATAATAATAATAATAATAATAACAATAACAATAACAATAATAATAATAATAATAATAATAATAATAATAATAATAGATTTTGTGCAATCAGGGACACAATCCAGCTTTGACATAAACACACTTGATTGTCTAACTTATTTCGGACCTATATAGGCATATTGTCCAGTTCTCTAATGAAACACAAACTTAAGGATATTGTTTTAATCCAGAATGAAATGAATTACTTTGTTTATCACAGTTCAGGTAAAATAAGTAAGTAAGTAACATATACAATTAGATCATATTAGATCAAATTAGATCAAATTAAAAATTGACTTGATTTTACTCTGAAGAAATTCAACTAGTTCCAACAAGATTCAGTACCACCTCGAAAATGCCAAAAGAAATCAGTAAGAATATTGTGAATTAGCTGTAACAACTGTCATTCTTAGATATTAGTGGGTCTTAGTGTGTAAACAGGAAATGAATGCTGCTCCAATGATTTAAGCAAGCCATCACGAATGAGGGACACTGTAAATATTGCTATTTCAAACCAATTAAAAGGCAGGATTATATATTGACTTTTGTGCGTGCAGATGGTAATTATCATAGTGCTGGAGGGTGAAAATTATTTTGTTTATTTATATTTCTGGAAAGGACTGTTCAGATCTGAGGTAGAGATAATACTAAACTTCGTTATGTGGAATTTCAGCTTGCATTAAATCTCTGTTAACTTTACATTGCAAATGTAGGCCCACTGAATGTGTTTTTCTCATTGTCTAATGTCACTTGCCTGGAATCAGTTGAAAGATTGCCATGCCACCACTAGAGGGAAACAAAACTCTATTGAAGTTCCCTTTGTCATTAGGAGCAAACAGAGTACTAACAATTATGAATGGCTTTTGGACAATGGGATTATAGTGATATTGTTCAGATTCTGGTTGTTCTTATACCTCCACTTGTACACTTTTGTAGTGCGTGTATTTGGTATCCTGACCCAGCCTGGTTTTATGCTCTAACTGTGTTCATATTAAATTAACTAGATGGACTGCCTGTGCTCTTTGCTTTATATAAATATACAAAATGACTGGCAGATTCACTGCAGAGAAGGATATAACAAGTTGTGGCTTTTATATTCACTTTGCAACCACAAAAAGGTTTTCCAGTCTTCATATCTGCTGCTTGTAAACACTGGAGTGGTTATTGATTAAAAAGCTGCAGATTGACTTACATAATCAGAGGCTATGGAAGCTCAGCCTGTGGTCAATGATTTTTAAGCAATTGTGCACAGTTGTCTAGGCTTAAATAAGAAAGGGGTCAGGCCAGGGCCATAAGTGATATAGATTAAAAGTTGATACAGATTAAAAGTTGTATTCACTTTTTAACACACAAATAAGTATTCATATTTGAATTTCATTTTCACCTCGCATGTCCAAGTCAAGTAGGAAAAAATTAAGTTTCGCAGTTGCTCAGTTTCTAAATTTTGTTGTTCAGTTTCTTGTAGCTTTGGGGGGACCTGTGGTCAGAGGTGGGTAGTACTCAGTAAAACTTGTTTGAGTGGTTTCCAGTCGACACTTGTATTGCTATTTGAGTGACAGTACTCTTACTTGAGTACAAGTTTAGGATACTCTTCCCATAGTCTACAAATTACAAAAGCTTTATGCTGACTATATTGTATTGATTTCAACATTTGTGTTTCTTCCTTCAGATATGACTTTGTCTATCTCAGTTTTATCCTTTGAAAATACCAGATTTTGTGCTTTACTTAATGTTTTGTCCTTCACATTACATCACCTTCAAGTTATAAGATGATACATCCAGGCATTATTCTTAGGCTTATAACTATACTATTACTATTGTAATTACTATAATGACTATTACTATTGTAGTTTCCCCTACTTTACTCTTTTACTTGAGTCATTTCTTAGGCCACTATTTTTCAAATCTACGTGATTAATACTGTTCTTAAGTAACGTTGCTTTTACTTGAGTACATTGTAGGCTACGCAGCCCTTCTCTGCTTTGCCTGTGGTACCCCCGGGGATCTTGGGGCCCCTGTGACTGGAGGAGAGAGTCGAGGCTGACCCGTGTGTGTGATGTGCAGCCGTGCTGTTTGTCAGATGGGCGGAGGAGCCGCTCTAGGAGGAGGGGCTTTTGTTTGTTCGCGTCTCGGCTGGCAGGAACAAAGGGTCCCGTAGTAGTTGATAGGTAGCACTGTTCCAATTAAATGCGTCGTTAATAAGATCGGTGGAGATTGTGGATTATATGCAACAACAGGGAAAACAGTAGTTGCTCTTGTTCCTTTGGCTTGCTGCCCTGTTGTGGATCATACGGTTGCATTATTAGCGCCTGGAGCTTTCCTCCTGACGCTGGAGCTAGCAGCGAGGCTAGCTGCTACTAACACCGAGCCGAGGTGTTGAGCAACACCGCACTTTGGTGCACCATTCTCTGCAGGTAACGCAAGCGCCCCCTCTGCCTGCTTTGGCACTACTATTGAAATCTTAAACCGAATTTATGTTGTGTCGTTTCAAGTACGTGAGATGGCGAGAGTACAGCTGCGATTACTGTAGTTTAGCAATTAAGGTTAATAGCTTAGCAATGGCATCCACTCCGCTCTCGGGAAACATTGATGAATGCGGCCCTGTGCTTCAATTTATGCTTTGTCTTGAGAGAAATATACTTTTTCTTTGTCGATGTTGCTTGTGATCTTTAACACAGCATGCATTTCCAAGTGAGTTTTAAGTAATTTACCGTATTGTTTCCAGCGCGGTTGTTTTTATGGGAGCTGCACATAGCTTTGGCTGTTTTATTGGCAGAGGGCCAGATGCCGTACACAGAGTATCTGAAAATTCATTGTTAATTTTGGATAGGTTTACACAACTGTATATGGTTATTACATGTATTCTAGACAGTTAATAGTCTTAAACTGTAAATCAAAGGTTAGGCTACTTTGAGGCAATAGATCTCAATTTGTTTTCTCTGCTAATTAAGAACAACCAACTGTCACATGTTATTGTCATGTAGACTGGCTTCTCCTTGGTACGCATTTGTGCATACTTAATTACAATCAAATTAAGTAATGATATTGCGTAGTTAATTATTTGCCCTAACACATATTTTTCAAGACGTCGTGTTGGGTGTTTATTTCTGTGACTAATGGGTTTTAAGTTTTGGAGTGCAAAGGTCAGTTTTAGCTGGTACTCCCATGAAGTAACAAGGAGGAGAGCATGACCCACTGCATATGAAACTAAAGAGAGGGGACCACCAAAAAGAGAAAAGAGTACAAATGGAGCTGTGATGAAGAACTGAAAGATCAAAGTTCAGGCATGCATGAATACTGGTTTTGTGTAGTATAACTGAATATGTCTTTAGTTTGAAGGGTGTAACAAGTTCTCTTTTTCTCCCATAAATTTATCCTACAAACTTGAGATGTTCGGTCTCTATTCATTTGATTCATGCTTTGATGTCTGTGCTGGATCTGTGATAAAGAGCACACTAATGGGATGGCCTGTGTCAAATTTCCAGTGGCTGTTGTCTCAAATAACTCAGTCCAGCACTCTCTGTTTAAGTATTAAATATCTCTCAGGCCTAATTACATGCAGGCCTTGTGTGTGTGAGGTCTCTGTGTATAGAGGAGATGTTTCCGAGAGCCCCAGATTGTTAGAGCCTGAATGCCTCATCTGGGCAAACAAGGGTTAATAACAGCCGGAGCAGGCAGAGGGGGGATGGGCGGCAGCAGCAACTAGAGGGGACACAGCCACACATTGCAGAGGAACAAGATTTCTCGGGGGGCGTATGTATAGCAAAGGGTTCCATGTAATGTTTAGGATGGTCTAGTGTCACGGTGAAAAGGCTATATTCTTTTTGTTTCATCTCACTAATTGTTTTTACTGATATATGCAGGCTAATAAATAAAGCTATTTCATCACCATGATTAGTTTTCTGTCCATTTACCAGATTGAAGATGCATTAGATATGAAGCCAGCAGGAAATTGTTTTGGCAGCTGGCATTTATTTGAGTAAATCTCTACAAAATCATCCTACATTAGATTACTTTGATGATGTAGTGATTTTAAAGAGCCTTAATCTTAGTGCACTAAATCTCCTCTAAGTCTTTTCTTTTTCTTCTCTGTATAGGCTGTTCGTCAAAGTCATTCAAGCTGTACTCTCCTAAGGAGCCCCCTAACGGCGGCAGCTTCCCCCCCTTCCACCCGGGCGCTATGCTGGACAGAGATGTGGGGTATGCTTGAGTTCATTCTAATGTCTGATCTGTCTTATTTCACAATAGTTTTGTATTTGTTTTGTTATTTAATGATCAAAGTATCTTTTTGCCTTTTCAGGCCCACACCCATGTACCCCCCTTCTTATATGGAGCCTGGAATGGGGTAAGAAAATTGTACTGAGCTCTGCTCAGATGGCAATATTTACAGACAAAAAGTGCAAAGACATGCCTTATTTCTTTCTACAGGAGACCCACTCCGTATGGTAACCAGACAGACTACCGGATATATGAGCTGAACAAAAGGCTACAGAACTGGACAGAGGTGAGAGAGCACAGTAAAAAGGCACTATGATAATTTAAAAAGGTCTTTTCATCTGACACAAAATTCTAAAACTTCTAAATGTTTTGTTTTTTTAATATTCACGTCTTTTTTTTTTTTTTTTTTTTTTTTTTTTTTTTGCTTAACAAATGTTGCTTCAGAAATGTGTGCAAAGAGAGACAGCAGAATACATTGATTTACATGCAGTCATTTGCATGCAGGCTTTCATGGAATTATCAGATCACCTGCCTGTAGTGTAATTGGAGTGCCATGTTGTTGTGCCTGAGAGGAAAAGCAATAAAACTGTCTCTAACTTTCTCTTGTTGTCAGACATTTCTATGGCCTGTTTAACAACATATCTTAAAATTTTGAAGGATTGTGACAATCTTTGGTGGGACGCCTTCACTACAGAATTTTTTGAAGATGATGCCATGCTCACGGTCACATTCTGTCTGGAAGATGGACCTAAACGATACAGTAAGAAAACGGCACTAAAGCACTATACTGTAATATTGCGTCCCAAATAACCTAATTTAATGAGAAAATCTTCCTCTCAGCAATCGGCAGGACCCTAATTCCACGGTACTTCCGGAGTATTTTTGAAGGGGGTGCTACAGAGCTATTTTACGTTTTGAAACATGCTAAAGAGTCCTTCCACAGTAACTTTGTGTCTCTGGACTGTGACCAGTGTACGATGGTGACCCAGAACGGCAAACCCATGTTCACACAGGTAACTGCACACAATTTAGGATTTTAATTATTTTTATCAATCATATAATCACTAGTTTTGTGTTTCTTATCTTTAAGGTTTGCGTTGAGGGTCGCTTGTACCTAGAGTTCATGTTTGATGACATGATGAGAATTAAGACATGGCACTTCAGTATCCGGCAACACAGAGAGGTCCTGCCCAGAAGCATTTTGGCTATGCATGTAAGTTAAACACATTTGGGACAAGCTGCAAAGATACAAATATTGTGTATTGACTGTTTACATGTCTTTGAACCTTTCATGTAGGATCCTCAGATGCTCGATCAGCTAGCTAAAAATATCACCAGATGTGGGCTGTCTAATTCAACACTCAACTACCTCCGTGTAAGCAGTGATTTTAGCAGCAGTTATTTTGTTTTATACTGCATTTAACTAAAGGAATTGTATTCTCTGTAGCTTTGTGTGATATTAGAGCCCATGCAGGAGTTGATGTCCAGACATAAGACCTACAGTTTAAGCCCCAGAGACTGCCTGAAGACCTGTCTTTTCCAAAAGTGGCAGAGAATGGTAGCACCTCCTGGTAACACAGCAGGTACAGTTAATTGTGTGTCTTTTAAATTACACTTATTCTATATTTCAAACATTTATAGATTTGTTTATCTAAAATATATTTTGATTTTGCAGCTGAGCCAGCCAGACAAGCACCAAACAAGAGACGAAAAAGGAAGGTTTCCGGTGGAAGTAATGTGAGTTCAGGTGGAGGCAGCAATAACAACAGCAACAGCAAAAAGAAGAGTCCCGCAAACAGCTTTTCTCTCTCCAACCAGGTACCCCCAAACCACCACCTTCTGTCACTGTGCCTTTTAAACTCTGAAGTGAAGCAGTTTAGTGGACTGGGTGGAGGCTGCTGGGAGTGTTTTGTACTTAGTGACACGGTTGATTTGTTGGTTGTCTTTGGGCGTAGGGTGAACAAGGCGTCTATGGGGCTTGAGGCTGAATTTATTATGGCAGATGTTCAAACTAATGTGATAACAAAATATGGATATCATTAAATTAGAAAGTGAGTGTGGGCAGTCCCTTCTCTAGGGCCACAGGCTTAATTAACTAGGATGTACAAATGAGTTCTAAGAAACTGTTCAGTCTCTAGATAGGTTTTCTTTGCACTGATTTAATTTTAAGGTAGGTAGTTTTCCAGTAAATTTCCATCTGTCATTGTCTAATGTATCTGAACACAGCACTTCTGTCTTTTTATTTGGTTGTTGTGGAGAGACCTGAGGTGGAATGAGAACCCCTGGTGCACGACGAGTATTGGGGATGTCTGCTGCGGGCCCATTGACCCCTGTAGTAGGGGCAGCGACATGGAATCATAACAATGTAAACAGTTATTTGGTAAAGGGAAAAAAATCAAGTTTTCCTATCGTGATTTATCCAAATGGAGTCATCACATTGAATTCATTTAGACGTCATGCAGCCAGTGATTGCGCGCCCCTGTACACTGGGGATAATGTGTCCTGGCCCTTGCTGTCCCCTTTAGGACGTGATGATGGTGGGAGAGCCCACCCTGATGGGAGGGGAGTTTGGTGACGAGGACGAACGTCTGATCACGCGGCTGGAGAACTCACAGGTTGATGGGGCCAATGGTCTCGACGACGAGGACAGTTTCACCAGTTCACCCTGGAACCACAAGGGCCCCTCCAGTCAGGAGAGCAAGAATGACAATTCTCAGTCATCGCAGTAGAGGGGCCCTGACCATTAAATTTAAGGGACTTGTTCAGCGTACAAACTAGTGGTCAGGAATGCTGACCTTCAGCCCTTCTTTAACTTTTAATTTGATCATTTAAGAGGGCAAAAACCTCTAAGCTGCCAGATAAAGGACAGTTTTAGTTTATCTCCCGCTCCCTGATTACAAAGCACAAAGTGGGGCTCAGCCCTGGCCCTTGGCCATTGGGTGTCTCTCGTACCTAATGTTATGGTTCAGTGGGTTCTTGTTCCAACCTCGGGTCTCTCACTTTGCTTTTTCCTCATTAACACCTCATTGTTTCTGTTGTGCTCTTCTCTCTTTCGTAGTTATTATTTAACATATTTTTTACAGGCTGCTATTTAAAGAATCAACATTCAGCTTTTAAAAACTCCATTATTTGTTTTTGTAGGACCTGGTTGGAACAAAAACCTGTACAGTGCCGGAGCTTGAGGACCGGAGTTGAGAACCACTTCGCTAAATCTTAAACCTGCCCACGTACCACCACACACACATGGTACACAGTGAGCCACATGTACAGCATAAAACATGGTACGGGAGAGAGAAGTTACGCAGGAGCCTGGACCACAGCACCAGGCAATACAGAAGTGTGTACTGTTTTCATATGTATTGACTAGTTTTAATTTTTGTTTTTTATTATTATTTTTGTAAACAATTTCTAAAAATAAACAGACATGCAAGCAAAACAAAACACCCCAAAATACTCTTTGCACTGTTTTCCACATCTATTTTTCTTATGAGCGAACGGACAGTGTATTTTTTGTTTTTCTATTAGCTAGAAAAGATCTGTAACATCTGCAGTATATTATTGTATAAGTATTGCTGTTCGACTCATTCTTATTGTGATGATTACCAGTCTCCATGTTAAGTCCATGCTTGAAATGTCATCATTGGTGTTGGACATCCCGCTGTCGGCAGGGTCACAGAAGACGGGCTAGTGTTTTGTAGTGTACTGCATCTCCATACTGGTTTTCTTACCAAATTCTATTACCACAACCGTTATGTGTGTGGGGGAGGGGGGTCCTCACTCAAAAGAAAATGTATACCTTCTGAAATTTGCTACATGAAATATTTTAAAGATACATTTTGGACTGTAAAATATAAAAAAAATAAAACAGACTTTTGTATTAACTTAAGTTTCCCAAAAAAGTTTTTAAGCATAACTACAAAAAGCTGCAGACCAAGGAGCAAAATTAAAAAAAAAAAAAAAAAAGTTTAGATATTGGTACACTGGGCTGTCAGTTTGGCAGCTTTTCTTCATCTTAGTGTCTGTGCTTGTATATTTTTAGGTAGTAATTTCTATAAACATTCTATGTATTCCACCCTAGAACTATGGAAAACTCAATCTAATGTAAAAAAAAAAGCCTCATTATTTTTATTATTATTTTTACCATTCAATGTTTCTAATTGTACAATCACTGAAACAGATTCCCCCCTGATGTTAGCAAACTGTATTTATTTTTCTATGTTTTTGAAGTTCTGTTGACCCACCTGTACAATACTCATTATATGGAGAAGTTTTGGGGATGTTTAGACGTCATTCATGAAAAATGTGTTTTTGTTAAAGCGGCTTCAGTCGTTCTGGCTGTGTAATTATCTTGGATCATCCTGTTTAAAATTAAGATTGACAGCCATTTGCTGCTGTTTTAGGTTTATGGTCTATCTGAAAACATATCAGATGCACTATAATCAAATAAATAAAAAAAAATCCTGCAAGTTCTTGTGTTATTGGTTCCTCTGTGTAGGTGTATGATTTACTTTGCAAAGAAAAAAAACAAGAACAGAACTGTAAGCTGGGTGGATTTTCTTCAGCAAAAAGTCAAACCTAATTGTTACAGCACAAAGTTGGAAATACAGATATCCTTTGTGTCCAATTGGCACACCTGTGACCATAAGCTAAAATGTGTTAAGGTTCCACTTCCTCCTCACAATGCAAATATGGCCTTTCCTGTGCGTGCAAAAGTATTGGTGAGCTAAAAATGTCCATCTTTTTTTGTAAAACGTTACTCCAGTGAAAATTTTTTAAAATTATTTTTCAGCAAATCTCTGATCTACACACCAGGTATTACTTGACATTTGTCTGTGGGTGCCTCCAGTGTTTCTCTACATTTAGGAGCTGGTGCTAGCAGAAATACTAACTAAGAGCTATTTGGGCTGTGTTTGGGTTCAAGTGTCATGTCCTCTAACAAAATAATAAACACTTTCTATTAGGGTGACCAGATGTCCCTATCTACTTAGGACAGTAGCAGTTTTGAGGCCTGTGTCCCCTGTCTCAGCAGATTTATCCAAAACCAGTGATTTATACAAAGAAATTTCCCAGCTGTCCCAATATTTGACCAATTTAATACTCACCAACAACAAAGAGGGGCAGAGATTGTCATTTGTTAAGATTATAAAATACAGAAAAACATGCTTGAAATGTCCCTCACATTATGACTGACCCACAAGTGAGTGAGAATGGATAATGTTTACACTCTCTTTTCACCATGTTTTTTATGCCAACCATCCCAACCCAGGTGTGTCCCTGTTTTTAAAAATAACCACCACCCTATTTTCTGTGCCACCTGAAGGAATTTGGCATAACATCAAACAATAGAATCAATAGATCATATATATGTGTGTGTGTGTGTATATATATATATATATATATATTTTATATATATATATATATATATATATATATATATATATATATATATATATATATATATATATATATATATATATATATATATATATATATATATATATATATATATATGTGTGTGTGTGTGTGTATATATAATAATATATAATGTGTATATAAAATCATATAGCTGTAAACAATAAAATAAAAGTAGGCTACAATATTCAGTAGGACTATCATTTTAGTAGGCTAATGCACAAAGTAAGACTCATACCAGTGTTATTAGACTGTAATTGTACCGGTAGGTCCTTCCTATACTAACTTTTTTGGTTGGAGAAGATAACGGAGCACCCCTTATCTCCTCCAACCAATAATGTCAGCACCCACAAGATCTTCAATGTGACTCACTTAACATGCTCATTTAGAGCATTTTAACAATGGAACGTACCATGTTTGCTTTGCTGTTTTACACATGTTTAAATGTAGTTAGCCCCTGATTTTTTTTTTTTAAAATAAAAGCTTATAGTGAATTTTCTTTTATTAGAGTCTCATTTTTAACAACATTTTAGTCAAGATTGGATGTGCTATGAAAGTGATGCAGAATTCTTGGGGGGAGCTATGGGGATGCATTGACCATTTTAGGGAAGCGGCTTGGATGAGCAGCAAAACGTCTTCACTCCTATAACATTTTGCCCAGTTGACAGATTTGATCTCTTCTTTTGCGATGGATCAGAGCTGGACGACTGAGGGAGATATTTAGGAGAGGCCAGTGCCCCTTCAAGCCCCCCCTGGTGCCGCCCATGATAATAACACATTCTAAAAAAAAAAAAAAAAAAAAGTGGGAAAACTGACAGTAGTTTGCACGTCCCATAAAGTATATTAAGATCTTATTAAACTTTTAAGTTCTTATAAATCCATGATCTTTCCTGGTCACTTCCGGTTTCCACTTCCTGACTCCCCCTCCCGGCGTGTTTAGGCTCCTCCTCTTCGCTCCTCCCTCGTGCGCTCCCTCTCCCACAGAGCGCTCTTCTTCACTGTCGAGTCTCAGTCAACTTCTCAACAGAGGCAGAAATAACAGTTATCACCAGAACTGTAACATCCAGTCTGCTGTGTCCTTTGCTGCGTCTGCTGTCAAGTCACAGAGGGTGAGTTTCCCTTCATTTCTTTATCCTGTGTATAATTTACTATAGTCTATAAATAGTTTAGTGAACATGGAGTAAATATTAATCTACTGTGTTGACTAACGGAGCTTTGTACACGGATATGCTAGCATCTACTAACTCAACTCAAACTGCTGTCCACTTTTATCACACTCATTTTCAATTCACAGAGCTCAGATGTAGTTGTTGATACTGTACACATACAGATAATAGAGGCTGGTTATGCCCTACTAGTCTTCTCAGAGCTTCAAGAGATGATATTATACTGTATTGTATGGTAAATTATTCTTTTTATTTATGTCTTTAAAATATCAGAGAGGGATTGTCAAATCATTTTTAAGATTTAGATTTGATTCATATGGTCACAAATTGAAACACAAAAACAGTCCTACACCCTCTCAAAAAACAATCCAAAGTTAAGTGAGTACATTTTTTGACAATATTATGTATGTCTTGCATGATTTACAAGATAGCTGAGCTGGGAGTAGACCTATGGTTGTTGGTCATTGTGACAGTAGCTCAGTTGGAGTGATTGTCCACTGATCTGAAAGTTGACCTAAAATATAATTGGTAGATCAGTTAGATTCACTGACCCACAGGTTGGCAGTGTGATTCCAGCTCCCACAGATGATTACTGTCTTTGTGTCCTGGGGCAAGACACTTAACCCACCTCACCCCCATTGTCTGCGTATGCTGATGTGTGGGTGAGTGGTTCCTTGATGTAAAGCGCTTTGAGTGCCTTGAAGGTGGAAAAGTGCTATATGAAAATGTGACCATTTACCATCGCAAGATAACAGATTTTTCAATTGTGTATGCCTGTGTTCACCTTTCCTTCCTCATAGCCTTAACCGTAACACCTCAAAGACCTTTACAACAGAACATTTCCCAAGTAGTTCTGTAAAACTGTTCCCATTTATTATATACGTGATTATGGCCTCTTCCTCTATATGACTCAGTCCTTGCAGTGAATCTCTCCCATTTTCTGCTTAATATGGCCACAGCACTGTGCGTCACTGTGTTCTGTGATATTTTGTCTGTTTGTAGATTCAACTGGAGCTTTCACAATGACGTGACTGGCTGTGAAGTGTTGTGTCGAACGTCATGGGGGCATCTGAGAACGCGAGGAGGTGTCTGGGGAGGGGGCGAGCCATGGGGTTAGTGATGGTGATGGTGGTGCTGGTGGGCTCAGGTCTGTCCCAGGTGGTCCCCTCTCAGAGCCCCTGTCCTGGAGGAGCTGCCCCCCACAGTCTGGAGCAGCCAGAGTATGAAGAGTCTGTGAGACCAGTGGGAGACTTCATGGCTTCTTTTGTCCAGTCTTTTCTCAACACAGTGCAGCCCAATCCATTTCCTAAAGGTTAGTATCACTTCATGAACATTTAATTACAACTTAAGCTACTCAAAGTGCTTCACACAAAAGTACAAAAAATACAGATAATATGACACATAGGCAAAGAACAATAAAACAATAAAACACCAATAAAACACCAATATATCCTGTCTCGGTTGAATAAATGCCAGAGAGAAGACTCACCATTTTTGATTGAGTCAGTAAACTCCAAACACCTTCATGTTTTTTCTTCCTTAAGCATTCCAATGTAACTTTTTGGGATTGGGTCCACCACCTGCTTGTCTCCATGGAAAAGTTATTGCTTGGAATGTTCCAGAATATAACATTACACATATCTATCTTAAGATTATTCTAGTAAAGATATTTTTTATTGCCTTGAAGAAAAAGCGTTGTTATTGTGAGAGGTTCGGCGCCAGTCTCCCCAGATCTGACCTGTAACTTGGCCTGGTGGCATGATTCACTCGTCCCAGTGGAGATAGATAGGGTGTAAAACCATACTGTAGAACATTCAAAACAAAGCAGATAACATATCCATCATGGTTCTTTCACTCGAAAAGTTATACATTGTGCCTACACATTTTCTAGGTCTGTATGCTATGTTCAAACCTGTTAACAATATGTTAACATTTTAACCCTTAAAGAGCAAATTTACATTTTTATATAATTAATTTGAATGCTTGGTAATGGCTGGTGGTTAGTCTTCACATTCAAACTAGTTTTCACATTCAAACTAAGCTAATGTTGCTGCAACTTACTGTCTTTCATATCAAGGCAAGGCAAGGGAAGTTTATTTGTGTAGCATAATTTGAACACAAAGTATTTCAAAGTGCTTTACAGAATAAGAAAGACATTAAATCACAATACAACAAATTAAAACATAAATAATTAATAATAAAATTAATATTAAAAAAGAAACGTGCAGAATAAAAACCTTTCAGTCAGTTGCACAGCTAAACAGAACTGTTTTGAGCCTGGATTTAAACATGATCAAAATAAAGGCCTGTCTCATATTTTCAGGAAGGAAGATAACAATGTACAGTATTAGTCATAGTTCTTTATTGGAGTATGTTTCCTCTGTATCTGCAGCTACCTGTAAACTACTAAAATGTTGTGGCTTTCACGTAATTCTCCCGGAAAAGATTTTTAATATGGTACTCAAGGTTACCTATTTGTTTGACATTTGTCCAGAGCAAATACAACCCTAGTGAGTGATGTGTACTTCAATGAGACTTCAGTTTCTTAGCCTGGTGAATATTTAACATTTTACATCTCAGGCCTGTTTCCCGATAGTCCGTTTTTATAGTTTTTATAGGTTGATAGTGTCCTTTGTGTTGCAGTTACTGGTACTTCATAAGTCCAAAATATGAAGGCTTGAATACCTTTATCTAATTCTCATAGTAAAGTGGTTATTTTACAAAAATGACTGACTAAAAGTGATTGCATGAGAGACAGAAAGACCAAAGCACTCGAGTTACTACCAGCGCAATCTACCAATACAATACCAGCATGGGAAAACTATATAGACAATGCACTTATCATTTCAAATAGGCAAGGCAAGTTTGTTTGTATAGCACAATTTGTACTGAAAATAATTCAAAGTACATGATAAAAATACATTAAAATCACAATAAAACAAATCAAAACATAAATAATCACAAATAATCATCATACAATTAACATTAAAAGAGAAGAGTGCATAATAAAAACCTTTTGGTCATATGCACAGCTAAACACAACCGTTTTGAGCCTGGGTTTACACATTGTACAAGTAGAGGCCTGTCTCACATCATCAGGAAAACACAAAAATCTTCTGCCTAAATTTAAAAATGATATTTGCTTCACTTATGCTAATTGCAAAGTGGCAACTGGAAATAAAATAAATAAACTATCATCACGGGCATAAAACAACATTTAAACAAGCATATCACAGGACAATATAATGTGACCTCGTAACGCGATACAGGGGGATGTGGGCCATTACCACAGGTACGTAAATTAACTAAATATTTGCATGAGTCTTTATGACCTAATGACGGAGGCTTATGTAGAAACACCTGACCGCCATGTCTGTCAGAATAAGCTCCACCTGTTTAGTCAACAACATCAAGTCATAGAGTTTCAGGTCTAGGCTGAGAACAGGCTTTGTATTGTGGCCATTTCTGTACAAAAATATCCCACACTTCCCAAAACCTGCCCTGTCTTTACGTTCCATGTGTGGTTTTGTGTTTCACGGTTTTCAATGGGGAAAATGGATGTGCTTGTTGGGAGCATTGTCCGCATGGTTAGGCTTTGTGTGTGGATATAATGCTCGGATTTACGGCTTTAACTTATGTTGTATCAAATGTTTATCTTTGGCATTTTCATTTCAGATCTAGTTCTTGAAATTGTGCAAGATCTTGGCAATACAATGACTAATCAGGAATTGGTCAAAGAAGTAAGTAATTCAATTTGCTCATTTACTGAAAAAGGTGTTATTTTCCCTACAGCCAGAAATATGAGATTGTTTCATGTTTTAAACCCCCTTTTATGAGTTTCATTTACTCATTTACTTTTCCTGTGAAGTGTGACAGTGAAGTGAGACTAGAATTACTGCCATTAGGGCAGGCAGAATATGTCTTCATCAGTGTGCTTATTATATAAGGTGACACATAAATATTTAGTCTTCAGAGATTTGTAAGATTATCGTTAGAAGCAGAACAAAATAGTGATGAAGTTAGGGTTAGGGTTGATTTGTTGACTGTCAGGTTTCTTACAATATTTCATACAGAGTTTCAGTTCAATTGTTAAATAAGCAACTTTATATATGAGGCGCATAGCTAATAACATTACGAGACCGGTGGTCATTATGTTATGGCTGGTTTATCAATGCTACCGACCTTATATGAAAAGTCCCAGTATGAGCCATATATAACAAACGTGTTTCAATGATTTGCTTTGTTTATCTTCTAACTTAACAGTTAGACTTTTTACCTAATGTCTCTCCCACTCTTCAGCCCCCATTTCATGCTGCTTTCTGCCATGTTTAAACAAAACTAAACAATACGTAATAAATCATCTAAATCCATTTATTTCCCAATGTGTTGTAGATGCTGGTGTATGAAACAGGGTTCCTAGTGTGCGTAGCCATTGGGATCTTGTACATCGTGCTTATGCCCATAGTTGGTTTGTTCTTGGCCTGCTGTCGCTGCTGTGGTAACTGTGGAGGCAAGATGCAGCAGAAACAGACCTCCTCCATTCACTGTCGCCGAAGAGCTCTGTACTCGGCCACATTCGTCACCACTGTCATCATACTGTGCGTGTTTGGGAGTTGGCGTCATGATAACAGCTTAAATTTGTGGCTCCCAGTTTGTGCAGTGTTTTAATTTGTGTTTGCAGAGCTGGGAATATTTGCATGTTTAGAAGCAATGAATCGCTCAAAGGAAGTGTGGACAGCAGCACGGTGGAGATAAACATAGCTCTCAGTAACATCAATACCTTTCTCACTGCTGTGCCTCAGGTGAGTTTGAGACAATTAAAAGCATCGTGTAAGATTAGATTAGCTTTTGTTAAAGGTGAACTATGTAACTTTTCTGGAGGAGGGTCTGTCATCTGCTTGTCTCCACGGGGACATTAGTGCTTTGCCTGGAAAGTTCCACCGTATGGCATTAAACAAATAGCAAGAGATAGATATAAGGCAGTGTTCACCAGCAATGTGACCAGAACTGAAGAACTGGCTTGGATGAACAGCCAAACATCTTCACTCCTACAACTTTTTGTCCAGTTGATAGATTTGAATTTTTCTTTTACTACTCAGCAGAGTTACTGGTCAAATCCTGGAAAGGCAACCCCCTTAGAGGAAAACCCATTTTTCAATGTGTTTTAGAGCTATAAAAATGGGAATTTATCAGTTCAAGATAGATAGGTTTATGCAATACTCTGGAACATTCCAGGAAAAGCAATGACATCACCATGGAGACATAACATAATGTTAAATTTAAGATGTACCAATCCAATTATAAAAACAGCAATAAAAACAGCAGTAAAGAAGAATAGCAGTAAAACCACAGCCACATATGTTGTTACGGTGAATAATACTTAAAGGCCTAGGCTTATTATCACAGAGCACTTGCATAAACTTAC
Organism: Periophthalmus modestus; assembly: GCA_019594935.1. Classification (NCBI taxonomy): domain Eukaryota; kingdom Metazoa; phylum Chordata; class Actinopteri; order Gobiiformes; family Gobiidae; genus Periophthalmus; species Periophthalmus modestus. The sequence goes on from JAIEZT010000441.1 coordinate 29,030,106, forward strand.
CGTTACTGAAGAATATTTTGTAGAAATATATCTAGATGAACTGTGTTTTTGCACATTTTGTAGTGAACAATTTTTAAAGACACAGAAGGCTAGTTGCTCTGTTTTCATGAAGGTCAGAAACACTTGACTTATCCTTGAAACATATTTGCAACAAAACAGAGAGTCAACTTTATAATCAGTGTACTCAGGATTACCCCATACAAAGCAACCTCTCTGCTTCAGTGTTTGGCGTAAACAGCCCTGTAGTTGTGAGTCATCCTGCTGATTAAATACAATCTTAGCAGTGTCAACAAACTTATCTCAAGACGTGAAGCGGGAACCTGTTAATGGGGAAATTGTTGAGTTATAAATACTCATTTGCCATAAAACATTCAAGGTTTTGTTCATGTCTTTTGCACAATTCTTTCCAGCAAGTCCAGTTTGTTGTTAATGAGAGCTACGTCACTATAGAGGAAGTCACCAAAAACCTTGATGGTGAGAACAATTATAAATTGTTTTGTTTGCTCAGGTTTGAAAATTAACCACATTTTACCTGCTTATGTGTCAGGTATCGGGCTGAACTTGGGAAGTGAAATTCAGAAACAATTTGAATCAACGTTCACTCCAGCTCTTCAGTCTCTGATTACTCTGGACCAAGGTAATGCACGGACAGGCTCAGTCCTGCAAAAGTCAGCATGTATAATCATGGGAACACCTAGATTCAAGTAGCTATGTCGTAGGCTTGTCAGCACAGATGCTTTCCCCACCTCTACATTACAGCATTCCTTAGATTATTGTTATTGTGAATTTACTAGGGATTATTTTAAAAGCGCACTGTGTAGGTATGGAGACCAATAAAAAAGTTACGTAGTGCATCTTTAATTTACTCCATGATGTGTATTTCCTCTTAGCTAATTACTTTGTTTGCTCAGATAACTAAGTCTGTTCTTGTGACTTATTCTGTTCGTGTGATCTGCCGTTTTGCTGCCTTCATTTCCATAGTTACAGGCCCTATTTAGGTTTCAGCTGTAGCTTGTGGCCACATGTGCCTATAAAGAATTTGAACAGACATTACACAGAGCGCAACAACATAAAAAAACAATAGTTAAAAATATGGCCCTATGTAAAAATGCTGGGTGCCATTATACAGATGTTTAAAGTTGGCTATGTTTGTAAGTTTCTGAACTACAGTTTCTTCTTCTAGATTTGTTAATGATTTGTTAATGTGGGTATCAGTTGTTTAGCTTCCTGTAACATTTGAATGTACTAATTTGTGTTTTGTTTGCATAAAACAGAGGTTGTAAACACCAGTGCTCTTCTGAACAAGCTCAACACATCTCTCATCAAGTTGGAGTCCAATGCGAGCACAATCCAGACCGAGATTACTAATGTTAAAAACGAAATAAACGAGACCTTATCCCGATCAGACTGTATTAACTGTGAGACTATGAAGCCTGAACTCAATAAACTTACAGTGGACACCTCCATTGATGTAAGTTAAACAAATAAACCTGTAAAAAAATGAATGCATGCTGTAAACCAACTCTTCTGAAAAACAACTTAGCAGTACCTTTAAGATCAAGTAGGCCAACAGTTCATTTACACTTTTGTTCATTCTTTAGTGTATTTATTTACTTCCTAAAACAATATTAGTTCATAGCAGATAGAATATACATAGGGAAGTTAAAATGAATAAAATGGAAAAAGATTCAAGTTCAAATGCAGCTAGTAAAACTATAGACACTCGTGTGAGCAAGGCCCTGACAATGCAACAACGTTTTGTCGCCCTCTTGTGGTACTGTATTGTGTGACATTTGTGATTGTTTCTTATTTCACAGACCTCCAGTCTCAATGAGCTACAGGCAGCATTGAATGAAATGATAAAAGCTGACCTTAATTCAAAAGTCAGAGAGGTAAAAAAAAAAAAAAAAAAGTTGGAATTGGAATAATAATAGAATTTTGAATGTGTACTCAGCGTAGAGCATGTTTGTCTGTGTTTCAGGTTGAAATGCAGTTCAAAAACATTCCAGAGAGTGTGACCAACGACACAAGGGAGGTTGTTAAAAGTCAGTCACAAATCTTGACCTTTTAAAAGTTGTAAATGTATTTAAATTAAATATGTCATATTTTTTATTATTTCTGTCATTATAGCCAGCAAGGCGGAGCTGGGAAAATCAAAAGCCAGATTTCCAACATTTCCACAGACCTCCCATTGTCCAGTCTCAATGATGTTTTAACTCAGCTGGAACAGGTTCAGGCAAACATTGACACATACTCACCCGAAGTTGAGCAAGTGGAGTACATCAGGTAAAACAGATGCTGATCAGCCGTTACAATATGACATCACACATACAGCAGTTAAAAAAAAAGTCCAAAATGTTTTTCCCCTAAACACATCATAAACATGTCTTGTAACTATATTACGTGTTATCTCCTTGTTTTCCTTTTGAATATTTTTTTACACTTATTTACATAACAAAGCTGGTATCTGTGCTTTTTACCTTGTTTCTACAGGTTTTTTCTAAACAATTTTTACTAGATTGAAAGATACAAGATTAGCACTATTCTCTGTACAGATTCTCAAAATCAGAAGAAAATACATCAGCCATTTAAAGTTTAGAATTAGTTTTGTAATATTTCTATTATATATAATATTTCTATTGCTGCTATATCTGCATCTTGAAAACTTCCCCCACTGTGTCAAACTAACAAATATCTCTGGGCTTTCCTATTTTCCTGCTTCTACACATTCGCCTGCTTGATAAAATGTTCACCTGTCAGTTTTCATAGTATGATCCCAAACAAGCTACTCTAAATCATCATCCAATTTGAATGCTAAAATCCTATTCTTTTTTTTTCAGGTGGTGTGTGTGTATCGCCCTGTGCTGTGTGATTCTTCTGGTGGTGGTGTGTAACATCTTCGGTCTGGCTCTGGGTACTCTGGGTCTAAAGTCCAAAGTGGAGCCAACAAAGCGTTCGTGTACATCTGACTGTGGAGGGACCTTCTTCATGATGTGAGTTTTACATGTATTTATTTATTTATACAGGGAGAGCTCAATGAGAGCACTCAGACTCTCCTTTGCATGGGCACCCTGTTTGAACCATAGACTGCATAATGAAGAGGACTAAAGGAGTACGATGCCATCTATAGCGTTCGGCTCTAGCCAAATGAAGCTCATCAAGGCTAGCAGTTATAGGGGTGAATTTAGAGCCGAGTTCCATATTTGGAACTCCGACCGCGAGTATCATAGCAACTAAAGAGCCAATCTGGAGCGAGGCTGTTGAAGGTAACACCTCATCCTGCCTGTACTGCTGGTTTAGCAACTGGTTCAAACCTGTTGCTAACGTTACCAGGAGCGATCTTGAGGAAAGAAGATGCCTGTCTGCTCTTTATGTCCATATCTTGATGTACGGAGACAATATTAAAATAAAAATTGCCAGGATCATGTAGAGCGGGTTAATAGGAACATTTTAAGACCAAAATGACAAGACTCACTGCAGCAGCTACAGAGGGAGGAGTGACAGTTTTTGTCAATGGAGCCAGAAGTGCGCCCATTAGCACTTCCTATTTGGAATGCGGCAGCTTGTGCGTTAGCTATGTCCATTTATATATACAGTCTATGGTTCAAACGCAGAAAAATATAAACAAAACAAAGTCCATTTAAAACATTAAAAACAAGTGCAGATGTGAGTATAAATGTTTATCACCAGATTATTAAAGTGCATCATTGACACAAAAGTATCCAGTTTTGCATATCTTTGAAATGTATTCCATTTTTGTGAAGCAAAATACCCCAAAGCTTTTTTGCCATTTCAGTTCTGGTGCTTCCAGTTTTTAGATGTAGACATCATGAGATCTTGTATTATAATTTTTCATATTAAAGTTCATCAAACAAGTGAGATATTCAGGCAGTGTACCAAGTAGCCCCTTATAAATACATTTTATACAATGTTGTTCTGTTCTAACAGATAGCGATGGCCAACCTACTTTTTCATAGAGTGTACTGTGATGGGTTTTAAATTCATCACCTGTTATGAAACAAAGCGCTGAGTGAAATCGTGTATCTAAAGGTTTCACAGTAGGGGCTGAAGTCTGCGTGTAGATTATATCTCCATAATCGAGTGCAGAAAGAAAGGTTATTCTCTCACACAGTTATAATAATACTATAATACATGTTTATGATGTTATTTTTTTATAATACTTTTCTCTGCAGAGGCGCTGGCTTTAGCTTCCTTATTTCCTGGCTGTTCATGATTTTGGTGCTGATCCTCTTCCTGATTGGTGGGAATGCCTATACATTGTTGTGTAAACCATGGAAGAGTGGAGAATTGCTCCAGGTATCAATCAAGTATTTCATTAGATATATGTACAAAATATATTTGACTTATTATTGATCAGTACATCATGATTTTTATCCCCAGCTCCTTGACACTCCAGGTGTAATTCCTGGATTTAACCTGAGTGCAACCTTTGGGACCAACATAACCATTTCTAGTATTTACCGGTGTGTCACTGTAATTAATATACTGATTAATTTAACCATTTTGTATGCTAACCATATAATTTTTTTTATTATTGCAGAGATTGTGAAGAAGATAAGCCTGCATGGTCTGTCTTTCAGTTGAATCAACACATAAATCTTGATGACCTGCTCAATGTATCCAAAGTAAGCATTTGAGAGTAATATGTATTCTTTACAATTACAATATGACATAAGTGTAATCCCTCAGTCATCCAGGTATGATCCATAGTAAAAGAAAAAAAAAAATCTGTCAACTGGACAAAAAACATCTTCACTCCTACAACTTTATATCCAGTTGACGGATTAAAACTTTTCTTTTGCTATTTACAATATGACACTTTTTTATCTGTAGTACACAGATGAAATTAAGAAGAACTTTGAGGACACCAACATCGAACTGTCCCCTGTCAATTTCCTCACTCCAGAAGTGAAAGACCAACTAAAGAGTTTTTCCTCAAAAGCAGGCAGCATTGATTTTTCAACAACAGCTCAGGAGGTACAGGGCACATGCAAAATGATGCAAAATAAATGATTATTGTGGTAAATATACTTTGTATTCACATCTTTTGCTTTTTACAGATAAATAACATCACCAAAGTGAACTTGAACACTACAGCAGACAAACTTGACCAATTGGCAAAAATAGTGAGTAAACATCTGTAACCAATACCATTTAAAGTTAAAATAAACAGTTTCAGATTAGCACAACTTGATAAATTGTATATTATGAGCTATAAATTAATTTACTAAATGTGTTAACTACCAAATGTCATGACACTTTAATATATATATATATATATATATATATATATATATATATATATATATATATATATATATATATATATATATATATATATATATATGTATATGTATATATATGTGTATATGTATATGTGTGTGTGTGTGTATATATATATATATAATATATATATATATATATATATATATATATGTGTGTGTGTGTGTGTATATATATATATATATATATATATATATATATATATATTTATATTATATTATTTATTTATTTATTTATTTTTTTTTTTTTTCTTTTTATTTTTATTATTTTTTCTTTTTTTATTTATTTTAGCAAACTGGTCAAACCAAAAAGGAACTTAGCAATGAAGCTCAGAAACTAAGAAAAATCCAGGCCGATATTGAGACTGTTATATTTCCCCCAACTGGTGAGCTTTCCAACCCAACTAACCTATAACACTTAAAATTTATATTTATGCATTTGTTCAATATTGTCTGACTTTTAAAGCTTAATTTCTGCTTTTAGGCAACAGTAAACTCAATCATTGATGAGCTGAATTCGACACTGACAAGAAGCAATGTGGGTACTTTAAACTTAAGTTCTTATACTAATACTTACAGTAGTACTAGTAGTATCTCTCTGTGAGGTTAAACATTGGCATCTGTTGCAGGCCACGGTGGGGGAGGTGCTGAGGAGCGTGGGAGTAGCACAAGACTTCTTCAACAAAAATGCAACTCAGATCGTGAAGACCGTGAGTACAGGCGCAGCGGGTCACATGAGCGGGACATGAGGGAGAGAGGCTGTGCATGTGGCTCTCTAATGCCTACACTCATTTAGCCTACAGGGCCAGCACAGGAGACTAGCATCACAGCTTTGTTCAAATACTATGGGCTTTTTAACAATGTACAATGTTTTACAGTAGGCCTGAGGTGTATTAAAGTTACTAGTTCAAGTCATGAAATTGCCCAAGTACACAGATATACTGAGCAATAATCCCACATAGTAAAAGAAAAATTTAATTCTGTCAACTGGACAGAGACGTTTGGATCATACCTAGACAACTGAGGGATTATGCAGACAATTATTATTCAACATGAGTACGGATAAAAAGTATAAAGTACTAGTGCTACCATTACTATTTTGGTTCTACCACACCTCTACAGGCCAATGTATTTAATAAGGATGAACGGCAGCTAAAGTGAATAGTGTTAAAATGCAGATTTTTGTTGAAATGCGGTGACTTATGCGGGTTAACCACTAATAGAAATGATATGGTTCAAAATTTGTGAATTTACCTCATGGATATATTATTCAAAATGTTTATTAGAATGTAATAAATTGTTTCTTGCCCCCATTTGTGAGTCTGACATAATCCCATCCTAGAATTTGAAAATCACCAATTGACCACATGTTTGTTCTCATTATTCCTTGTCCTACTACAAACACGCTTATTTTGAGGTCACATCAGTGGATTAGGCATTCATGGAATTAGCCGCGTGTTCCAGTCTCTCATGAATTCTCCATAGGGTGTAGTCCACAAATGCTCAGAACTGACTCCCGCTGTCTGACTCTGTTGTTCCAGGAAAGTGGGCAGTTTTTGGACTGTCAGTTGGGATACTTCACTGCCTTTGCTAACTGGGCCCAAAATATGGTACTATTTACAGTTTTCAATAAAAATAATGCTTTGTCTAGTGTATTAGTGATATTCATAATTAGACTTATGTTTTCAGATCAAACAGGAGCTGGGTCGCTGTGGGCCAGTCGCAGGAACTATAGACTCTGCTGACATAATTATCTGCTCCAATATGGTGGAGTCTCTGGTGAGAAATGATGAAACACTTCAACTTTTCAGGTCACCACCGCCATCTCCTTGTTTCCATTGAAATGTTATTGTGTTGCCTGGAATGTTCCACGGTCACTGAACTTGGAGACAAGCACAAGGCCAAGTTACTGGTGAAATCTGACACTGCATTCTCTGTAAGAATGCATTGTTAAAGGTATATTTGAGCCATAAACCCACTCTTGAATGAATGCAAGAAATATGTTTACTTACTGTGGAGCATTCTAGGCAAAGCAACAACATCTCTATGGAAACAAGCAGGTGGCATCAGAAAAGTCCCTCACATGTGTAATAAGCATGTGTAATAAGCATGTGTAATAAGCAAGTGTAAACCATCCAGTTTTAGTTTTGGGTGTTTTTAGAATGCGTTCTGGTTCAGCCTGGGGTGGTGCATGATCTTTCTCATCCCGAGTATCATCTTTTCCATCAAACTGGCCAAATACTACAGAAGAATGAAGTACAATGATGTGTTTGAGTAAGTATATGCACTATATAAATGAAAGCTTTTTTACTAGCAAGGACCACGCCACAGCAATATATGCAGTGAAGATATTTATTGATGGATAATATGAGATGAGATGAAGGAGGTGGCTGGGTAAGATTCAAGACGAGGGGCTTGGTCTCAGGTGGTCAGACCCACCGATACAGGACAACCCTCTGTAGATGTCTAAAGGCTGAAAAATAGCAAAGGAGAGGGGCTGGGACAGTGGAGATATCTGAGACAAACCGTATTGAAGGAGTAGGCTGGTACAAATAGGCTTGTGGGTAATTAGAAGCGTGGTTGAGGTGAGCTGTGGAAGAGGAAAGGGAGGTTGGCCCTGCTCCTGAATCTCAGTCAATCATATTAACTCCATGTTTCCGTATGAACTGAAATATGTATTTTTGTTTTGCATGCTGTTAACTACATATGTTCTGTCCTCGCAGTAACCACATAAACATGATCACCATCCCCAGAGCCAAAATGCTAAACAGTTGAAGTGGCAGCTCCAAATTTGTCACACAGAGCTCAACAGGACAACATACTGTTTAAATGTGGGACGTTACATTTTTATTCATTTTATTTGGATTAGGAAGAAACGATATCAGATTATAAATTATGTAATAATCATCCACAACTTTTATATTTTTCAATAATGTCTGTATTTTTGGTTCTTAATTTCAATTCAAGATGCAGCCTTTATATGTATTTGGTACTATACACTGCCTGTGACCCCTGATTGTATTTAGAAAAGTATGTCAAACTTGCCAAACTAGGAGATAATTGATAATAGTCTGTGATATCACTAACGTGTTGTTTTTTAATGTATTTGATTGTATGTACTGTATAGACTGTGTTTTTTGATAAAGCATCAACTGTTTGCACTGTTACAAATGAGCACACTATGCAATAATTTATAGAAAATCTTTATAATGATTAACATTTTGTCTGATATTGTTTTGTCTGAACAACCATTTTGTTTTTGTACGGGTTTGTAATTATAGTTTAGATTTGATTTTTGTATCGTATTAAATTATTCATGTTTTATTCTTTTAGCACTTTATTTGTTCTGTTTTCCTTGTGTAAAATGTATTCAAGTATGGTGTTAGTGTTAGTGTTAGTGATGAGCTAATGCGGCATCCCTCTGCACATTTACTGCCTTTAACTGTAACAGGACTGGAATCTGAAATAGCCTCTCTCGAATCAGCATTCGTTACACTGGTGCATCTTTTTATTCTTGGGTAGAAATCTCAAAATTGCACAAGACTCTGACTCTGTATTGTGGAGATATTTTGACATTAAGATTAAAAATTAGGTCCCTGATTGTAAAATGCTCTGTTGGTTTCAGTTTTATAGCAGCCAGCATGCAGATTTCACACAGTAATGCAAGACTGGCTCATTTCCCGTTGCGAACAGCTCTTTGTCTTTGCTCTGCTACAGTCAGTGGTAACTCGGACTATTTGATTTTTCCGCATAAATGTTTCATAATGTAATTAGCCTTTTGTGCAGGCACTGTGGTTATAAATAGATTATGCTGACAGACTGAACAAACCAAAAGTGAGGCAGGACTTGGCAGAAGACAAAATGCTGAAAAACAAGCAGAGACATCAGCGTGTATTATTGTGTTTAATTGCAGCATTCACCATTACAACACATACAGGATTTGATGATGCACATGGGGGGACCTTTGTAATGAAAAGCAATCCAGTCTGCAACAGTTTTACAGCCCTCTAATGGGGAACCATGACTTGTTTGGCCTTAATGTAAAATATGTAAAATTTGCAACGCTATCCAGCCCTTAGAATTTACATTACAAGAACAAAAACAATGGATGAAAAAGAGCAGACAAAAACAATAAATAGTGGCATCTTGTTTTCTAAAAGCTGGCTACTGCTGTTATGAACTAATGCGTAACCCTGCTAACCTCATTAATGAAAAAAGGCACTGGTAGGCAATTTTGCAGCAATGATAACTTTATTCAGATTGTCCTATCACTTTCAGCAAATCCTTTGTTTATTTTAAACCAACACTTACATCCAAAAGTCTTTTATAAATTAATACTTTAAAACTTATTCCGATTGTTTCAACAGCTTCAACAAAAGCATCACACATTTTTAGAACATGAACATAAAAGGCTACAATGGTGCAGAAAATACTGAGTTTGAGGGTGACCATCTAAAAGTCATGTAAGCACACTGCCAAAGAGTTATCTTAATTCAGGACCTGATGTAGGAGGCCTATTCTGTCACTATGCCCTTCGCCCTCTACAGACGTAACACAATTAGCTCTGAAATTTAATTTGAAACTAAACTGTGAGTCACTTTTCCTGGGCATTGGTCTGGAATGTCCCGCTGCACTGTGAAGGGACGAGGTCTGGAGACAGTCAGGGCAAAGGAGGCACACAAGCAAAGCTATTCAAGGTAGATTAAGTTAAAATACATTAGCTGCTTAGTTACTGCTTGAGCGTTTGTGAGATGTTAACTTCAAAATAACAAACCAGTAACAACAATACAGCAGAATATAGACTTTCTACATAGTATTGCATCATTAGCTTGTTAATATGTCTACGGTATCTAGACACTAAACAATGGCTACAACAGGTGACAGACAACAGCAATCAGGCACTGACTAATTGAAGCATTCTATATTTAACACTTTAAAATTCAGTTCCTCTTATTGAGAAAGTGGCTTGTTTTGGTAGTTATTGAGGCACTAACACAATACATTATGTATTTGTAATACTCATTAATTCACAAGTTTGTTATATACAAGCATCATGCAGGCATTAAGGCTTAAATAATAAGGCAAAGGCATATTTTAAATAGACATTATTTACACTGGTAAGATCAGTAGTTATACTGCATTATTAGTAGTCATACTGCATTGGATAATTTCCAAATTAAATAAAACAATTACACAGCATTATAAAGTCTCTCATATTGTGCTTCTGCCGACAGTAGATGTTTTAACAGACACTGGTGAGGCTAATTAAGTCAGATTGGCAGGTAAAGTCATGATCTGTGCATTGCAGACACTGGAGTGTCTGACTCTGTGCTCTCGCTTGTACCCGTCCTGGGCCGCTCCACGGGCTGCCGGGGGGGTGTAGGAGGGGGGTATGACGGTGACTGAAGGATATCCACATAGCCCTGATTACTTTTTGTCTCTCTCTCCAGAACTTTTCGGAGCAGAGGTTTGAGCAGCCCGATGGTCAGCTGACTGCTCTGAGAGTTTGCGAATGGGGCCGGGGAAGAAGTGGCTGCAGTGGACAAGGGGAAAGATGAGGATGAATTTGCTTTTGGGGAGGGCAGATTTTTTAGAACCATGTTGAGTATGTTTGTCACAGTGATGTCTTCAGGGCAAAGTGACCACAAAAGCTCCAGATAAGGGTCCAGTTCTCTGTGTTGTGCCACTTCACACAGTAATGTACTGAAGATTTCCTTGTTTAGAAGTGGACTTTGTTTGCAGAATTTCTTGGCTACTTGGGTGACCCTATCCCACTGTTGTCTGCCCATTAGAATCCTCAGCGCTTGAAGGATGGCATTGGGTCGCCCACTAACCAGTAACAACTCTACTTCCAAGTCCTGGCTCTGCTCCTGATCTGAGCTTAGGCTGGAGACCACAGACAAGGCACGTTTGTACAATGGCACATTTTTGTCACTGCTTTCGGCTCCTCTCCCACTAGGAAACCCCCACGATGAAGAAACTAGGCTCAGAGCTAGCCCGGCTGACCCCTGCTGCTGCTGGGACAACTCTAGGAATGAAGGCAGCCAGCTAGGTTCAAACAGGTACACCGAGTGGCACAGTAGTTCAAACACGGGCATGACAGCAGGCACACTTGGCACTTTCAGTTTCGAATTAGTGATATGATTAGCATTCAGGTTATGTTTGTACTCCCCATTGGTGCAATGATTGCTAACAGGGGAGCTAGGAGCCGGACTTAACACAGTTTTCCAGATTTCATGAGGCGAGCTGCTGGATAAACCCTCCCCATTGAAGTGAAACTGAAGTGTGGCCTGAACTGCCCTCCAAGCCTGGCAAGGGAACAGTTTGAAAATAGTGTTAAGGTAAAGCAGTGAATCTTTATCGATCTCTGCAGACGACAGAAGTCTGGACACCTCTGTCTCCACCAGACTCTCACACAGTGCTTCCACCTCTTTGACACTGCCCTTCACCAGGCGACCTTTGATCTCCTCCAGATCAACCAAAGCTTTCAACTCCGACTCGAGAGAATTCATCAATTTATCCTGTCCTGCTACAGCCTCATCGCCATTTTGGATGCCATTTTGCTCCTCCCTGTGCCTCCATCCTGTCCTGAGGTAGGCCCTGAGGATAGTGGCTAAGGAGATAGGAGCTTGAAATCTTCCTCCTTTTTTCAGTGCATCCACTGTGAGTCTAGTGCTGCTTAGACTTCTCTGTTGATAATATTTACATGCCTCTTCAAAGACAGCCTCAATCAAGAGCGCTCCAGGCTGAATGCTCTCCACTTTACTTGATCCGCAAGATTTTAACTTTGAATTTACGTCCTTTGTTTCTGTTACTACATAGATCCCCTCCTCTGAGACAAACTGCGGTGTGCTTTTCTCCTTCAGATTTCTAAACAGCAACCCTGCACTTTTTACTTTTATCTTCCCACATTCTGTACCACAATTTATGTCTATAAGATGAAGTGATTGGTCTGTCAGTAAAGCTAGAGTTTCTTGGTACATGCAGAGGCTGATGTGGGAACCAAATGTATGCACGTTATAGTCAAGTTTATAAACTTGACGGAGTATACCATCTTTTTGCAGAAAACATGCCCACCCTGAGCTGAGCAGAAGTGCCAAGCCTCCACAACCTGTAGGTGAGTAGGAACAGATCTCAGGGGAGTCCAGTACTGATAAGAAACCTAAACAGTCTGCAAGCAATCTTTTAAAGTCAGATTCTTTGGTTGATAAGGTGTCTTCTTTGATTGGGGTAGTTTTACAAGCGGTGCTTAACCTGAAAGTGTCCCGGCGAGGAGACCAGCCGAGGATGACCTTGTTGATGATGACCAATGGTTTGGTCTTTAAGTCTGGCAGAAGATAAACATAATCCCCTGAACTAATGACAGTGAATTTAGGATTATTGTGCAGTGCAATCTTGACCCCTCTCAGAACAACCCCGCTCTCCTCCACCTCAAAGTCCCTCCTGCAAACACAGTACCTCAATTTATTCCTTGAAGAGCTCAGGACAGGCGAGCTCTCGGAGGGGGGCCTCTCCTCGCACCAAATAATCGAGTTAGCGCATGCACACACTGATACCACTTTAGCTCGCGGGCTGTTGCATAAATCTGACGTTTGGAGCAAATGCCAGCCCGGTTTTGACTCCCGAAATCTCCAAAACTCCGCTTTTCCATTCTCATAAATCACTGCGAGAACTGTGGAGTCTGTGGGGTTTTGCGTCACGTACAATATATCCACAATAGGCACAGTCCGGGTTAAGCATAAATCCTGCTTTTTCTGGGACTGGGCGAGATGGGGTCTTTCGTATTTGTCAAAAGTCAGCAGCCCCGCGGTAGGTGTGCGTAGGATAATGTGAATGTGGCGTCCCTCTGGGCTCACTCGTACATCTGACAGGTCGCTGCTCCTCTGTGTTAAAACTTCAACCAGATTACCTCCACCGTTGTAGTCCAGGAAATCTGATGTTTGCTCCAACACAAACCGTGCCATCGCCTCTCTGTTACACCAAGTAGTTGAAGTTATTTGTGTGTGTGGTCAAGAAATCTGAGCTGGGACTGCGGCGAGGCAGGGCTAGCACAGCGGCTGCAGCATCCCCCGTTATGGATCCCTCATCTCGCTACTGTTCGAGAGAAGAGATGGGTCAAATAACACGTCCCGACAAAGGTAAGTCCATTTTGGCCGACGAAAACGAAGGCTAACTCTGACTTGTACGTAGTTCTTTGGTTATTTTATGAGTCGGAATACTGAAAATCTCTCTTGACATTCCTATGCTATGCTAACACTCCCCCTGACATCACGGGATTGTTAATTTCCGGATATCAGAGCTCATTTGCATAAAAGGCGGAGCTTAATACCAAAGATCGTAAAGCTCAGAGATAGTTATGATGGCCACTCTGTGCCTGCACTTTTTCCACTTTGTGTAATGAATTAAGTACAGGTCAAGTAACAGCAGAGTGATACATCTTCTTTTAATGCACCCAATTTAATCACGTAAAAAAGTGGATGTAAAAGCAAAACTATGAGGTATTTTTAGATCAACTGTCATTTAAATATATATACAGTCTGTGAATATGTGATCTTGCTTTTGTCTGAATGCTTTTTTAGCTTTACATAGCAATCAAGTGTCACATACAAAAAGCAACACACAACAACACGTAAATAGTTACAAAAACAACAAAAGGTGTCAACTCTGAACTAAACTCAAAATAGCAGATCATTACACTATGTTGTCAGATCTGATTACACTGCACAATTCAAATGTTATTATGCTTTAGGTTCCTTGCAGTATACCCATATTTGAGCCTGAAAACAAGTCACTCAAGTCCCTTCATAGCTTGTTGAGACAGATACAGATTAAGACAGTAGCCCAGCCTTATGTGATACCACTAATGAAATTAGTAGGCTACCGAATGTGCTTGTGATTCTAATAAACATAATCCAATCAGAGTTAAAGTTCAACTGTTTGCTGAAATCACGGCTTCACTGATTATTTATCAGCTATTAGCACAGTTTTGTAGATTTAAAATTGAAATAAAGGGATTGAATGAAGGTGTCAGTCTATGGTCTTCCGCTGAATTGGCCTAAATACTCATATGTAGAACTTTTTTGTACAGCAATTTGAGTTAAGTATTTCTAATCAATAACCTGTCACCTTATTGCATTGTGATAAGGACCTGAAAATTGTCCTTATTATCTATAAGTCCTTATCACCTAAAGATATGGGTCACCTATGGCTCTGTCAGTGTGTACAATGCATCCATCTGAATGACTAACCAAACCAGACTTTGTTTCAATCGATGTGGCTCTCAGTGGCTCTCTGAATTACTTTAAAAATGTCCTTAAGGGGGCAGTATTGTCCTTTTAATTCACTGCATTCATTGCCTGTTAATACAATGAAGAAGTATTTTACTGAATAATTCACGTGTAAATATGCCCACTTTAATATTTGGATTGAATCCTAATCTAACAGTGAAATGATTCAATAAATATCACATGTTTTATAATACAGCACAAGGCCACACTCAGTGTCTAATGAAATAATGCCCCGACTAGGTTGAGGTTCATTAATATCTTTCAACTTTATTTTTGGGTTTGGGTCTGGCACAAAATGACATCTTCTTGGATTACAGTCTTGCCGTTCCACAGTTAGAATGAATCGATTTAAAACACATTATGCACCCATTCAAGTAAACTGAGTGAGTGTTATCTAAACCGCATATGTAAGCTGTTGCCTCGGCCTCCAGTGAAGTTGCACTGGCAGAAAACAGTCATTATTAAAGTATGTTTAGTCTGCTGTGCCTGTCGACAGGAAGATAAAGTGCTTGTCTCAAACTAAAGTGGGTTGGAGGCAGACTAGATTTTGTTTTTGAGTTATGTTGGAGAAAACAAATCGAGGTCTTTTGAAATGAGCTGCATAGAGAATAGAAGATTGGTGTCCTGTCAGCTCTGCAGTGCCTTAGGAGACAATTATTTTAGCATATAAGCACACTTTAGCATAAACATAATTGATCTTGCCATGAACTTTAACTTGGCACTTCAATAAAATGTATTCTGTCCAATCAAGGGCAGTTTGTAAGCTTGTTCTGGGCTGTGAGGAGATAGATAGTTAGTTGATCAGATGAAGCTGTTGCTGCTCCCTATGGGTTATCAGTCTTGTGTCCCTGGTGCTCAGAGTTCTGAAAGATGCATTTGGGAACTCCAGCCTCAACATACTGTACAGACTAATGCTCAAGATTTGACCCGTAGTAGGTTATATATTGATATTGTTATATAGTGATGTGACGTTTGTGAACAAGACGGCGTTTTTGAATGGTTTCTGAACATAAACGGTTGGAACGGGATCTCATTAAAAGAACTAACTCTCACTTAAAAGAACCTAATCATTTTCTTTCTACTTAAGTTTAGTTAGTTTTAAGTTATTATTATTGTAGTGCAACATTTTATTTTGATTCTTCATCATTCCAGTGGATAAACACGCTCCCACTCTCACTTTGAACCATTTTAAGCACATCTGAGCCTTAGTCACTTCTTCACTTCTCTCTGTGATTAGTTTGTAGATAAAATGAGTTTGTACATTGGCTTCTGTCATATAAATAAATAAAGAGCCAGTCTTTTCAGCGGCTCTTTCAAAGGAACCGACCTAAAGGATTCGAATCCCATAAAAGAGCCGAACGTCCCATCACTAAGGTTATAGGCATTTTCCATATTGGAGTCATTCACCTGCATCTTCTTCATTAATCAAATCTGAACTATTGTAGGATTTTTTGATTAAAATTAAACAATTCCCATGGAGTTTGGTGGAGGCAAATCCTATTTAACTTAAAGGTGCACTGTGGTACTTTTCTTAATGAGAGCAGCCTCACCTCTCCAAGTTTGACCTCTTGGCCTGGTGCTGTCACCTGCTTATCACCATGGAGATAGATAATAAAATGCCATACTGTGTGATATTCTAGGCAAAGTTGTAACTAGGCCTGTCATGATAATTACTGTATCGACTTTCGTTCAGTATATGACAGATGGAACTATAATTTTTGTGGTCAATATTTATAGTTTGGTTGTTTTTTGGCAATGTAGTAAGATTTGAGTTGTACAAGGTTGAATTAATACCTTCTATGACTCATTACAGATACAAACAAAGTACTTAAGTGTTTCTTTCTGCTGTTAATTTATTACAGCTCATGGCCTTTTAACAATATTGTAAGTTTAGTTTTGTGGTATAAATCTGCTCTTGTTTATTAATTTTTTTTTTAATGTAGTACCTTTCACAGTCAAGGAAATCACAAAGTGCTTCAAGATACTAACATTCATAAAAATAACACACAATTACAAGTCAATGCAACAATATGGTGGTCACAGCAGCCCCTAAAAAACGACTGCACCTTAAAATGTTTGACCAAATAAGAGTGATATGAGTCGAGTTTTGAAGGCATCCGCAGGCTCCAGTGAACACAAGGAGAGCGGGAGGTCATTCCAGAGTCTGGGAGCAACAGCCAGAGCGAGGAGCCATCAGCAGGGTCTGATCCAGAGACCTGAAAGAGCGAGAGCGGCATAGGGCTCGATTAGATCACTGATGTAGGAAGAAGCCTGACCATGCGAGGTCCTGAAAGTCAGCACCAAAATTTAAAATTGTATCCAGTAAAAGACTGGCAGCCAATGAAGAACTTTGAGAATAGGGGTAATGTGAGCCCTTCTATTGGTGCGAGATAAGATCCGTCTCACTGAGTTTTAGACCAGATGCAGAAGAGACAGCTCCTTTTTATTTAGACAAGAAAACACTGCCACTGAAATACTTGGGTTGTACAAATTTGTTTCAATACTATCGATTATCATCTATATTTATTTAAGAAATGTATCACACTTCAAAATTTGTTATTGTGATGTAGTTATACCATCTCAATGGAGACAAGCAGGTGCCTGACCCTCCACTAGAAAAGTTACATAGTGCAAATTTACATAATTATTTTAGGTTATATTGTAAAGTATTCTGTTATAAAGCCAACAATTAATGAAAAGTTTTAATAATCTGTTTTACAGGGCTGCACTTTGCTCTATTGCTCCTAGAGGCCACAGTATACTTTTGTTTACTGATTTTGAGATGAAAACAAATTGTACTTTCAGGACACAGCTTGCTTCTTTTGTTGTGTTGTTAGTCGTACATTTAGAGCCATGTTTTTAATCATCCTGAGTGCAACATTTTCATTTTAATTATAGCCCATTCCTTTGGTCAAACAAAAGAGCACTTGCTGTTTCACGTCATTATTTTTGGCATTTGAATTGGTTTTAAACAGTCAACAAACTCATGAGGCTTTAATTCAATACTATTGTGAGCAGAGAAAATATTTTTTAGATTTCCCATCTTTTTAAAAACATCTGACATCTGAGTGCAATATTGAGTGTCTAATGAATGTCTCACAAATCCATTGCCATGTGCTGAACAGACTGTTGATCTGGGCTTAGCGGCTCATTTATGACACAAACTGGCTGTATCCATCTTGTGATGAAATGACTGAAAGTATCAACAACAAGTGCGTGGTCTGTTGCCATCATTTTTGCCATAATGGAACATTTAATATTTGACTGATAGGGAATTAATGACATATCACAGAAGATGAATGAACTTAAATGAATCAAGTTACTCTTTGTCATCCAGAGGTCACGCCAGCACCCCCTGCCTCATTGGTTAATTGCATATCAGCCCTTTTACCACAGCCAGTCCCTGCACATTTGGCATAGATGATCCATATCCTCACTGTGGAAATAAATAGCATTAGCGATCACGTCACGCTATTAATCGGATTCATGGCCCTTGGCTTGCGGCTGAATGTTTTCTCTCCTAGTTTTATCTCTTCATCTGTAATTCTGTCTGTCCCCTTCTTTCCCCTTAGAAAACCCACTGTGCAGTACCTGGAGTGGCCACCTGTGTGCAGTGTTGCACAGAATAGAAGGTGCCACCAGGAGAAAAGGTCATGAAGGAAAGTGAACTTTTTGACAGCAACGATGAAGAGTTCTGAGGTTGGTACAAATAATCGCTTTGTCCTTTCTACTGTAATTTAAAACTTTTGATTAGTGCAATTTGTGTGTCTGTACAAGCCGCGAAAATGGAGGCCAAAATGGAGGCCAAAATGGAGGCCAAAATGATGGCGGACCATGGTTGACTGGGTCGACTCTGAACTGGACTTTTTCTGATTTTCTCTGATCTTTACCTCACATTTTTTTTTTTTAATCAGTCTAAAGTCCAGATCCAAATACGCATTTGTGGTTATGATTACTTTACACTATTTACGCTACTGTTTTACCCTCAAAGTAGGCACTAATCATCAGCAGCAGCCAAACTAAGAGTCTGTAGACCTTTGATTAGCTCCATTGCACAAGAGAGCCAGGTTGCAGACCTCCACCAGGATGCACCTCCACCCACATGTTCCTCACCATTTTTCATTAGTTTACTTTATAAACGACTTGATTGCACTTTCTCTCAGTTGTTGCCTTGGTTCATTGTCTATTAAAGGCCATTAAAGGTGATAAAGCTCATTTCAAATTGTTTAGAGTGAAGCACTAAGCACATTTAATCACCCATAGATTTAATTTCTAGTTTGAAAGTAACCAGCTTTGTGTTGCCTCTGCTCTACTCTGCTTGTGTAGGTTCGGCCTGTCACGAGGCATGATATATATCGCTAGAGAGAAATACTGTGATAAATGATAATATTGAAACTATTTATGCCACGGACACAATAACAATAATACACGGTAATCCCAGTAAAGATTTTTTTTTTTAAAGTAGACAGTATCATTAAAACAGTCCTCTGGGTGAAGGGCTGTGGGTTGAGTCCTCTGAGTGGAGATCTGCAGCCAGATCCCATGCCTATTATACGATCATCGAATCTGATCTCGTAATCTAAAAGACCACCAAAACTGATCTTGTAATCTACAGGACAACCCCTAACTTGGGACGGTCCAACCACAGCTACTTGCTCAAATGCTGAAGACATCTCCTCTCAAAAATTTGTGTAATATTCAGAAGAAAACATAGGCTATAACTTTGTTTGTTGCCTGTGCAGAAATACTACTTTCTTCCTTTTCCCTTTTTTAATCCTAAACCACCAGTGTTTCTGATCCCTTACTACACCTATCAGCCATGGCCATTGGAAATCAGGGACATGATACGGTTCCAGACCTTCCAGACATGTTTTTGTAAAATATTTTCAAAACATGTGGTTTTACCTGGCCTGATCCATACTAAATGTTTCTCAAAAGATTCTGCTCTTCACAAAGAACAATAGGCTGTTTCTCATTTTGTGGTACGTGAGCTGAATCCAGTGGTAGGTGAAGTCCTCTGCAGTTCTTGTGTTTGATTAATTTGGAGTGAATTTAGTTTGTTTCTTTGGGTTAGTCCTAACTTAACACTACACAAGTCATTCTGTAGTGCTGTCATTATAGATCTTGAACCAAGTTAAGACCCAGAGTAGGCGTAGTCTTGTTTTAGAGTCTGGTGGTACTCAGAAAGCCAATTTTTTTCTGGTAGAACTCCGTGTGAAAAGTATGGGAACTACTGGACCGCTCAGTTTAAGCCTGTAAATTGATAGAAATGTAAACTCTTGATGACTTTAGTTACCTCTGAATATCCACCGGCTTCTGGATGGTAAAAAAAACTAGGCCCGGCTTGGCAAAATACTATATCTTTTGACTGACCTCAAATGATGCATACAACAGGAAGCTGAAACCTGTGAATGGAAAATTGTGATTTCACCACATTGTTCACCTCTGAATAACCCACCCCAGCTTCTCTTTCTCTGCCTTTTCTCTGTGCGCTGGTATTTTAAATCCTCTGCTGCCTTTATGTGCCTATAATACTTTACGGGCTGCCATGATGGTGCAGATGACAAGGTATTAACAAAAGCATCTGCTATCCCTGCTCTGTCACAAGTGTCCAAGGCTGTCCTCCCTTTTCTTCACCATTCTGATGCCATCACATGAAGATCTAGGCATAGGGCCCACTTCTTCTGCCTGGGCTTCTGAAGGAGACAGCTTATTATAAAGTGTTGCCAAGACTTGAAAGGCCATCACTCAAGTCATTTTGCAAACATGTAAAATGAATGAAGATGCGCAAGCTGTTTCTAGATTGACATCAGTTTAATAGTGTGTAAAAGAAGGCATTTTGGACATCAATCATTGGAGGCAAGTACACAAAAATTACAACTACTCAATTTCCCGGAGCTAGCGGGGTGTGTTGTCATTCCCGCCACACCGACCAGCGACCTGTTCGGGTCTCATCTGGCATCTGTCTCTGCTCAAAGCTTGGCTCAGAGGGTGGCATTAAGTTGGCCCGTGTGCCTGTGAAATGGATACAGCCAATGGGCCTGTCCATGTCCTGGAGCCAAGTCTTATCACACAAGATTGGTGTTGACGATGAAAAATACAAAGCAGTGCTACGGAATATGAAGTGGGTCTTTTAATGTGTAAAATGGCATGTATATATAGGCTGACTTTTTTAAGGTCGTGCAGTTAATTTAATTTTTGTCATGATTTAGTAATGGCCGTTAATGATATTGATTTATTCTGTTTAATCGAGAGGTCTACATCCAATCGTCTGTCAGGAAAAGCGTGTGATTTGGAGCCAAGTTTCAGTCTTTTGAGGAAGGAATGTGGCGACAGCAGCTCAGCAGAGTTTGCCCACTGATCCGAAGGTTGGTGGTTCAAAACATGACCCACAGTTTGTTAGTGTTATTCCAGCTCCCACAGATGAATGCTATGGTTGTGTCTTTGGGCAAGACACTTAACTGACCTTGCCCCAGTGTTTGCGTACACTGGTGAATGGGTGAGTGGGATGTATATAACTTTGAGTGCCTTGCTAATTATATTCTTATTGACAGTATGCCAGGTGTTCAAAGTATAGAGCATGTAGCATTTTACAGTTTATCATTTGGCAAAAGTTTAAGTTTTAATAGAGGCTTACTTTACGTTACTTCCATCCAAAATCCAAAAATAAAAAAGCTAAATGAGTTTTTTTTTTTTGTTTTTTGTTTTTTAACCATGATGGCACATTTACATTTTTGTCCTTGTACAGTTGTTTGTTCTGGATTACATTTTTACACGTGCTCCACTGACTTTAGTTACCCATTGTAACCTGCTTGTCTGTGGATTCATTGTTAGATTTTCTATTCTGCTTTACTGAAGTATCCCACTGTGACCTGCCGTCTAAAAGACTGGGAACAAAAACTCCACAAGTGACTCACATGTAACTGTCATCTAAAAAGCTTTGCCTCTGTTTTAAAAAGTATTTGTGAAATTGCCTTTTTTTTATGCTGGGCGACTGAACACTCTTATTTTATTCCAATCAACCTAAGTAAAATATTCCACTACTTCGACTTAACAAAGTGATATGCAGGGGTGGAAAGGGCACTGAATATTTGCACTCAAGTAAATTTACTGTTTCTAAAAATGGACTTGGCCTGCTGACCAGTTTTTAATACAAAACTTTGTAAATAGCTGTAAAACTGGATTTAATAAAAGTTTTAAAGCACAGTCTGTATTTTCTCTGAGCTGTGGCCAATGAGAGCGGGCAGTGCAGTACTTTTATGTGTTTATAGGTGAAGATGTAGAGACAGTTGTGAGACAGCTGTGCAGCAGGACAATCGAGTCTCAGCCCTCACTCTGTAACTTTTAGTTGATTTAAAATCCAATGAAGTACAAGTACATGCTGGAATGAAGCTCACAGTGACCAACTCAATTTCTCAACTGAACTCAACTAAATGCCCCATTCATTTTCCTCAAAGACTTTCTGAAATTAGCTACATGATAACTAACAGCCACAAGACCTATCATTGTATTTAAAATCTGTTTCTGAAACTTTATAGACCACAAAGTTATTAAAACAGCCTTTTAATAACATCATGACTTTTTAAAATGCCGTTTTACAAAGTTATTAAAAGTTAAGCCTTTTGGACTTAAAACAACTGTGTAATGTCACTGCATATTGGAAAAGAACACTCTGTGAAATGTATCTATAAGGGACTACTTCAAAAACTGCCAGAATACCTCACCTGCTTGTTAATCATTGATACAAGAACATTTAATACCAGATCACATGACTGCATAAGGCTAAGGACGAGCTGCACCAAAACTGAGATGGGAAAGAGGCTTTTAGCTGTTTTACTTCACAAAAATGGAATAGACTCCAAAGAAAAGCATAACTGGATGCACTGCCGACACAATCACAATTTAATAATCTGGTAACAAACTTTTCTACACACACCTGCACCTGTTTTTAATGTTTTATATGGACTTGCATACTTAGATTTCTTTTTTGTTTTGTGTTTTTTTCAGCTTGTATTGTATTTTAAACAGGGCACCCATGAAAAAGAGAGCCCAAGTGATCTCCCTGGGTCCCCCTGTATAAATAAAGATAAATTAAAAAAAAAAAAGGATATTAGTTAGTATGAAGCTGGTTAGCCTCCGTGATGCCTTTGAACTCTTAATATTTGAAGGAATGTCTGTAGTAATTAAAGCTAATGGAAAAACCTGAGCAGACTGTCACTTTTGAGCTCCATTATACTCAATTACAAGTACAAGGACAATATTAAAGATGCACTAAAAAAGAAGAATTAGCCAGAAAATTTACTAAAGTATTTGTAATCTGGTACTTCTAGGTGTGGGTGATACAGACAAAAATTAATATCTGTGTTTTTTTCTTTTTGCATTATCTCAATATTCAGGCAGTATTTTAATAATGCGTCAGGAAAGTGCTAAACTGTCCCTGCAAATGTCTGTAAATGGATCTACAATCGCACAAAACATAAATTGAGTGTAAAATTGACCACAAAAGGGCAGAACTATCACTTTTTACACTTGTTTGGGAGATTACACAAGCTGTTTCTGTTGTTTCATATTTTTACTCGGCTCTTTTTGCTGTAATTTGTAATAGTTTCATCATCCGTTTTCAATATATTGCCCACCCCAGTTACTTCACCCCTCTTTCATATTTTGGGACTCCCTCTCATTGAAGGCTGGTGGTGCAGACTCTCCTCGTGCATTTGACTCGACGCTCTTGTGAACAGGCAGAGCAGGGATGTATGGCTGCTCTTGCACATTACTGTCTCATTGAGCCGTTTGCTGTGTGGCGGCATCTCTGAGGAAATGACTTTGACACTACTGGCCTTTCCTTGATAAATGAGCTCCCAGGATAGGAGCCCAACATTACACTGCACATTCATTACCAGCTAACCACAAGCGATTTGAGCTAGGGGGCTACCAAACTGCTAAATCACTTCTAGACATTTAAGATGGAGAATACAAAGACATGACCATACAGCTTGTGCTTATTTTTTGTTGTTTTTAATGCCTTTCTATGAATAGTTTTATTTTATTTTTTGTTTTTATTTATTTTTTGTCAAAAGATTATTTCTGTACTACACTGAGATTTAAAATACATTTTCCAACTCAAATTTT
Source organism: Periophthalmus modestus (assembly GCA_019594935.1). Classification (NCBI taxonomy): domain Eukaryota; kingdom Metazoa; phylum Chordata; class Actinopteri; order Gobiiformes; family Gobiidae; genus Periophthalmus; species Periophthalmus modestus. The sequence continues at coordinate 29,053,825 of JAIEZT010000441.1, forward strand.
TTAAATCAAGTTTATTTATACAGCACACCTGAGTAAAGTGCAGACAAGAACAACAGGGCAAAAGTGGCTCAGTTGGTAGAATGTTTGTCTGAAGGTTGTGGGCCAGTCAGATCTACTGGCCCATAGGCGGCCAGTACAATTCCAGCTCCCACAGATGAATGCTATGTCGTTGTGTCCTTGGGGAAGAAACTTAACCCACATCATCCCCAGTGTCTGTGTACACTGGTGTGTGAGTGTGTGTGCGAGTGGGTGAGTGATTCCTTGATGTAAAGCACTTTCAGTCCCTTGAAGGTTGAAAAGCGCTATATAAAAATGACCATTTACCAACAATAAAACACAAACATATCCTGTCTGGCGAGTATTAAATACCAGGGAGAACAGGTGAGTTTTCAGTCTAGTCTTAAACTGCATTGACGACTGAAAGGATCTGACAGGCAGGGGGCGCTGTTTCATAGTCTGGACACTGCCACAGAAAAGACTCTGGTCTTGAGCCTATGGCACAGCCTGCAGGAGCTGCTCAGCTGACCTCAGGGCTCTGGGTGGAGTATAAGGCTGTAGTCAAATAAAGAGTCAAATAAAGAGGGCCCATAGAGTGCACACATTTAAACACAATCAATAACATTTTGAACTGCGCACGTATGAAATAGGTGCCAGTGCAGGTTGCACAGGCATGATGTGTCTCGTTTTTGTCAGCAGACGAGCTGCAGCATTCTTGACATTCTGTAAGCACTTCAGCCCCACATACAAGGCATATACACATACGATAATCCATATGCGTCGTTACAAATGCATGGATTGCTTTTTCAAAATCCGCCTGTGGAAGGTAAAGCTTTACTTTAGCAAAGAGCCTCAACTGAAAGAAGTTGGACTTTGTGACAGAGCTAATGTGCTTGTCCAATTTGAACACAGAGTCCACAATCACCCCAAGAGTCCTCACTGCAGGGCGATAATGAGGACCAATCACGCTGTCATGCCCAAGCAGTGGGTCAGTTTGGCCAAACACCACAATAAGAGTTTCATTATGTTTTAAGTTCAGGAAGTTTGGTCTCAGCCAAGTCTGCACATCCTTGAGACAGTCCTGCAGAGCATTGACTGTGGTCTGGCTGTCACTGGGAGTCATTGCCAGATATATTTGAATATTATCTGCAAAACAATGAAAACCCACATTGTGCTTTCTAAGAACTTTACCGAGGTTAAGCATTTACCGAGCGAAGAGGACTGGCACTGATGTAGAACCCTGGGGCCTGCTGTACGCTATGGGACACACAGAGGAGTGCTGTCCTTGGTTCACGGAAAAACTCCTCTCTAACAGATAGGATCGAAGCCAACAGAGTGCAGTACCCTTAATGCCCACATGTGTCTCCAGGCGGGACAGAAGGACGCTGTGATCCACCGTGTCAAAGGCAGCTGATAAGTGTAAAAGCAAAAGAACTGCAGATTTCCCAGAGTCAGTAGTTAAAAGCAGGTCATTAAAAAAGGGCAACTCTGAGATGGGTCTAAAGTTAGAAAGAATGTTTGGCTCAAGACTAGGCTTTCTGATGAGTGACTGGACCACAGCATGTTTCAGGGCAGTAAGAAAACAACCAGACATCAGAGGCAAGTTAACAACATCGGCAATGTAAGGCCCAATAGAATCAAAAACGTCCTTGAACAGATGACTTGGAATAATACCTAGAGGGCACAAAGAAGGCTTTAGCTGTTGAACAGTTTCTTTAAAGTCTGAGAGAGACAGTAGCTCAAAACACTTAGACTGAATTACTGTTGGAGCTACAAGGTCCACACCAGAGGGCAGTGGCAGTCTAAGAGCAGAGACTTTATCCCTAAAGAAAGATAAGGAATGAGTGTAGATGAGGGCACAACAACATTTGCGTTGCATGGATTTACAAGAGACTTCAAAGTATTAAAAATCATCAGAGGTTTAGTAGTTGTACCCTCTGATCCTTTCTCGATATTTGAAAGAAAACGTGTCGACAATCTTTTTTCCATTTCCTCTCAGCATGCACGCCTACTCCATGCGTATTCTCATTAATCCAAGGCAAAAGTAGCTCAGTTAGTAGCGCATTTTCCCTCTGATCTGAAAGTTGGCAGTTCAGATCCCGCTCTTGATATAAAAAAACACTGGCGATCCACTGACCCACAGGTTGGCGGTGCGATTCCAGCTCCCACAAATGAATGCTGTTGTTGTGTCCTTGGGTAAGACACTCAACCCGCCTCGCCCCCACTGTCTGCGTACACGGGTACTGGTATGAATGTGTGTGTGAATGGGTGGTTCCTTGATGTAAAAAAAGTGTTTTGAGTGACCTGAAGATGGAAAAACGCTATCTAAAAATGTGACCAAGACTGCGCTATGGGGTTTGTGCGCTTTAGTCTTAATGGAGCCACTGCATCCAAAACCTCCGTGCAAGTGTCACTGGAACGAGAGAGCAGACCATCTGGTGGGTTATTTTGCCAATCATCTCCATTCATACTTTCAGACGGCTTGAATGCTCCAGAGAACAAAGAGACAGTCTTTTAAGTAGATATTAGTAAAATATGCTGACTTAAGGGTTCTGGAGAATATATTGTTGATGAAAATGTTGTAGCTGTTGTCTTTTTTGACATTTTGATTTAGTGAGGTCTTTGTCTTTTGGCATGTGTTTTAGAGTCTAGTCCAGTAACGATTCTTGATTAGTGAGCACTATTTTGATGAATTGCTGCAGCCCTACTTTTAAATCAAAACATATTTTCTTTTAGGTTATTAGGGAGTAGTATTTTGAGGAATGTACTATAGGCTTTGTGGCCCAATGGAATGGGCTTACCCCTTCACCATTGCGAGATAGGACCAATGCCCTCTGTTATGTTGGAATATGTTTAGTCACAGTTTGACATTAAAATTGCGTAATATATTTTTCCTTTCATGTTGATGTGAGTTTTGCTTTTGAACAACTTTCATTTATTGACGTGTGCCTGCAAATGAGAAAACCTGGGAAAAAAACGTGCAATAGGCAGCAATCAGTTGGTATATCTCCTAATTGGAGGAAGTCAATTCACATGGGAGCAGAGACAGTGGTGGCAGCTTTCACAATGGATGTAATGATTTCCAGTGGGCAGAGGAGCTCGGTCTGATCAGGTACAGGGGTCAACAGAGACAGAGGGGGAATGAGATGACTTAAGACAGTTCTATCTTGAGACTCATTTGTGAATTTGCAGACGAAAAGACGCTGATTGTTAGAATTGGATCAATTGTTTTGTCTGTGTGCAATTGGATGATTCTGTGGTAATGGGTTTAGCCTGAACTGAACCCATATGTCCCAGTATTAGTGATTCATTGCAATTCTTTACACAAATATAATTACTCTATACGGGTCTGTGAAGCAAATAAAGCATTATGAAACATACATTAAATACAGGAAATGCAAGGACGAGCAACACACTATAACTGCTAAACAAATGGGTTAGAGATTCTCCAAAACTGTGGGATGACGTGGTTGCAACTTATTGATTATTAAAATATTCATAAGTGTCCACTAATTTAGTAACAAATGGCACAATTAAACATTACAGTTGTAAAGTTCTTTGTTTTGTTTTCTGTATGGCCCATATATTAGATGGGAAAAGATCAGATTTTGCCTTACTTTCAGCTCCATGCTTATGTGCCATGTGTTCAGTTGTTCAGTTTGTTTTGTTGTTCTCATGCATTCTCACAAGCCAACATGTGATGTGACTTTTTTTTTTGGAAGTTGCCACTGATGCCGGTGTGATCATTTTGGTATAACTTTGCATATAGGGCTGCCAATCATAATGACAAATGCGTAATACAAGCAATGTCGTTTTCATCCAGAGGAAGGGTGACTTGTTGGTTGTGCACATGAACATTCAACATTTTACATAAATCAACCTACTTTTGAATTACTTTTCAGTGGCAAGACTTTTCTCTAGTTCTCTATTTAAATAAATGGGATTCCATCTAAACTGAAAGTGCAAATCTCTACGGAAGGTGGGTTTAATGCAGTTGAAATGGTCCTATCAGTTGTTATAGTTTCTTCATGGTGAGATTTGTAGCTCTCTCGTGGTTTGGTGACTTATAGCCAGGCGGGCGTGTTCCCGTCTCTTCTGTCCTCCTCAGTTAGCCCTCCCTTATCGTTCTCTCTGTCTTATTTCCTGTTTGTGGTGTCTCCCCGCGCCGTGTTTGTCAGGGCCATTAGTTCTCAGCACACAATCGATTCCTGGGGCCCTGGGCTCGGCCACATAAAAACAATGAGCTATCGGAAAAGAGTGAGCCGAGTTAGTGGGCGTTTTTGGGCTGAAGATAGACGACTGGAGATAATGGAGTAATTGCCTAATACAGGGTTATACCTTACTTAATGTAGTGACTTTTGGGACTTATTGACCATAGATTAGCTAACACTGCAACTTTTTTAGAATTATAAGGCCGGCTGTAAAGTGGTTTAATTGGGCTGTACATTAGAGGCAACATCTAATCGATAATTGTACCAAAGTTCAAAGTAAAAATGAGTTTTATTAAAAAAAATGTAAGCATACTCACTTTTGGCTGTAACTGGGCTGCACACATATTTCCAATACAATATAAATTTCTATTTTGAAATGTCATAATTTACAAATTGCAAAGGCAGTAGGTAATGCCATATCCTATGCAAAAAAAAACAAACAAATGAAAAATGTATGTATTGTATTAGTTTTCATAGCAGTTTTTATTTCTTACAATGCTCCTTAATGTGTTTAAACTGTGTAAACTGGAACAGCCCCTAAAATGGAGCAGGGACCATATCGTTCTTTCATTTTTGACCCAATCGTTAAACAAGGAGCCTCTTCTCTGTTTATCTTCCAATGATGAAACCCCTCCAATAATACGAGAAACAGGGCCCTTGTAAATAATGTCAGATTTTGTGGAGATTGATGATGTTTATATCGAGCAGAAATGACAAGCACAGATGTGGTTATTAGGAAGACATCTGACAATTTCAAAACACATTTACAAAGACACACACACACACAAGTATGCACACGAGGCGTCTTATTATTTAATTCAATCATGTTTTGAAGTGATGTGGCATGCAGCTGCTGTAATGTATGCATGTTTATTCTTATACAACCTGATATTATAGAAGAGAAGGAGACACATATTGGCCTGTCATGGTAATAATTTTGAAGTATTATATATTGCTACAGAAAAATATCACAATAGTTCCATCTGTCATATATTGAACAATAACTTGAGTAACTATCATGACAAACCTATTTCTAAGGAGTTTACTATTCAGAACCAAGTATAAAGTAAATATTTCAACACTATATACTGCCTTTGAATGCAACATAAAGTTTATTTCATTTGGGTTATTTTACAGCAGAGATGTGGCCTTTATTGTTTTAATATTGATTGGTTTGTTCTATTCAAGAATATTTCAGAGGTCTGGTTTAAAACTATATTGCACTATAAAATTGCTCCTAAGCTCCAACATGCATTTTCGGAGCAATCTGAATGATTAATGCTAACAGCTAACAGGAGCACTCAGGTGTAGAAACTGCACAGAGGAGACAAAAGGGGAGTATTCTCATCAGACAACCCTGCTCTTTCACAAACCAAATGCAAATAAGCTCATTATTACAATTTTCCATCCAAGCACTGCCGATAATTTGATTATGCTTGTTTGGTGAGGCTTTGAATATTTAAAGAGTGGGGCCTATTATAGTGAGAGGTTTCCCTGTGATTGACAGTTTCTCAATGTGTGGCTTATGTTACAGCAGGAAAAGTGAGATGTACTTGTCAGCCTAACATGTCGCGCTGCCTGTTATTATTATTATTAAGCTATTCATGAGTCAGCTCAGGTTTCCTTGGAAAGTGGCTTTGCTAAGAAGGGGGGCCTTTGAGGGGATTTGCACGCAGCAGTAGTAATAGTAGTAGTTGTTGTTTGCCTGGGGTAGAATGGAGTGTGTTGGTGTGCTAGTCTGTTTGTTTGGCCTTTGCTGGGGTATTAATTAAAGGTCCTATATTATGCAAAATGGACTCATGTGAACTTTAAGCCATGTTCTAATGCTGTTACCTCATCATAAACATACCTTCATTCACACTTGTTTGGATAACCATTTATTATTAGTCTGTCTACATCTCCAAAGCTCAAAATGCTCTGTTCCAACTTGTGATGTCATGATAGCTGTAGTTTTCAAGTTAACAGCTACATTTTACCTTTTATTCAGTAGTGATTGGAAATTCCAGGGCTAAAAGTACTCTAAAGATTCTAGTGAAAGTCTATGGAGTATATGTGTATTACCGCATGACATCACAAGGTGGAACGGATTGTTTTTTGTTAGAGAGAACTCAGCCTAAATATGCATTGTTTGTGTGTTAAACATGTATGAATGAAACAAAATGCAGCTGCATGTATGTTTATGATGAGGAAACAACATTGTAACACAGATCAGAAAACAGTATAATATGGGCCCTTTAAACGTAGCACAGCATAAGATGAATAATTCTTGAGTCGGATGAGGAGTATTTTAAAGTTTGTCATACTCATTTATCGTGCAATTCATGCAAAGGTGGTATTGTTGTCTCTATAAAATGTGTATCTAGGTTTGCTGCAGTTTACAGTATTTCATGGGGAATATATATATATATACATATATATATATAAATAAATATATATTGTGGACATCGCAGTACCAAGCGATGGGAACATCAAGAAAAAGGAGCATGAGAAACTAGAGAAATACCAGGGGCTCAAAGAAGAGCTGGAGAAGGCATCAGTGGTACCTGTGGTCATCGGAGCACTCGGGGCAGTGACCCCCCCAAAACTGGAGGAGTGGCTACAGCAGATCCCAGTTAAAGCATCAGACATCTCAGTCCAGAAAAGTGCAATACTAGGAACAGCAAAGATACTGCGCAGAACCCTCAAGCTACCAGGTCCCGAGCGTGGAAAAAAAAAATATATATAAATAAAAAAATAGAGGGGATGAGACCACCCGCGGAGGGTGAGCAGGAAAATTATATATATATAGAGTCGTAACGTCGGGCGAAGGGACCAAAAATACAGAACTCGGAAAGAGTTAACAGTGTTTATTTACAGCAAGTGAATAAGACAAACAAATGATGGTAGATCAGACAAGGAGCTGGGTGCGGGGTGCAGGTCGTGGTCCAGGGTGAACACAGAGGTGCAGAGACGTAGACGAGGGAAACAGTACCGATGCAGGGAGGCAGGGTCAGAGGCGAGGGTCCGGAGCTGGTCCAACGAGCGAGATATGGAGAGTAGCACAAAAATCCAATGAGCAGGGTAACCAGCAGGC